>JAKZAP010000010.1:7889385-9089385 GCA_023053575.1 Branchinecta lynchi
GGTGTAATTGGTGTAAAACTGAAGAAAGATGTAACCTCTGCTGCAACAATCACAAATAATCGCACTTTCTTGAAGATTCGGAATTCATCTCTCAGAACACATGCACCAAAGCAATTTCGAATATTTTGTGGTTTGTCGCAGTCATGAAATGTCCATGGTACGCTGAGGTAGTGAGGTTCTGCAAGAACTCGGAAACGATAAAATCGGAAGCGATGGCGCGTACTATTTGGAAACTCTTTATTCTTGAAGTATTTACATGAATTAAATCGTAAATACTGTCCTCTGTGCTTTAAGGGACAAATTAAATATTTATAAACAGATAATGTGATAGTCGATTATGGGGTAAGAAGACATGTTGAACACGATGGTGAAAACCATTTTGTCATCGGAAAAGTAGTTCGCCCGGAACCCGGCCAAAACCGGAAAGTTTGTTAAAAGTAAAAGTTTTATTTGAAGTTGATTAGATGTTCGATTTAAGGGTAAGAAGACATGCTAAACACGATGGTGATAACCGTTTTATCGCCGGACAAGTAGTTGGCCCAGAATCCGGCCAAAACCGGAAAGTCTGTTAAAAGTAAAAGTCTTATTTGAACTTGATTAGATGTTCGATTTAGTGGTAGGAAGCCATGCTGAACACAATGGTGAAAACCATTTTCTCGCCGAACAAGTAGTTCGCCCGGAATCCGGCAAAAACCGGAAAGTTTTGTTAGTAAAGTTTTATTTGGAGTCGATTAGATGTTCGATTTAGGGGTAAGAAGACATACTGAACACAAGTTGAATTTTTGTTTGATGTTGATTCAGTATTGTGGAAAGAAGATACGCTGAGTTCGTTTTTGAGCTTTCTTTTTTCGCCGGGAAAGTAGTTCCGGAATTCAGCCGAAACCGGGAAATTGGCAGAAGTGGCAGGAAGTTTTCGTCAAAACAGAGATGGCTTATAGGGGTAAACAGACATGCTGATTGTCTGTTTATCAGACAAAATACCTGAACTTTTCTCAGACGATTAACCTGTTTTTGAATTTTAATATTAAAAATGTTCAAGGAGTCTGGCGAAGACTGGATCTGGCGACGACAAGACCCAATTGTCTGGATCAAATATTGAATTTTTGGGATCCCATCGAAACCTTTGGTCTTGTTAGAAATGTAAACGTGACCGGCGCCTCGCTAGCCGCTCGGCTCTATATATATTAAAATATATATTCAGCGATGGGTGATTTTGATTTTGATCTTTTATCCGCAGGTGATTTTAATTTTGATTTTCTGAATTTTATGATTTCTAATGATCTTTTTCCCACTGTAACAATTCCTACTAGGATCACGGATCACTCTGATACCCTTATTGACAATGTGTTTGTCTCTTCAAAGTTTATCCGAAAAGCATTTTCTAACGTTATAGTGAATTCGGCATCCGATCATTTTCCAGTGATTTTTTGCTTAGATTTGCAAGTGTCACGTGTCACTTCTAGTTTTCGTCAAACCCCTACCCCTTTCTTCGCACCAGTATAGCTCTGCGCATGGATGAGTCATTCTTTCATCACACTAGTATAGCTCTGCTCGTGGATGAGTCATTCTTTGCTAGAATTCGTTCGGAGAGAGGTGGATCAATCGAAGGTCGAAGGGGTTGGCAAAATATGTTGTTGAACCTTAGTAGGGGTTTATATAGCGGATAATCGGGCGTGCATTAAACTTGACAGGTATCAAGAACAAATGTCTTGGATGGTTCAAGGTTTTATTATTTGTCAAATTCGGATCGGATCCAATAACTGGGAGGGGGACTGGAGGGGGACACCCGAAATCTCCTGAAACACTTTTTCTAGTTTTCGTCAAACCCCTACCCCTTCCTTCGCACTAGTATAGCTCTGCGCATGGATGAGTCATTTTTTTCATCACACTAGTATAGCTCTGCTCGTGGATGAGTCATTCTTTGCTAGAATTTGTTCTGAGAGAGCTAGATCAATCGAAGGTCGAAGGGGTTGGCAAAATATGTTGTTGAACCATAGTAGGGGTTGATATAGATTAGGGGGTGCTAGGATGATGAAACTTGGCAGGCGTCCCAACCAAACCAACCTGGAAATAATCAGTTTCCCGATCCGACCATCTTGGGGGAGTAGAAGGTGGGGGAATCCGGAAAATTGAGTAGTGTGTAACTTTCGAACGGGTGATAGGATTGAAATGAAACTTATAATTCCTGAATAAACGATATATCTCTGATGTTCCATTTGAAGTCGGAACTGGATTCGACAGCTATGTAGGAGTTGGGGGGGGGGAGACCGGAAATCCCGAGAAACGGTTAGAATGGAGGGATCGGAGTGAAACTTGCTGGGAATAACCAGCATCTGCTCCAGGTAAATCGTTTACACATTTGGAATGGATCTGGACACTTGGGTGGAGGGGGTCGAGGGGTGTTTCCCGAAATTCCGGTGATGGCGGTTCTGGGGGTTTTCTTGACGAAACTTGGAAGGCGTATCAGGGACCCTATCAAACTGACTTGTAAATAAAAATTTACTCGATCCGATAGTGGTGGGGGAGTAGAGGAAGGGGGAATCCGGAATATTGAGATCATTTTCCAGTGATTTTTAGCTTAGATTTGCAAGTGTCACGCCAGAAAAAGCAAAAAAAAGTTGTACGAGAGATTAAGCCTGAAAATATTCGGAAATTTAAAGAAGAAATTAGTGCAACATCTTTTGAATCTGTTCTTAGCCAGGAAGACCCGTGTGAAGCTTTTGAGCAATTTAGTAAAATCATAACTAGTGCATACGATAAAACTTGTCCATTAAAGACACTCAAGCAGAGACAAAATATGCCGAGAAAACCATGGGCTGATGAAGAACTAGTTAACTTATTCGAACAGCGTGACAATGCGTTTCATGATTATCTAAGATCATCAAAGGAAGAAGATAATGCTCATTTTAAACAGCTTAGAAATATGGCTAACTCACTGAAAAGGAAAAAAAAAGAAACAATATTACTCGGCTCTTTTTGAGGAAAACAAAGCAGATCCAAAAAGAACTTGGACAGTTATCAATGAACTGGTTAGAGGGCCTCGGAGAGCTCAGGACGCTAGAATTGAAATCGGAGGAGTGGTTGTCGAGGATAGACAGGAGTTGTGTGACAAGTTTGGTGATTACTTTTCTAATATCGGAACGAAAATACAAGCGGAAACTAGAAATTCCCAAGCTCATGTGAACGGCAACTCGTTTGCTGATGAGCGGGGTCAGGGAATAGAAATGGAATTCCGTCCTTGTGATTCAGCTGAACTGACAAAGATCATTAGCTCGATTGGTTCCAATAGTGCCGGGTTGGATGGTGTTAATCTGAAGACTATTCGATCGATTCTGGTGTTCATTCTTCCTGTGCTAGTGCAACTAATAAATTTATCTATGGAGAAAGGAGTATTCCCAAAATTATTGAAAACAGCAAAGGTTCTCCCTCTATACAAAGGTGGCACTCAAACAGACATATCAAATTGGAGGCCTATTTCTATCCTGCCAGTGTTTTCAAAAGTTTATGAAAAAGTTATCCATGGAAGACTATATGATCACCTCACGAGCCTACGCACATTGTATGACGGCCAGTTTGGATTCCGAAAGGGCCATTCGACTTCGCATGCTGTACAACATCTTCTAGAAAACGTGAATTTAGCTCTGGAGAAGGGTGAGTATTGTATTAGTATTTTTATTGATTTTAAAAAAGCGTTTGATACCGTTGATTTCAGTATTTTACTGGATAGATTAAGAGATTTGGGTGTAAGAGGAAAATGTTTGGATTGGCTTAGTTCGTATTTAAATGGTAGATCAATGAGGGTAAATCTAGGAGATAAGTTTTCAAAGTTTTTTCCTGTTTCATGTTGAGTTCCTCAGGGTTCTGTCTTAGGACCACTGTTGTATTTAGTGTATGTTGATAGTATGCGGTTTTACATTCCTGGTGCGTCTATGACATCTTTCGCTGATGATACAGCACTGGTTGTGGCGGCGAAGACTCTTGAAGAACTGGCCCAGAAAGCAAACAGAGCTTTGCAAGGGTTGAGTGAGTTTGTAGGCACTAGCTTACTTAGCATCAACGCGGCGAAGAGTAATTTTGTTCTGTTTAGGCGGACTGGTGTATTGCCAAATCTCCCCAGTGCAATAACAATAAATGGTGTTGTACTCAAGCAGGTTGAAGAAGTGCGGTACCTAAGATTCATTCTTGATCAGAACCTGACCTGGAGAAGACACGGTGATGTGGTTGCATGTAAGGTAGCGCGTGGCCTTGGGATTTTAAGACGTTTTCAGCATTTTTTACCCTATCATGTTTTAAGTCTTTTATATCATTCTTTGATTGCGCCGTATATAAATTATGGATGCATGATTTGGGCTAGTAATTTTACGTGCAATTTCAAACGAGTGCAGATTCAGCAAAATAAAGCAGTGAGATTAATTGGTAAGTACGATACGGGAGTTCTAAGTACTGAGTCAATTTTTAGGAAACTTAAGATTTTGAAGGTAGGTCAAATTAGAGATTTCCAAATTGGTATTTTTGTGTTTCAGAGTCTGAATGGTTTCGCACCTGATGTTTTTAGTAATTTTTTTCGTTTTAACTCGTTTTATCACGGACATGCTACGAGGCATGCTGGAGACCTGGTAAGTGAGCCAAGAAGTACGGTTCGTTCTAGCCATGTGGCAGGGCATTCAGGTACGGTGGTCTGGAATACTTTTCCAGACTCAATTCGAGAAGCGGAAAGTGTACCGCAGTTTAAAAATCGGTTAAAGAAACATCTCCTTCAGGGTAGTTGGTGAGTGGAGGGTTATGAAGACGAGAGAGGACAAATTGACAAATTAATTAATAAATTTTTAGTTTATTTTAGTGAATGTTTGGTTAGAATATGATAGTAAATGTGTACTGGTTGCGTTTTTCAAGCGCGTATGTGCTTTGTGTGTAACCGGTCGTCAAGCCGGAATGATTTTTTTTAGTAAAGTTGTTGAATCCTTAATCCTGAATCCGATAGGAATAAACTACAAATTTTTCGTTTTCTGACGTAAAATAGATCAAATGGGTGTGACGTCACGCTTGTATAGATTACGACATAACCTAGACTAAACCTATTTTTTGTATGCTCCCTCTGATGATAGAGCAGAAATGTCCGTTTTCGTCGAGTAGGGTGCAATCTCTCTATTCTGCCTAAAAATCTTTGCATTCGAACTGTATAGAATATCGTTAGATGGCATAATCCGCCGGCAGAATAAAATTCGCTAGATTGTGAAGGGACGCCCCTCTATATACGCCGTAAACCAACAAATAAAATCTGGAAAAAAAGGTAAAATAAAAACAGAAACGGCTAAAACGGTCGTATAAATCGAAACAGAAACAGAACCGGCTATGGTTTCGAGTTCTGTGTTTATGGTTGGTTATTTGGAAAATGTTACCGTTTTCTCTTCTGGTTTTCTTATTGTCCTCTGCTCTGTCTGATCCGCAGCCCATGCGCTGCTAATGGTAGTAATAAAACGAATCCATTCGCTCGTTCATTATTACAGGTGTAATCAATGTCATACCTTAACGTTAAGCCCTGGACGAATCCTTGAATTCCAAAACTAACGGCACGTCGTAGGCTAATCCATCAGAATAAAACCGTTCCTTGAGTCACCTACAGCACTAATGGAATCGTCCCCAACACCCCTAATCAACAACAATAGTGTCCCCATCCGCTCGCGACGTTATCATTACACACAAAGAAATCTGAGTATCCTGAGAAAATCTGAATGAAAATTTCACACTCACCCATCGGCTTCCGGGGTGGCAAAATCCCCTTCCTCCCCTGCATAGTGCTTCCGCTCTTCTTCAGCGAATTCGTTGTTTAGTTTGCCACTAGGGGACTTTGACTTCTTTCCGCCCCCGCCGAGAGTCGAAACCTTCCATTTGAACATTTTGGGCCTAAAAAAACGAATGCATCGTAACTGGCGGATTGCATCCAGAAAGCATCATTTGGTGAGGGGGTTGGGGTACCAATAGCTTGCCAAGGGGCGAGGGGTTGCTCAATCTAAAAAATGACTAACACCAAGTGGCGCGCATCGCGGCGAGGTGTACACCGGTGGCGCAGAGAGAGCAACCCCTCGCCAAGGGGTCCACCTGAAAAAATTCACAAGATCGGTAAGAAAAGCAGACGATGGACAAGTTGAACTATAGTGAATCCGAAACAGAGGACCATTATATGAATGAGCATATTCTTTATATAACAGGCTTTTTGGATACAACTCTATATGCAAACACAAATTATTCTGTTTATGACATCTGTATTTCTGTGTTTTCCTATATGCCTATAAGATTTGCGTTTGAAAATACGAAGGAGCCCGGGAACGACGACGGACTGAGCGCCCGACGCAGTTTCCCACCCCTAGGTTTCCACGAAGTGATATCTTTGGTTGCATGCAAAACACTTCAATCAAATAATTCATTATTTAGTTAACCGGAGAGTTTCTTTTCGATTCTAACGTTTATTGATAATCATATTTCTATGGTTTTTTTTCTGACAATCAAGAAAATATCGGATCGATCGTCAAAGCTCTATTTCGAATCAATCATTAAAGTGAATGAACATAATGGCAAAGCAAGGTCGAACGTGTGTAACAGCTGATCACAAAAAAACAGAAAATTTCATCTATATCTTACTAACTCCTCCCTATGTGTCATTCGACCTTGCGTCTTCGGCCTAGGCCCTCTATTTATTTCATTAAGTTGAATTCATATTTATTTCATACAGAAATATTAAACTAAAGCTTGATCCTGGCAGGCCATATCAGGATTCTTGAAAAAAAATATTTATGGTTTGTTCTGTTTACCCCTGCCACATTCGGTTTCTGGCTTCTATTCGAGAAAGTAGCCTACGAACCAGTTACGACACCAAAATTCCCTCAATTGACAATACCAAAACTATTCTTTTTTTACTTAAATCTTCCATGATCTATTTACATTAATCAGCGGGGCCTACTGGATTTGCAACCAATCTGCTTGGGGGAAACAGATTCAACCAACTGAAAAATAATTACCCTGGCATTGTCCAAAAAATAGGCCCACTTCACAAATATGTCACTACTTCATGTCAGAAAACACGTCTGATGGAGGTCGATCGACATTTTCTTAATTTGGTAAGACCGTAAGTTCTCCACGGTTGGGTGGGCTTGAACATCGGAGGGAGGGGCCAAGCAACTGACGTCAAAAATCTCAGATAATTAATTGGTCATTAGTGAAATAACTGAGACGGAGCAGGCAGGAGATGAGCTGCAGCTCTACTTAGCTTCCCATAGTTTCAAGACATCACCTTGTTCCGCGCGTTCTCCGTGAGGAGAGCTGGGGGGGGGGGGGGGGGGAGCTGAAAAGCTGTTGAAAATTCAGAGATTGAGACGTTTCTCATATCTCCTGACTCAAGAAAGCTTGAACAGGTTACTGAGTGGCATCGAGCATCTGTTCGGAAAAGTTGCCTCTCCCATGGCTCTCCCCTTTGTCAAATTACAACCTGATTACAACGGTTGAAAAGTTGATACTATATGATTCGTATCACATTTGTTAACGACCAGGAGTACAAGGTATCAGCATGTCATTTGTTGGCTGAAAAAAAAAATGTTTTCCACCACTGTTCTCCTTAGCTCCAAGTTGAGTTCCCGAAAAAAAACAAGAAAAAAGGTTTCGACGGGACCCCAAAAGCTAACATTTGATTCAAACGATTGGGTCATGTCTTCGCCATTCAGTCTTCGTCAGATTCCTAGAACATTTGTACTGTTAAAATAAAGTTCTAAAATGGATTCAGCATGTCTCCTTGCCCTGATACCGAATCTCTAATCGATTTCAGAAACAACTTTGAGCTTCAACCAAATTTCCAGTATCAGCCCCATTCACGATGAACCATTTGTCCAGCAAGAAAACCAAGTTCAGATATGTATTCAGCGGACCTCCTTACCCCCTCAAGCTAATCTTATTAGCTTATAAAACATACATGTTTTTACCGTGAATTAGAAACCCCTCCTCTGCCTCTAAAGATAGGACTAAAGGACCCATCTACGAACTTGACATATACTTTGCCAGTTAATCCTCATCGAAGAACATCCTCGCTTGAACATTATATATCAACCCCTGCGACCTTCAATTACACTAGATCTCTCCGTCGTCACACAGAATAAACAAATGAATGCCGCCAACCACGCGCAGAGCTATACTAGTCTGAGAATAAAGGGGTAGGACTGCTATAGCCGAAAACTGGTCGACACGTTTTGTGTCCGGTTTTCGCCGGATTCCGGGTGATCTACTTGTCCAGCAAGAAAATAACTTTCATATTCGGATTCCTTCTACTTCTTCTATTCCTTCTCAATAGCTTTCAAAAAATATTTCTTTTGCCCCTTAATTTGAAACCCCTCCCCCACCCCTAAATATAGACTACAGAGCCAAAACTGGTCGACACGTTTTGTGTCCGGTTTTCGCCGGATTCCGGGTGATCTACTTGTCCAGCAAGAAAATAACTTTCATATTCGGATTCCTTCTACTTCTTCTATTCCTTCTCAATAGCTTTCAAAAAATATTTCTTTTGCCCCTTAATTTGAAACCCCTCCCCCACCCCTAAATATAGACTACAGAGCCCATCTCCGACTTTGACCTATACTTTGACCCAAAGATTCCTCGTGCCAAATCTGAACAAAATATCTCAACCCCTTCGAGAGTTATCGTGCTAACAGACGGACGGAGGGACAACTTTTGCGATGTCACAGGTATCCCTCCACTTACGTTTTGGGATCCCTAAAACTGCTCATTCATCAAAGAGCCGGCGACAGATATAGGGGGGGGGGGGGTCACAAATGTTCCCATAATTTGCAGAAGCCTGCCATAGAGTTCAGGAGTATACGCATACAAAAGCTCAGGAGATAAACAAAAAACTAGCTGAATAGGTTGCAGACGGCAAAAAGAGGCTTGTTAATTAAAACTGAGAAAACGCTGATAAGCCTTCCTATTCCGGCAAAAGAGGCTTGTTAACTAATAATTGGAAAACGCCTGCTAAGCCTTCCAATAACCTTTAAAAATACAAAAACAAAACCTCGTAGCACATTCACGTGCTCTCTCTGATTTGCTCTTGACCCGACTTGACCCCCCCCCCCCCTCCCCCAATAGATCCCTTCAATTCATTTAATTCCTCCAGTAATCGGAGAGTAAAAGACAAGGCCTTATCCAGGGGGGGGGGTAGGGGGTTGACCCCCCCCCCGAAATGTACAAAAATACTCATTTTTATAGGCTTTTTTCCTCTGATTTATGTCTTTTTTGTACTTTTTTGTCCGACTGGCAGGCAAAAAACGACCCCGAAAGGCACCCCCCCCCCCGAAATAAATTCCTGGATATGGGCCTGGTAAAAGACATAGTAAACGCATACGTAACTGGCCAAAAATATACAACGACAACTATGACATAACAAGGCCGTATCGCATAAAACAGATCAACAGGCAAATATAAAAAAAAAAATATAAAAATAAAACGTATTCATAATAACTTAACCATCATCTACAGCCTCAGCGAGGTTGTGATGGATTCGAGAAATTTTAAAAAGAAAATTACAAAAATTTATGATATCTATTCGGATTTTTAATCGATAAGTCTCCATCATAAAAGAATTCGACTAAAATTTTGAGATCCGACAAAGATATTTAGCAAAGTTGAAGAAGGTAGTTTTGATGTGAGAGAAATTACTCGATGGGAAAAAAGGAAGTAAAGGAGAGAAAAGAAGGGCCTGAAGAGCAACAGTATAAAAACTTTTGATCGGCGAGACAGATAATCGCGAAATTATATTACTGCCCCAAAGCTTGCTGTTTGAAACTGAAGCACGGTACAATGAAGGCGTGGGGCCACACGGCATTCCAAGACAAGGGAAAAAATCCAACGATTTTAAAGTTGAATTATTAATAGAAACTGAAATAAAATTATTTATTATATCATTCGGCCTAGGGCCCAGAACTAGTAACTGACAATTTTCTGGTCGAAAAAGAAGGCCTTGGTCAGAAAAAAACTTAACAAGAAAATTTACATTAGCTTGGAGGGATTTTACCAAACTGCTCAGGTGGAGTAAATCATCTGCATATGCTATCCAAGATAAAAGGTTTCCCACAGAAGTACTTTTCACTAAAGAACGCGCGTTAGCATTTATGCCTACACCCTCGCTATCTTAGTACCTCAGTTTATTCTCATCTTTAGATTCTCATTTTTCATAGAACTTGGTTCCTAGCTCAATTACAATAAGTTGCTTTTCCCATTTACCCAGCTCCACAAAAGCAGACCAATGCAAAACGGAACCTGGGATCGAGCCCGTGGCATGCCAGGAGTTTAAGCCCCAAAATTACGGATTCATTTCAACAATAGCTACGAGATCAAATGACACCTCTTAAGAGTACGTGCTCGAAGAAAGTAGATGAGAACGTCAGAAAATATCCTCCTCAACTACCCTAGGCTCGGACCTAGAAACAGGACACCTAGTTTCACTCGAGTCTGAGCATTTCTGGCATCGCCTCGAATCATCTAGAGCAAGTGGCTTTTCTAACTTCCAAGTTTAGATTCACTCGATTGATCCCTAGACATGCCACACTATTCTCCCCCCCCTAAAACTCCCCCTACCGCGGCTGAATCTGGTTCTCACACATTGATCGATCATACAAAGTATCTTCTCTCACCACCTATCCAGTTTCACTCGAATCTGAGCATTTTTCGAGAAATTCCGGCCCCCACCCCCAACGTGCTCAGATCCGATTCGGACCCTTAAATATACCCTACGTCATATCACCTCTCTACTTTCCAAGTTCCATTCAAGTCGGTCCACTCGTTTGACAACCATATCCTAGCCCAGGCCCGTATCCAGGAATTTATTTCGGGGGGGGGGGGGGGGGGGGGGTTGCCTGCTGGTCGGACAAAAAAGTACAAAAAACACACAGAGCAGAGGGAGAAGCCTATAAAAATGATTATTTTTGTATGTTTCGGGGGGAGTGGGTCAACCCCCTACCCCTCCCCCCCTCCCTTGGATACGGCCTTGTGCTGGCCACAAAACTTTCGGGACTCCCCCGCACTAAGGCCGAATACAACTCGGACAAACGCAGCATCTTTGTCATCTCCTTTTGTCCATCAAGTCTGAATCGAATCGGAGCATAGCTGCAAATTTTTAGTTCCCGCTTCATCATCCTACTACCGTAAAGTGTCACTCGAATCGGACCCGCTGGCAATCAATTGAAGTATGTAATTTTCGTATTCCGGCCTTTCGTCAACTCCCCCAAAAATGGTCGGAATCAGGAACGAAATTTTTCCTAGGGCATTGTTCCCGCTTGTTCCTTCCACCAAGTTCCATTCCGATCCCTCGACTATAAGCGTTTCACGATATTTCCGGTGCCCCTCCAACTCGCCACACAAGTATCCGATCCGGTCCGGACATGAAATGGAACATCTGAGACGATGCCTCTTTCCACTTGCCAAGCTTCATTCAAATCCGATCACCCGTTAAAAGGTTATGCCTGCCACAAGATTCCGGATTCCCAATCCCTCCACTCCCCCCACGATGGTCATCGGACAAACCACTATTCTCAAGTCAGTCTGTTCGGGTCCGTGATATGCCTCCCAAGTTTCATTGTCCCAGTAGATCAGGAAGTACCGAACTTGCGGGATCGCAGGAATTCAGGCCCCCTCCAACTCTCCCCCCACATCCGATGAAAAACTCATTGACTATTTAGGTAGTTGTACGAACAAATTGCATGTATTGATATGTAGTAGTATGGAACACTTTGATTTAACATGCGCCTTCGACTGGATTAATCTTAAGTAGTAGTATCCGATAGCATCCAATCTTGCTGTAATAGCATCCAGTTTGCTAGTAATAGCATGCAGTGGCAACAGTTACTACTGCATCATACTTTTCGTACAACTCCATCCCGACTAATTCTCGAAAAATTTTCATCGGGCAGTGTGTTGTGTTAACAATATATCTATGACTTGTGCTTGTTCTTCCCACCAAGTTTCATTCCGACCCCTCTACTCTAAGCGTAGATTTCCAGTTCCCCCTCTAACTCCCCACTAAGTCACCGGATCCGGTCCGAATCTGAAATGTGTTGTCTGAGACACGAGGTCTCTCCGAATATCAAGTTTCATTAACATCCGGTCACCCGTTCAAAAGTTATAAGTGCCTTAAGATTCCGGATTCCCCCCACGATGGTCGGATCTTTTCGGGTCCTTGATGCGCCTGCCAAGTTTCATCATCCTAGCTTATGTGGAAGTGCCCGAACTAGCAAAGCCCGGACCGACCGACAGAACGACGGACGGACAGGTCAGAAACTGCGATCGCTATATGGCACTTGACCGAAGGGCAAGTGCCGTAAGAACGGGCCATGAAACCATCTTGAGGTCTTGTTGATTGTTTACTAATCTGTTATTTCTTAATGCACACAATATAGTTCTTGCTTGTAAGCCTATAATTACAATTTCGTGTGTCCCTACTGCTTTGAAGGGAGTGGGCCTAAAAATTCCTTGACAACAAGATCAGAAACAAGATCAGAATGGCGATGACAGGGTGGTCCAATTTATGATCATTGTAAGCCTGCAGAATCACTGACTCACAATGAGCCTATACAATTCACCAGTTACGTTTGATCACGTCCTAAACACCCGATCGTGCGTCTGTCATACTTTTGACTGAACCGACTCGAATGTGACATGACCAGATGAACTGTTGTTTAAGGGCTACATCCATTTGTTCTAAATAGTGAATACTTTAGTATTAATGACAGTGATTTACTTCTCGCCTTGAGCTTCTACGAATGATCCTTTTCTTAACGGTTTTTTGAGTTATCGACGTACAAACCATAAAAGCACAGAAGGACAAATCCTGTTAATTTGCATATTTTAAGTCAGCTAATAATAATTTATTTATAACCCACTGCATAGAAACAATGTGAGGATAGTGGAGTAGAAACAGAAACAAACAGAATAAACGACAGAAAAGAATAAATATTCTTTGACTTTGAAACATATATTCAAACAATGTTTACAACGGATACGTCAGCTACGATTCTTCATCAGCGATATTTCGGCCCTTAATGGCAAGGGTCCTCGTCAGGCTGTCAATCTTCTGTGTGAACGTCGGGAAGGAAACAAACCTGCAATAATCAACCTGTAATGATTATTACAGGTTTGTTTCCTTCCCCGACGTTCACACAGAAGATTGACAGCCTGACGAGGACCCTTGCCAAGAAGCCCCGAAATATCGCTGATATTTTCCGGGTTTTTTCCGGGCTTTATCTTGAAACATATCAATTAAGAATGATCAAGAGAACAGGAAGAGAATTAATTTCCAATTAATGTAAATTCGACATGGGTTTATTTTTATAAGTTAGCTGACATGAATAGTTAAACTGGGTAAAAATATATTAAAATTGACTTGACTGAGGGAAGGCCACAAAAAGTACGAAATGATATTTCCTACTCTTGTTTACAAAATACAAAAGAAGTTCAATTCTAAAGGTGCGGCAGGATTTTAAGATTCGGACAAAAACGCACAAATTCTTGTCTGGCCAATTAAAATGCAGACAGACGGACTCGCACACCCAAGGGTTGTCAGCTCTCGGACTCCACTGTGGTCCGAGGTTCGTGCGTCAAAATCTTCCTAGTTGGGACTAGCATCGTTGTAGCGCGTTATACTACGATAGTGACACACGAGCAACAAAGCATGCCTCACCAGGTTGAGACCGCTGTCTTTCTGTCCCAAACCGCTACGCGACCTAATAGGCGGACAAAATTATTTTCGCACATAATTCCGCGACGGAAGAGAGCACATCCGAACAGGAAAGACAAAATTACGGAAATTTATATTATTTAGTGGCTCCTGGTAGTACCTGAGATCTGTTTTATGTGGGAAGTTGCGGTGACGCGCATGGATTCAACGTCCAGTGTGGGAATTTAATTCTCATGAGAACTGGATAAGTGGTTAGTCCTGACGATGCACCCTGACGAGCGTTATTTACATGAATGAATGAGCGAACCAGTTTAATTCAGCAAAGCCATATACCTATAACAGAAACGATACAAAAATAAAACAAACAACAGGCCAGGTCTGACCGGTAAATGATTTTCCACGATGAATAAGTTCTGGAAAACATGACTCGCAATAAAAGCAATAAGATCGTTGTCAGACTCCATCACTCTTAGGTAGAGCGACGCTTTTGCCTTTTTAAAATTTTCATAAAACGTCAGACAATTTGCAGCGATCATACGATGACGACAGAGATAGCGTGAGGTAGAAAGGGACTTCTTCTCATGTCTGCAAAACGGGACCAAGGCAATGGTTAGAACGCTTAACTTGATTACTTGTTTTGTAAATAAAGGGTTCCGGAGTCCAGAGGAATATCTGAATCTCCAACTATATAATAGTCCGCTTTGTCGGATTTACACTACAGTGTTCGTTAGCTTACCGAAAAAGAATGGATACAAACCTCAAAGAACATAAAGAAAGTCATACAGAAAGCTCAATTAGTTTTTACTGATAATTTATTTTCGAGTATCAAGGTACTCGAAAAGTGTATAAATTACGAAGGCGAGAAACGAGAAAGCGCCTACGTCTCAATACAAACACCCTCCGCCTGCGGATATATTCCGTGAAAAGGGTCAAGAGGATTCGCCCCAGTTTTAATGCGATGAGGGGTTACCCAATCCCGGGAACTTGGTGTACACCCTTTCCGGCATCGGGCGGCTCCATGCGTCCACTGCTGCAAGCAAACTCAATGATCCTGGTTACCCCGATTCCTCGAATTAACATCCTTAAAGAAGTAAAAATTATTCCTGATCATGTTCGGTCATGAATTAGAACGGATACCCCCCCCCCAAATACCTAAAAATATCCCCTTAGGAATGGAAATACGCCACACCCCCTCCCGCGAGATAAAATGGCTCACCTATTCCAAGTATACTCCACATCCACTTTTTTCGTGTGTCCAAGCACGTCCAAATTCGCGTTGCGACTATTTCTCCACCATCCACACACCTAACCACTTGGCTGGCTACGAAGATAACTTACGACTGTTTCCTGTTGTTCGAATTAGCCTTTTTCTGCCTCATGCACACGGCGGAAGGTACCGTGCAGGTTGTGGTGGCTGATCACAATTACAATAAGAAGAGGGCTCCTGTGAGGAGTGGCTAAGTTATATTTCCATACGCAAGGCACATAAACACATTTGCTAATTATTAGTATCAATAGAACCATTACGGATACTGATCGCCAAATTGGTTGTTACTATTCATAAGGCGCCTGGGATTCGAGGCACGTGCGCATGCAACAAGATGTTACCCGAACAATACAACCAGAGCAAGCTCTTTGCTAAGGGGAGTTATAATGGCGTGAGGTCGCAGGCAAAATTTCGGGGGTGGCGGAGGCAGCAAGTACGGTGGCTAATAACTTTACAATGGGACAGAACGATCCAACTACACAATTGTGAAAATACAGAAAACGAATTTACGTCTTGACCCTGGTTCTTGCACGCAGCCGCAATCGAGCTCCATCTCGTAAAGCACCAAGGCCGTATCCAGGGGTCAACCCCCTATCCCCCCCCCCCCCGAAACATACAAAATTAATGATTTTATAGGCTTTTCCCTCTGATCTATGTGTTTTTTGTACTTTTTTTTTCCGACCAGCAGGCAACCCCCCCCCCCCCCGAAATAAATTCCTGGATACGGGCCTGTGAAACACTTAAGCTTTCGAAAACAAAGTCTAAGCCTTAAGACACAGACGCGTCTGACTTCAAAACGTGTCGTTCTGAACTCAGTTCTGGAAAAACATACACAAACGCAATAGTTGCAGTCTAAAAAGTTTCTCCGAACAAGGATGCAGCATTTGCTACTGGGACTAATCTTACCTTTACTTGGATAAGGTTTATGCGAATTAGGGGTAATCTTATCTCAATAAAGTAGCAAATACTGCAAGATTTGTTTGTACAGTGTGGTGTCATTCCGTCCCCTTGCATAGTCGGTTTAAATCACAAATTCGTTTTATGGGAACCAGGATTTGAACGTTCTTATTTCTTTCAAGTTTAAGCCCCTAAAGTGCTTAAAACCTTCAACTTGTAAAATTAGATTTTTATTATTTTTTTAAAGCTGCCATTGACATAGGCTTCTGAGAAAAAAAGTCCCACTGAGAACGAAAAGCCCTCAAAACAGACGCGAGTCCTACAGATAGTTAGGGCTGCTAATACAAGCTTGATACAAGATGGGCGAGCACACAGGCCTTAGGTCTAAGTCAGGAACATCAAAACATTTCAACTTTGTGCGACAGAAAAGCTGACAATTAAATCAGATAAAGAGGCATCGTTGCCTTCAGTTAACTGCCCAATCCGCATCTTTTCTGTCAATCTTCGAATATTCAGTTTGGGCAATTGTCAATCATTTAAGCAGAGCACAATAAGATGGATTCGCGTGAATGGTATGGTCATGGCTATACTCACATGAGACTATACAAGATCGGACACCCAAAGCTGTGAAGATCCGTAACTTCATAGGATGCAAATCCACCTTCTGCCAGACATGATGACATTAGAGCAAAATGGAGCAACTTCAGCCAGAAAGGGACATCATCTAGGACAAAAAAAAATCGGCAGACAACCGTAGTAAATCACTAGCGTTGGGCTTGAACGCCATTTTGAAAACCTCGATGGGTTGACAACTTCAGCATTTAACCAATAGCGAAGAAACAAAACCAGTGTTCTCGCAACACTTTAGTGGGCGAAGCCGAACTAAGGTTGCTGCAACGCTTCACATTGCCCAGGCATCGTAGGTCTAGTTTCCTTTATCTGTTTACATATTTAGGCAAATTCCTCCTCCCTCAAAGGCACTGAATCCGAACTTACCCTAATCTTTCCTTATTAATGTCGTCTACACTAGAAATTAAATTTAAAACACTATCTACAAGATTCCCTAACATTATTATTACAACAATACCTATCAATCTTAAATAAATATTAAATAAATTGGTAAGTTAAATCTATTTTAATCTCAATTCATTTTTATATTATTTTTTTTTGGTTTGTTTAATTTACTTATTTAGCTTTTTATTTATTGGTAGGGAAGAACTTTACCAGTCAATAAGAATAGTTATTGCGCCCAACGCCAGACAAGATTACTCGCACACCAAAGTAAGTTCATCCTTTACAGCAACAAGCCCACCAATCTCGTCCGCTCATTAACTATTCACTATGTTAAACTGCACTAACTAACTTATCGACACACACTTTCTAAGGTGGCAAATGCAGCAGATACTTGGCAAATTTAAAATAGATCCGGTGAACTTTTTTCTTATTAGAAAATTGGGAACAACTGTTTGCAGCTGTAAAAATACCGGACGGACCGACGTTTCGTCAGCAGCGGCTACTGTAGTCTGGCCAATACTGCCCATGATCACATAAAGTGAGCGCCACAGAGATTTTTTTAAATTTAGCCTTTTCCTGCCAAATTTAAGTATTTCCATCCAGACTCTAGCTTTTAATGTTTCGAAATTCCAATCCTAAAACTGGCTTAAAACTCCAGTCAAAATGACGGGCCCATCCACAAATTAGAGAATGTTACGAAAAGCGCCGTAGGCGGAAATTTCGAAACATTTATGATTAGATCTTCTTTTTGGGATCCAAAATAAAAGTAAGGACTATCGATGAAATCATGCCTTTTGTCTGCGACCAGTGCTTCACTCAGCCTCTTACGGGTTTCGTGGTAACTCCCGAATCCTGGCAATTATATCAAACAAAATTACTGAATCCCAGTTTATTATACCGAATAAGTTTAGGCCGATAGTATGTCCGAGATTCTGTATAACTACCGTATCTCAGCTATTACACCGAATTATTTTGATATCAAAAGACTACTGAAAAGTATTCGCATTCGGTGTAATTTCGTCAAAACTGGAACAAAAGTCGGGATTCGTGGTAACTACCGAATCCTAAAAATTATTCCAAATAAATCACCGAATCCCAATCATGATGCCGAACCTCCATAAATGTACCGAATAGTTCTGGCATAGAAAAATTACCGAATAATTTCAGTAAATTCTCTCGCCGATTCGTGATAACTATACCGAATGCTGCCAATTATACCGAATCCCGATCATTAAACCGAATAGATTTGTACAGATAGCCTATTTGGGATTCTGTATAACTACCGAATCCCCGTAAATATACCGAATAGTTCTGCTATCGAAAAAATACTGAACAGAATCTGAAAAAGTTAGGGGGGGGGGGGAGAGGGGGTACGCTATTTCAATTAGGAAAATACAATTTTTTTTCAATCGGGAACAACTGTTTTCAGCAGTAAAATAGCCTACAATCATTAACACCTGTTTTGCATTGTTTACAATTGTTTTCAGTTCGAAAATGTCCCACAACACGACTGAAAAAAAAAAGGTCGTTTCCAGTTTACGACTTGAGTTATCTGCATATGGGCTATAGTTAGATAGATATTTATTAACACTAAAAGCCTTAGCCTATGGACCATGGTGAATACAAAGATATAGCAAAACAACTAACTTCCAACAAATATAATTCCAAAACAATCCACTAAATAAATTTCCAATTGTCAAATCTACCTCTTCTTTCAAACTCAACTTAACACAAACAAACAAGAGCTGTAAGCTCATATGGCACTTGCACGGGTTGAGATGTATTATCAAAACTACTTTTCGACTGTGCGGTTCAGATGCGCACTTTAAGGCTAGAGAAAGCTAGAGAAAAAGTATTTTATTGTTGAACTTGGCTGTAATGATACGCACTTTAAAGGAGCTAGAAATTCATCTATAAGCAAAACCCTTGAGGCGAAAACGATAGCAGGCTCTTAGGGATCAAGTTATTTCCCCCTCCCTCTGCTCCCCCCATTACTATCGGATCGAGCAAATTTTTATTTACAAGTCAGTTGGATCGGGTCCTTGATACGCCTCCCAAGTTTCGTCGTGAAAATCCCCAGAACCACCATCACCGGAGGAAACTCCCCTCCCCTCCCCTCCCCCCCCCCCAAGTGTCCGGATCCAGTCCAAATGTGTAAACGATTTATCTTGAGCAGATGCTTGTTATAATTCCCAGCAAGTTTCACTCCGATCCCTCCATTCTAACCGATTCTCGGGATTTCCGGTATCCCCCCCCCCAACTCCCCCATAGCTGTCTAATCTGGTCCTCACTTCAAATGAAAAATCAGAGATATGTCCTTTATTCAGGTATTAAGTTTCATTCCAATCCGATCACCCGTTAAAAAGTTACACACCACTCAACATTCAGGATTCCCCGCCCTCCACCCCCCCAGATAGTCCTTCAGCCATAGGAACATCATTTTTGAAGGTGCAAAACGGATAAGTCAGCTACATTTTATTAGAGCTTTATTTCGGCCCTACTTGGCAAGGGTCCTCTTCAGGCTCAAGCTGGAAAATCAAGTTGTGGAAAAATAATTAAAGATTCATTCCACAAGTTCATTTTCCAGCTTGAGCGGCTTGAGCCTGAAGAGGAGCCTTGCCAAGAAGGGCCGAAATATAGCTCTAATAAAATTCAGCTGACTTTGTCCATTTTGGCACCGTCAACCATATTTTACTTTCCTATTAAGACACAATGGTACAGAATTAATTACTGAAAGTATTTAATCTCTTAAAAGACACACAAACAAATTCATTAACAAGGAATAATAGCGACGTCGCAACAAAAGTAATAAAGCTACCGCGGTAACAGCCAAACGTCCTTTAGTAGCGTTACCAAGATTCTGTCATCTGCAGACAAATCCCGGGAGGATTTGGGGGTACGACCCCCCCCCCCCCCCACAAAAAAAAGGAAACGATTTTTCTTTTTTTTAAGATTTAACCTCATATCTTTGTCTTGTCTTACTATTAAGCGTGGTCCAGGTCCGACCCCACAAACTCTTGGACACCGCCACGCCTGCAGATAATAACACACGAGGCTTTTACGCCTACAAGAAATGGGCCCTGTTCCAACAAGTTATAGTCTATTATCTTCTTATTAGCGCAACAAAGTTTCATAATAGATGACTCAAGGCTGAGCAAGTTAGGCAGATAACACTTCGGATGATATCTCTTATGATTCGGCAAACGTTATGCATTGAAAGTTATGCATAACAAGAATTACCAGGAGGAGCCGAAAACACACCGAAAAAGAGTATTTGGCGGTGCAAAACGGGTAAGTCAATTACACTTTATTAGAGCTATATTTCGGCCCTTCTTGGGCAAGGGTCCTCTTCCAGCTCAAGCCGCCCAAGCTAGAAAATAAACTTGTGGAATAACAATCAAAGATTCTTCATTAAATGTCTGATTTTATGAACTTCTTCTCCGAAAATTGGTGGGAGTTAGAGCTGGTGCTGTGAATTCATTCTGGACACGGCTGCAGTTTTTGCTGTTCGACTGGGTTGTCGAAAGGGTAGAGATTCTTCTGCATTTTGGTTTTGGAGTCCCCTGTCTCTTCTTCTTTTTTCTAGCTAAGATAGACACTTGTCGGCGTGTCCAGAATGAAATGACAACACCAACCTCCAACCAATTTTCAGAGAAGAAGTTCCCAAAATAGATGTTTAATGAAGAATCTCTGATTTTTATTCCGTAAGTTCATTTTCCAGCTTGAGCGGCTTGAGCCTGAAGAGGACCCTTGCCAAAAAGAGCCGAAATATAGCTGTATAGCTGTATATAGCTGTAGCTGCAGTCCCGATCCCATCCACCTCAGAAGAAAGGGACCTCGGAGTTATTGTGGACGACAAACTAAAATTCCACACTCACACCAAAAAGGTAGTGGCTAGCGCCAATCAGACCCTAGGGATGATAAAACGATCAATCGCATCCCGCAAACCAACTGTCATGCTGAAGCTCTACAAAGCTTTGGTCAGGCCCAAGCTGGAGTGCGGCAACGCCCTCGCCTCACCCTATTACAAACAAGACAAGAAACTAATCGAAGGTGTCCAGAGGCGAGCAACAAAATCCATCCAAGGCCTTAGAGCACTACCTTATGAACAACGACTGCAGAAACTGAAGATCCCGACACTTACTTACCGGCGGAAGAGAGGGGACATGCTACTAGTCTACAGAATCCTCAACTCTAATTGTCTCCCCTCCCTCTTCGCCCCCGACAACCACTCACGGACCAGGGGCCACTCCCGGAAACTGTCCAGAAGGTGCAATACCTCTCGTGTTCGCCAGCACTTCTTCAGTAACCGAGCTGTTCCTCTTTGGAACAGCTTGTCTGAACCAACTGTCACCAGCGAAACACCCGAAGGTTTCAAAAAGCGACTTGACGAGGACTGGCGCGGGCAACCCTGGAAAAAGGACTGGTGCGCCCCGGAAGCAGCAACCAGATCATAGCACCATCGTCATCCGCAAGCTACTCATCGGGATACAACATCCTTATTGCTTGCAAGTGCAATTTAAGGTAATTTAAGGTAATAAAATGTAGCTGGCCTATCCGTTTTGCACCGTCAAACACGATTCGCAGTCAGCTTGGGATCAAGGAATATCTACCAAAAAAGCATCTGCTGACTTTTCCGATATCATGATAAACAGCAGATGATTTTCCTGTGGTGTCGGATCTTTTTGTACGCCCAACATTCAACCGAAACAAACTGTTATCTGTCAAAACCGCGCATCCTTGTATTATCTGTTATGAAACTTCTGACAGTGCAACTAACCTACTTTTCATTATGTTTATTTGTTAATTCTCGTTTCACCGGCATCATAAATAATTACATAAAAAATCAACGAACTAATATACATAAAAAAATAGCGAGAATAACTTGGTAGGCGAGTGAAAACTGCAAATAAATAAATTCTTTGGCACGTCTGATAATATTTGTCAGCTCCTAGCGGGTAAGAAAGTCAATACATAATATACAGTAAAATCGGCAAAAATACAAAAGTTGCAAGCACCATCTGATTTGTAAAAAAAAAGGAAACATACAATAAGAACTATCACAATCAGTTTGTGATTGAAGTGACTGGAAGTCGTTAAAGGGCTAGCGAATTCCAGTTGATCCTTATAAGGTCTCCAGGAGCAATTCTTAGTAGCCAGATGTCAGTCTACTAGTTCAGATTTTACTTCGCTGTCTTTATTTCACATTGATGTAATGTCTAATAAAACTCCGAGGTATTTAATTACTTGACATTGATGTTATGTCTGATAAAATTCCGAGATATTCAAACTGGTGTCGATTTATTTTGTTAAACCTGAAATTTTCAAATTAATATTGGCCTAATATGAACAGTAAACACTAAATTGGCTTTGACCGTTGTATCGGTTTTAAGAAAAAACTGAACTGAATTTCTATCTGGCATTCGTACCTAAACCCAACTACCCATTAACGAGAGTCGAGACCGACTTTTACTTTCCCTTCGCTTGCTTTCGCCATAACATTCTTATCACAATCATTTGATCTTATTACACTTTTCATAGAACTTGAGTATCTTACACGCTGCTAGAAAGGCTGCGACTAAACGAAACAGCTTAATAAAATTCAAACAATAAAGTCCAGATTTCAATTCTTCAGTTTAGAAAAAAACCTCGATTTAGGAAAGACGAACTGGCACAAGTGCAGAATTGGTTACCTCACCCTTCAAATCAATCTTGATCCTTTTAAGTAGCTGATTAGTGACTGATAGACTGCCCTGTATTGCCCTAATGTGGGGACGAAGCCCATCCTTTGCTGCCTCATATGAAGTAGTACTTTAGAAACGTCAACATCCTATAAAAAAAAAATCAAACTAAACAGAAATGAAACATATGAAAAAGAAGTCATGGATAGGTGGAAGAACACCTCCCTTCCCTTACTAGAGAAGGGAGGTGTTAATTTCGCTATGTTGCAGGCTTGTGCAAATGCTGAGAACAACTTAGAAATCCCTTTTCCATCGCCAGCTCTTTTGAGGACTGAGTCCAGTGTTGCCAGATCACGATCCAAGAAATACGCCGCTTTCTTTGAAAAATACGCACAAAGTACGCTAAAATTTCTTATTAACCCCAAATCTCCAGAAACTTACAAAGATTGTCAATAGAACCCCAAAAATGTTAATACGCCATCAAAAAAACATCCGCCAGTCGGTCGTAAAATCTAATATGGCAACACTGATCTGAGCTGTTCAGACACATGATTTTACCCTCATTACTGTCGAGAACTCCACTTCGGAGCTCAGGCGAGAGCAGTGGCGGAGCACGGTATTTTTTTCCTATGTTTCAACCAGCAAACGGCGTGCTGCTCTCGTTGGCTCTCCGTGGTCATTAGCAAGAGTGATAAGAATTCCAGAAGATCAACATTACAACCCTGACAGTGCGACGAAGGGGAGTGCCCTATGCTGGGGTTTAGCCGACAGTCTCAAAGAAAGCCCGTTGGCAGTCTGTGATCTATGTATCAGTAGCCTACCCATTTACACTCTCAGAAGTTTGATAAAAAGATAACACATGTTTGCGCATCCCTATGTTAAACAATATGATAATCTATCTTTTATGACATTTGAAGCGTTACGTTTCAAGACAAAACTTCTGTCCCGACCGTTTTAGGTGTTATACTTCGTGAAAAGATAACATTTAATGTCGTAAGATTTAACAGACTGATGCGCAAAATGTGTTATCTAAATATTCTTTCAGCCCAAGCTGACTGCGCTAATGGACAGTGCTAAACGGATACGTCAGCTGAATTTCATAGCTATATTTCTGCCTCTTCTTTGCAAGGGTCCTCTTCAGGCTCAAGCTGGAAAATGAGCTTGTCAAGTTCAACTGACAGGAGTTTGTCAAGTTAAATTTTCAGCTTGAGCCTGAAGAGGACCCTTGCCAAGAAGGGCGGAAATATATCTCAAATAAAATTGAGCTGACGTATTCAATCAGCACTGTCAATCACCGTGCACTATCTGTTATCAAACTTCTGACAGTGTACAAAGATCTCCTCAGTACGGTAACGTGTTCCGTCACGATCTAAAGCAGTAGTGCGCGAATACCTATTTGCAGTTGAAAAAGAAGGAAATATGTGGCGTCAAAGGCTTAACTCCATATGAAAACACACAAAAGCGTGCGCTGCAGTGGTCGCTGATTATTCCATCAATTTTATCAAGCTATAATTTCACTCGCTGAAATAGCGTACAGATCGCTTAAAACTGAGGAAAGGGACTTCCTAAAAAATTTCAAATTACTGTACTTATTTTATATTATATTGCATCAAAAAGGATTTCGCCTCTACATGACTCGAAAAAATGGGAGTAGTCAAGTGTACTTATTTGCAGTTGGACGAGTGTTTTGAACGGTAGCAACTTAATAATTTGCTTCAAATGGATATAAACATACAGTATTAATTTACCTGACACGACTTACAGCACGAACAAAAAAAAGACCATTAACATCAAATTCTCGGGAGAGGTGTCGACGAACTGTCGGGAAGGCCATTTAAGACAGTCCATAAGGTCGGACGTTGATTAAATGAGCAGCTCTGGAAGAATTTGTACACAGAACATAATTTCCTGTGAAACGACTATTTTCCGAGTCAAAGAAATGTTACCGTATCAATTCTCGGGCTATACTGAACAAGACCAAAGGTTTCGATGGGATCCCAAAAATCTAACATTTGATTCAAAGAAATGGGTCACGTCTTCGCCATTCAGTCTTTGCAGATTCCTTTAATATTTTTACAGTTAAAATAAAGTTCAAAAATGGATTCAGCATGTCTCCTTGCCCCGATACCGAATGTCTAATCGATTCACAACTTTGAGCTTCAACCAAATTTCCAGTTTCAGCCGAATTCGTGACGAACCATTTGTCCAGCAAGAAAACTAAGTTCACACTTCACATATGGATTCAGCGGACCTCCTACTCCCTCAATGAATATCTTATTAGCTTATAAAACATATATGTTTTTACCGTGAATTCGAAACCACTCGTCTGCCTCTAAAGATAGGATTAAAGGACACGTTTATGAACTTGACACGAACTTTACCAGTGAATTCTCATTGAACAACATCCTCGCTTGAACAACATACTTCCCCGTTTGAACATTATATATCAAATCAACCCCTTCGACCTTCGATTACACTAGATCTCTCTGAAGTCACACAGAATAAATGAATGCCGGCATCCACGCGAAGAGCTATACTAGTTTGAGAATAAAGGGGTAGGACTCGTATAGCTGAAAACTGGTCGACAGATTTTGTCTCCGGTTTTCACCCGATTCCGGGTGAACTACTTGTCTGGCAAGAAAATAACTTTCATATTCGGATTCAGCAAACTTACCCCTGAATCAACTATCTCAATAGCTTTTAAAAACAATTTTTTTTTCCCCCTTAACCTGAAACCCCCTCTCCCACCCCTAACTATAGGGCTAAAAAGCCCATCTATGGGCTCGAACTTACTCTAGACCCGAAGAATCGTCACACCAAGTTTCATCAAAATATCCCATTCCCTTCGAGAGTTATCGTGCTGACAGACGGACGGACAACAACTTTTGTGAAGTTATAGGTATCCCTCCACTTACGTTTTGGGATCTCAAAAAGCGAACGGAGAAATCGAGTTAATTGAGATTCTCTCAAACTTATTATTGTTAAAATACATCTTCATCGTCCAATCATCGTTAGTTTATTATTGCGTCTAAAGAAGCGGGAACCCACTTACGCTTTCTTTTTTTTTTTAACTATTTAGGGTTCTGACACCATTATTGAGGGGATGCCGCGCGGCATTAGAGAATTGGTGTTCCTGTGGTGTGGGCTGAAAAACACTGACACCATGTCATAGATGCCCACTTCTCGAAGGTTAGTCAGATTTTTTCTGAAACAGTCGATTTTTCTGAAAAAGCAGTTGATTCTGCATTCAAAACTGCCTTATTTTCTATTATTCTATACCATGCCTCGATCATTCAAACTCCCTCTGCAGCTGCCGGATCCAGTCCACATATCAAATAGGTCTGGGACACGTGCTCTTCCAACTATCAAGTTCCATCGAGATCGGATAACTCGTTTGCAAGCTATGCATGCCACATTAATCCCCCCTCCTCCCTCTACTGGCCCCTGGAGGGTCCAATCCAGGAAATTACAATTTTCAAGTCAATATTAATAGATATCTAACATGCCTAACGTGTTTCTTCGTCCTAGCCATCTGGAAGTGCCCTAAGTCGCAATCACTGGACCGACCGACCGAAAGGTGACCGGTATTTATTTTGATTTATTTATCTGTGACCGGCTTTTTGGATAACAGCAGAGTATGAGTAAAATAAACAAAGTAAAATACACATATTACAAAACTAGACAAAACAATGTAAATAAACATGACTACATTCTGATATGGTACTTGTGCCGAACACTGCAAGTGCCACACAAATTGAGTAACTTAGTAAGTAAGTAATTTATTTCTGACCCGCCATTTTTATACTGTGCCAGTCCGTACGTGGAAGTGTTCACACAGCCATTGAAACCAGTTAGTTTTTAATTTCTGGAGATTTTTGGACCCATTAGTTAAGTATTAGCTACACTTTCTGCTTTTTATCATCTTAGCTGAACAAAGATTAAATTTCAAAGAAGCTGGAAACTCTCGCACTTTTAGCAGTCTCGTCTTGGACTGAATGTACGTCTGGATACTGGTACCTGTACCCTTCCTCAACCAGCATACTCGCATTCAAATTACTCAAATGCAAGACCTGTCGCTATTAGTCAACACGTCCTAGCTGCCTATGGAACCTCCCAAAGCACTGCTTTACGGTCTCACCCACACTTTCTTCTAAAGTAAGAGGAAAACGAAACAGTTACTTACCGAGCTAAAATCCACAGAGTGTCTCAGCATGTCAAACAGTATAAAAACTCCAGTTCTCCCCACTCCGGATGCGCACTGAACGTAAACAGGCCGATTCCGATTGTATTTATACATTGGCTTATCCGGTGATTCGGCAGCCGCGGATAATTTTCGGATGGATTCCAGTTCCTCAGAGAGAGCTAGAAACGAAAGAAAAGTTGATTTACTACAAAGTTTAGGCTTCTATGTCACATTACCCACGTGTTTACTAACGAGGCCGAAGGCTTCGGAGGGATCACAAACGAGGGCCATTTACTTCCGTGATCGATCTTGCCAATAGTTTGAAGGTTCATTTAATTTTCAAATATTCCCAACTAAAAAGCTTGAGTCACTTCACGGGAGAGAGCAGGCTCGATGGCAAACAAAAATATCATTGACTACTACAACTTACAGATTGTCATTCATAGCTTAATAAAGTACTGCAACCACCATCCACTCCCAATAACGATACGAGTAAATCACCTAAAAAAAAAAAAAAAAAAAAAAAATGTAAACCTCGGCTAAGTTCCTTCGTTTCGCCGGATCTCAAGGGACCTAACTAGCCGGGGTAAAACTATTCCTGATTTAGTGATTTTTAAGGTCCGTTTTTGCACTGTTTCAAGTTCATCGTTAAGGAAGACGGTGTATTCCGCGTATTCCAGCAGAGGGCGTACATAACACGTGAACGCGAGCAGCAATTGCTTTGTGGAAAAGCCGAGTCGACGCAATGTGGTTAAGGATTGCAGCGCATAGTTGCCTTTTCTCACAAGGTTCGTAACGTGTGGGCTAAACGAACAATCATCACTGAATGTCACACCAAGGACAACTGCAGTCGAAGTGGTAGGGTACCAGGGGTCAGGGCATGCAACATCTATTCTCAGAGGATTGAAGCGCATCACTTTGGTCTTATTAACGTTGATCTGAAGCCCATTCGAGCTGCACTGATCATTGAAGTTGTCTTCTAGGTCACTATCGAACTGGAGGATTACTTGTGACTTCTCAATTAGGTATTTCAGCAGGGCAGACAAATCATCCACACATTTGAATCGTTCGTCAGTGTTGTCAAATAAAACATAGTTAACGAGGGCTAAAAACAAGAGGGCAGCGAGTTTAGTGCCTTGAGGAGCGCCACATGTTATCTCCGCCCACTCAGAATCAAGATCCCCTGGAAAAAGTGCATAGACGCACTGATATCGATGACTGAGGAAGTCAACTATCAGAAGTAGAATGGTCTTTCTAGCGCCCATCCGTTTCAGATTCTGAAAAGCTGTGATGTGGCGGATTAGATCGAACGCCTTGCGACAATCTGCTAAAAGCAGATCGACTATGGTACCCCCTTTGTCCAGCCATTCTGTCATTAGGTGGCAAAGCCGCACTAAGTATTGAGTCGTACTGCTACCTTTGAGACACTCTTCCTGGTAAGGGTCAAGGCAAGAGCCTATCTGCGACAAAAGTTCACGGTAAATAAACGACTCGGTCACTTTGGCTAGATTGGGGGTTATTGAAATGGACCGGAGCTCGTCACAGGATTTGGGGTATTTCACTTTAGGAATAACCCGAACATAAGCTTTCTTCCAGGCTTGAGGGAACATCTGCTGCTCTACTTTGTCTTGTTCCTCGAGTACGGGTGTCAAATGTTGTTGTAATGTATGATTATAAGTCAGCTTCGGCTGAAGGAGTGGCTTAACCTCATTTTATTCAGGGATCTACCGAATCATCTCGTCTGTTATCGTATTTCTGGATTTTCGTCCGAATTCTCTCTTATGCTTATCCTCACATCTTTCTGGAGTTCCGGCGAAATTTTCGTGAGGTAGAAACATTGATAAACAAAACAGAAAAAAACATGTACGTATAGGCATCAACAAATGACAGATAAGGGAGTATATGAGTAACTTCAACAGCAAAATAACACTAGGGAGTAGCGCCAAGACCTGTGCTTTCCATGTTTTGTCAACAGGCAATACCAATAGCACCACCCACTACACTACAGCATTTAAAGCGAGACAAACTTGCGGAGTAAGAGATTTCTAGTAAAGCAACGATGTGGTTTGCACACATCAAGGAAACAATGGAGGTTATTTTTTTTTTGCAATGTTCAGAATGTGAAGTTATCGGAGCTAGCGTTGGTAAACGACTGAATGAGCTTCAATAGGGACGTTCTTTATCGCTACTGGTGCTATTATCGCTGCTATTAGAGTTGTCAATTTTGTCAAGTCTTGGCGCTACACCCTAGTGTTATTTGCTCTGCTTTTAAGCAAGATGGTATCTTACCTATCAAGTACTCGGAACTGGTAGGAATCCCGCCTTCGGACCACAAAGTATAATGTAGATGCCAGATCGTCCGCTGAATTCCAGACGAGATGTGTGTGACGGTCAGTTGTGCAACTCGACAAACCATACTTGAATGAGATTTGACCCTCGTCACACGGTACTAAAATATAAGAGTCTCTAACTGTCTTTTCCCTAGAGTTTCTGAACTAAAATGATAACTTACAACTAGAAAAAATCAAATGTAAGAACGGAGGTCGCGGTCACGATCAGGCACAATGACGAAGCCGAAAAGGATAATAAATTTTACGTCCCGTCTTCTTAAACTGGGTCTTACAGGAACAGGACTCTATTTCTCTACATATATATTTGTTGTCTGCATATTGTCTACATAAATTTTTTGTTGTCTACATATAATACACCGTGGTTAAAATACGCTTAGTTAATCTGCTGTTTTACCTGTTAATAAGACTGCAAATAAGTGACCAGACATTAGTTAGAAAGATAGAAAGTCTATTTTAAAAATCGACTTTCGTGGTTACACAACCAAGTTTGCGAATATTGTAAAAAAAATTACAAAATATGTGCCAATAGACTTAAAAATATGAAAAAAATATGACAGCGCAGGTGGGAAGCGACAGTTTATTAGCTTGGCTTTGACTATGGCAACAACATCGAGATCATTGATTGCGACTAGCATTTGGTTTCATTAAGTTTGTTGAGGAGCGAATCTGCTTTGAAGTAAAGGCATTTTAGCGCTTTTGGTGGTTCTTTAGAGTCCCAAGTTTTTCTCGTATCTGTGTTACTTCGTGGAGAAGAGCTTCTTGTTTTTGTAACTTGACTTTCTGTACCTCTGAAAACGTTTGGTTGTGAGTGGCTTATGGGCTTCGATATTCGCCCATGATCGCGTCTGGTTAGGATTTAGACGACTGTCACCCATCGGCGGCGATCTCGATCGTTTTCTGCGAAAGGTCCTCGAGTGGACGGTGTCAGAAGTTCGTGTCTCGGTTTCGGAGCCTGAACTGCCGGTGGCCAGAAGGAGTGGGCTCGTTCAGCGTCTTGCCCGGTTCGATGCAGGGGTCCCCAAAAGTTGTTTGTTTTTGTAATTGGCTGTTGGGCTCTCTTGTTCTCTGTAATGGGAATCATCGTGGTCCCGAAGGATTCGTTCCTTGATGAAGGTTGAAACGATGTTGCTTTGGGCTGGAATCGATGCAGGTAATTTTCTGACCCTCCCAGATTGATATCTAGCAGTGGTGCCGGTAGTCCGCCCGGAGTTTATACGTACTGTACGGCTGGTCTGTGCTCCTGGCTCAATTGACGGTGGTGTTGTGGCTGAGCTGACGAACTCGGCGGAGGATCGCGGTGGAGTCCCAAGGAGATTTTTTTAACTTAGCAGGTTGGAAGTACGGGTGAGTGCGCGGCTAACTATTTTATTCGGATGAATATCGGGGCACAGATGGTTGAAGCCAAGTTCACACGAGCACTTCCGACAAATGCGTTTATGTGGGACGTTGTAAAGCCGCTTTCCACCAGTTGCCTGAGAGAAATTGCGTAGAGATGTGACGGAACTTGCGAGTGTCGTTCCTACATCGGTTCTGGAGAAAGTAAATGCACGGCTGAGTTCCTTTCTTGAACTGTACCTGTTTGGGAAGAAGAGTGCCGTGCGAGTACGAGGGTACCTTCTGATCGTTTATCCCGATCAGTTGATTTAAGCTTGCGGGGGTGGAGTCTTCTTTCGCATCACTCCATCTGCCACTGACAGTCGCAACAGTTGACGGAGGATCGGTTGTCTCGTCGTCTAGAGTAATGACCACTTTGGATATCTCTTTCAAATTGACAAATCATCTTCAAACCTTCGAATCTTTTCTTCTAATGTTGCTATCCTGTCTTCCTTCTTCTCTATCAGTTTCTTCAGCTTCGCAGTTTGGAATTGTAGGGTAGCAACACTGTCTGATCTTCCATCTGTGTCTTGATGCATCGCTGTGAGTATTGAAGGGGGTGTTTTCAGACAAGGTCGGTCGAGACTGCTGAGAGATATCCAGCACTTTGACATCATCGGAGCCGAAATCTCTTTGTGATTGCACACTTTGCTAATCCACCTATCATTCTTCTTCAGCTCGGCCATGGTAGTTTCCGCGCTGTGAGGGTGGAACCAGTTGTTGCACTGGGTGCAAGAAAAAGTTCCATAACCGCACTTTCTGTTGCATTCAGGGCAAACAAATGAAAGACCAGCAACTTATAACTGAGTATATGTACAAAAAGTTGATGCCAAGAGGTTGTGTAGCACCTAGACTCTACGGTTTGCCTAAAATTCACAAAGAAGGGAACCCTTTAAGACCCATTGTTTCAAACATAAATTCACCCACACAAAAAAATGGCAAATATCTACCTACTGTTTTCCGACCCCTAGGTCAGACACAAGTTTCCTTCATAAACAACTCTTCGGACCTTGTTGAAAAGCTGAGTGATTATCGAGTCACTTCAGAAACGCTGTTGGTTAGTTTCGATGTCGAATCTATGTACCCAAGTTGTATCGACTAGCTATCGATTGCCGTCAAAAAAAAAATTCTACTGTCTTACTTCAAAAGTTGACTTTTTTTGCCGTAGGCCAACTTTCTAACGTCACCACTTAGACAGAAGCAAAGGATAAGCTCTAATTTCTTTAATAATGAGAGAGCTTTTAAAGTTTAAGAGGCACCTCTGATACCATTTCCCTACCGCAAACCCAAGTGCAAAAATTCAATGACAAACACAGCTGAAATCGCGAACAGAAATGGATAGAAACAATAGATGGCAGCACTTTCGGACCAGTGGGAAAAAGCCTCAAAGAAGATATTTTGGCTTCTGGGCCGGGAACCTGCCGCATATATTTAACACTTAAAGATTTTAGTCCATCTTCAATTTAAAACTGGTGCATGCCTGCTTGGGTGCTAGAACGGAGCTTTCCACTCGAAAGCAGAAACATGGTTTGATGAAACGAAAGGTTGGCTACACAACTTCAGATAGTCCTCTCTGTCATCGGCTATATAACTCCACTTCACTTCGCACACCGTAGGCTGTGGCTCGAGGACACGCAAAAACCATCCTTTTTGGCCCCAGGCAAGATTTCTACGGAGCTTTCCAAAGTGTAATGTCATATTTATCAATCCGGCCTAAGGTCCACACTTTCCGTAAAAACCGCACAGGTTAGACCCTTACCGGTTCCCAGGAATAAAACGAAATCGGAGGTCTAGGAGAAAAAAACAAAAAAAAACAAGGACAAAACCTGTGTTGCTCTCGCAACACAATGACGTTTCTTGACCATCTCAATTCTACTGATCCGAACATGAAATTCACAGTTGAAACTGAGTCGGAGAAAAAGCTTCCTTTTCTGGATATACTTACCATAAAAAGAGACGGGTCTTTATTGTTCAGTCTACCGAAAACCAACCCACAGTGACCGATGACCGATTTTCATCAAACCACCATTTTTCTGTGAAGCAAAAGAACTAGAAAACCGTGATTTTCGGGGTTTTTTCTTGATCAGCTAATTATCCCTCTAGGATGATGTGCGAGGGCTAAATATAAATTCGAATAATTAGCTGATCAAGAAAAAAAACCCGAAAATCACGGTTTTCTATTTCTTTCGTAATGAATGGTCAGCTTGGCTTCAAACCTTATATTCTGTGAAGCAAGGTGTTATCATAGCTTTAGTAGATAGGGCTCTCCATGTATGTTAACCACTATTTCTGGATCTTGAACTAGACCATCTCCGGGATGTTTTGTTCGGAAACGGTTATCCGATGAAAGTTATTGACGCAACCATTGTAAAACGCAAAGCAAAGTTTCGTCACCCACCCTCACCCTCAACCACTGAACCCGAGAAAAAGGTCTATGTGCCACTTCCCTATGTCCATGGACTCACAGAAAGAAAAAAAAAATTCTGAGCCTCATAACATCTCGGCATATTTCAAAAGCTCAAACACGATATCTTTTTATCTTTACTCTGGTAAAGATCCGATTTCCGAGGCAAACTGCCAAGGGGTTTATAAGACTCCATGTTCTTGCGATAAATGGTATATTGGTAGGACACACCAGCACCTGTCTGATCGCCTCCACGAACACAGAACCAACATAGACGCAACTCTTCGGTGCTGAAACAGACCAGAGAACTTCTCTAGTGCTCTGGCTGTACACATTTATGACCATCCTGATCACAACATGCGTTTTGATGAAAGTAAAATAATAGGCAGAGAGACAGGTCTGGGGCAGTTCATCCGGGAAGCCTTTGAGATAAAAAAAAATACGAAATAAAGGACCTAGCTCTAAACAGAGATACTGGAGAGTTCCGCACAAATCCAGTGTACGACAGATTTCTTGAAAAGGTTACCGCATTTTTAAGACCCCCTCAAACCCTACTTCATGTTCCCGTTATCCTACCAATTACTTCAAATGTCCCTTCCACTAATACGCGACCGACTAGACACGCAGCCAGTGTTGCGAACATACGAATTCGCGGAGGCTCTGAATAAATAACAAAGCTTTAAAACACCCTCGGGGCATACAGAGCAAAGAGGCTATTTCGCTGTGGAAGGTTTTATTCAAAGTGGTGAAAGATATTATGGATTTTTGGAGTGGGCCGTTTTCTGGGTGAAAGCTTCTGCGCTATCCCAGACACATGGTAAATTGTAAATATACACAGAATTCAGAATTGTAATCACAGATTTGCACATATACACTTTGAACACGCACATTTTATCTTTCGTTATTTTACTATTATCTTCATGTCGTCAGCCCGCACCGTTCTCCTGGTTTTTAGTTACATGTCGTCTTATTGTTTTTTGGTTCCGCATCGTTTTCCTGTTGTTATTGTGGTGGATTTTGTGATTTAGTTTTGTTTTCTTCGCTGAGGACGGTTCGCCGGAAGTGCAACCGAAATATCCGAAATTTATTTATCCCTCGCACATCATCTTGGAGGGTAACTAGCTGATCAAGAAAAAAACCCGAAAATCTCGTGCGACAGTCCGACAGATGGAATTGTGATCGGTATATGGCACTTGAGCCAGAGACTGCAAGTGCCATAAAAACCCGAAAATCTCTTTTTTTTCTATTTTATTCAGGGCAGAAATATTTCCTACCCTGTCCCGTTTCCTTATCAGTTCCTTTTGTTCCAAAACTGTTCCCTCTTCGCGTTGATTGGGCTGGGCATGCTTTGCAGCTCCAGGACATTTCGGATGAAAAATGTATAACAGGAACTACAGGCAATGGTGGCTCTTCCTGAATTCTCGACGCAATATCAACGAACGGGTTTCTTCCGCTTCAGAGCCATCTAACAATCCCAACGGTCGCTCTGACGGTGGGTGACGTGGGCTTTTTGGTTTTCCAACGGTTACTTTACAAACTTGGCTCGGATTGAGATGTTCACTCGACGATGGCTAGTCAACGACTATTATTTATTTATTTATTTCATTGAACTAAGGACCAACTAGGGCCACTCAAAAACATACAAAAAAAACAACAACAACAACATATTAAACAATAACAAAATAAGAGAGAAAAACACAAACAACAAAAAAGGTGCTTGAGCATCAAGTTCGTTGTGTATAGATCTAACCAGACCATGTCCGCCAAAGTGGCAGAGATAGCCGAAAAAGCGGCCCCGAAAGCACCCGAAGGAGCGGATTGTCCGAAGCAAGAATCCTTGTCTGGATCGAAAGAGATGATCTCCTACGAAGTTCAGGAAAAGAAGGGAGGCCACCACCAACAAACATTCCGGAAGCACTACAGTTAAGGGAAAGACCAAGAAGCCACCGAAAAGAATTGTTATACAGAACCCGAAGAGAGTTCTCACACTTAACAGATACAGATTGCACAAAAGCAAGACCGTACAACGGGGTGCAATAAGCTCTGAAAAGAAAACACCTCACGGCAGGGTCGCATTTCCCGAACTTACGAATAAGTAAGTTAGCCCTGCAGCACAGCGAACGTGAAAGTGCTTTAACATGGAGCTCGTCACTCAGGGAGGGAGCCACCGTGAATCCAAGATATTTGTAGGACTCAACGAAAGACAGCGACACTCCAGAAAGCAATGCCATAGGGATGTGTTTCAGAGGGGTCCCGCGAGGAATGAACGCCATACACTGGGTCTTGGCCGTGTTAAACACGATATCATTAGCTGACGCAAACTCATCACAAATTGAAAGTAGATGGTTTAGTGCAGCCACTGTAGGAGCTAAAATAACCAGGTCATCAGCATAACTCAGGTTATTAAAGCAAACACCTCCAATGAAACAACCAACCTTAGTTTGGGCCAAACGCAGGTTGAGACCATCCACATATAGGTTATACAGCAACGGAGAGAGGACCCCACCTTGCCGTACACCATTCAGAACAGGGAATGGCATGCTGAAATAACCACTCCATTTTATTCTGAAACGCTGTACATCGAACCAATGTTCAAGAGTTCCAATGACACGACGGTCAACTCCCTTTGTGTCCATTTTATCCAGGAGCTTCTCAAGGTTCACTCTGTCGAAAGCTGCCTTTGCGTCAATGAAGCACGCAAACACAGGACTTGAAAAAAGCCAGAAATACTGCACGACAGATTTAAGAATGAACACACAAAACTCCGTCGAAGACCCTTCTTTGAACCCAAATTGATAATGCGACGAATTAATCTGGGATGAAATCAAAGAAAAGAGACATTTTTCGAAAATTTTCGAAATAACAGCCGCCATAGCAATCGGTCTGTAATTACTTAACGATGTCATGTCTCCGGTATTCGACTTCGGAACTGGAACCAGGCACACCTCAGTAAGGGAATCTGGGACGTAGCTGTGGTTAAGGAACCCATTGAACAGCAGTGTCAACAGACAAATCAGGGTCGGACCACCATGCTTAACATGATTAGTCGTCACCCCATCAAGGCCACCGGACTTACTGCCTGAAAGCCCAGACAACGACCGAGCCACAGACTCTGCCGTAATCAGCTGCTTAACAGGATCAGTCCATGGTTTGGAAAAGGACTTTGCACTCGCTGCTTTAGGATCAGAAGCAACTGACGAGAAAACAGTGCTATAGTGACCCCGCCATAGCTCCGCTATATCTTTGGGCCCAGTCGCTGAACCAACTCTATCAGACATTTTCTGAGGACCAGCATTTTTAGATTTAGCAACTTTTTTCCAAAAATCACGGAAATTAAGTGAACTAAAACTGCTGGCCAGAGCCGAAGTTCTTAGACTCTCTGTATTCTTTTTGCACCACCGAAGGGCACTCCGGAACCTCCCGTGAAGAATTCTCCTCGCAGAATCAAACACACCCCCAAGAGGTCTGCCATTAGCAACCCACAAAAGCAAAGCATTTTTCGCAGCTTCGTAATGAGGACGCACATGATTATTCCAACCAGGAATAATATTCATCCCAAACCTTTTCTTGTTAGTACTACCTACACGAAGTGGTAAAGTATGGCACGCACTTACAATAAGAATCGAAACCAGTGTATAGTAAAGCAACCCCAAACCGTTAGTATGAGAAGGGTTAGTACAGTAAGGAAGAGTACAATGGTAAATAGCATTGATGTCCAGAGCAAGGATACGCTTCTCAACTTCCACACCATATGCCATAAGCTGAGACGCACTCGCACGCTCCCAATCCACAGCAGGCGGACTAGGGGGTGGCGGATCTGCACACAACGGGTCCACAGCACGAACAACACAAGATGACTCAAAAACAAGGGGGAAGTGGTCTGAACCAAATATATCATATCTAACAGAAATAGGCCTAATAGTACTACTAAAAGAACTCGAACACACAACGTGGTCAATCCATGACGTATGGCCTGAAGGGCTCATATACGTGAAAGTCGATGGCTCCAAAGCCACTTCGTCACAGCAAACCAGATCATTCTCGGCTATAACTGCCTTAAGCTCACGGCTAAAAACAGTTTCAGCACCGTAATTGGCATTAAAATCCCCCAGGAAACAAACATAGGTATACTTATCAGATAGAAACGATACTAGCTTACCTAAATACAAGGAAAATTCATGCAAATTTTCATTCGAACAAACTGGCATATAAACGTTTACAAACAGATGCTCATAATCATCACAACGGAGGCAAACCGGCTGCAGCCTCTCATCCGAGGGGAGGGGAAAAGAAATGAGGTGAGAGTAAGCTTTTCTACAAAGAATAGCTAACCCTCCTCTGGGCCTCCCTCTCACTAGGCCATCACCCGCTTTCGTAGCACTAACTGCAAACGACACAAAATCCCCACTCAGACCATCCAAAAAAACATTATCAAAATCAAATAACATGGTCTCCTGTAAAAAAATTAAATCAGACTCCTCACAAAGGGCCTTCACTGCAGCTGCATTATGCTTCACCGAGTGGCAGTTGAACGTAGCTACACGAAGTTTCTCACCCATCTATAGCAGGTTGAACATCCGATGGTACGGACTCGCTAGGGGGCACTTTAGGCTTAGGTTCGTAATAAGACCGAACAAGGATACCGGCCGGCCAGAAATCAGGCGAAACCACTTTCGCACGTAACGCAGCCGGCACAACTAGTTTAAACGAGACACTGTTGGAACTGGCCGTCACAATTTTTGAGCAAGTCGCGGGACACTTCAGCTTCTTTGAAACATAATTAGCAACAGTGCTCTCGGTAGTTTCAGGAGCAAATCTACTAACAAATAGCTTAGATACCTTGGTTTGCAGAACCGACTTCATGTTAGGAAACACAGACCTGATGTGAATACAGCAGTATTCACTATAGGAACCACTATAGCAGGTTCAAACCATAGACAAATCTCATTTTAGCACAGAGCCTCGTTTTTGTTGCATGCTGCAGGTCCACTTCTCGGCCGATTCCGGGCTGATTCTTTCTACATCCGTTTTTGCACTGCAGCGCTTCTCGAGAATCACGGACTTGCTTCCCGACCAACTCCGTGCTTCCCTGCAAGATGCTGCAGCGCTGCCGCTTCAACCAAGAAGAAAGTGAATCGAAAAACGCATATTATGCAAAAGCAAAGAAGTGTTGCAGCAGCGATGCGGCAGCGCTATACCAATGAGGCTACTTATTTAACGGTTACTTTGCTAACTTGGCCCGGATTGAGATGTTCACTCGACGACGGTTAGTCAAAGACTATTATAGCAGGTTCAAACCATAGACAAATCTCATTTTAGCACAGAGCCTCGTTTTTGTTGCATGCTGCAGGTTCACTTCTCGGCCGATACCGGACTGATTCTTTCTACATCCGTTTTTGCACTGCAGCGCTTCTGAGGAAGACGGCAGCGGTTCTCGAGAATCACGGACTTGCTCCCCGACCAAGTCCGTGCTTCCCTGCAAGATGCTGCTGCGCTGCTGCTTCAACCAAGAAGAAAGTGAATCCAAAAACGCATATTATGCAAAAGCAAAGAAGTGCTGCAGCAGCGATGCGGCAGCGCTATTGCAACAAACACGAGGCTCAGGCTTCCCGCTCTCGCTATGCAGTGGATGGACGCAGAATATTTGAAAACTGAACACGCCGTGGTAAATAAAAGTGTGAAAACCAAGCAAAACAGAAGAAGTCCAAAACGAAAGATACACACCGTCGTATAAAGTGAAAAGCAACACTTTGAAGTTTTTCATGTCCTTGTGTGTGAAAGAGTTGTTCGCGGACTTTGACATTTTCGGGGAAGCGTCGCATAACTGGCAAAACTCGGCTTTGACGAATAAGCGTTAAAAAGTCGTAGGTACGAAACGAAAGATTGGTGGCGGCACACGCCGTGAGTAAGATTCTTACTGAATAAACGATTTGATTTGAAAAAAAGAGAGAAAGTTTCAGGAAGCTAAAAGGATCGGTGGTGGTTAATCAAGCCTGTTCATCTCCCCCCCCCCCCCTTTTCTGGGGAACATAACTATGATCACTCATTCTTAAATGAATGCAGATTCAAATCAGATCACATTCATAATATTGTTTTAATTACTGTGTTAATGAACCAAATGCATACCTCTCCAAAATCCATGGTTCCCCTATCCACCATTGGCCAGTACTGTACACATGACTCTTTCCCGACGTTCATACCAAGGCTGCTAGAACTTGTTTGACCTGACATCATAGTTTGCTGGGATCTGCCACTACTGTTTCGCCCAAATGAAAACCTGAAAACAGCAGAAGACTCATTCTACAAACGATCATACTTCACTAAAAGACCTAGAACGGGCCTCATTTCTATCCGAACGACGAGCCGGCATTACCGAAGTCTAAAAGGATTCCATCCCAAAAGGATCCAAGCACGTTGAAGAGAAACCAGCGTAGGAATAAATGAATTTGTTCTAATATCCATCATTAGCAGCCCATAAGCTGCGGATCGACGGAGTAGATAACAATCAGAACAAAGGGAAGAGAAAAGGTACTATACTTTACTTCTACAGGCAGGGGCGTCACGACTGGGGGGGGGAGGGGGGGGACGCCCCCCCCAATGCCGTCGGCCAGTCGGTAAAAATAACCGAGTCGGTGCGAAGCGCCGCGATTTTTCGTCAAAACAGTTAATTTTTTTCACCGGCGATAGTCGGTTTTTCTGAAAATTGGTCGATTTTTCGTCAAAATAGTCGGTTTTTATGAAAATAAGTAGATGTTTCTGAAAATCAGTCGATTTTTTTTCAATAATGTCATTTTTATTGTTGAAAACAGTCGTTTTTTCTGCAGAAAAAGTCGGTAAAGTTTTCAGCCAGTCGGTAAATTCCTCGTCCCCCCCCCCAAACATTTTGGCTAGTAACGCCTCTGTCTACAGGTATCACAGATGTAGAATAAGGTTGCTTATAAATCGCTGCAGCAATATTCACTTGAGGACTGCAAGCTACAATCGCAAAATCATCAGCCTTTGTATGAAAGCTGTGTCGGCCCCGAGCATGGCCTTTTCGAGAAAATTAATTTATTCTTTTTCTTTCATTCGAGGCTTCTATATTTTAAAATTCTCATTTCTTCACTCCTTCGACCAGAGGCTCCCATTAGGTTTTTATGGCATTTGCAGCCTCTGGCTCAAGTGCCATATACCGATCGTAATTCCGTCTGTCGGTCAAGCGGTCTTTCAATTCAATTCAATTTACTTTATTTTTAAAAACTTCTTCATTGCGAAAAATAGCGTAGGAAAATGTCAATAAAAATTGCAATTTAGGGTACTTCCAGATGTGCTAGGACGATGAAACTTGGCAGGCGCATCAGGGACCCGACCAAACATAACTTGAAAATAACCAGTTTCCCAATCTGACCATCTGGGGGGGGGGGTGAAGGAAGGGGGGATCCGAGTCGTGCGTAACTTCTGAACGGGTGATCGGATTTGAATAAAACTTAGTAAATGAATAGGAGACATGTCTCTGATGACCAATTTAAAGTCTGGACCGGATTTGACAGCTGTGGGGGAATTGGGGGGGGGGCCGGAAATCTCGTGAAACGGTTGGACTGGAGGGATCGGAGTGGAACTTGATGGGAAGAACAGGTATTTGCTCTAGATAAATGGTTACACAATCGGACTGAATGCGGACACTTTGCCGGGGGGGGGGGGGGGGACAGCGGGGTTTCCCAGAATTCCGGTGATGGCGATTTGGGAATTTTCACGGCGAAACTTGGCAGGCATATCAGGTCCAACCGACTTGGAGACAGTAATTTTCTCGATCTGATCATCGCTGGGGAGTGAAGGAAGGGGAATCTGGAATATTGAGTCATGCGTAACTATGAAAAGGATGATGGGATTCCAGTGAAATTTAATAAATGAACAGAGGACATGTCTCTGATGTTTTTTTTCACGTCCTGGTCGGATCCGACAATTGTTTGGGGGGGGGGGGGGTTAGAATCCGTGACCCACTTAAACTGGAGGGATTGGGCTGGAACTTTGTGGGAATAACAAACAAATGCTCTACATAAATCATTTATAGAACCGGATTGGATCTGGGCACTATGGAGGGGGGGGTCAGGAATTCCGTTACTTCCAGATGTGCTAGGACGGTGAAACTTGGCTGGAATATTAGAGATTCGACAAGATTGGCTTAGAAATCGTCACTTCCCAAATCTGACCATTCCTTAAAGTAGGCTACTAATCTTAACCGCAAAATAAAAAAAATATACTTATAACCAAAATGCACATTTCATAATCCTAATGAGCCCATGATCATTTTTGCCTCAATGGTTTTGCTTACGAATGAATTTCTAGGTCCCTTAAATTTCGCCTCTTAACCGCAAAGTCAAAAAAGTACTTTTGATGAAACGATACATTTCGGCCCATGAGCATTTGTGCCATAAGGTTTTGCTTAAAAATGAATTTCTAGTACCCTCAAAGTACGCATCTTAACCGAGAAGTGACAAAAATGTATCGTATACTATGATGTTAATGATCTCCAAGCGCCATTATCGTTTTTGCCTCAGGGTTTTTTCTTACAGATAACTTTATAACGCCCTTTAAGTGAGCATCACTACAGCACAGTGCAAAAATAAAATACTTTTTACCAGACGATACATTCTCGTGATTTCCAAGGCTCTTGATCATTCGTATCTCAAGAGTTTGGCTTACAAATTATCAGAACAAACCCACGAATTTGCAAATTCCTAGTTTCATCCTCTGAACCAGCCTTGCAAGTGCCATATCAGCTTCTAGCTCTTGTTTTTTTCACTTGAGGACTGCAAGCTAGAATCATCAACCTTGTGTGAAAGGTGTATCGGCCCAGAAAATGGTGGTTTTCCAAAGAATTAATTATTGTTTTCTTTCATTGGAAAATTCCATATTTTAAAGTTCATATTTCTTCATTCCTTCGTCTTCTATTCCGTTTCTTTTCCATTAGACACATTCGTTAGGATTTAGAATGTCCTTACGAAACATTACAACCATTTAAGAGATAACACATCTAGAGCCCGCTAGGTAGTATATTTGATTGATTCAGAAGTACTCTATCGCAGAATTCGCAGACACTTCTAAGGCGTTGATGATTTTGTAGCGAACCTCAGAAATAATGATATTGCCCACGCCTGGATGGGTCTTCTTTTCTAATGAAACTTGTTTGATTTTTTTTGTGAAGGGTAATGTTGTCTTGTTTTCGGGATCCTAAAACGTAAGTGGAGCGATACCTATGATATCGCAAAACTTGTCCGTCTGTCCGTCTGCCCGTCTGTGAGCACGATAACTCACGAACGGAATGAGATATTCGGATGAAACTTGGTGTGAGGGTTCTTTGGGTCAAGAGTACGGTCGAGTTCGTAGATGGGCTCTGTAGCCCTAGATTTACGGGTGGGAGAGGGGGTTCAAATTAAGGGGCAAACAAAATATTTTTAAACAGCTAATGTGATAGTCGATTATGGAGTAAGAAGGCATGCTCCACACGATGGTGAAAACCATTTTCTCGCTGGACAAGTAGTTCGTCCCGAATCCGAAAAAAACCGAAAGTTGGTTAAAAGTAAAAGTTTCATTTGAAGTTGATTAAATGTTCGATTTAGGGGTAAGAAGACATGCTGAAAAACTTAAGTGAAAAGCATTTTCTAAAACGAACACCTAGTTCGCCCGGAATCCGACCAAAACCGGAAAATTTGTTAAAAGCAAAACTTGTATTTAAAGTTGCAGATTAGATGACAGATTTAGGGGTAAGAAGAGATGCTGAGTGTGTATCTGACAATCATCTTTTACCCGGACATATAACTCGTCCGGAATCCGGTTGTAGCCGGTTTTTTTTTTTTTGTATAGGTTAAAGTTTTATTTGAAGTTGATTAGATGTTCTTTATAGGGATAAGGAGATACGCTGAGTTCGTTTCTGATTTTCACTCGGAGTTTGGCCAAAACCAGAAAAATTGGCAGAAGTAAAGCAGGAAGTTTCGGTCAGTATCGTCAAAATAGATATGGCTTATATAGGTATATCTGAACTTGGTTTTCTCTGATAATACGCCTGGCGAAGAGAGGAGCCAATTGTCTGGATCAAATATTAGATTTTTGGGATCCCATCGAAACCTTTGGTCTTGTTTCTTGTTGTTTGTTATTTTTTGTATTTTTGTTTTCCCACACTCTATCTTTTTATCCTTTTAGTTGCTGATGGACTCGAGTGGATTACTTCTGCGGCTCACCTGTTGGAAAGAGCTGAAGCTTGACTTGTCTGAACTGGCTTAGACGATCCATTTGTCACCTGTTCCACTTCTGACAGAAGAATCACAATCCTAACATCTGATTCCCAGACTGACTGCCAGAAAGCACTGAGTGTATTTGAAAGGGGCGACTGTGCAGCTATGTAGAATTTCTGAAAGCCACCAAAGGAAACCTAGAAAAGTAAACAGGTTACTTACTTCAGGAATTCTTTTTCCTCGATCTCTCCCCATTCACGCATTTAATGGCTCGTTGTGAGAGTTGATTTTTTAAGCTTTCATCCATTTCCAGTCTAGTCGTAACTGCGACTGAAATTCTCCGGTCATTCAAACAATGTTTACACGGATACGTCAGCTCTGATTTTTCATCAGCGATATTTCGGCCCTTCTTGGCAAGGGTCCTCGTCAGGCTGTCAATCTTCTTGTTCAACTTCGGGGAAGGAAACAAACCTGTAACAAATAACTGAAGCTTCTACCGACTATAAATATCTTATTAAGGTAAATTATCTTCAAGTACCAGTATAATGAAAAAACTAGTCCTGAGATTTAATTTTTGACAACGACGCTGTTTTTGCTGCATGATTGGGGCGATGACAGGAAAGGGTTTTTTCTGCATTTTTATCAACTTCGGTTTTTATGGCACTTGCCCTTCGGCCAAGTGCCATATAGCGATCGCAATTTCTGTCCGTCCGTCGGTCTGTCGGTCTGTCGGTCTGTCCAGGTTTTGCTAGTTCGGGCACTTCCACATAAGCTAGGATGATAAAACTTGGCAGGCATATCAGGGACCCCAAATGATTAAGTTGGAAATAGTCACTTCCCCGATCCGAGCACCGTGGGGGGAGTGGAGGGAGGGGGAATCCGGAATCTTGAGGTATTTTTAACTTTTGAACGGGTGATCGGATCTCGATGAAACTTGATATTTGGAACGACCTCATGTCTCAGACGACCCACTTAAAATCCGGACCGGATCCGGTGACTTTTGGGGGGAGCTGGAGGGGGCAACCGGAAATCTTGGGAAACGCTATGAGTGAAGGGATCGAGATGAAACTTGGTGGGAAGACACCTAGCAAACACTAGATACATCGTTGACATAACCGAGCCGATTCGGGCACTGTGGGGGGGAGTGGAGGGAGGGGGAATCCGGAATCTTGAGGTATTTATAACTTTTGAACGGGTGATCGGATCTCGATGGAACTTGATATTTGGAAAGACCTCATGCCTCAGACGACCTACTTAAAATCCGGACCGGATCCGGTGACTTTTGGGGGGAGCTGGAGGGGGCAACCGGAAATCTTGGGAAACGCTATGAGTGGAGGGATCGAGATGAAACTTTGTGGGAAGACACCTAGCAAACACTAGATACATCGTCGACATAACCGAGCCGATTCGGGCACTGTGGGGGGAGTAGAGGGAGGGGGAATCCGGAATCTTGAGGTATTTATAACTTTTGAACGGGGGATCTGATCTCGATGGAACTTGATATTTGGAAAGACCTCATCCCTCAGACGACCCACTTAAAATCTGGACCGGATCCGGTGACTTTTGGGGGGAGCTGGAGGGGGCAACCGGAAATCTTGGGAAACGCTATGAGTGGAGGGATCGAGATGAAACTTGGTGGGAAGACACCTAGCAAACACTAGATACATCATTGACATAACCGAGCCGATTCGGGTACTGTGGGGGGAGTAGAGGGAGGGGGAATCCGGAATCTTGAGGTATTTATAACTTTTGAACGGGTGATCGGATCTCGATGGAACTTGATATTTGGAAAGACCTCATCCCTCAGACGACCCACTTAAAATCTGGACCGGATCCGGTGACTTTTGGGGGGAGCTGGAGGGGGCAACCGGAAATCTTTGGAAACGCTATGAGTGGAGGGATCGAGATGAAACTTGGTGGGAAGACACCTAGCAAACACTATATGGCACTTGGCCGAAGGGCAAGTGCCATAAAAACCGAAGTTGATAAAAATGCAGAAAAAACCCTTTCCTGTCATCGCCCCAATCATGCAGCAAAAACAGCGTCGTTGTCAAAAATTAAATCTCAGGACTAGTTTTTTCATTATACTGGTACTTGAAGATAATTTACCTTAATAAGATATTTATAGTCGGTAGAAGCTTCAGTTATTTGTTACAGGTTTGTTTCCTTCCCCGAAGTTGAACAAGAAGATTGACAGCCTGACGAGGACCCTTGCCAAGAAGGGCCGAAATATCGCTGATGAAAAATCAGAGCTGACGTATCCGTGTAAACATTGTTTGAATAAATGTTTCAAAGTCAGCTTGGGCTCAAAGAATATTTATTCTCCGGTCAAATCCGGATTTCCGACGATTTCTCAGAAATGGTGACCATTAGGCAGTACATGATGCCAGTCAAGCTTCTATAGCTTTGATGTTCAGAAAAGTAAACAATTTTAGCAATAAAATCCGGATTTCCGGATTCGGATTCCCGGGAAATGGTTTGCGGGGAGGAAAGATTTAAACAAATTTTGAAAAGTAGAAGTTTTAGAGATGTTAGAAATTTGGTAAGATTCCTTAAGGTCGCTATGGTCCACAGGGAAAGTATTTGTAGTTAGTTCTGTTATTGAGGTTACGGTTCGTTTTGGTGTTGTTTTGTTGTTTCCGTGGCCCACTGTGCTTTTACGGAATAAATCTTATCTTATCTTATCAACGATTAAAATGCAAACAAAGCGCCCATGAGTAACAAGGCATTGTTCTTTGAAAAGTTTGAATTATTACTGTGATTCTCTCTCTGTATTTCGCCTTTTGTTGGAGCTTACCTTGGAACAATACACTGTGATAAACATTTTACTTTCACACTCCAAGTCTGAGCGCGTGTGCACTTGTTTATTCTCGAGCTTAATTTTTTTTTTTCTTTCAGTTTAGTAATATACGATTTTAATAACGTTTTCAGGAGCTCCCTGACAATTTGTTTGCCCGAAAGTTTATTTTGAGCATTGTTTCAGATGAGTCAGACCAGGTGGCATATTTTACGAATTGCATTATGATTATTTTTGCACTGATGAATTGCTTGACGGTATATGTACATTTTACTGTGATTATGTGACGTAAAGATCAAATTCGGCGCATGCGCTGTGAAAGTTGATTTTCATGATTAAAACTCTCTCTCTCACTTAAGCTAGGACGATGAAATTTGGCAGACATATCAGGGACCCCAAAAGATTAACTCGGAAATAGTGACTTCCCCGATCTGAGTATCGTGGAGGGGGGGGGGGGGGGGAATCTGAAATCTTGAGGTATTTATACCTTTTCAATGGGTGACCGGATCTTGATGAAACTTGATATTTGGAAAGATCCCGACTCTCGGAGGACTTAGTTCAAATCCGGGCCAGATCCGGTGACTCTTGGTGGTGCTGGAGCTGGGGGGGGGGGGCTAAATCTTGGGAAACGCTTAGAGTGGAGGAATCGCGATCAAACTTGGTGGGAAGAACAAGAATTGGCATAGTCGGACCAGATTCGGGCACTGTGGGGGAGTCGGAGGAGGGGTGGGGGGTCCGGAATTCTGGTATCCTGCGAGTTCGGTACTTCCTGATGTGCTCGGACGATGAAACTTAGATGGGGTATCAGAGACCCGAACAGACTGACTTCAAAATAGTCGTTTCCCCGACCCGACCATCATGGGGGGGAGTGGAGGGACGGGGAATCCGGAATCTAGTGGCATGCATAACTTTTGAACCGGTGATCGGAATCGGAAGGGGGGATTAGAGGGGGGAGCACCGGCAATCTCGTAAAACGCTTAGAGTCGAGGGATCGGGATGACAATGGAAAACAAGCATTAGCCCTAGGCACGCAATTAATAGAACTGTATCTTATCGGGGCTCTGTCGGGGAGCTGGAGGATGTTTCCTGGAATTCCGGTGATCGCCAGTTAGGATGGTTCTAGATGTTCTAAGGACGATAAAACTTTGCAGGCATATTAGTGACTTAAGGACCCGACACAAAAGACTAGGAAAACTTGGGTTCCTGGGTCCGACCATCTTTGGGGGAAGTTGATTCGGAAATCACTAACTTTCGTAAGTTGCCCACGGTTGGTCGGATTCGAGTGAAACCTTATGGGTGATAGGTCCTCTCTAGGGCTCTCCAGGCTCAAGCCGCTCAGAACAGAAAATGAACTTGTGAGGAAAGATTTTTAGACTATTCTGAAAAGTTTTTTTTAGACTACGGAAAAGGAACTTGTGAAAAAGATCTTCCGAAATCACGCAGCTAAGTACAACGGTTAGGATGAGGGTACTGCAAGCTCATAAGTAAAAAAATCTTACCGAAATGTGAGATGCGTTTATATATCCAAACCGATTGTCTCTACTGGGGGCAAGGCGGACGCGATTCTCTTCGTAGGGCAGGATGTCCGTAAACCTGTACGAAAAAAAATCGTGAAGACTATTTTTCCCATTTCGTAATGAGGAGACTATTTCTCCCGGGGTGTAAAAGTATTCACGGAAAAACAAATATCCTTCTTGCGAACACCGTCTTTCTTTCATTTCCTATAATCCGCTTTCCAAAATGGCGGGTGAAAAAATAAATTACTTGCTTACTTATTACTTACTCACTTGATGACAATTGGGTAAGCTTATCCGCATGAGCGTTTTCCAGACATTTTTTTGTAGTTTACTGATGCGGTGCCCAGTGATAAGCGCGAGATTTCATAGCTCTAGACGCCCACTCATGTAGTGACCTTTCGTCAGGACGTTTTAGAAAGAGACTAGGAAGAACAAAGCTGTAGCCTAGCGTGTCTACATTGTGCGTTTCGAATTTCCACTCAAGACACATCCACGGGGTAAATCACGTCGTGAACGGTTAGCTGCACAGTGCCACGTATCTTGTAACCCCTCTAGGGCGTGATTCAATCCGTCTCGGCATCCGATCCTATTTGATCCTACCCCACGAAGTGATAAGATTAAGTATGCCAAAAGCAAGAGACAAACAAGACCAAAGGTTTCGATGGGATCCCAAATATTCAATATCTGATCCAGACAACTGGGTCTTGTCTTAGCCAGATCCAGTCACCGCCAGACTCCTTGAACATTTTTACAATTAAAATTCAGACACAGATTAAGGCCAAATAGCTAATCATCTGAAAAAACCAAGTTCAGATATGGATTCAGCATGTGTGTTTACACCTATAAGTCATATCTGTTTTGACGAAAACTTCCTGCCACTTCTGCCAATTTCCCGGTTTCGGCCGAACTCCAGAACTACTTGTTCGACGAAAAAAGAAAGCTGAAAAACGAACTCAGGGAATCTTCTTTTCCCAATAATGAATATCTAATCGACTTCAAATAAAAATTTAACTTATAACAAATTTTCCGACTCCAGCCGGATTCCGGTCGAACTATATGTCAGGGTAAAATATGATTGTCACACAGGGATTCAGCATCTCTTTTTACCCCTAAATCGCTTATCTAATCAACTAGAAATAAAACTTTAACTTCTAAGAATTTTCCGGTTTGGGCCGGATTCCGGGCGAACTACATGTCCGGGTAGAAAACTGTTTTCACATAAGTGTTCAGCCTGTCTTCTTGCCCTAAATCGAACATCTAATCATCTCCAAAAATTTTTAATTTTAACAAACTTTCCAGTTTGGGCCGGATTCCGGGCGAACTACTTGTCCGTCGAGAAAATGTTTTCATCATCGTCTTCAGCATGTCTTCCTACCCCTAAATCGAACATCTAATCAACTTCAAATAAAACTTTTACTTTTAACAAACTTTCCGGTTTCGGGCGGATTCCGGGCGAACTACTTGTCCGATGAAAAAATGGTTTTCACCATCGTGTCCTTCTTACCCCATAGTCGACTATCACATTAGCTGTTTCAAAATATTTTTTTTGCCCCTTAATTTGAACCCCCTCCCCCACCCCTAAATGCAGGGCTACAAAGCCCATCTACGAAGTCGACTGGTCCGACGACCCAAAGAATCGTCACACCAAGTTTCATCAAAATATCTCATTCTCTTCGAGAGTTATCGTGCTTACAGACGGACAGACAGACGGACAACTTTTGTGATGTCATAGGTAGAAAATATAATCCCTAATTTACCAGCAGTAGATTAAGTGGGTCGAAGGACCGACAAGCTGTTGGACAACTGCAATCTTCAACTTATTCACACACCACACTGACCCGTATATAGAGACGTCTCGTACATTCCAGACATTATTTCTATACTGCAAAGCACGCGCAGGTATTTTCAGAAATAAATTAAGATATTGCACAAAGAGCGCTGTTAGACATAGAAGAGGTATTTTATTTCGGAAGTCACCTAACTTTAAACGGCGCGAGTAATACGATTAAATTCCAATCTACCAGACACTTATGCAGAGTAATGGATAGAAACAATACCTTGAGCTAACTAAAGTCAAATTAAAGCCATATACTGTAAGTTTTTTTTACTCTTTTTGGGGATCCAAAACGTAAGTGGTGGGATACCATGACTTCGTAAATGTTGTCCGTTCGAGTTCGTAGATGGGCTCGGTAGCTCTATGGTTAGGGGTGGAGGAGAGGGGTCAAATTAAGGACCAACAACATAGTCTTCAGAAGCTAATGAGATAGTCGATTTAAGGGTAAGCAGACACATGCTGAATCCGTTTATGGTAATTATTCATCGCGCAAATAGTTCGCCTGGAGTCCGGCTAAAACCGGAAAGTTTGTTAAAAAGTAAAAGTTTTACTTGAAGTTGATTGGAGGTTTGATACAGGGGTAAAGAGACATGGTGAATCCGCATATGCAAATTATTTCTCCCTAGACATACAGTTCGCCCAGAATCCGCCCGAAACCGGAAATTTGTTGAAAGTAAAAGTATTACTTGAAGTTGGTTAGAGGTTTGATACAGGGGTAAGGAGACATGCTGAATCCGTACATGCAAATTATTTTCTTCCCGAACTTATAATTCGTCGAAATTTCTGAAAAGGAAATGTTTTACTTGAAGTTGATTAGAGATTCGATATAGGGGTAAAGATACATATTAAATCAGTAAATAAAGTAAAATTTCTATCTAAATTTGATTAGAAGTTCGACTTAGGGGTAATGAGACATTCTGACAAACTTACAAACTTACGGCGTCGAAAGTTTAGCATTACTTTACATTCAATGACGTCCGAAGCATCTCAAAAGAAGAAAAGTATTATTCAAAATGGAACATGAGACGCAATTAAAAGAAACTATTTTCATTCTTTGTGTATAAAAACAAAGCTAAAACACTATTTGAATCCGTCGAAACATCAGTTGCGTTTTTGCAGATACCATGGTATCTGATACCACGGTCTAAAGTCGTTTTCGCAGTATCGTGGTATCTGATACCACGGCCAAAAGGCGTTTTTGCAGTGATCGTGGTATCTGATATTCAGATACCACGGTCCGACCATGGAAACTGATCGTGGTACCTGAAAATTTATCTCACTTCCATCAAACTTTGTCAAATTGGTGAGAAAGAAGTTCAGCACTTAGTGATGTAACTGGATATCAGTTTTTCTTTTGCGATGACTTCGAAAAGTGCAATTTCGGCAATAGTCGTTTTTGCAGAACAAACATGTATCAAATACCACGGTAACTGCAAAAACGACTAATTGCAGATTCAGTTACCGCGGTAACAGATACCATGGTATCTGCAAAAACGTAACTATCGGCTACTAGGCTACATAGGTGTGGAGTTCGTAAGGGCTGCACATTTTCCCAAACGCCCCACAACCGACGTTTTTTGAAAGTTGGTGTAAATAATTTTAAGAGGAGCCACTCATCTTGCTTTTCTCAATGAAATCTGATGTGATGCTCAGTCTAGAGGTAGCCCTGGTCAGCATGGCATAATGTATAGGAGCTGGTTTCGGTCACCAGCTGATGTTTTCGTAAATCATGGGGAGCAAGTCGAACAGGCTGAAGACGCCAGTTACCCTTCCGGATCATCAGAGCAACATTACACCAAGGAGTAGCGCCCAGACCTATGCTTGCCATGTTTTGCAAACGGGTCATATTCATAGCGCCGCCCACTATACTTGCGGCATTTAAAGCGAGACAAACTTGCGGGTTTAGAAATGTCTAGTAAAGTAAAGGTGCGGTCTGCACACACAACAAGGAAACAATGGAGGCTGTATAATTTTTTTTTGCTATGTTCAGAATATGAAGATATCAGAGCCAGCGCTGGTGAACGGCTGAATGAGTTTTAGTAGGGAAGTTCCCTATCACTACACTGTAAAAAAAAATCTTGCAGTATTTGCTACTGGAATTAATCTTATCTTTATTGAGATAAATTACCCCAAATTCGGATTAATCTTATCCCAAAAGAGATAAGATTAATCCCAGTAGCAAATACTGCATCCTTATTCGGAGAAGCTATTTACAGTGTAATGGTGCTAGTATCGCTGCTACTAAAGTGTGTTAATTTTGGCAAGTCTTGGCGCTACTCCCTAGTGTTCTTTTGCTCTGCGGATTATCAGTCTTTCTAGGCCATCTAGTGGTCAGATTCTAGCATACAAGGAAAACGTGTCACTTTAAAGATAAATCTGGGCTCGCTCAATATGAAACTACCGCCCGAAAGGTGAAAGGTGGACAGCACAAGAAATCCGAAGAAAACAAAGAAACCCCAGGGTGGACAGGCATGCATGAGAGTGCAAGAAAGAATTGCTACCTATTCCTGGCTGCATTTTCCGGATGAGCCCCAGTGGCAAAGTCCGCATGCGTCTTCCGTTTCGGCAGAAGCTCAAACTCGAGCTGGAGTTGACTAGCAGCAACGCGGGTTTCAAGTGCTTGCAGCTATATACAACAGGCATGCGTAAGGATAGGTTACAGAAGGAAATATTATTAACACAAAAGATTGCAGACAGGGTATGAGGTTTCCTAGTAATGGTTATCACAATGTTATTCAAATACTACACGTTCCAAGGACGGAGACAAGCTCCACCGCCACATGCGGGCCCGGACATAGAGCTTCAGGGCTCCTAGGCCGTAGACAGAGTCGAGGACCCCTTTTTTGTAATTTGGCAAACAAAAAACTTTCCTTTTATTTTTCTTTATTTAACGTATTTGACTTTGGAAAACAGACCAAAGACTTGGAAATGAAACAAACAGACAGGTAACAGCTAAACTTTCTTTTACAAAACATAATTTTTACATTAAACATTTTTGCCTACATTTTACATTGTGCTGAATCTCCACAACATCAATAGATGGCACGGGCTATGTAACTAATACGGTCATGTTCAAACAGATGGCGTCAGATTCTTTTAAAAGTTACCAACCAGCAGGCGGATTTAAGGTTATGCTCCCTGCTGGTGAGGGGTTGTACTCGCGTGACGTCAGTAATTTCCAGCGGTTGCTTAGTAGGCCTACTTTACTAGATAGTTTCTGCGAAACCAGTCCGGTACGACGCATTGCTCTTACATAATAATTATTTGGCTTCCCTCACGCTTTAAAAATGCTCGCGATATCTTATGACAAAAAAGTAGGAATCACATTTTCCTTCGATGGCAAGTTAGCATTTATCTTTTAAGTTAAACTGAAAGCCAGCTTATTTTTGTATCTAGCACCAGACTGTGCTGAATTACTTTGATTCTGTTGAGGGATTGACAACAGGCGTATCATCGTGGCACTGAGGATATGCGACTTCCCGACACTATAAAATCGCAGATAGACGGCAGAATTTGAATTTGATCGAGGAAGTGGTTTTTGCATCTGTAAATCAAGAACAACAGAAAATCAAAGACGCTGCTACACGGTTATTTTTGTTTGTTTGTGTTTATTTTTATGTATTTGTCATGGCCTTTGGCTCTTAGTCTAAATAAAATCTTATCTTATCTTATGCCTGGCTGCAAAACTAGCAGAACTAGCAGCTTATCATGTTTGGTTATTGACAGCAGGCAATATGACGCCGTTGCTGACTCAAAACATTTGAAATTAGATAAAGCAACCGCAACTCTGAAAGACCTTTCGAGGCTGTTCAAGTGAAACCGTCAACCGTAACTACAGCTTAGTACTTTACCTCTATCAGTGAACCTTCCGCACAAGACTCCCTCCCAAAACCGAATAGCTGATTAACTCTTTCACAAAGAAACCGGATGGAACAGCAACATTTTTCAGCTTATCAACAGTTTTTCTACCCGATTTCGAACCGCCTCTGCGGGAACCAGACTTAAGCCACCAAAGAAGGAAGCAATGGAACATTAGGAATAGTTTATGCTATGCTAGCTATTGATCCTACTGGGGGGGGGGGGGGCGGCAGATAATGCCTTTCTGAGACTACTACGCAAGCATTCGTTTCAGAACTATCTTTGTTCTACTGATTAACCTTAAACAGCTCAGTGCTCTTCACTCGGGGAAAGCTCAAACTATCATTTAGCATCCCGTTACCTTACCTCACGCCAAAACAAGTGTGCAATCGTGCTCAAAACTTGCAAAAAACAGTTTGCTTACCAGACTGTCTTTACTGACCACTGGTTTCGGGTGTGTAATTTTAGGGGGTTGGGCCGACCAAGGGACTTCAGCCGGAATGTTCTCAAAGGATTCGGCAGGTGCGAGAAAGTCCGATTGCGTCAGGTGGTCCTCTGCCCATCGTGGCATGCTGGGCCTCGCTTGCGGGACAGCCTGTGGTCGGGTCGGGAGGTTTTGGTAGATGGGTTCGCGGTTGTCTTCAGAGTTGTCGTCGTATTTCGGGGGAAAGCTCTACGAAACGAATCAATATAGAAAGAAAGAAGGTGGGACTGAAAAAAAGAAGAAGAGACAACATTCACGCACAATAACGCGTCACACTTAGGCGTCCAGAAAGAAAGAAGGGAGGACAGAAAAAAAGAAGAAGAGACAACATTCACGCACAATACCGCGTCACACTTAGGCGTCCACCTGAGGCTTAGGCATACGAAATGTAGGGCTTTTCAGAGATCTAGCAATTGCCTTGTTACTATATTCCTCTTTCATCTGCATACAGTTTTGCAGTTCACTACACTGTCAGGAGCTTCATAACCGATAACACAAGGATGCGCAGTTTTTCAACAGACAACACTTTTAAAAACGTTCTGCATTAAATATTATGAATAACAAGAATTGTCAGGAACAGCCGAACCACCGATAAAGTATCTGCTGACTTTTCCGACATCATGACGACGAACAAAGAAGTTAGCAGATGTTCTTTCGGCGGTTTTCGGAGCTTCCTGGCAATGCTGCATAATAACTCAATGCATAACGTTTTCAAAATCGCAAGAGATTACATCCAAAGTGTTGTCTGCTCTTCGGTCGCTGGAACCGCGCATCCTTGTATTATCTGATACGAAACTCCTGACAGTGTACCAGAGTTGCAGCCCCCCCCCCCCCTCCTCCTCCTCCTTCGGTTCACAATAAACACACATTTTTTTTTTTTTTAAAGACAGAGGTTGTAGAGAAGCATGTTTCCATAGCCCAAACTCATTTCCAACCGAATAGAGGAAAAGCGAATCGTTAGTCCATCAAAATTGGCAGATCCCGTCAGCAGAAAACACCTCTGGAGAGCCAGAGCCTCGCTCAGCAATGTGATTCTAACGTCATTTGGTTTGGAACCCGCTCGCTTTGGTCTTACGTGACAATTCCTCCTACGTAATATTTATCAATTCTAAACATATTATACGATAATTATTTAATTTAAGGCTCACACTATTACACCAATACACCAAACACAGCTCAAATACCTTTTCCCGCGTAGGCTACCCGGCTAACACTCATAATACAACAATGCCGACGACTAAAAATGCCCATGGTTGAAAATGCTTATGACTCAAAATGCCCACGGCTCAAAACGCCCACGGTTCAGAATGCCCATGGCTATTGCATTACTTCAGGTGTTCAGTCCCTAGTAAACTGGAATTAGCGATGAGTGAGGAAGAGAAGGAGCAGACGGAGAATCGGAATGGTGATAATCGCGTGTTTAACTTTCAATTAAAATCTAATAATCTACCGAATTCTTAAAGTAACAAGACAAAAGGTTTCGATGGGATCCCAAAAATTTAATATTTACAGACAATTGGGACTTATAGAGGTCCAGTGGTAATCATCAGAGAAGACGAAGTTCAAATATGGATTCAGCATGTGAGTTTACCCCATAGCCTGCGTCATGCCTACTTTGACGAAAGTTCCTGCCTTACTTCTGCCAAATTTCCGGTTTCAGTCGGATTCCGGACTACTTGTCTTTCAAAAAACTGAAGTTCAAAAACAAATTCAGATCTCCATACCCCCATGTCGAACCTCTAATCAACTTCAGACAAAACTTCAACTTTTAACAAATTTTCCGATTTCAGCAGGAATCGTGGTGAAATGTGTCCAGGTATAAAATGACTGTCATACACGAATTCAGCATGTCTTCTTACCCGTAAATCGATCACCTAATGAAATTCATATAGAACTTTTACTTTTAACAGATTTTTCGGTTATGGTCGGATCCCGGGCGATCTACTTGTCCGGCGATAGAATAATTTTCATATTCGTATTCAGCATGTTTCACTATCTTTAAATCGAACCTCTAATCAACTTCAGATTCATCTTTTATTTTTGACAAACTTTCCGGTTTTGGCCGGATTCCGGCCGATCTACTTGTCCGACGAGAAAATAATTTTCATATTCGGATTCAGCATATGTCTCCTTACAACGAAATCGGATATCTAATCAACTTCAGATAAAACTTTTACTTTTAAACACTTTCCGGTTTTAGCCGGATTCCGGGTGAACTACTTGTCCGGCGAGAAAATGGTTTTCATATTCTTGTTCAGAATGTCGTTTTTACCCCGTAATCAACTATCGCATTAGCTTTTAAAAACAAATTTCGCCCCTTAATTTGAAACCCCTCCTCCTCCCCTAAATATGCAGCTATCGGGCGAATCTACGAATTCGACCTTTCCCTTGCTTCGAAGAGTCCTCACAACAAGTTTCATCAAAATATATCATTCCCTTCGTGAGTTATAGTGCTGACAGACGGACGGACGGACAGACGGACAATTTTTGCGATGTCATAGGTATCCCTCCACTTACGTTTTGGGATCCCAAAAAGTGAATCCCAAACTTTCGGTCTTAAAAGTGTTATTGATAATTAAGAACAATTCTTACCTTCATGGTGCAAGTTGACTGGAGGATTTTAATCGCCTAGTGTCGCTTCCTGTGTTGTAACAATTTTATATGAAGTGATTCTGAACTGATTCAACAAACAATAGAACAATTCGTTTCAATACTTTTCCTTGGTAATCCTGTCCCTTGTAATCTCGTTGCCTGTTATCCCTGGATATTTTGCCTCCCCTGTGGAGAGTTTGAGACCTCCCCCTTACCCTCCCTTGTGCGCATTTTGAATGTCGGCATTTTGAGCTGTCGATATTTTGAGCTGTCGATATTTTGGAAGATTTCGATTTCGGGGTCTTATACCTCACTGGTGGGCATTTTGATTGTGGGCATTTTCAACAGTGGGCATTGTGAGAGTGGGCTAAAAGATCGTGATGACTTTGGGAACACCCGGTGGCTTCTTCTTGGATCGTCAATACAAAAACTTACTTTCACTTAGGCTATTCCATAGTGGTCCACCTGAACAGTTAAAGAGCCCGCTCACGTCTAAGATCTAATTAATTTCCCGATCCAGGAAACGAAATGTAATCCATTCAAAAAAGGCCTCGAGCTATTGAGGCGAACCTGTTCAAACGGTCATCTTTACCAGTCCAAGACATTAGGGGTTGGTGTCATACGAGAAAAAGGCAATATCACAACATTAACAACTTTGCAACAGACCATTCGATAATATTCCTGTTGTTTCGACAAAAATCTAGAAAGAGTCGGCCCAGCTGAAAAGCAAAATTGCGATGCCACAAAAGCCATCAAAGTCAAGCTAGTCACTCTGAGAAACCTCACAAAGGTTCCACATACTCCTAAACGATCTACTCCCCATAATTTCCTGCAACAAACCTCTCCCCTGACCCCCCCCCCCCCGCACCGAAAATGCGAATCATATTTGACTGAGCAAAACGTATAAGTCAGTTACATTTTATTAAAGGTATATATTATTCATCTATTAACCCCTCCAATTCTTCACACCTACACATAATTTTTCCTATTTCTTCAAACTACATAGAGGCGAAGGTCTTTTCTGTTGCAATACCATATTACCATCTAATGGAAAAGAATGTCATAAAATGAATAACATATGATGCGTCTATGAGGGGCAAATATAAAGGCAGGGAAAACACAAATTGCGCGGTTTGAAGAATCGGTTGAAAAGAAAATTATCTTACCTGACCACCAGTCGATCCGGAATCTTCCCTTGAATAAATCTGCGGGTTGGAATAAGCAACCTTGCCATTGGCTACTGTCATATCAACTAGGTTGCTAAGATTCTCATATGTGCGATGTGACTCATGGTGAATTCTCGGAATATACTGTGGTTTCTGGGCTCCAAGTGCTGGCAGGTGACCCACAGACGAACTGGGCATGCGGAGGTGATGATATCCGTGATAGCTGTTTCCGGCATTTACCAGGTTAGGATGGGATGAAGATATCTGAAGAATGGAATTCCATACATCACTATATGTTAACGGGTACGTTGTAGTAAGTAAGTAAGTGTACCTTAAAACCATGGATGGACGGGAAGAGAAGCCGATATTTTTTTTCCGGCCACAATGACGCTGATGAAACAAAAAAAAATCTTTAATTTAATAGTAATTTTTTTTTTTTTTGCTCTTCAAACCAGCTGGAGATTTTCAATAAGACCGAAATTCGGGCTATCGAAGAATTGTAAACTAGATTATAATATATGTCGGGCTTGGGCTCGAAGAATATTTAGATTATAATTATAATAACAATAAATAATGAATAAAATAGGCCACTGGCAGGGCCGTATCCAGGGGGAGGGGGGGAACCCACCCGAAACATACACAAATAATAATTTGTATAGGCTTTTCCCTCTAATCTATGTCTTTTTTGTCCAACCCGCAAATTGTTTGTCCACCGTCCAACTCCCCTCCCGGAACTGGCCTCTATATAATGTAGCCTACGTCTAAAAAACTTTTCGTCATAAATTTGCTCGGCCTACAGGTTGTCCAGGGAATTCTTGAAGGCACTGACAGAGTCTCTCAAAACTACTTGAGACGGGAGACCGTTCCAGCAGTCCATCAATCTGTTCCGGAGATACCATCTACCAGAGATGGGCAAATCGGATCACGAAAGGATCCGAATCCGAATCCAGGGCTAGGTACGAATCCAATTCCGAATCTGAATCAACCATTTCATGCTGAGGATTCGAATCCGAAATCGAATCCGATCTTAAAGCAGGCATATAAAAATGCTAGTGGTTGCCCAAACATTATGACTATCATCCGTATAGCCTAAATAATGTTCAGAATCACAAGAAAGACTACTAGGCAATTAGATTGTTGAAAGATACATACGAAGTTTCAGCTAACTCTACCAAAACCGAGACACGAACTTATGACATCGTCTATTTGACGACCTCTCGCAGAAAACAATCGAGACTACCACCAAGTAAGATGGGAGACGGTCGACTAAATCATAACCAGACGCGATCACGGGCGAATATCGCAGCCCATAGCCACCCACAACCGAACGTTTAAAGAGGTATAGAAATTCCACCATCAAAACTAGGATACTCTACCCCAGGAAGTAACACATACACGAGAAAAACCTGAGATTCAAAAGAACCACCGAAAGCGCTCAAATGCCTTTACTTCAACGCAGATTCGCTCCTCAACAAACTTGATGGAACAAAAATGATAGTCGCAATCACTGATACCGATGTTGTTGCGATCGTCGACGCCAAATGAAAAAATTGTCGCTTCCTACCTACGCTGTCAGAGCTGTCCATTGGGGACTACAAGGCACATGAAACAAACACCGAGAACGACTCCGAACTCTCCTAGATATGGATTTCCCTACAGAACTGGTAGAATTCATCTTCGACTACCTATCGAGAAGAAGCTTCAAATTAAAAGCAAACGAAGGTGAATCCTCTATCAGGGACCTCCTCATGGGTCTCCAACAGGCCTCTCCTCTCAGCCCACTCCTATTTCTACTGCTACTGAGCGAATTTGAACTCTCAAGCGACACGGCTAAAGCTGAGGCTTTCGCCGACGCTGCTTATCAGTCTTGCCGTTCTTGCCCCAACAGTAGCAGCACTGAATAAGCTACTGGCTGTTTGTGATGAATTTGCTTTGATGCATGATGTCGTCTTCAACACGAAGAAAACGCTGTGTATGGCATTCATTCCACATGGTCTTCGGTTGAAGATTATCACAGATGCTGTACTATCTAGTTCAAAGATTCAAGTCGTCCAGCATTTCAAATACTTGGGTTTCACGTTTTCATCTTCGATAACTGCTGAAGCGCATGTTTCTTCGCTTATGAGGTCTCTATCTATTAGAGCAAATATACTGATAAGGAGGTTTGTTAGCTGCGAGGCCCCGGTAAAGAATTTTCTTTTCAGGGCTTACTGCACGCCAATTTACTGCCTTCCTCTTGCTTGTGATGTCAGTGTGAAATGTGAGAATTTTTTTGGGGTTACGTATAATAATTCGTTCCGGTGGCTTCACGGTCTTCCTTGGAATTGTAGTGCATTGGGAATGTTTGTTGGTGAAGGGCTTCCATCTTTTGGTGGACTTCGGAGGCGGTCAATTCTTTCCCTTTAAACCAGGATTCTCCAATCCCCTAGCCCACTTCTTAGGATCCTTTGTGGGCCTCAGATGCGGCTTTCTCGGCCTGTATGGCTTGCGTGGACTCTTGAGTTGTACGCGGGGCTTTTGACGGGAGTCACGTAAGTGACCTGGTGCGTACATTTGTTTGTTTGTTGAGTGTATTTTGTTATATTGTGGCCCATGTTGGCCTTATTTGAAATAAAATAAATAAATAGAGCTGACACTACTGAGATCCGAAGCCCTGAAGCGAAACCTCCCTCGTGACATCGATGAAATCTCTTCAATATCCCTAACCCCTAAGTTCCGAACGAGCAGTGTTCCTGCCGATCATCACCACCCTCAAATTCCTCTGCATTTCATAAGACCACCGTTCATCTCGTCCCAAGGTTGCCCGAACCTAACCTAACCACGACCCAGCGATACAACCCAAAGAACGATCAACCACAAGGAAGCCGAAAGGGTCTCTCACTGGAACCCAGGTGCTGACGAATACAAAGAAGAAGAAAGGTAGAACAACTACTATCTACGTCAGAAGCACCCTAACAGTCACCTGTGAACTAACACTAGTCAAGAGTGTGTATCGGTATCATTGCATATTACCACTGGCAGGCCCCTGAACTTCGGGCTATTTTTACAGAATCCCACACTGCAATATGGAAAACGACCAGTTTCTTATCGACGAGATCAACATGAAATGCAAGAAAAACAGAGCGTCCACAATCATAGCAGGAGATTTTAGTTACAGACAAATTAACTCCAATGTGTCTCATCAACAGGAAGATTGTGGTCCGGCGTCACGAAAATTGTTCTCAAAATAATGAATCACAACTTACAGCTTGTCGATCAGCCTACTCGAATACGTGGATCAGATGAACCTTCCCTGCTCGATCTCGATCTTGAATACTGTTCTCTAAATCGGAAAAAACACGCCAAGGGGGATTACAGCTCGATGCGAAAAGCTGCCACACATATCGACTGATCAGAGGAGTTCGCGGATCCTGAATGCAACGTGCCGGGGAGCAGTCCAAAACAAGTCCTAAGGCCTTGTAGAGATTTGGGAACTCCAAGCGGAAGCTTAACGACTGAGTGTCGGAACTTCGAGACCCGGACTCAGGCCAAACAACAACTAATGCGGAGAAAAAAGCCAACCTTATAAACCGACAGTTTGAATCAGCTTTCACAGAGGAACCTGAAACAACTGAGGAGTTTTCGTCTGACAGTGAGAAAGCACCAATCTCAGACCTTGATTTTTCGGTAAATGTCGTTTATACCAAACTCAAAAATTTAGACCTTGGCAAATCCCCTGGACCCTACAACATTTATCCTAGGGTCTAAACTGGCATCTGAAATCCAACTGCCGCTTTACGAGATCGTCAAAAAATCATCCGTGAGCGGAAAGCTACCCTCACTCTAGAAAAAAGCCATCATTTCTCCCATACTCAAAAACGTTTCGAGTCAAACTATAGACCAGTAGCCTAAGTCTGATAAGCATCCAATACAAAATTTTTAGTCCCTGCTTGCTGATCACCTCTGCAGAAACCTGACTGACATTCTGAAAAGCCAGTTTGGATTCATGCGCAGGGATATCTGCAGAAGCTCAGCTTCTACTGGCCAGTGAAGCCTGTAGAGCAATAATCGACGCGGAGATACAGGTGGATGTTTTCTATATTGACCGCACAAAAGGCTACTGTTGAAACTGAAATGCTTGGGTGTAACGGGCAAAATTTAGCTTGGACTGAGAATTTCCTAACCTCCAGAACACAGCGAGTACGAGAGGATGTCTAGCTTAGCACCACGGAGGTGAATGTTCTTCGCGGCGTACCACAAGGAAGTGTTCTCGGTCCCCCTTCTCTTTGAAGTTTACATAAATAACTTAACCGAAGGGATCAGCTCTCCGGTTATGCTATTCGCTGACGACACTAAATTCTGCAGAGGTATAAAGGGACTGAATGATGCCGAGTCACTTCAAAAAGACCTTGATAAGATCTGCCAGTGGATGACTAATGGGACATGGAGATCAATACCGATAAATGTCATCTACTTCGTCTTGGCCCCACGCTCCTTTACCATCGGTACACCTTGGACAGAAGGACGATTTCGATAACCACCTCTGAGCGCGACCTCGGGGTAGTTATGGACACAGATCTAAAGTTTTCAACACATTGCGGAACTACTATCAAGAAAACTACAAGAATCGTGAATCTTATGAGAAGGACATTTACATTCAAGGACAATTCCTGTTTTCTAATTTATTTAAGGCCCTAGCTCGCCCACTACCTGAATATTGCCACGCAACAACAAAACCTTCTATAACAAGGACATTATCGCCACTGAGCAAGTTCAGAGACGAGCAACAAAACAGTGCCAGACATTTCCAATCCAAATCCGGATTCGAATTCAGCCATCGCTGCCATCTATCAATATCTTTGGAAAATCGCCAGCCAGTCACTTTGAAATCGTGCCTGGCAAGACCGCAGACTTAATACTTTGTTACAAAATAAGAAAAATTAAAATATTTATAGTAAAATACTGGTACGAGCCGCAGGCGTGGATATGGATAAAGCATAACGCTTCCTAGATCGATGGAACGAAAGAGAAATAAAAAAGAAACAAAAAGAAATTACGTATTAGTCGTGCAGCAATCGTATCAGACAGTACGCAATTTATCTTATAACTCAGTTCCCACTGACATTGTTGCGCGTTGCCGATCCCACTTCCCGTCAAAATACAAGTTTAACAAAGTGGCTCAACTCCTTCGAGAGTTATCGTGCTAACAAAATACACGCGTATAAGCTTGCAAAATCAAAATTCCACAAGAAGGTTTTTAAGTGGGGTTCTGGCAACAGAACTGTTGATCCTTGGAACAGCCTTACCGAAGATGCGGTTACTGCTGAATCGATCAATAGTTTCAAGTGCATTGCTGATGGAATTTTAACTCTGATCAGTTCGACTTCTGTTGTATTATTAAGACAAAGGACAAATTTTAGAAAGTAATGGTTCGCCGTCAGTTGCGTTCTGGCATTCCAAAATAGCGGAAACGACTGACCTGCGTTTTTCTCTCAAAGAAAAACTAAATCCGGATGGCTAGGCGAAACTAGTTCTAACTGGAAAGCAGCTTAATTAAAGAAGAAGTAAAGCTTATGTTAAAGCTTACCTGGTAATCTAACGCTAAATTCGGACTGCTGTAGCTATTTATTTTCCCAAACGGATAAGGAGGTGGAGGTCTGGCCATTAACTGGTGCGTCACTTCATCCTTCTCGAGATAAATGATGTTGTTGTCAGCTGCTCTGTAGTAATTGACGTCATTTCTATTGAAATCAGGCTGCGCTGGAACCGAAGTACTGCGCAGAAAGTGCTCGGCTACAACAGCACCGTACTTCTGGTGCAGGGCGGTTGCGTAGTCCGGTGCTTTTCTAAGAACAAACCAGTTGCGGTCATAAGATGCAGAGGCGTTGCTAGCCAAAATGTTTGGGGGGGGGGGAGGGCAAGGTATTTACCGACTGGTTGGTCATTTTTACCGACTGTTTCTGCAGATAAAACGATTATTATTGAGAAAAACTAAAAAATCGACCATTTTTACGAGAAACCGACTGTTTCTAAAAAAAAAAAAACGACTGTTTCCAAGAAAAAAATCGGCTGTTTTTACGAAAAATCGCGGCCATGCTATTATTTACCGACTGGCCGACAACATTAGGGAGGGGCCCCCCCCCCCCCCTACAGTCGTGACGCCCCTGATAAGATGCGTTAGGAAGGCAGTAAGCTGGGGCCCTTTCACAGACAGTTGGTTGGCAGGAGATGCAACCTTCAAAGACCCTTGCATTATTTACTGTTTATCCTTCAGCATTTTCAAATAGTTGAACACTTTGAAACTCGGCTCTGCTTTCAGTAAACAACCTATGTCTTTGGCTGTTTTAAGACTTTTTTCCAGGCCCATCGACTTCTAGCAACAAGACCAATGGTTTCGATGGGATCCCAAATATTGAATATTTATTGGACTACTTGATCCAGACAAGCGAATCTTGTATATTTCCCGTCTTCCCCGAACCCTATAACATTTTGTTATAGGGTTCCTAAGCCTATATCGACTACATCATTGGGTTTTAAAAATTCATGCTAAATTTCGGGATGTGTCCGCAAGAATCCGGCTTAATTATTAAAAATTATCTAACTTTAACTTTTCACAAATTTTCGGGTTTTGCCCGATTCTGGGTGAACCACTTGTACGGAAAGAAAATAAATTTCATAATCGCGTTCAACATGTCTCCTTAACACTTAATCGAACCTCTAATCAACTTCAGATTAAACTATTACTTTTCACAAATTTTTCCGGTTTTTACCAGATTCTGGGTGAACTACTTTTTATTTTCATACTCGGATTCAGTATGTCTCCGTACCCTTAAGCTTTTAAAAAATATTTTTGTTCGCCCTTAATTTGACCCCCCCCCCCCCCTAAAAGTAGTTAAATGTTGCAGAAAAAAGGGGGATTCAATTGCGCCTGCGGCGGCTCAATTACTCATGGGCACAGCCGTTAGCGATGTTGTGGCTATGCATCGACACCGTTTTTTGCGATTATTTCAAGTCCTGTTGGCAAAACTGGAAAGGTCTTCCAAAGGTAAAAGGCTAGTGACGGCGTATCCATGGCAGAGAGAAGCGGAAAAGCGTGAAAACGCGCCAGTTTTTCTCTTTAGACTTGTTTGTATATATTCTGCAACATTTTATGTTATAGCGTCATGAAGGCAGCTCGCTGTGTTTTTACAATTTTTTTTAATAAATTCAGTGAAAATCAGGTACCGATTCGGTCAATTCTACCAGGTCATCTTCGAACTTGACCTGTACTTTGACCCAAAGGGTCCTCATGCCAAGTATGAATAAAATATCTAGACCCCTTCGAGAGTTATCGTGCTGACAGACGGACGGACGCACAGACGGATAACTTTTACGGAATCACAGGTATCCCGTCACTTACCTTTTGGGATCCCAAAACGGCGGAAAATCTACACAACCCGTTTCCCCATGAACAAACTTCTCAAAAACAACGTCGACAGCATGATACGCATCGAAGTTAGCGAAATAAGGCAAGTGAGGAAATCAGTGGAGCGTCTTGTCGTTAGGGAGCTTAGAAAGTGTCGTAAAAAAATCGGGTCTCCGGGTTTAAGGAGAAGGGTTTAAGAATGGATGGAGCGAAAACGGAAGTAGGTTGCAATAGTATTATAGGTAAGACAGGACCTTTAATTGTCTCAGACTTATCACAGAAACTGATAGAGGAATCTAATCTCTCCAGCGTCCGAAAAGTCAAGTTGGACAAAGATGACAATGTATTGACTCCGCCAAGGAAGGGGGATTGTGGGTTTCATGGGGCACAACAATCTGCTTACCTCGACTTCAAGCTCCGACGACATCTATAGATGAAATGAAAAGACAAAATGCTCTAAGAAAGCAAAAGGTAGAACTGCCCTCCGAACGATTTTTAAATTCCTTTGTTCCTTGACGCGACACTTCACAGATGCCTGACGACTATTCACACGGAGCGTGTTCCACCCTACTTACCGTAGTTACTACGCATGACGTCACAAATTCTGGCTTTTTGCCGTCAAGGCTGGAACGATTTTTCTATTTTCGAGCAGAACGGGCGAATCCGACCAATAACGTTATAGAGATGCGTAGTTATTGCGCTTACTACGCTCCCGAGCATGGTAAGCAAATATTTACTATTAGTTACGATTTCGAGAAGGTTGGAACGGTCAGCGTAGTAACTTTTCACGAGGTGGTAACGGAATTAATAACTAATAGTTACTACTGTTAGAAGGGTATCAATCTATTTTTGTCGTCGTCACTCTCTGACTGAAGTTCTTATTACCGTGATGTAATAAATTTATTTTTTTCTTTTAGTGTCATTTCTGTCTCGACCCCGAATTCACGGACAGTCCTGGTGGTTTATGACTACAAACTGTATATAATAATGATTCTTTCGGCGAAATGACACATACAATATTATTTCCATGAATAATCAATACTGTGGCTAAAAAAAATAATTGTAAACTCTAAAAATAATTATATTTGATCTTAATTATATCTTAAATATGTTCAGAGCGTTAAGATAAATTCTGCCATGACTTTAACATCGCCCCGAGGCTTCGGCAATTTGACTAATTAATCATTTCGGATTACCTGTAGGCGGGCAAAAGGGTCCGCAGCGTATCTAGGTCATGCTGTGACTTCGCTGAAACCATTCCCTGAAGATTTGAGGGGATATGAGGTCCTGGAACTGCCTGTACTTCTTCACCACCAGACCCCTGGTCGTGGACCATCCTCTGGATATTCTGGCTAGATGCTAAAAGGAGGTTTTGTGCGTCCCTTTGGAGTTGAAAGTGTTGTTCATCATACAGCTGGGCAGGGAGGGGCTGCTCTACCGGAATGGCATGAGCAGCGAGGGAACATGGCTAAATAGACGAGTAAAAGGTAAGAAAGACTAGTCTTACTTCACTGTCAGAGGTCTGATAACATTTAATACAAGGATGCGCAGAATCAACAAACAATAATTTTGATGTTACCTGTTATTGTTACAGAAAATATATGTTATGAGTCTTCAAGTGTTATTTTTTTGTAAAATATAACAGTAAGCATGGCTTGCAATTGTGCTTTTAGCGACAACATAACGTTAACAATTTAATAACAGAAATATGACGCAACACTTATTGCAGGTAACATTGTCTATTGATAATGCGTGTCCTCGTGTTAAATGTTATCAAGCTTCTGACAGGTGTTTTCCTGTCCGGAAACAAATCTGCCAGACTTTAGGGCTCCCAAAAAACCTAAGTGAGAACCAGAAATATCAGCAAGGAGACACATTTCCAGTGTGTTCTCTCCTTCTTCCTCATCCTTTCAGAAGTAAATCTGGGCAGAAAAGTTGTTTGAAATCCGGTATAAAACTTGACAAAGAATGAATTAGAGCTATGGCTAGAAAAGTTGTGCTGAAACTCCCTCAGAACCAGAAAACTTGTTTATGATTTTTATTGGGGGGGGGGGGCTGACAGTCTCTATTCCCGTCCTCAAAAAATGTCCTGGTGCGTTTTCCCGGCTAGACCTGACATTTCAGCAAGGAAATACCAACAAGGAAAAAAAATTCGGATAGTTTGTCTCAGAAAATTTCTCTTTAGTCGTATGCGACGATCACGTACTTTACATGCTTATAACATCCTATCTCGTTGTCGTATTTTTTAATCAAATTTTTTTTTTTTTTTTTTTTTTAGCAGCACGACCGGTATCCTTTCCGGCTTCCGACCGGTCTCCCGGTATCCTTTTTTGACGTATCCGATATCGCAATCCCTGTAAATGCCGAATTCGTATCCCGCCCATATCTCAACGATCTGAAGGGTTTCCCTCGAGTTCGTAACCAATCCCTATCTCGAAGATTACTGAATGATTTGCACACTTACCCTGTGGATTGAATCAGTTGTGTCGGCTACTAAACTCAATTTTGTTAGATCAACCTCCAAAGCTCCAGCACCATCCAAATTCTGCAGATTTTGTTTGAAAAACGTGTGCTGCAGAACGCACAGACGCCAAACATATCTCGCCGCATCTGACGATTCAAATGTGAAAATGACATTTCTGTCTTTCTCTTGGCACTCGATCCCAAAGGTGCGTTTTTGATTAACGAGATTCACAATATCGTCCCACCTGAAAACCACGAAATAAATCTTAGTAAAATAGCTACTCGAGGAAACAGTTTTTTTTTCATATGATCTCGACGAGATTTCCATGACGGTATCGGACATTGGTCGAATAGGAGTTTTGCTGTATAAAATAGTGCCAAGAAAGACTACCCGCCTGCGTTAGATCGAAGTGCCAACTGCCAACACCGAACAGCAGTATGCAAGGGAACGGTGAATAATAAGACCAAAGGTCTCGATGGGATCCCAAAAATCTAATATTCGATTCAGACAATTGGGTCTTGTCTTCGCCAGATCCAGTCTTCGCCAGGCTGATCATCAGAGAAAACCAAGTTCAGATGTACCTCTATAAGCCATATGTATTTTGAAGGTACTGACCGAGACTTATTGCTTTACTTCTGCCAAGTTTCCGGTTTTGCCCAAATTCCGAGCGAACTACTAGTCCAGCAAAAAAAGAAAATTCAGAAACGAATCCAGCGTATCTCCTTATCCCTATAAGGAACATCTAATCAACTTTAAATAAAACTTTGACTTAACAAAAAAAGTCCGGTTACAACCGGATTCCGGATTAATTATATGTCCGGGTAAAAAATGATTGTCATATACAGACTCAGCCTCTCTTCTTACCCCTTAACCTGTCATCCAATCAAACTTTTGCTTTTAACGAATTTTCCGGTTTTGACTGGATTTCGGGCGAACTAGTTATCCGGAGAGAAAATGGTTTTCCCGTCGTGTTCAGCATGTCTTTTTACCCCTAACTCTGACATTAAATCAACTTCAAATGAAACTTTTACTTTTAACCAACTTCCCGGTTTTCGCCGGATTCCGGACGAACTACTTGTTCGGCGAGCAAATGGTTTTCACCATCGTGTTCAGCATGCCTTCTTACTCCTAAATCGAGCATTTAATCAAATACAAATAAAACTTTTACTTTTAACCACCTTTACGGTTTTTGCCAGATTCCGGATGAACTGCTTATCCGGCAAGAAAATGGTTTTCACTATCGTGCTCAGCATGCCTTCTTACCCCATAGTCAACTATCACATTAGCTGTTTAAAAATATTTTGTTTATCCCTTAATTTCACCCCCCCCCCCCCCCTCACCCCTAAATATAGGACTATAGAGCCCATCTATGAACTTGACCTTACCCTTGACCCAATGAATCCTAACACCAAGTTTCACCAAAATATATCATTCCTTACGAGAGTTATCGTGCTTACAAGCAGACGGACAGACGGACATTTTTGCGATGTCATAGGTATCCCTCCACTTACGTTTTGGGATTCCAAAAACGAGATAAATGCGAAGAAGGTGCTGTTGCATGGCAGGAAGCCAAAATAATGATAGCTGAATGAAGGCTTCGGAGCATGGGGATGGCCAGGGGGCGGAGTGGTGTGCATCAAGGTAAAATAGGCATCCATTCGCTTTGGAGTAGACAGCATCTGAAGAACGCATTTTGTTTAGATAGTATTATAGATGGCGTTACGTGGCGTTGGCGATTGATACAGGCGGAAAGGATCATAAGATGATAAGCGGCTAGTCACAACTGATTTTTTTTGTGCACACCTTTTTGCGCTACTTCTGCACAGCTCACCGCATAATTTAGGTAATTACACCAATTATATCCCCTTCGCTGTTGAAAAATCGCGCAGACATCGAGACCCATCTTAGGTCGACTTCGTTTTCAACCCGAACAATAGATGCCGGGGAATCTAAGGGTACAGAAGGTAAGGAGCGAATGACATAGCACAAGAGGCTCAGTTAATGCTTCTCATCATCACCACACGTTTTCTTTGATCCCACGTCTGCACTATTGCGAAGCGTCCCTGTTAAATCCAAAACGGGCCCATCGAGACAGACGATACACTAATATGGTAATAATAAAATACGTAAAAAGGCGATAAGCTTCGAAACTGATCGTCAAGAAAAACGACAGAAAATAAACGTGGACTAACCTGTAGTGAACAAGAGCCTCTGTGTTAGACCTTCGCACGAAAACCCCATGCAGACTTGCAGCTACCAGAACTTCTTGGTTTGCTTCATTTTTTGCGAGAAAACACTCCTGACCATATCCGTCAAGTTTTTGAGCACCGAGGAGGTAGCAGCATTCAGCCAAGCCCTGACTTATTCCCTAAAATATGAAAGATGAGCCTAGAAGCCACATGCTGTGCAAGACCCCATAACAGCACGCCTCCAATAGGACTAATAAAATTGTCACCTGATAAATATATACTCTGTCTTAAACTTCAGCCTAAATTTCATAATTACCTATCATATTTCCTATGTAATTATCAATCAATCAATCAATCAATAATTTTATTAACCCGTATAAAAATGGCACAGAACATGCCCATACGGAGTTTATGAAAAACAATAAAGGAAAGAAAAAGATGAGACTAAACTAAACGAAATGACTATACAAACGCACTATAATACGGATGGCACCTGTCTAGAGAAGAATCAAACTCGGCACGGCATTGGGCCACAGCCACAAACGGATCAGTAACGCCGTAAAGGTGCGTAACTTTGCGGTTACGAGCCCATGGGGGAAGGCCGAGTAGGTACTTAGCATATTTATAAAACAATTTACGAATGGTCCTTAAATCAGTTGTGCTAAATAACTTCCAAAAAGGAGATAGGGCTAGAATGTGGGGTATTGTGTAAGCATTGTAAAGTCTAGCCAAAATAGGTCTACTATAACGGGTTTTAGCACTGACTAATAGACCGTAAGCTGCTCTAGCCTTCGCGCCGAAATGTCCGAGTAGTCCAGCACGGGTACTTTTCAGGTCGGTACCAAGTGGTAGACCGAGATAAGTTAGGGACGACGAAAGCTGGATACTGGAATCACCCAAAGAAACTGTAGCGCTATTGGAACCTGGTCGATTACGGGTAAACTGGATGCATTCACTCTTACTCGGACTGAATTTTAAACCGATATCCTTATACTCCTCACTGAAACTGGCATAATTCTTCTCTGTCGAAGCCAGGGTTTTACTCAGGTTAAAAATATCATCAGCATAATTTAGTAGCGATAGGTCCAGACCTCGAAAAATAAAACTCATTTCAGCTTTCTTCTGGGCATCGACCACACAATTGTTAAATAGCGGGGGTGAAGTTATAGCACCTTGCCGAATACCTTTCTGTACTGGGATGGACCTGTCGATTAAATCAGAGGCACTTCTAGAAAGTGACTTAACTTTTACATTTAATCTACGGTACATATCACGAAGGGTAGCTATTACTGAAGCTTCCACACCACGATGCAAAGCCGCTAGAACAATTTGCGGATGGATTCCAGAGTCAAAAGCTCTGCTGACATCGTGTCCAGCAAGGAACAATGGATCCTCGGATGAAGCTGCTTCAAGTAAAATGTTCGCAAGTATGGTGTGGACGTGTTCACGGCTAAGACCCTTTTTAAAACCAAACTGGTTTTCTGGTGTGGAGCAAGTCTGATTTAACATATCAATCACTAGAGATTCCATTAGCTTGCACAACACCGGAGAAACAGTTATTGGGCGGTAAGACTGACAGTCAGCGCCATGTTATTAAATTAGTTACTGTGATTATTATGTTTATCTCACTTTTAGATGACCATTTTGACCAACAAATTATTTATTATATGCTATCGACGATAAACAAGTTTCAGCGTACACTTTATAATATTAAAATATTTTATACAGCATATTACAGGCGCACGTCAAATAGCGCCCACACGCAGAAGTCAGTAGATAGTCTACTACACCTCCGCCTGAGGCAAGCTAGTGGCAACATGGCTTGTGGCAAGCTAGCGGCAACATGGCTTGTGGCAAGCTAGCGGCAACATGGCTTGTAGCAAGATAGTGGCAACATGGCTTGTGGCAATCGGTCAGCTGCGGAGCTCTCAATTTTTCGTAAGTCGGTCATAAAACTGTCGCAAAAACATGGCTAGGCCCAAGTTCGTCGGAGGTTGACTTGCAACCGCGTGAAGACTTCTTTAGCTTCCCTTGAGAGCACAATCACGCGAGTCAACTACATACGATTTTCGTCAACGAACTTGGTCAGTGCTGGTCGACAGATGGATCGCTTTCACACTTTCACATGCAAACTTCACGCAAGGACTGGAGCAAGATGCAACTTCTTCTCGAACCGGGTCGTGAACCTCTGGAACAACCTCAAGGAGGACACAGTTGTTGCTGAAATCGACAGATGCATTCAAACGCCGTTTGGATGCTGGGTGGAGTGACAAACTGTGGAGATTTGACTGGGATGCACCAAAATCTTCCAATAGACTGTAACCAACCACAGATGCAACAGTCATCACAAGGAGTGATTCAACACGGTCAAAAGTCCTTATTTCGCTCCAAGCCGTGACTTAAGGTAACAATAAGGTGTCTAAGTGCATAACCGATGGCTGCGACCGGATTTTTCTTTTCGTCGATGTTTGTCAAGTTGAAATATGGCAATTGCGTCCCTGGCGGAACAATGATGGAATTAAATCTCAGTTCGGATCGGTAAATCTTGGAACGTGTTCCCCTCTACTTACCGTAGTTACTACGCATGACGTCACGAATACTGGCTTTTTGGTGCCAAGGCTGGAACACATTTTTCTATTTTTCCAAAATACTGTGCCACGGTCGAACCCGGCCAACCACATCACAGAGATTCGTAGTTACCACACTTACTGCACTCCCGAGCGTGGTAAGCAAATATTTCCTATTAGTTACTATTTCAAGAAGCTTGGAACAGTCAGCATAGTAACTTTTCACGAGGTTGGAACGAAAATAGTAACTATTAACTAATAGTTACTATTGTTAGAAGGGTGGAACACGCTCTTGATCGCAAATATTTGTTGAATCTTGAAAATAAAATTTGACCTCACCTGGAGATCCGAATACTGCCTGGCGACTGCTTCCGTCACTGCTGTCCTTTGCGCTTCCGACACAAGATGCCTCGGGACAAGAACAAAGTCTCGAAGATACGCCACGCTATGGCGCTCGTGATCATAATCGGCGAATTCAGCTAAACAAAAATAAATATTAGTTGCGTTTTTGCTGATACCATGGTATCTGTTACCACGGTAACTGGACGTGCAATTAGTCGTTTTTGCAGTTATCGTGGTATCTGATACACGGTGCTCTGCAAAAACGACTATTGCCGAAATTGCACTTTTCGAAGTCATCCCAAAAGAAAAACAGATATCCAGTTACATCACTAAGTGCTAAACTTCTTTCTCTCCAATCTGACAAAATTTGATGAAAGTGTATTTCTGGTATTTCTTATTTCATGGTGAAAAGATGATTTCTAGTAAGAGATGTGCTTTAAGAATGTCGCTAGAATAAAACTTGGCTGACATATTCATTTGGCGCCGTCAAATATTGTGCTTTTCCTTTTTAATGTCCAACACCACATAAAGTGGAAATGGCATTAATGGCAAAGCAAGTGCATGGATTTTACAAGAAAACCACTAGGTGTTTCGTTCTAGCCTGACAAGAACCTCCCCAAGGAAGGCCAAAGTGTCGCTAGAATAAAATTCAGCTGCCTTATCTGTTCAGAGCAGGCAAATACGACTCGCACTCAGCTTGGTCTGAGATAATTTTTAGACTCGGAAAAACGGGGACTATTACGGAACAGAGGCGAGCTGGCAATGGTTCTGGACTCCTTGATAATGGGGGATAAAACAGTGGAGTAGCTAAGGCATGAAGTTGTTTGTACTTAACCGCATCCTTTACCTTGCAAACTGTAAGCCGCCAGCGGTATAGCTTCCTCGAGTGTACACCTCAATCTGCCTTCCGATACGTCTGCTTTCAATTGCAAGAAGTAATGATACCGGGTTGTTTCATCCTTTATTAGACTGAGCCCTGGTCCTGGGACATAAAACATCACCCGGAGGTAGAGATATACTTCCTGGGCATGGCGGTCGAGCTGCTTTTTCAAAGGTCGGTCTAGGTCAACCCACCGCACTCTAGGGTAGCCGCGTCGGGATACATAACGGAGTCCAAAGAATTCCGGCTAAAAATACAGATGGCCTACTGTAGCCTTGAGAAACTGAACAAAACAGATATTACAGGTTAGCATTATTTATGTTAACTAGAATTAGTATAATTATCTATGTTCTTCCTGGTTTCTGTAGGATCTAGCCTAATTTTAAAAGCTTTGTAAGATTATCTGATGGGCTACATGATAAATTGTTGGCTGAAAAATCTAGTGTTGGCTTGTCCGTTCATGGTTCTAGCGGACTACTGACTAATACTTACTAATTCAGTCATTTCTAACATAGTAGATTGAAGGCAAAATCACTTTGTTACCAATTTTGGTACCAAATCTGCGCTCATCTATTAACTTTCCTGATCTCCAGTAGCTCCGGTGTGCCGACTATGAAAGAAGATTTATCCTCGGCCCCAATGCTGTCGGCCAGTCGGTAAAAAAAATCACCGAGTTGGCGCGAAGCGCCGCGTTTTTTTCTCAAAACAGTTGATTTTTTAAGGAAAACAGTTGTTTATTCTGAAAACTTGTCGATTTTTCTGAAAATCAGTGGATTTTTTTCAAAAATGGCATTTTTGTTGTTGAAAACAGTCGTTTTTTTCTGCAGAAAAAGTCGGTAAAAATTACCAGCCAGTCGGTAAATGCCTCGTCCACCCCCCCCCCCACCCCCCCAAATATTTTGGCTAGTAATGCCTCTGAACAGCCCAAACCATGTTCCTAAAGTTCACAGCTCCGAGATGTATTGATCCTTCACCCTGCAAGTGCCAGAACGAAACCTGTAATACGAAAAGCTAAAGTGAAGCCTACAATGTTTGAGTAAGGTTCTATTCTAAGTATCATAGGGATGAATAGGTTGGTCATATTTCCTCCACCAACAATTGTAGTTCATAAGAACCCTTGCATGCTGTATGCTTATGAGCGTGTTCCATCCTACTTATCGTAGTTACTACGCATGACGTCACGAATTCTGTTTTTTTGCCGTCAAGGCTGGAACGATTTTTCTATTTTCAATCACTTTACAGAGATGCGTAGTTACTACGCTCCCGAGCATGGTAAGCAAATAGTAACTATTAGTTACTATTCCAACAAGGTTGGAACGGTCAGCGTAGTAACTTTTCGTGAGGATGGAACGGAAATAGTAACTAATAGTAACTATTGTTAGAAGGGTGGAACACACTCTATATTACCTGGTTTAGGCTCAGCCTCTGGCATACATTGTCCAAACAATCCCAGCCACTGCTTGTTACTGACAGAGTGCACTCAACAATGGAGCTATCAAGCAGCTCCACGCAAATCACATATAGTCCATTTGATGCCACATTATAGTGGTGTTTCTTCTTTAGTTTAATGCCAAAAGGCATTGTTGACTATCTCAGCAAATACACCTGCAAATAAAAGACCATCAGCCAAGTGTAGATCAATGTCTGAAGGTACAACCCCTGCTTAGTCAGTTTGTTCCAGAATGTGCTGGAACAGACTTAAATAGCCAAACAGCCATAGAGCTGTTAAGGCTTAAGTGGTGGCCCAAAGGGAGGGTGAGGGGGGGGGGGGAGGGGGGGGTATTCACCCCCCTGCCTTTCGCTAAGTCGTATCAGTCGTTTATTTTGGCCTCACCCATGGTCCCGGGCGCTCGATTTAGTTTAAGACAATCCGAGTCTTTTCAAAAAAGTTTAAATTTTGGCACTACCTGGCTTCAATTATAGATTCGTCCCTGTCAAAGGGAAGCCGAGTCGTTTAAACCAGGTTTCTAGCCCCGTCAGCTCGGAGATATGATAATCTCTCTAACAAAGGGTCTGGACTGGCAGCTACTCCCCTCTTTTTAAAACCTGTTTTACTTGCAGATGATTTGTCTCTGTTTCACTTAGGTCTTTCAGATTTAGCCTGTCCTATAGGTTAACTGTTAAAGTGAAGTTGGCTGGAAAACATGAATAAGCATTTCGATCCAGAAGCGAGAGACAAGGTTACGTGCATGGACTGTCGGTCAAACTTCGACTGCAAGTGAAAAAGAAGGCATGCAACTTTTAAACACATTATAAAAGCCATCAGAATTCCAATGAGAGGAGCCCTGCGAAGCCCTTCTAAAGCAAGAGTATCCCGGACAGTGACAGAAATTCGATTACAAAGCGAGGCTGAGGTGGGTAAAACGCTTTAAAAAGACAAGGAAGATTTTTATATACCCCCGAATTTTTTTCCCAGCACAGGATTTGTTCTGCAAATAGTGGAACAGCTCATTCAAGTCCGGAGGTAATGTTTGGGCTACACTGGTAGTGTTAAAGAATATCTACAAACAGTCAAAGTCAGAACATAGGACTGTCAAACAGACAATCTCAAACACTCAACTGTCAACCAGACAAGATCAAAATGTACGATGAGACTATTATTCTCTGAGTCATCTGGGGGTGAGTTATCCCCCACCTCCCTCCCCTGACCGAGTGCAGTCATTTACTTTTGTTTGCTTAGATCAGAGCTTACCATAATTAAGGCTCAATTATGGTAAGCTCTGATTGGAACAAGACCTAAGGTTTCGATGGGATCCCAAAAATCTAATATTCGATCCAGACAATTAGGTCTTGTCTTCGCCAAATCCAGTCTTTGCCAGGCTAATCATCAGAGAAAACCAAGTTCAGATATACCTCTATAAGCCATATCTATTTTGACCATACTGACCGAAACTTCCTGCTTTACTTCTGCCAAATTTCCGGTTTCTGAAGAACTCCGAGCGAACTACTTGTCCAGCAGAAAAAGAAAATTCAGAATAGTGTTCAGCATGTCTCCTTATCTTTACAAAGAACATCTAATCAACTTTAAATAAAACTTTAACTTACAAAAAAAAATCCGGTTACATCCGGATTCCGGACAAATTACATGTCCGGTCAAAAAATGATAGTCCTATACAGACTCAGCGTCTCTTCTTACCCCTAAATCTGTCATCTAATGAACTTCAAATAAAACTTTTGCTTTTAATAAATTTTCGTTTTTTGGCCAGATTCCGGGTGAACTAGTTGTCGGGGTAGAAAATGCTTTTCACATAAGTGGTCAGCATGTCTACTTACCCCTAAATCAAACATTTTATCAACTTCAGATGAAACCTTTACTTTTAACCAACTTAACTTCATTTTTTGCGGATTCCGAGCGAACTAGGCTACTTTCTTTTTTTGTACTCCGTCACTAGGGCTATACTCCCTCCATTGTTTCTCTTGATGGGTAATAAATGGATTGATTGATTGATTGACTACTTGTCGGACGACAATACGGTTTTCATATTCTAGTTCAGCATGTCTTCTTACCCCATAAATGGCTCAGAGTTATTGTGGACAAGGGAAGGGACCTCAGAGTTATTGTGGACGATAAATTGAAATTAAAATCACTCACCAAAAAGGTAGTGGCTAGCGCCAATCAGACCCTAGGGATGATCAAACGAACAGTCGCATCCCGAAAACCAACTGTCATGCTGAAGCTCTACAAAGCTTTGGTCAGGCCTAAGTTGGAGAGCGGCAACACCCTCGCCTCACCCTATTACAAACAAGACAAGAAACTAATCAAAGGTGTCCAGAGTTGAGCAACAAAATCCATCCTAGGCCTTAGAGCACTACCCTGCGAACAACAAACTGCAGAAACTGAAGATCCCGACATTCACTTACCGGCGGAAGAGAGGGGACATGCTACTAGTCTACAGAATCCTCAACTCCAATTGCCTCCCTCCCTCTTCACCCCCGACAACCACTCAAGGACTAGGGGCCACTCCCAGAAACTGTCCAGAAGGTCCTACACCTCTTGTGTTCGCCAGCACTTCTTCAGTAACCGGGCTGTTCCTCTATGGAACAGTTTGTCCGAACCAACTGTCACCAGCAAAACACCCAAAGGTTTCAAAAAGCAACTCGACGAGGACTGGCGCAGGCAGCCCTGGAAAAAGAACTGGTGCGTCCCAGAAGCAGCAACCAGAACATAGCACCATCATCATCCGGAAGCTACTCATTGGGATGCAACATCCGTATTGCTTGCAGTGTGATTTAAGGTAATTTAAGGTATCAACTATCAAATTAGTTGTTTTAAAAAAATTGTTTGCCCCTTCAGATTACTGAACTCTCGACCCAAAAACCCTCACACCAAGTTTCATCAAAATATCTCATTCCCTTAAGTTGCATTTTTTTGGATTCACTTCTGTTTCGTCAAAGTTTGTAGTTTGGCTCTTGTTTTATCTTACTTGCATTTACTGAGTTCTTGTTTCCGAAAAGTCAAACTGCGCCAAACTACGTCTGCGAGGTAGTTTGTAGTCAGTCTAGAACACTCTTGTAATCACCCGCTCGTGCGGTTTCCTCTGATCTGGCCGTCTGGTAGTCTCCTGAACTTGCGGTTTCGCTCGTTACAGCCAAACCTCGTATCTCCGCCTTTTCCACCAATACGTCTACCCAGTAGCCGCCTGAGGTTGCGGTTCCGCCTGTCCTGGCGGTCAGTGTGTCCTCGTACAGATGCTAAAACTCCTCAGAGCGCGGTTCGGCTCTGATGATGGCACGGGGCTGTGTCATCTATGGGTCGTTTTATTCTGTCGAGGCTGCTGTACTATTTGGCGTCAGGTGTCGGCGCAATAGATCTAGCAAGGGGGTAACGACTTCTTTTTGTTCTAGGTGTACGTCTGTATGATCGCAGTCATCACGCACTTTTTTTATTATGGATGTATTTAAGTAAAATTTTAACAGAGTTTGACGAATTATTGGCGTTCGGAACAGGACACCTGTTTAATTAGTTTGAAATTCGCTTTACTATCTTCTCTTCTCCCTTTCCGGAACTTGATGCGGTACGTCTCCACCGTAATGGTGGGTTTCCACACTGAGTAAATTCCGAGCGTATTTGAGCTTTAAAATATTTCTAGCAATACAATACTCCTTCTCGAATTGACTATCAGGATATGGTTTCGTTCTTGCCTACTTTAGTACGCAAAACACTCGACGAACCAAAATGAGTCGGCGCTCTTATCGCAACTGCTGTCCCACCTGTTTGACCGCAAACAATAACCTACTTGGAATTGTTCTTCCTGTTCAACAAACTTTTCCGCTATAATTAACCCATAACCCTTTAACAAATTAAAGATTACGCAACTCCCGACTCAGGTCCTTGGACAACCGTAATCAAGTATCGGTTCGATTTTTATCAGTTCCCAACCCGTGTGAAAAATTTCGCGCTCGTGAGAATTAGTTAAGAGGACGCTAGTCCAAACCCATTATGACAGGCAGATTCAGAAAGGGTTTCAGTCGGTAAACAGGTCAAAGCAAAGGACTACTGTGCGATGTTTATCTGATTTTCACAGGTCATTAGAGGGAATTAGGTCTTGACGCTGACTTCACATCGCAGTTGCATAAACGTTTAGGGTTATTTCGGAGGGGGGGGGGGGGGCCTCGGGTCGGATTAAAAAAGTAAAAAAGACAGATCAGAGGTTAACGGTTATAAAAACGATTATTTTGGCATGTTTTTTTTTTGGGGGGTGTGCTTGGGTCGCTTGAGACGTTAAGTCTTTCCAAATGCCAAGTTTCATTAAGAATCGATCATCCGTTCAGTAGCTATAAATGCCCCAAGATCCGGATTCCCCCTCCCTCCACCCCCCCCCACGATGCTTGGATCGGGAAATCGACTATTTCCAGCCTAATCATTTGGGTGCTACTGATATGCCTGCCAAGCTTATGTAGCTTATGGAAGTGCACGGAGCAGTAAAACCCGAACCGACAGACATTGTGATCGCCGACTTTGCCGAAGGGCAAGTGCCATAAAATGGTCCGTTGTTCTGAAAATTATTCTAAAAACAGTCCGTAAAAAATTAAGAGCCAGTCAGTAAATACCTCCCCTCCCCTAAAATTTGTGGCTAGTAACGCCTCCGGTGGTTACATTGTCAACTTAAAAATACAAGCTACGTTAGAACTCGAATACTTAATTTTATGTATTTATCATATGTCATTTCAAAAAGAAAATTTTTCGGATTTATCAAACTAACGTGAACTTGCGAATGTTTAATCGGATTAAACAAGTCAAGTCTGATCCGATTAAACTTGAACCTGAAAACTATTACAAATCCTGTTTATTAACTGAATATTTCAAAGTGATTTATTAGACATTACACAGCTTGACGAGGACCCTTGCCAAGAAGGGCCGCAATATTGCTGTCAGAAGCACCGTAGCTGACCTATCTATTTTTAGCCATTGTCTGAATGTAATTACAACATTATACACCAACAACCTCCCCCCACAGAGGTCGTACCTGGTCCAGATCTCACATCTTACAATTCGGGCCGATGACCATTGTATTTTCCAGTTTTCACCCCGTTATCAGTTTGATTTATACATACGTTAACACATTTCTCGGCCCCCCCCCCATCCAACTACCATCTAAAACCATCGCTCTAAAAGAAGGTACATAAATCTGTTTTCGCAACTATTATACAATAGCCTACTCGGGCTTGTTCTTCCACTTAAACAAACTTCTCAGCTGTAATTAACCCACAACCCTTTAACAAATTAAAGATTACGCAATTCCCGAGGCAGGTCCTTGGACAACCGTAATCAAGTATCCGTTTGATTCTATCCGTTCCCAACCGTGTGAAAAATTTCGCGCTCGTGAGAATTAGTTAAGGGGACGCTAGTCTAAACCGATTATGGCAGTCAGATTCAGAACGGGTTTCGGTCGGTAAACAGGTCAAAGCAAATGATTCTGCTGTACGATGTTTATTTGAGTCTCACAGGTCATTAGAGGGAATTGGGTTTTGACGCTGACTTCAAATCGCATTGCATTACGTTTAGGGTGCTTCTTTTTAGCATTTATTTCGGAGGGATTAACAAAGTAAAAAGACAGATCAGAGGTGAACGCTTATAAAAACGGTTATTTTTGCGTGTTTTTTTTTATTTGCGGGGGGGGGCTTTGGGTCGCCTGAGACATGAAGTCTTTCCAAATGCCAAGTTTCTTTACGATTTGATCATCTGTTCAGTAGCTATAAATGCCCCAAGATCCAGGTTCCCCCTCCCTCCACTCCCCCCCCGCGATGCTTGGATCGGGGAATTGACTATTTCCAGCTTAATCATTTGGGGCCTGCTGTTTCGTTTCGTTGTCCTAGCTTATTTGGAACTGCACTAGGTAGCAAAACCTGGACCGACGGACGGACAGACATTGTGATCGCCGACTTTGCTTGACTTTGCTGAAGGGCAAGTGCCATAAAATGGTCCGTTCTTCTGAAAATCAGTCGATTTTTCGTCAGAACAGTCGATTTTTTCTTGAAAAACAGTCCGTAAAAAATTAATAGCCAGTCAGTAAATACCTCCCCTCCCCTAATATTTTTGGCTAGTAACGCCTCTGGTGGTTACATAGTCCCTTCAAAAATACAAGCTACGTTAGAACTCAAATACATAATTTTATGTATTTATCATCCGTCATTTCAGAAAGAAAATGACGGAGTATAAAGGTTGCATTTTTCATATTTATCAAATCTAACGTCAACTTACGAATGTCGAAAACTTGCGAATGTCGGTAAACAGGTCAAAGGAAAGGACTCCTACTGTGCAGTGTTTATCTGAGTCTCACAGGTCATTAGAGGGAATTGGGTTTTGACCCTGACTTCAAATCGCATTTGCATTACGTTTAGGGTTCTTTTTTTGCATCCTTTAAGTGCCTGAAGCAGCAAGCTTCCTAATTAATGTATCGTCGAGCCACAAAATTTCCGGGACTCCCCCTCCAACTCCCCCCACTGTGGCTGAATAATTTGATCTCCAAAAAAACTTCTCCAGTGTAATTCCTTGGAATCAAATAATAAACAATCATAAACAATCAACAATTTCAATTGTATTTTGCACAATCACTATGACAGTGAAGCACGCCGAATTAACAGAAGTAGACTTGAAGATCCCTTAGTAATGTTGCCACATCATGTTCATCAGTCTGTCTCGGTCTGCCATAACTTTTGTCCCTACCCTCTTGGACGAGTGAATCTTATGGTTCGATCAGAGTCATGTCCTTGTGGACTAGAATTCCTGGCAGTATTTTTGCCACTATCAACCGTATCTCAACTTTTCCATACGAACATCAACTCATGGAGATTCGGTAGCTACACAGAGTACCAAATGGGCTATCGGTCCAAAATTATTCGGTATCAGGATTGAGATTCGGTAAATTATTCGGCATAATTTTTGGGACTCGATAGTTACCACGAATCCCTGATTCGTGAGTTTCTCATCGGCTCTCGAGTGTTTTGTCTATGTCCTGAAGAGCACCACTGCCAAGAAGAGCCGACAAAAAAATAGGCATTTCATTATTTTAGCTGCGGCTTGAGGAGTTGGACCTCGGGTTGCTCAAGTCACATTTAGAGGGGGTTAAATTTCGTAGTTTCATATTTTTGCCAGTGACCTGAAAATATCCCTTGCCAAAAAGGACCGACAAAAAATCCGAGGAGGACCATTGCCGCGAAGGGCTGACATACCAAAAATTGCAAATTTCGTATTTTCTCGTCTCTCGAGTTTCTCAATGGGTTTCGAGTTTAAACCCTTACGATATTGGCATTGAAATTAAAAAAAAAATCGGTATTTCATAATTTTAGCTGCAGACTGAGGAGTAGCTTTGTGAAGAAGGGTCGAAATCCCCAGATAGAAATTTCATGTTTTAGCTGACCTTAGAAGAAAGCCACGAGGAGACCAGATACCAAAAATTGTGAAAACTTCGTATTTTTATAATGGCACTTTGGGTTGCTCTGAGAGGTTTAAGTTTCATAATTTCATTATTTCATTTTTGTGAATCAATGATCGACATTTAGGAAGTCTTATTTGACCCTTTGTTTGAGTAAACACAATAATATAGATACCACTTCTTGGTAATGAAGCTCATTTCAGTGGTGTAGGCTACCACACATAAAAGTCGCAGACCCTCGTAAATAAAAATAAAAAACTGAATTTCAGCTTAAATTGTTAAGAAACAAATGGGACTCATTTTCTTAGAGAATACAAAAGTTCATTACCTTGAAAAAAATTCCGCGTTCTGAGCCTTTCTTTGCAATTTTTGCGATAATTTGTAACCATTATTTGTAAAATATGGTGAATAGAGAATGAACAGTTAATCAGATGTATATCTGACTATGTATCTTTGAAAAAATGTACAATGATGACAAGTCAACACGAGTTTTAGCCTACATCTCGGAAATGCAACAGCTGCGGCAACGCGCACTACGATATTCGTTTTCAGCGACATCGACTACCCTATAAACTACTTCTCAATGTTTGTGTTCCAAAACTTCTCAGCATTTGTGTTCCACCTAAGCTTTGATTAACAGAAATACGCGAGTCGTCAAAATATAGAATCTGGCTGGCGCCAGCCTGAGCTAGGATATTCGGTATCAACTCACCCCTTGTTGTCATTCGATGCCAGTCAAACCCGCAATGTGGGAGGGAATAGGGTGGCAATGCGCAAAGTGGGTGGGTTACGCTGATACAACAGTGAATACACGTCGGAAATTGACGTGTCCATTTAACAGGTGGGCCGTGGGAAGTAAATAGTGATTATTGCAATTGGAGAGCAGGGAAGGCAACGTTTGAAGGGGAAGATAACAGAGCTGTTTAATGGAAATAGAAGACTCGAAAGAAGACTTTCGTTATCTCAGATCCTATCATCTGTTGTTATAATACTTTGGTGAGCTAATATTTTGGCCACGGGAAAGGAAATGATACGGAGAGAAGCAGGGGGATAGTGTAGACTACACCACGGAACTGGAACCTCGATTAAAACTTTAAATTAGATTGGCGGGCTCTAATTCCCCACTGTAAAATGTACTTTCAGAAAGAACAAGACCGAATGTTTCGATGGGATCCCAATGTGGAATATTTGTTGATTTATTTAACAACCTATAGACAAGCGGGTCTAGTAGATGTCGAGGGATTGCTCACTCCCAAAAACGACGTACACCAAGTGGCGCGTGCCGGTGCCAAGCCGCGTTATTTTTTCAAATTAAGTATTGTGATAAACCATGATTTCTGATGTACATGTAAACAAATTTCATCAGATATTGGCCAAGAATGAAGCAAGTCTACAATGTTCACGAGCTTGGGTTGAATTACTTGCAAGGCTGGGTCACAGGATGAAATTTACGAATGGGGGGGTTTCTTGTATTTAATTATAAAACGATACCCTTGAAATAAGAATGATCATGGGCCCTTGGAAATCAAGAGAATGATCTGGTGAAAAGTATTATATATATTATAAAAAAGGAAAGTCAGGTGCCGGCATTTGCACCCTGGAAATTGGTGTACAGTTAAATCGAGGATGGGCAACCCCTTTGTAGCTGAGCTCTTTACACTGTTTCCGCGGTAGTTTTGTTTGCCTCTCCACACATCGCTGCTAAAACATCGTAGCTGACGTATCCTATGCACGAATACATTTACCTCCTCCCACCCCCTTCCTCCCATAGTTTCTTTATCAACCGTCACCTTTTCTCTACTTGTAAAATGGACGTATGACATTTTCAGCACAAAATAATTACTCAAAAAATTAGTCTCTAGCAGTGAGCAGTGGGCAAGATTCGTCATCATGCATGAAAGGCCTCCCAGCGCTGCGAATTTGACTCCCACGTCACCCCCTTTCTCCCACCGGCTTCGGTCAAGCAAGGTGAATGAGTAGCCTACTATGTAGCGCTACCAAAGCCGATAAATTGTTCAATTTGGTTGTTCGTTGGAAAACAGAAGATCGGAATAATTGGCTACTAAGGATTCCATCCGTGGGTTATTAATTATGATAGTACGGCATACGCGGGGCCATGCAAGGATTCGATTCCAAATCAAGGGCTAGGTACGCATCAGAGTACACCATTTCATGCTGAGGATTCGAACTCGACCTTAAAAACAAGACCTAAGGTTTCGATGGGATTCCAAAAATTTAATATTCGATACAGGAAATTGTGTTTTGTCTTTGCCAGATCCAGTCTTCGCCAGACTCCTTGATCTGAGCAAACCAAATTCAAATATTGGTTCAGTCCGTCGACGTATTAGCTCACTAACACCTGCAGGCGTGACACGTTGTGTACGGATTACGGAATATCGTTCTCGGAGTGAGCAAACCCTCCCCATTTTGCGAAATTTATTTACACTTGTAGTTTTGTGTGATATGTAGTGGTTAATCTGTGTTTTTCCATACGTCTAGTTCGCTTACTCTGTTCGCCCCTTAAATCGAGTATTTTTAAAATAATTTGCATTACTCTACGCACGTAATTCGCATCTTCCTGACCTGGCACTACGCTAATCTCTACAAAATGACAAAGATTCTGTAGAATTAAATTTGGTTATGTTTAACCACGAGAAAGTGCAACCTCGAGTGCAAGCTAAGTTAAACTAAAATGACGGAAGCATAACGGCACTGCACTGACTCTTACGAAATCATTTGCATGATTTTTTAGCATAAGTAAGATTGTTATAATCCAATATGGTAAACCCCCTTTATCACCGCTTGGACCTGGTTCTGCCGCGCCGAGATTTTCGATTTCCTTCAGCGCGAGTTTTCTTTGGCCAATATGTAATAAGTTTATCTTAATGCCTTTTTCTCCTAGCAAAGCAACCAAGTTTGAGCAAGAACAGAGATTCAGCTAATTGTATGCTGATCTAAATTTCCGTGTTCTTTTAGAGCGAACTCGTGTAACACCGATCCCTGGAAATTAGAGTTTCCTTCTATTTTTTTTTACGAAATCCCAAATATTTTGTAGAATCAGATTTCTCTTTTTCTCTAGTATTTATGTTGCCTGCCTGTTTTTCCTCATCTACCCTCGTCCCTTGCCCAAATCTGAAAAATACAATTCAATAGCCTTTGCCAACTTTGCGGTAATACCCTCCAGCTTGAGGCTACGAAACTTGCAGACCGGCCGACTCCGTTGCTTGCTTTGCTCCGACACCCCTTATCTTCGTCCGGCTCTTTTGAATAATTAACAGTCAAGATGGGTTTGAATAATTAAAAACTCAGATGGGGATGCTCAGGAGAATAGTTGCGAAAACAGATTTATGTACCTTCTTTTAGAGCGATGGTTTTAGATGGTAGTTGGATGGGGGGGGGGGGGGGGTCCGAGAAATGTATTAACATATGTATAAATCAAACCGATAGAGATAATGGGGTGAAAACTGGCAAATACAATCGCCATCGGCCCGAATTGTAAGATGTGAGATCTGGACCAGGTACGACCTCTGTGGGGGGAGGTTGTTGGTGTATACTGTTGTAATTACATTCAGACAATGGCTAAAAATGGATAGGTCAGCTACGGTGCTTCTGACAGCAATATTGCGGCCCTTCTTGGCAAGGGTCCTCGTTAAGCTGTGTAATGTCTAATAAATCACCTTGAAATATTCAGTTAATAAACAGGATTTGTAATATTTTTCAAGTTCAAGTTTAATCGGATCAAACTTGACTTGTTTAATCCGATTAAACATTCGCAAGTTCACGTTAGACTTGATAAATATGAAAAATGCAACTTTTGTACTCCGTCATTTTCATTTTGAAATTCTTTTTCTTTTTGAAATGACGGATGATAAATACATAAAATTAAGTATTCAAGTTCTAACGTAGCTTGTATTTTTGAATTGACAATGTAACCACCGGAGGCGTTACTAGCCAAAAATTTTAGGGGAGGGGAGGTATTTATCGACTGGCTCTTAATTTTTTACAGACTGTTTTTCAGAAGAATTTTCAGAACAACGGACCATTTTATGGCACTTGCCCTTCGGCAAAGTCGGCGATCACAATGTCTGTCCGTCCGTCGGTCTGTCGGTTCGGGTTTTGCTACTCTGTGCACTTCCATAAGCTACATAAGCTTAGCAGGCATATCAGTAGCATCCAAATGATTAGGCTGGAAATAGTCGATTTCCCGATCCAAGCATCGCGGGGGGGGGGGTGGAGGGAGGGGAAATCTGGATCTTGGGGCATTTATAGCTACTGAACGGATGATAGATTCTTAATGAAACTTGGCATTTGGAAAGACTTAGCGTCTCAAGCGACCCAAGCCCCCCCCCCCCCCCAAAAAAAAAAAAAACATGCCAAAATAATCGTTTTTATAACCGTTAACCTCTGATCTGTCTTTTTTACTTTTTTAATCCGAGCCCCCCCCCCCCCCCCCCCCCCCTCCGAAATAACCCTAAACGTAATGCAACTGCGATGTGAAGTCAGCGTCAAAACCCAATTCCCAGTTTTCAAGTTCAAGTTTAATCGGATCAAACTTGACTTGTTTAATCCGATTAAACATTCGCAAGTTCACGTTAGATTTGATAAATATGAAAAATGCAACTTTTGTACTCCGTCATTTTCTTTTTGAAATGACGGATGATAAATACATAAAATTAAGTATTCGAGTTCTAACGTAGCTTGTATTTTTGAATTGACAATGTAACCACCGGAGGCGTTACTAGCCAAAAATTTTAGGGGAGGGGAGGTATTTATCGACTGGCTCTTAATTTTTTACAGACTGTTTTTCAGAAGAATTTTCAGAACAACGGACCATTTTATGGCACTTGCCCTTCGGCAAAGTCGGCGATCACAATGTCTGTCCGTCCGTCGGTCTGTCGGTTCGGGTTTTGCTACTCCGTGCACTTCCATAAGCTACATAAGCTTGGCAGGCATATCAGTAGCACCCAAATGATTAGGCTGGAAATAGTCGATTTCCCGATCCAAGCATCGTGGAGGGGGGGGTGGAGGGAGGGGGAATCCGGATCTTGGGGCATTTATAGCTACTGAACGGATGATCGATTCTTAATGAAACTTGGCATTTGGAAAGACTTAGCGTCTCAAGCGACCCAAGCCAAAAAAAAACAGGCAAGTTTTTTTAACCGTTAACCTCTGATCTGTCTCTTTTACTTTTTTAATCCGACCCGAGGCCCCCCCCCCCCCCCCCCTCCGAAATAACCCTAAACGTAATGCAACTGCGATGTGAAGTCAGCGTAAAACCCAATTCCCTCTAATGACCTGTGAAAATCAGATAAACATCGCACAGTAGTCCTTTGCTTTGACCTGTTTACCGACCGAAACCCTTTCTGAATCTGCCTGTCATGATGGGTTTGGACTAGCGTCCCCTTAACTAATTCTCACGAGCGCGAAATTTTTCACACGGGTTGGGAACTGACAAAAATCAAACCGATACTTGATTACGGTTGTCCAAGGACCTGAGTCGGGAGTTGCGTAATCTTTAATTTGTTAAAGTGTTATGGGTTAATTAAAGCGGAAAAGTTTGTTGAACAGGAAGAACAATTCCAAGTAGGCTATTGTTTGCGGTCAAACAGGTGGGACAGCAGTTGCGATAGGAGCGCCGATTCGTTTTGGTTCGATGACTGTTTTGCGTACTAAAGTAGGCCAGAACGAAACCATATCCTGATAGTCCATTCGAGAAGGAGGCAAGACAATCTAAATACTCGACGGAGCGGCTTCCATCCCGGTTGGAAATTCTAGGCCGATCGTGAGTCAAAAGTACGGCGGAGAAGATTGCAGCGGCGAAGGCAAATCAGTTACGCTTAAGGCGGCGTCACGCAGTACCAAGAGTGACGGCGAGCGAGTATTTAGTGGCACTATAAACTCGTCGGTTAAGGTTGATTCCCACCAATCGAGCAAAATATCAGGTTCCGGTTCACCAGTCGTCATGCATGCTGCTCAATATTATCAACTTGTGACGACGATGAATAGCATGATGGTACAGCAGAATGGAGCACAAGGTGTTTCTGATCCGATGCCTAAACTGCTGGAACTCAGCGAGCGCCAACTCTTTTCTCAGCATGTTCGAGTCACGTGCCACCACATTCCCGGAAATAAGTGGGCAACTCACCTGTATCCTGTGTGGTCTGGTCCGGCGCTGGAAGCCATGTCCAGTTCAAGTAGCGACACTTTTATTGTATTGCTAGGAATATTTTAAAGCTCAAATACGCTCGGAATTTACGCAGTGTGGAAACCCACCATTACGGAGGAGACATACCGCATCAAGTTCCGGAAAGGGAGAAGAGAAGATAGTAAAGCGAATTTCAAACTAATTAAACAGGTGTCCTGTTCCGAACGCCAATAATTCGTCAAACTCTGTTAAAATTTTACTTAAATACATCCATAATAAAAAAGTGTGTGATGACTGCGATCATACAGACGTACACCTAGAACAAAAAGAAGTCGTTACCCCCTTGCTAGATCTATTGCGCCGACACCTGACGCCAAATAGTACAGCAGCCTCGACAGAATAAAACGACCCATAGATGACACAGCCCCATGCCATCATCAGAGCCGAACCGCGCTCTGAGGAGTTTTAGCATCTGTACGAGGACACACTGACCGCCAGGACAGGCGGAACCGCAACCTCAGGCGGCTACTGGGTAGACGTATTGGTGGAAAAGGCGGAGATACGAGGTTTGGCTGTAACGAGCGAAACCGCAAGTTCAGGAGACTACCAGACGGCCAGATCAGAGGAAACCGCACGAGCGGGTGATTACAAGAGTGTTCTAGACTGTTTGTAGTTTGAGCTCCGTAGTTTCAGGTTTGAAACTACAGAAACTGGAATGGACAAATAAAACGGCTTTTCAGCGAAATTACGACAAAACTACATCCAATAAAACACAACTTTAGTTAGAGAGTTATCCTGCTCATAGACAGACGGACAACTTTGGAAATGTCATACTAGGTATCCCTCCACTTACGTTTTGGGATCCCAAAAAAAACAAAATAAGTAAAGACAAAAAAATACACCTAAAAATCCATAGCCTATGGGCTGACTTGATGTATTCTTCCTTCACTTCTGTCAACTAACTGTTGAGCCAGTGTTGATCTCCTGATTTTGCTTTTTGTTTTGATTGACCCTTTTTCATTCTATCGGAAAGACTCATGTGTTGCTGCGATTCTCCGAGAGGAGAGCTTCATGAGCTATTATTTAAAAAGTCCGCTAGATGGGTAAGTATACACTTTTTTTCGTGACGTCGAATAATTCCACATTTTTTTCACTAATCTAATTATTGTGTTACGAGAGCAACACGTTAATTTTGTCCCATTTCTTGCTTCTGATTATCCTATTTCAGTTTATTCCTAGAAAGTTTCTAACCTCTATAGAGGTTATCTCTGCCGTTTAAACGGAAAGTGTGGACCGTAAGGCCTATCTTCCGAATCGATGAAGATAGACGCAACACTACATTTTGGAAAGCTCAGAAGAACTCTTGCCTCGGGCCAAAATGGATTGTTTTAGCTTGTCCTCAAGCCAAAGCCTTTTTAATTTATTTTCCATTTAGCTTACTCTCCATTTTCTATTGATTCCCTATTTTCATCCAGAAGATGTTAAAAGACACCTGAACAATGAAACCATACTTGAACACACCATGGAGAATGCATTTATAGACATGGCCACGGAGAGCATTCTTCTCCTGAGCACGACGTTTTCAAAATAGGGATGTTTGTTTCTCGAGGTTTGCACATGCAGACTCCAAGACAAAAGGCGCAATTCATTCAAATCTAGTACGGCGCTGGCCGGATCGTATTGGAACTTCTTCTAGATAAATGTTCCTTCCGCCCAAGCTGACTGCGAATCATATTTGATGGTTCAAAACGGATACGTCATACGTTCCTTGCCAAGAAGGGCCGAAATATAGCTCCAATAAAATTGGGCTGACATATCCGTTTTGCACCATCAAATATAGTTCTTCTAGATATACGTTTGGGCTTAACTGGTTAAAAAATATTCCAGAAGAAGGGTTGATTGGAGACATTTGTTAATTTCTAAAATTATTCGGTACTGAAATAAGGACCGATGCAAATTGGAGCACAAATCATAGCTTGGAAACACTATTTCGTATTTGGATTGGGTTTTCTGCAGGCAATGTTAACGGAAATCGTATAGGTAGGGATGATACTTGGTACTCTTCATTCAGGTGTCCTTTAAAAATTCAACCAAAATATCATTTTTTTTCCAACATTATGAGAATTTTAAGTTTTTCTCACAAGCTTTTCATGGGTAGCCACGCTTATTATTTAAGGAGCTAATACGGGATTATTCGGGAATATATCAAGGAGTGCAGGAGAAAGACTGCGAAGATATGGCCTATGTTCCGAATCTGATGAAGATGGACGCAACACTACATTTTGGAAAGCTTCGAAGAACTCTTGTCTGGCGCCAAAAAGGATCGTTTTAGCTTGTCCTCAAGCCAAAGCCTATTTAATTTATTTTCCATTTAAATTATTCTCCATTTTCTGCTGAATCCCTATTTTCATCCAGAAGATGTTAAAAATTCACCAAAATCACATTTTTTTCCAATATTGCTGTTTTTTCTGTCTTTGCGAGAATTTTAAGATTTTCTCACAAACTTTTCATTGGTAGGCACGCTTATTATTTAAGGAGCTGATACGGGATTAATCGGGCATATATCAAGGAGTGCAGGAGAAAGACCGCAAAGATATGTTCTCCTTATATCTAAATTGAAAAAAAAAAACTCATAAATCAAATATTAGAGGTGTCTGTACCATCTTTAGGTCCACACTCGTTGACGCCTTGAACAACTATAAATGTATTTACGTGCCGACGAAGCATAGTATCGACGAGGTATGAATTCGCTTTCGCGGGGGTGAATCCCACACCTTAGCGGTAAAGTGTCCCGACAGTTATGTCTGACTTTTTATATAGATACTGCTGTACAGTTTTCATAAGCATAACCAGAAAACAATTTACACACAGTGGCATCTACCGGCAAGCAGTTCCGTCTATGCCAAATTTTAACCAGATAGAGTAAATTACAAACTGTAGTACAATAATTTTATTGACTGAAATGGAATTTATACATTAGGATAGCCTACTGTCGAATTCAGGTGTAATCCCGATACAGTCTAGGCCAGCAAGCGTACTAGGGTAAAATACCTCTGTCTAATAGTCTAAAAGACATCTAGGGTGTGGACCAACCTTCCACCAATAATAGAAACCATGTAATTGTCCTCACTGACACCAGACTGACACTAGCTGATGATGACTAGGCTATGTAGCTGCCACTAGCCGACAGCCACATTCTCCTTAGCCTCTCCGAGTCCTGTTTGTCTGTGTACAGCAGTCAACCACAAAACCCTGATTTTTGGATAGGTACCCTATCTAGTCTGGAACACTCTTGTAATCACCCGCTCGGCGGTTTCCTCTGACCTGGCCGTCTGGTAGTCTCCTGAACTTGCGGTTTCCCTCGTTACAGTCAAACCTCGTACGTCTGCCTTTTCCGCCAATACGTCTACCCAGTGTCTGCCTGAGCTTGCGGTTCGGCCTTGACTGACGGTCATGTGTTGTCCTGCAGCTGCAGAACCTCCGCAGCGTACGGTCTGGCTCGGACGATGTGTCATCTATTGGTAGTTTTTCTCTGTCGAGGCTGCTGTGCTATTTGACGTCAGGTGCAATAGATCTAGCAAGGGGATAACGACCTCTTTTGTTCTCGGTGCAGTCTGGGTGTACTGGTGTACGTCTGCATGATCGCAGTCATTACTCAAGGAAGAAAAATGAGTCATTGGGAAAGCTGTTTAGTGAATTCGAAACTGTGGCTTTTTATTCTGGATGTATCATTAATAGTTTTAACCGAGTTTGACGAATTATTTGCGTTCGGAACAGGAAACCTGTTAAACTAGTTTGAAATTTGCTTTAATCTTCTCTTCTGCCTTTCCGGAACTGGATTGCGGTACGTCTCCTCTGTAATGGTGGGTTTCCGCACTGTGTAAATTCCGAGCGTATTTTACGCACATATTTGAGCTTGAAAAGATTTCTAGCAATACAAACGTATTTATATACAAACAGGACCGATTTCTCAATACGCCCGTATTGCTAGAGATATTTTCCAAGCCCAAATACGTGCTTAAAGACCCTATCCTATACCCACTATACCAAATGTTGGATATGTCTAACGTTTGGCATATGCACGGCATGTCCTATGCCAGGTGCTGGATACACTATGCCAGGCGCTGGATTCTGTAACCCAGTAAAATATTTATGATTTGGGTGAAGCTAAAAAAATCGACCAATCAGACTTTTATATTGTGGTAGGTCAGGGTTAGGTTACAAACAGGTATCCAGCATTTAGCATAGGGTATCCAGCGTTAGGGCATAGGCTATGCCAAATGCTAGATATACCCAGCATCTGGAATACTTGTACCCAAAAATTAGGGATTTGTGGTAGACTGGTGTACAGCTAGCAGGCTGGTGAAGAATCATAGCTGACAATATTCCTGTTGTAAACAGGAATTTATTTCGGGGGGGGGGGGGGGCTAGTCGGACAAAAAAGTAAAAAAAAACACATAGATCAGAGGGAAAAGCCTATAAAAATGATTATTTTTGTGTTTTTTTTTTTTTTTGGGGGGGGGTTCAACCCCTAACCCCCTCCCCCCTGGATACTGCCTTGACAGCTAGTACCAGTCTGTGTTGAATTCAGATCAGTGTAGAATTTATCACAGTGATGAAATTTTTTTCCTACGGCTACAGGCAGCCTACAGGAGGGGTATCCAGCCTCAAATTTATATGACCTCGACCTTGGCCTTAATACCTTACAAGGAAATTTCTGTACAGTCCAAAACAAGTCCTGGGTCACTCATGGTTTCCTTCTTGACAGTTAGGATCTTTTTAGGACTGTACTGCCATCCTTTTTAGGCCACGTAACTACAAATTGGAAATATGATCTTTTCTCTAAAGAACTTCAAAGGACCAGAGGCGTTAGTAGCCAAAATGTTTATTTTTGGGGGGCAATGTATTTACCGACTGGCTCTTTGTTTTTGCCGACTGTTTTTGCAGGAAAAGTGACTGTTTTGATGAAAAATCAACTGATTTTAAGAAACATTAACTGTTTCCCACAAACAAAAGTATTGTTCTTCCAAAAAGTTACGAGTGTTTCTCGCAGACTTGGATAGTTTTTACCGTGCCAACAACATTCGTTACCCCCCCCCCCCCCCCATACATGGTGCCCCTGAAAAGGACTATTTTAAATTGATTGAACAATTTATTTATTATTACATTTGACATTAAGCTTTTAGCTTGTCTCCATAAATGTTTTGCAGCAATTTTATGATTGTTGACATTATATTATGGCACTGTATATTATTCCCGAACCTGGAACCAGGGCCTCACATATGGGTGGAGGGGGGAATGCCCCCACAATGTTGATGGCCAGTCAGTAAAAAATAACAGAGTTGGTACTATGCAATTTTTCTGAAAAACGGTCGATTTTTTTCTTGAAAAGAGTAGTTTTTTCTGCAAAAACAGGCATTAAAAATGACCAGCCAGTCGGTAAAAACCTTAACCCCCCACACTTTTTGGCTAGTAATGCCTCTGCCTGGAACTGATACCTCAAATGCTAAAAGTACTTTGACCTGTTGAGGATGCTGCCACACAGGAGCTAATAGTAATCAACTGGGGTCATGGGAGCTATTAGTTCTCAACCAGTCGAGGAGTCCAGCCTCTAGTCGCTACCGGTACTAGACTGGTAGAGTACTCGTGTCTTGGGAAGCTAAAAGTACTTGAGTATATCAAGCTTGGAGTCAGAAAGGAACAGATCGAGTAATTAATACCATAGGGAATAGCCTGATAAATTAAATCCTTAAAGTTGTAAGGTCAAGTTACCAACCCCCCAGGGAATAATAGTACAATGTACAAACAAGTCTTGCAGTATTTGCTACTGTGATTAATCTTGTCTCTAAAAAGAAAATCTTATCTCTGATTCTGATTAATCTTATCTCAATAGAGATAAGATTATTCCCAGTAGCAATAATAAAAAATACTGCAGTTAACTTTAATCCTTACTCGGAGAAAATTTTGCAGTGTAGGCTACTCGACCATATAAATGGTTAAGTTGGCACATCTTCTAACATACAGCTAAAATCTCGTATATCATCTTCCCAAAAGTAGGAGATAGTTATATGCTATCAGTACATAACCTGCATGTCACAAGTAGTGCAAACAATGTCAGATATCCCTCAGAGGATTCATAACTTCTGTGTCTTAAGTTCAGTTTTAAAGGAGTCCTGGGCTGGACCTTTATATTTACCGTATGCCTATTTTGAAAGCTCATGAACTATTAGCAGGAAACGTGCATGTGATGTGACTGATTTTTTTTTTTAGAGAAAACACCACTTGCACCACTTTAGATCTGCAACGTCAAAGTTATGGATACTCCATCTAGAATTGAGAAACAAGAGAAGGTCCTCCGAGTTGGACAGAGGGTTGAGGTTGTTGGCAAAAGTACTGTTGGGACAGTAGCATATATTGGAACAACCCTGTTTTCTCCTGGAAAATGGGTTGGTGTTGTTCTCGATGAGCCAAAAGGAAAGAACAATGGAACTGTCATGGGAAAAGCATATTTCTCTGTGAGTGAATGGTTTAATTTTGTTTCTGTTTGTGTTTCATGCTCATATATACCACTATTGTTTTTTCTAATTTAGGCTAGCAATGACGACCCATGTCTGCTATCCCCAGCACTTTGAAATTATTTTTTTCTGTTAAAATGGCCATGATAATAGTTTTATATAGCTAGACTAGGTGCTAGTAAATAGACGGAGCAGTATTTTCTTGAGGAATACTTTGCTGGTTTTTTCTTTTAGCTAAAGATGCAATGGAAAATTCTTTGGCCCCTTTCAGCTCAGTCCACGGGATACATGAAAAAAGAATAGTCCTGTACCTGCCCTTGCCAACCCCGTGGAAAGCTACACTGCACTGGGAAGGGAGAAATCTCGAAGAAAAAACTTACTTTCATGGTTTGGCTCCACCCCCTTTTCTTTTTAGTGCAAGGAGAACTATGGTGTTTTCGTTCGTCAGTCCCAGCTCGCTGTCCTTGAAAATCAGACTCCATCGTCTGATGTCTCTAGCCCTGTAGCTCCCCCTTCGAACTCCGGAAATTTCAACACTCCAACCGCAATTAAGAGCCGGTAAGTCTTTATCGACTTCCCTGTCCGAAGGTAGGTCTATGCTTAGGAAGTTTTTCAAGGAGGATGAAGAAGACTATCAATCACAAATGACGTGTGTTAAAATTTAGTCGTACCGTAGTTAATAAGTGTAGTTCCACAAACTAGGAGGTATATCAAGCGATTTCTTGAGAATTTCCAGCTCCTTCACGACGGCCTTATTCTTCTCTCCGGCGTTATGGTGACTTCTAGAGGGAATATTCTGGGCCGGTTCCAAGTTATCCAGGACCCCAGAAAAAGATCTTGCGCATGGTGTGTGAAACGTTAGTGCTCAGGTCATGAAGTGTTTCTCGGAATGAAAATAAGAACGCCCTGCATACTCCCGATGTGTATTATCCTTGTTCTACTGTTACCCTGAATAGGCCATATGCAGTAGAGGAATGCTGATTAGGAAGCTAGTTAACCTTAGTCGGTGTCGTTTAAATTGAGTTTTGATGAAATTCAACTGCTTGTGAGTTAAAGTATATCCTGATGGATTGTTCAGATAGGTGTAATAAGTAGTAATACGGCGTCTGCAGCTTCGGCTATCACCCGGGGCGTGCCGTAATAAGCTGCAGAAGAAGAATGTATCTTGGTTCCATTTTGTCTCATGCAGAGCCAGTGCGATCGCTTGATTGGGTTCTGCCAGCAAAAGAACCACCTCGCATGTATAAGAACCTGAAACTTCAGTCACAAGGTCGCGTATAAGGCGCAGCTCCACATATAGCACACCACACGCCCACACAGCTTATTACACCTATTTGAACAATGCTCTAAGGGCTCCTAAGGACATCTGTTTTTGTTTCTACAATGCAGACAAATCTGAACTGTCTGAAGTTGACTAGCCTCCCAAGTCACAGAACTCTACTCTGTTACCAGCTAAGTAGAGTAGATAGTAGCCTATAATGATTAACAAGTTTTCTTCCATAACAGTGTGCTCAAAAAACCTACTCCCGGATTGGCTTCGAAAAGGTAAAACAGAAACAGAACTAAATTGACTGACCAAGCTAAGCTTTGCATTTTATACATATGAAGAACACCCATCTGTTCCTAACCAACTTTTCTTTCAATCGCTTTTGTAAGTTTCTACTAAGCCGCCATTTACTTATCAGTGATTCTTACATCTGATTCTTACATCTAGGGTGAGCATGACCGCTAGCCAGTCTAGCTCGCAAATCAGCCTCCCTGCATGTGTTCCCCAGTTTGAGTCGTGTCTTAACGAACCTAGAGTTTTCCTTTTACGAACGTCAAATACGTCAGTTTCTTATGTACATAAAACCTCCTGTCAGTGGAAGACGTTTATCAGGATAGTTACAAAGCAGTTCAAAAACATTGCCGTCAAACGGTGATGTATTTATACTCTGGGAGGATTTGTTCGAGGAGGCTGGGGTGTGCCTGAAAAGTAATTTGGCATGAGAAACCCAACAAAAAGTTGTCGCTGCGCAGTGGGTCATATATGGCGTTTTTCCGTGCTCCTACAAACAGTTTGTGGGTCGTTTGTGTCTCGAAAAGAGTGTTTCGGCGGCCTTTTGGGCGGCACACAAGTGTGTTTCCACCAACAATATTTCAGTTTGTCGCTCGAATTCGACAAAAAGACTGCCGAGGGGATTGTCGATTTTGTGGCTCGATTTGGTGGGAAATTCAGATTTTGCAGCAAAATAACATCAAAACAATAAAATTATAAGCTTTCTCAAGTTTGTAGACCTTTTTGACCTTTTTGCACGGAATCGTAAGGAATAAAGATTGAAGTTCTGTTTATGGAGATTTTCACATGAACTTTATTTTCATTTTTCAGACATTTGAAATTGCCGCCCAAAAATAGACAAAACGGCGTTTCTGCGAGTTTGAACTTGTGCCTCGATTGTGTGGCACACAATCGTGTTTCTGCAACCAACACTCAGAAGTGTATGACCCACAAATTTGTCGCGGAAAAACGCTTTTAGTCATTGTCGGGTAGCAGGTGCTGTAGCGTCTAAAGTGTAAGTTTAATAGGGGCCACGAAAATTCGTTTTAAAACGTTCTTCCGCGGAATACTTGTCACGGGAACAAAATTGTTTGCCACTTCAGATGAAATCATTGTAAAAATAACACCAGGTCTACGATCAGGGTTGCCACAAGAGAAAAATAAATAACCAGTTTTAAAAAAAGAGATCACCGAACAATCACAAATCTTCAGTCTTGTTGATTTTTCTTTTTAATTATGTGGCTTTTAAGGCATCTTTTGTCCGAAAGTCACCAAAATCGAATAGTTTGATAATACAGCTAGAAAAAAGACCAAGTTTGTTGACAAATCGTTCCTTTTTCCGACCTTACCATCTATTTACTAGAAGGACACTCAGTTCTAAATTTATCTTCTTGGTAAATTTATTATTTTGATTTTGGATTGCCGCTAAATTTGAATTTCCCGCCAAATTTCGATCCACAGTGCAAGCCACACAAACCTTCTTGGTCGCGGAAAGTGAGTTGTGGGCCACACAAACGATCGCGGAAATACTATTTTTAGCCATAAGGCGTATTCTCGCCGTTCCCCGAAGACTCCACTTGAGGAGTCCCCTCGTTTTTGTTTGTCCTGGCGACTCTCCCCATATTCTCGCTAGTCCCCACGGACGGGGAATGCTCCGATTATCACCACCATCATCAAAAAAGGACTCCCTTTCAGATTCGGAGGGGAATCAGTTTTTGCTGGTGTTGGTGCAATGTAAAATTAATTAAAACGATCAGAATAAACAAAACCAAAAATAAATTGGATCCAGACTAATTTCGTCAGCCATTTTGGAAGCATTCCCCGTGTTCTCGCCGTTTCTGTGCGCGGAGTCCGCGTGGAGTGACTCCCTCTATTCTTGCCGCTTCCTTCGATTACCCGACGAGTCCTCGGGGAACGGCGAGATTACGCCTATAGCCTCTTTGTGAGATCACGGAAAGATGTATTAAGCGTCGGTTTTGTGAACACAGTAATGTGTGTTTGATGACCTCTGGTAAGTGTCGGCCAGGGGAGGTTCGCCGTGTAAAGTTCGCTATAGTTTGATATCAAAACTTGCTTTTACTTAAACCCTAACAACAGGAATTCACAGCAGCTGGCTTCGGACTAATAGGCAATTAATTTTTGTGCTGTCAGTTATTTTGGACTAAGACGTGAAAGGATGAAGTCCTACATTCCAAGATATACTGGGCTCAGGTACTTAGAAATTCTGAGAGACTTAGCCTAAGCATGACCGCCTAGGCATGAAATTCCTTTCGTCTTGTTCAGATTTTAACTAGGTATAACCCGATATTTTCAAATTAATGTCGCTTACTTGTACTTAATTTGTTTCTGTGCATGCAACTAGTACGAAAAGGTAATTCGTATTTTATATTCATTGTTTGTATCACACCTTCCCCCACCTTTCGCACTGTGTATTAGAATACTAAGATTGAATATATAGCCTAGTCTCCACACCCACTTAACCGATGCCAGCTTACATTTGTGTTAAAAAGCTTGCTAACCCAAACTTTTCCGTCATTTTAGCTCTTTTAGCTCGATCTTTTCTAGCCAAACGAACTTTAACCAATCTACCGCTATTTGTTAACCGCGTTACTAGTTAATTCAGAAACCAGTGAACTTGTGCCAATCAGGATGCTTAACTGCGTTCTCTGGAATCAGTAGCAATTTCTCAGGATCTTCTTTGAGAGTAAGACATAATTAAACTAAAGTTTAGGCTGTTTATTTAATTTTACCCATCTCAGGTTACCGATCACGGGTCGGTCTTCCAGCAATGCTTCCTCACTAGCTTCCATTACTGTCCCTCCAACGCCATCTTCTGATGGTCCAGACTCAATCAAACCCGAGCTGGGCAGCAAGCGTTCATCCTTCATTGAGGTACGTTCTTGATTTGGAGTTCCAGAAAACCAATATTTTTTTGTGAGAATTGAATGAATGAATATATTTATTACCCATCTTTACATAAAAATGTCACTGATGGAGTATAAGAAAAGAAAAATAAACAAAAAGGAAAAATGAAAAGGAAAAAAAGAAATGAACAACACACAAAATACAATTTTAAATTGGCACTACATAATGCAAACAAGAGAGACAGACAAAATATTAATAACTACTTAACTTCTGCTTAATTGCTGGATAGAGGCTATTTAGAGGGTCGAGGGATTTCAGAAATCGAGCACGACGCTCTAAAGATCAAAATACTCCGATCAACCATCTTGCGGCTCACAGTATCTAGCTCGAACTCGAAACAGATTAACCACGGTTTATGATTGCTTCCGAGGATATTGATAGCGCAAAATTATTGTTCTGAGTGGAGAAACAGCAGTTGCACAGCCAGAGGCGGAAACTGAAAGCACCGGTGAAACTAGATGCCACACCAGGTGCTTTCCTATATATCAAAGCTTCTGCGCTTAAGCCTGAACCAAGCTACCACAACTGCCTGATTTATGAATAGGCTGTGAAGCTAAGGGTATGCCCCTGTACATGCTCGAGGTGTGTGTGTGTGTGTAAACACCAAAAAAAAAACACTTCGAATTCATATTTGATAGTGCAAAACGGATACATCAGCTGAATTTTATTAGAGCTATATTTCGGCCCTTCTTGGCAAGGGTCCTCTTCAGGCTTGAGCCTGAAGAGAACTCCTATCAAATATGATTCGCAGTCAGCTTGGGCTGAAGGAATACTTACTTCATTAAGTGGGTCAGCAGGATCCTTGTGGCATAGTGATGGTTAAAAATGCCGGAATTTCTTTTTGTTCTGTCGGATTGTAAGGTAGGATTTTACTGGTATGGAAATCGCAGGAGGGTCAATAAAGTGCCACCCCTTGCAAGCTGCTTGTGAAAGATCAGAATACATCGCCTATGGGAGAGGAGACCAGACTGCATGGCAAAGGGACAGATTATTCAGGACGCAACCTACACTGTAAAAAAATTTTCTCTACTCAGATAAGATTATTTCTAATTCGGAATAATCTTATCCCAGTAGAGATAAGATTAACCCCAGTAGCAAATACTGCAGTTAACTTTAATCCTTTCTCGGAGAAACTTTTTACAGTGACGTAACTCAAGGTTTCTGCTGCAGTTTCATAACTCTACTTTGTTTTGCAAATCTGTTGTTCAGTCATGTCACATAGGCGTGGGTCTGAATTCTCAAGCCTACCTTATAACGGTACGATTTCCTCTAGACTGGTTTCATCGAGACCTTCAAGGCTCAGTTCAAGCCAGGAGCTCCAGTTTCCCCTTCCCTGTCCCTTGCCATTGAGGAACAAGGACAGGTTTCAGTTATCAAACTAGAACTGGAGAACTATCGAGGAGAAATCAAAGATCTAAACGAGAAACTTGAAACACTGAAAGGTAAATTAGACTCTTGGGATGGTTCCTATTTATCTTTTGTTAATCATTTTCTTGACTTCTCTTGATTACGTGTCCATGAATATTTGTCACCTGTCAGCCTCACCTGAACCAAGCATCAGCATCCGCGCAATTAAAGCCATTGATAACTCGGTTCTGGCGAGGCTATAAGTATTGTTTGTGACAAGTGTGACAAGAAGGATAAAATAATAACCGCCTTTGAACGTACATGCCAAGTTTTCTCTGAGGGAATATCCTCAAGAGAATCGATTATTAGTAGGCTCAAGGAGGAACTCAAGGCTTCTCGAATGTTGAATGCTACTTTAGAAGGAGAAAGCCTACGCCTAAAAGGAGAATTTGCGACTGAGCAAACTGTTAAGTTTGCATTGCTGGCTGATATTACCAGCCTCCAAAATGAACTATCAACAACCACGGCTGAGATTACTTCCCTCAGCGCACAAACCTCGAAGTTAAGCCCCGACGAACAATACCGTGCCAGGCGCTATTCCAGTTCAGTCCCCTTCGAAGTCAGTGACCTTAGTCAAAACCTGTTTTACATTCAGCGCTATGGGTAAATGCAGGAAAGGTGACCAGTGCAAATTTTCACACGTCACTCCTTCGCAACAAATGAGAAACAAACCTGATAATATGAAAGTAAGCAGTAAAACGATAAAATGTGTCGATACTACCGTACCGGTTCCTGTAAGAAGGGCCCAAAGTGAAGTTTTAATCACGTTTCGACTGCTAATGCACAAGACCAACGTATGCGAATCAATCCTGCAAATTGTGCAGAGAATGCCATTACTCCAACTGTTTCTGCCGCGACTTCATTTAAAACTACTGACACTGGTGTGCTAAAAAGCAACATTTGTTGCAAGTTCTACGAAACAGGTTATTGCAGATTTGGAAAGAATTGTCGATTCCTGCATATTTGTGTATTGTTTAAATCTGGAAAATGCACGACTAGTACGTAGCATTGACCACGTTAGGTTGTGTAGTAGATTAAACTGTACTGACAAAAGTTGCTGATACGCGCATCCACCGAAGTCAACACCTGAAGTCCAAAAAAACGTGAAAAACCCGGTAATCACGAAAAGTTACGTGCGAAACGAGTTTCGGGACCGACAGTGGTACTGCCATTACTCGTCTCCGACGTCGAGGAGGTTACTGGGACCCCAACCGTATCCACTCTCCCCCCCACTAATCCCCTACCCCCCACCACATGCCCCCCTGAATTTCAGGGCCCCATCACACAACTTCTACCTCCTGTCGGATCAGTCCCAATTCCCTCCCCTCCCAACCCCTTACCGCGAAAAAATCCTGTGAAAGTAAAAATTGTAAATAAAGAGTTTTCGGAAAAGCGTTACATTTTCCCCTGTTTTCTTTATTGTAATGCAGAGAGGAAAAAATGGAAAAATTGGAAAAAATGGCGGAGTTGGAGACGACTGCAAAAATTCTTGATTCAAATGTTATTTGTGTGTCTGAGGTGCATAGACAGGATAAAAACCTTTTGAATATAAATGGGTTCCAGCAATTTATGAAACTACGTCCCGATGATCATCCCCTTGGAAAAAAAGGTGGAGGTGTTATGATGCTGGCTCATGAAAGTTTAAACCCAAAGCAGATGGATATTCCTTTTTTATACCGAAATGATGAAATTCTGTGGATAATAATTCGGCCAAAACAACTCCCTCGGCCGTATTCGGGGGTACCGATTTGCACTTTTTGTTTTTCACCCGGACAACGTGCTGTTGTAAAACAAGAGTTTTGGGAGAAGATTCAAGCATCTGCGGATTTTATTCATAAAAAATATCCACTTTTAGCGCTAAGTATTTTTGGTGATGGAAATGAGAATACACGTTCCCTTGCATCGTCATTAAACCTAAAAAGCCTTGTAAATTTCTTTACTACGAAGGGTGATACGTGTCTCGATGTGATTTTATCTGATTTAAAAGATTATTACCAAGCGCCTGAAGCTCTACCAGCACTGGGTGGAAGCTATCATTTTATGATGCTATGGAAGCCTCTTGATAATATAAAAGTGACATACTCGATGACAGAAGTGGTTACTCGTCCAATTACAGATAGAGGTTTGCTTGCGTTTGGTGATTGGATTACGCGTGAGCCTTGGACTGAAGTTTTGGAGGCCCCAACTTCTGATGAAAAAGCTGAGATTTTTTACGAAAAAATAAAAACACGTTTTGATGACTGTTTCCCTGAAAAAAAAGGTGAACTTTTGTTCTTCAGATAAGCCTTATGTTACAAAAGAGATTAAAAATTTGATTAAAAAGAAATTACTTTTGTTCCGAGCGGGTGACCGACAACAAGCTAACAAGCTGCGGAATAAAATAAAAAATAATTTGAAGAGAGCGGAGGAACAGTATGGTCGTGAAGTGGATGATCTATAGTAAGTAATTAATTTATTTATAACCCGCCGTTTTCAGAAAGCGGAGTAAATGAAGAAAGTAAATAAATGTGAAAGGTTTTATGTGAACTAAAACCTCAAGTATTACCAGAAAATAAAAAGCATGACTGGAAAATCACATAAAAATATTGATTTTAATGTTAATGAGCCCCCAGAACAAACGGCAAATGCCCTTAATGCTCACCTGATAGCTATAGTACAAACTTACCCACCTTTAAGACCGACACCTGAAAGTACTCCAGAAGATGAAAGTGAAGGTTCTGGTTTGGCAGTTCCAGAGCTATCAAAGGCTGAGATTGCTTCAAAATGAAAAAAACATCAATTACACCTTTTGACATCCTAGTTCAATCATAAAAGCTTTCCCAGAGGAGTTAGCTGTACCTCTCCAGAGCATTTCTAATATGATTTCTAAAACTGGGCAGTATCCAAAGAAATGGAAGCTTGGTTTTGTCACCCCCATCCCAAAAAAAGGATGTCGAAATGATTTTACGGGAGTGAGACCAATCAATTTTCAGCAAAATTTATGAATCATTTGTTGCAACATGGTTGAAAAAACACCTCCTTTCAACGATTGATAAAAAACAATTTGGAAATTTACCAAAAACTTCGACAACACATTACCTAGTTAGCTTGCTTGATTTTATTTTGAAAAAATTGGATTGCCCAGGGAAGTGGTTAAATTTGATTGCAATAGATATTAAAAAATCTTTTGATTTAGTTGATCGTAATATTTTATTGGAAAAACTGAGACAGAAAAATATTCCGGATTTCATTTTAAAGACTGTGCGTGGTTTTCTAACGGAAAGGCAGCAAGTTGTAAAATATAAAGGTCTTCATTCATCTACTAGTGCTATATACTCTGGTGTCCCACAAGGAACCGTGTTGGGACCTCTTTGTTTTTTGATTATGATAAATGATATTTGCTATTGATGCTGATGAGAGATGGAAGTACGTGGACGATTTGTCACTTGTGGAAGTACTGCATCGATCTTTTAAAAGCCAAGCAATGACAATAGTCCAGGATGTAGCAACGGAAGCAAACAATTCAAATATCGTTGTAAATGCGAAAAAAAACAACGGTTTTGACCTTTTCTTTTTTATCGGATGAGCCAAGTTTCCACCCTGAGTTAGATGATGACCTCCTCTCGGAGGAAATTAATCTCCTTGGAGTGGTCGTTTCGTCTGATCTCTCGTGGAAAAAAAAACACTGATAGCATGATTAGAAAAGCTAATGCGTCTATTGTTATGTTAAAAACATTAACTAAATTTAAGGTCCCTGAAAAAAAGATGTTGCGTCTGTATTGTACGTTTGTTCGTCCTCTTGTGGAGTATGCTTGTCCGGTTTGGCACTATGGTATTACGAAGGATGAATCTGATCGTGTAGAGAATATTCAGAAACGTGCCCTAAGAATTGTGAACAGGGGCCCTAAAATCCCGTACTCTGGCCTTCTTTCTTTATTTGGACTGGATGCACTGTCTAATAGGAGGCAGAAGTTGTGTCAAAATTTTGGACTAAAACTCCTTGAACACCCAACTCTCCGATCCCTTTTACCCCCTGATTTTGAGGTTGAACGCCCAAGGCAAACCAAGGCTAGGATCCACCAAAGTCCCGAAGCTCATGCCGATCGCATGTAACCGGGAAAGATATTGTAATAGCTTCGTTCCGACATTTGTGGATTTTTACAATAATGTTATTTTTGTCTTAGTTATTTTCTTATGAATATTATTTCAGTTGTTGACTTCAATGGTTTACCTTTTATTTTGATTACGAATTTGATTTTAACAATTGTTGTATATATTACCTGACAAAGGTCAAACAATTTGGTTGGACAACTACGAAATTTTGTACCTGAATTACACAATAAATCTAAATCTAATCTAAGTAAGTAAGTAATTTATTTATGACCCGCCATTTATATAAACCAGCATTGGCTGAATAGCCGCAGTATTGTACCCGACTTCAAACAATAAAGATCACTGATTTGCGCTACACTGTATTCCCGTCTCTCCCCTTGACAAAAGTTGTCACAACTCTATATTTACCAATTTAATCATCGCTCTTGGCCCCAGTATTTTTATACGAAGTTTTTCTTTCTTTCTGATGTTTATGGGATTAATGGTTGTAGAGGTCGTGTGAACCGAACGGCAAATGACAATGGTCACTGAACGATAGATAGATTTCTGCCATATTTTTTTTTATTTTTTTAATGGTCTGGGAGCAAGGAACCGCTGAAGATTCTAAGCCTTTTAACTTTCGACACAAATCTCAAGAAATTATTTAAATGGCCATAACTTTGACAAAGGTTTGTTGGCAGTCGGGGCTTAAGTGTATTTTATTGCCTGCTGCTATATTTTACGGGCTAGAATTGTCTTCTGGGGGAAGGGGGAACAGTGAATTGTGGCCTCTTCTATGATCTGTGGAAACGCGGTATTTCTTAACAAAATATTTTTTTACTTTGCAGCCAAGAGAAGCCAAGATAAAGAAAAACTCAAGGAGCATGAAAAGATGAAAATACAGCTGGATCAGCTCTTGGAGTTCAAGCGAGCAATCCTCGATTCGCAAGCACAATTGCAGAAGGAATTGCAGAGAGCAAAGCAGGACACGCGAGATGCTGTTGAGGCCAGACAGCGTCATGAAGAAGAAACTGCAGAAATGGTTGAAAACTTTGAGTTGGCAACATTGGACAAAGAGATGGCGGAGGAGAAGGTAAAGAGTATTTTATGTCATTTACCCGTCCAGCCGCTACAAGTAGCTTAGAAAGTTCTTCAGTAGAAGGGAAAATTTTTAGCCTACTATAAACTCCGCAGAGATGGGCGAATCCGATTATGAAAGGAATCTGATCCGAATCCGGGCTAGGTTCAAATCAGAATTCACCATTTCATGCTTAGGATTCGAAGCCGGAATCGAAGACGCATTTGAATCTGACCTTAACAAAGTCAAATCATGTTCATAGGTTATAGTTTAAAAATCAGAGGTACCTAAAAAGCACTGATATCTAAGGTAATCGATAACTTGATAGATTACTGATGATGGTTGGTGGTGGAGCCGACAAGTTGGATTACCTAAGTGTGTAACGATTGAGAAAATGGAAACTGGAAGTACATAGACTAGAAAGTTTAGGTTTAGAATCCGAGTCCGAATGGCCTGAGTCGGAACGGCCTGACGAGTAGAAGAATCGATTCAGGACTCGAATCCGGCCAAAATGACGAATCCTGCATTTGAATCCGGATAAGGGGAGAGATCAATCGATGATCTTGGTTTCCTCCGACGACTGGCTTTCATCGGCTTCGCAACAAGCGCTGGTTAGTTATTTTGATTTGACGGCTGGTTTCAGTCGTCAAATTCACAAAATCACGCGCATTTCAGTTTACACTCAAGCAGTCCGTGGGTTTTTGTGTGGTTGAACTTTAGTATCGCATTGGTTGAATTTTTAATTGCTTAAAAGGCTCAGTCAATCTGCCGTTACCAATGCCAACATGACCGCTGGCTATGTCTTTTCTAGAATTTTGCTCCCTTGAATATTTTCCTTTGGCTGTGTTAAAATTTGTATGACTAATTTCTTCCTTTTTCAAGCTTTCCAGTTTTTTTCTTTTTGACAACGTATTTTTTCTAACTTTTCAGGCTGAAGCGCTCCAGCTTGAACTCGACCAATCCCGACAGCGCGCTGAGGAGCTTCAGCTGGATTTGGACATCTTGCGGGCAGAAGTCAACGAGTGTGGATCAGATGGCGCCGGCGCTGTGTTCCAGATTAAACAACTCGAACAGCAGAATCAGCGTCTTAAAGAAACTCTCGTCAAGATGCGAGACGTCAGCGCTTTGGATAAGCAGGACCTGATGCGGACTCACAAGGAGCTGGAGCAGAAAAGGAACGAAGTTAACGATCTGGTGAGTTCGTTTTAAGCTTGGATCGGACTTTTAGTAATTGTGCATCACCGCGGTGACTTTTGTCCCGAGTTAGGAGAGTTCCGATCCGATGGAGGATTGAAAACCTAGAAGGCAAATACTACAGATTAAGTTATCCAGAGGCGGGAAGCTAATTTGGCGCCGCATGTTTTGAACTCCAAATCGATTTTGTGTTGCGTCTCAGTTCGCCTGGTGCAAATCAAAGTGGCCAAAGTAGGAAGAGATATTATTGGCGTAGTAAATTTGACAAAAATAATAGTCAGTTGTTAGACTTATCAGGCAATGTTCCTTGCGAGTTCGTTGACGTATTCGCTTTCGGGTCTGCGAAACGAATTCATCGCGTGGTGTGAAAGGAAAAAAAAAATCGTAAGTGCAAAGGATTCCGGCTCATGGGTACAAAGCATCATTCTTGAAGTTATATTTCTTATTTTAGGCTTATTTTCTTGATCATGTGGTTTGCGTGGGGGGGGGGGGGGGAGGGGTAAGGATCGGGTTGTGAGACAGAAAATGCAGTTCCTCGAAACAGCGGTCGCACATACCCCTAACGCGCTCCCCGAACCGTTGTTGTTAACGGGCTTTGTTAGAAAGTTAGCTTATACCCGAAACTTATACAATCTCCATGCAGTGGTCAATACACTGTTTGTATATGGAGTTTCGTACATATGGAATACGAGTTGTCGTGTTGAGCTCTCGCCCAGTATCTATTTCACAGCGGATTCGCTGACGATGTTATATCCATCAACATCTGTTCTTGATAGCATCCGTTTCAAAAGGAATAGTAATTCCCTAGTAGGAGCAATATAGTGCCACATAGCGATCGCAATTTCTGTCCGTCCTTCGGTCTATCCGGGTTTTGCACTTCCAGATAAGCTAGGACGATGAAACTTGGCAGGCATATCAGGGACCTTAAATGATTAAGTTGGATATAGTCACTTTCCTGGTCCGAGCATCGTGGGGGGAGTGGAGAGAAGGGGAATCCGGAATCTTACGGTATTTATAACTTTTGAACGGGTGATTGGATCTTAATGAAACTTGATATTTGGAAAGACCTCGTGTCTCAGACGACCTGCTTGAAATCCGAACCGGATCCGGCTTCTCGTTGGAGGGGGGGGGGGGGCGGAAATCTTAGGACAAGCCCAGAGTGGAGGGCTCGGGATGAGACTTGGTGAGAAGAACAAGCACAAGTCCTAGACACATCATTGACATAACCGGGCCGGATTTGGGCACTGTGGGGGGAGTTGGGGGGGGGGGGGGTCTGGTCATCCAGCGAGTTCGGTACTTCATGATGTAATAAGATGATGAAACTCGGCAGGAATATGAGGGATCCGAATAGACCGAATTGACAATGGTCGTTTGCACGATCCGAACATCGTGGGGGGAGTGGAGGGATGGGGAATCCGGAATCTAGTGGCATTTATACCCTTTGAACGGGCGATCGGAATTGAATGAAACTTAATAAGTGGAAAGAGCTGTTGTCTCAGATGTTCCATGTCAAGTCCGGACCGGATCCGACACTGGGGGGGGGGGGGAGGAGTTTGAAGGGGCACCGGAATTTTTGTGAAATGCGTAGTGTTGAGGGATCGGGATTGAATTTTGTGGGAAGAAAAACCATAAGTATTAGATATGATATTGACGGAACCAGATCATGTTGGGGCTCTTTGGGGGGAGTTGGAGTGGATTTCCCGGAATTCCGGTGATCGCGAGATAGGATACTTCCAGATGTGCGAAGGACGATAAAACTAGGCAGGCATATTAGTGACCCAACCAAATACACTTAATTTTTGGGGAGTCGAGGGAGGGGGAATCTGGAAATTACTGACTCCCGTTGGTTGCGAAAAAATGGTCCGACTCGAGTGAAACTTGGGTGATGGGTGACTATGGGTGATGAGAACTGATGACCTAGGTATGCAAAGCTTGTGTACGAACCCAAAAACCAAACAAAATCGGAACCAAAAACCAAACGGATGGGCAGAATGGAATGCATCGTGAACAGTACCAAGTTTAAGCGGCCTAGATTTGTCATTTGGCGTCCGAGCCGGGTCCGACCATGGTGAGAGGAGGATGAAATGGGAACCGGAAATTTGCAGATATGCTCCAGTTCGAGTCAAACTTTATGGGCGTGAAGAAGAGATGTTAGTATGTGTCCGAGTCGTATTCGACCACACTGGAGGGGGGGGGGGGTCGCGGAAATGATGTGGCTCGCGTAGCGGGTAAACGAGTGTAAAACGACCGGATCCGATCACGGTGGGGAGGATTATCGGAATTCCCAAAATAATGCTCAGATTCACTTTCTCGCTTCTCACACCACCTACTCGTAACAAGTGCCATATGAGGTCGTAGCTCTTGTTTCGAATCGGAATCAGAATCATTTACTTACACAGGCTATCATAGTCAAGAAGAAAAAACACAACTGAATGACGCTTGGCTTACAAACTAAAAGACGACACAAATTGAAAACAAAGAACTTCAGCACTTGTTAAACACTGATGTGTAATACGGAACGAACGGGTTTCAACACCGATTCGTTTGTGTGGTAGGCGGTACCAGTTTTTGTTGTTTTCAGACCTAGTGTTTACTCGATTCAACATGACTGGTGGTAGTATGGCCCTACTTCTTAGAAGGAGTTGGCCAAATTTGCATGTCAAATTGAAACGACGCTCGTAAAGAGAAAGTAGTTGTAAGGTTGATAATGCTGATTCATAGTCAGTAAATGCTTCACACAATATTACGTTAACGGCTCTTTTGTGTGTGGTCCGTAAACTGAAGCTACGACGGTGTATCTTTATCTGTCAAAACAAATCCGTCAATCTGAAAGGTCCAGGCTGAAATGTGAAAGGTCGGAAGCCTGACACTTTGGCCTTATGAAGACCAGGCTTATCGGATCGAAAAAATACAGGAACGTGCCCTATTAATTATGTCACGATCCCCCAAAATTCCTTACAATGCTCCTTCAGAAATTTAAACTCGAGTCCTTTGAGTCCCGTAGGTTGAAACTGTGCATGGCGTCCGATAAGAAAATGTTTGAGCACCCGATCCATAAGTACATACTTCCGCCACTGTTCAATACTGCTCGCGAACGACCTGCAAGAGCGGCCTCAGTGGTGATCCCAAAACTCCAACACGTAAAATGTGACCATGTACGGTATGAACAGAGGTTTGTACCGTCTTTCGGTAAAATTTTAATCTTATTTAGTGTTTACTTTTATATATGACGTTGACATATTTATATATGAGTGTCTACATGTATGTATGCTGTTGAAGAAATTGGTCTGGAAATAAAATCCTCTGTTAAACTATATGGGTATATGACTTGAGTGTGGAGAACACACGTTGATTCCATCATTGTATGATCAGCCCCACTGTTAAAGTCTTTTGCCTTCGCCGATTTTAATCCCTCCTCGAGTTTTAAAAACAATCTACTGTACATGCATTCGTCCCTGCGTGGAATATGCGTGTCCTGTATGGCATTCCGGACTGACAGTAGAACAGACAGAAAGACTCGAGTCTATCAAGAAGAGGTCGTGCAAAGTGATGCTTGGTCCAAATTATGTTTCCTATGAGGATGCTCTGGTCAAGCTTCAGTTGCCGACCCTTGCGGATAGGAGGCACCAACTGACGATGAAATTTGGAAAAAAATGTTCAACTTCTGACCACCACCGGACTATTTTCCCAGACTTCGAAACTCCAGACCAGACCAGACCGAACACAAGGGGAATACTAGCTAACACTGACAAGCCACGGCTTCTTCAACCCCCCATAAACTCAACCGAAAGGTATTTATCTTCGTTTGTGCCTTATTTTATTCGTAATTTTAACTGTCAGAATATCAATCAGTCGTGGTTCATAATTTGTTATGTTGACGATCCGCAGCTAGCAGTTGCAAATGCTATTAAGGTAGTGAGTTATTATATGAAGATTTCTACAAATTTGGATTTTACACGATAGTTCGAAAACAATAAAAGCGATATCTATCTATCTATCCGTCGAGTAACTTAATTTTTTCTCTTAGGTTCGAAGCAACAAAACACTACAGAATCAGCTGGATCTTGTCAACTCTACTATCGGAGAGTTGCAGGAGCAAGTAGACGCTGCTTTGGGGGCGGAGAGTATGGTAGAGCAGCTCACAGAGAGGAACCTTCTCCTCGAGGACAAAATTTCTGAGCTGGAGGAGGCCGTCTCTGACCTAGAGCAACTGCAGGTGGGTTTCCCGGGTGTTGACCAAACTTTAGCCGATTATCTACGGGTCAAACACGAAAAGTATGTTTTCTATTTACTAACGGAACTGATTGTCCTTGGAACGGTTTATAAGTGTAAACGCGTCCGGCGCCTCGCTGGCCGCTCGGCTCTATGTGGGAAGATACAAATGTAATTCTGCAACATTCATTTAATCAGATATTTGTTTTTCATGACGTCATGAAAACGCCAAACGTGAAGACGTCATGAAATCGGTTAAAGTTTAGTTAGTATCGTTTCCCGGAGAAGGATTATAGGCGCAAAATACTCTGCTGCCTCCCAATCTTGATCTGCTAACGTTCGTAGCAAGGTTTTGAAACTGTGTTGCGTTGGTATATCGAATGTTGATATAATCTGAATCAATCAAATTTTTTTCCAAATAGCTTAAAGCTAGAAAAGGAATAAAATATTTACGAAATACAGAAAAACGAAACAAATTAACTAATACGCTTACAAGATAATACCAGAAATAAATGATGGGATGAAACTATGTAAAATTCGGCAGAAGAATTAGCAAAATATGGAGAAAACTGATTGCCAGTGTTCGTCTCGGACCGACGCACGGACGACGGGAGGGGAGGGCGGAATAGACGGCCCATCATGGGACAACACGTTGTCTTTGCTCCAATTTTTTTTTAAAGAATATTTAGTATATCGACGAACTCTGATGTTTTATGGGCGTGAAAATTTGTGAATGCACATGGCGATTAATGTGATTTGTTCGTGCGCATCGTTAGGTCAGATATTGTTCAAAACCAGAATCTTACGAATAAACCTAATTATGAAGTTGACGTGACTAGTGGGTCGATAGAAAGGAGAGAGAGCAGCCTGGATATGCCGTTCATCTTCCCATCGAATAGGTAATACGTCAAGAATTTATTGTAAACCGGTAATTTCAGAACAGTCCAAGCAAACCAAAGAGAGACTGACTAGGGGTTTAGCACAGGGCTAGGGTTATTTTGCTCTGGCACAGGGGTAAAGCAATGTGTCGAGTTATGGTATGCTATGATGTCAGCTCGGGTGGAAAGTTTGGCGCAAACGCGAATAAAGCTGGAAATAGAGAATAGAAATGAGAATTCGAAAACGAAAATTTGTTAGAGCAAATTATCAGGTTGTTTAGACATTGGGAGAACTGTGCTTAAACTTCTATTTCGATCATTTTCTCGCCGGATTGACAGTGAAACCAGATTCCGGCAAAGCTGCCTCGGGCTACCAGAGGTCCACCTCTGGAGTCTACACTTGGCAGTCGTGTATGTGGCCAGTTTCCTCCCTTTCCTTGACGAAACGGGTCACTCGAGAAGACATCAGCATCTCTACTATACATGTCGCATCATCAAGCTCATCGTTTACATGATGTTTGCAGTTAATATTTTCGGCCTGATTATAGAATAGTTAGAATTTCATAAGCTGTCACAGCGTTACCGCCATTTGACCTTTTCGTCATAAAAAATGATGAATAACATAACACTCTAACACTCGATAGTCTTGTCACGAAAGAAACAAGACCAAAGGTTTTCATGGGATCCCAAAAATTCAAATATTTGATCCAGACAATTGAGTCTTGTCTTCGCCAGATCCATTCTTCAGCAGACTCCTTGAATATTTTTACTATTAAAATTCAGAAACAGATTAAGGCCAAATAGCTAATCATCTGAGAAAACCAAGTTCAGATGTTGATTCAGCATGTGTGTTTACTCCTATAAGTCATATCTGGTTTGACGAAAACTTCATGCCACTTCTGCCAATTTCCCGGTTTCGGCAGATTTTGTAACTACTTGTCCGGCGAAAAAAGAAAGCTGAAAAACGAACTCAGCGTATCTGCTTTCCCGAATACTGAACATCTAATTAACTTCAAATAAAAATTTAAGTCATAACAGATTTTTCGGCTCCAGCCGGATTCTGGTCGAACTATATATCCGGGTAAAAGCGATTGTCAATCACGAATTCAGAATCTCTTCTTACCCCTCAACGGATATCTAATCAACTACAGATAAAACTTTAACTTTTAACAATTTTCCGGTTTTGGCCGGATTCTGGGTGAACTACTTGTCCGGGTAGAACATTTTTTTCACGTAAGTGTTCATCATGTCTTCTTACCCCTAAATCGAACATCTAATCAACTCCTAAAACTTTTACTTTTAACAAACTGGACGGATTCCGGGCAAAACCGGAATCCGGTTTTGGATTCCGACTAGAAAATGTCGGAAAACTTGTCCGACGAGAAACTGGTTTTCACCATCGTGTTCAGCATGTCTTCTTACCCCATAATCGTAGGGCTACAGAGCCCATCTACGAACTTGACCTTACCCTTGACCAATGAATCCTCACACCAAGTTTCATCAAAATATCTCATTCCCTTCAAGAGCCGACTCGAGAGCCGCTTCGCGCCGACTCGGTTATTTTTTTTACCGACTGGCCGACAGCATTGGGGGGGGGGTCCTCCCCCCCCCCAGTCGTGACGCCCATGACAGAAGGTAAACGCTTGCATTTTTCTCTCTGCCTCCCGATTACTATGGGGAACTTACAGTATCTTTGGGGGCTGAATGCAGCTTCAGTCGTCTTCTGATGATCAATTTTTTTTTTTTTTTTTTTTTTTTTAAACCCGCGTAGCCTTTCGAAAATTTGTTACTTTACTTTTTGGGCTACGACTCCTCCTCCACTCGGTGACGTTAAAATTTCCTTTAAATCTTTAACGTCACCTACTCTTTCCAAACAAACAAACAAAATTTTAAACTTCAAAAATATAACTCCATTTACCATTTCAACTGTTCAAATTATTTTTTAATTTAACTTTACCAAACTTAATACTTATTTACTCTTATTTCGATACAAATATAAACATTTTTATTTTTATTTTTTTTATCTACGAATCCTCACCTCTACACATCAAGAACTCACCCCAACCAAAACGACCGCTACGAAAGACAAACAAACACCCCCAAACAGGAGCCCCTAAGAGCTACAAACACATTCCAAATCCATTATTGCCAACTATAGTATTTACTTTAATCTATACTAACAAATTCAATACAAACATAAAAACTTTAAATCCACCCCTAAACACTGTTTATTTTATTTTATACATTTCCTAAACAATTAACTTTCAATTTCATAAGTCCTTTCTATTTTATTTAACAATAAAATTATTCTCTGAATCCTCTTTACTTTCCCTTCTAATTTGACACCAATATTATTTAAAATTTAATTATAGCAGCGAAAAAGCAGACTCTCAAATCAGGTAACATACAATAACAAACCATCAAAATATACAAAACAAAAGCAAACTCCCGCAGGAAGGGTGCCCTTCCGTCCTAGGGAACCCCTCCTTACGGTGGCCCTTATTTAACAATTTAATTAAACGACCTTTTAACCTAACTTTCGAGTCCACAAAAAAACACAAAACACTAAAAGTAAAAAATAAAAATAGGATTTACACTCAAAATCCTACTTTTACAACAAGAAGGAGGATTTTTTGAGCACCCACCTACCAAAAACCTTTAAAAACAAAAAATATTTCAACCACAAATTATTACTACCTTTAATTTAAACTCAACAAAACTAATTTCGCTGCTATAACAAAAATAACCCAATAAAAAATTAAAAACTATTACATAAACAAAAAATTAATATTAATTTTGAAATAACTTTTAAATACTAAACTTTTAAACTACGAATACTAATTTTTTACAGTTTTTCAACATTTTATCAATAAAAACAAATTAACAACCATTCCAAATTCATCTTTTCCCGCCATTTCATACTACTACTCGTCATTTTCACACAAAAAATAATTTCACAAACTTTTTCTTTTCTTCCAACATCTTTATCATTTTTTTTTCCGAGCAACACACTTACCCACAACCAACTCAATATCTCCTCATACTCACATTCCAATCAACTCATCAACAACAGACTCCATCCACTCAATATCCACTCGCTCTTCCCACCTTCCACTCTCACATAACCGCACTATCATTCTCTTACAATCAAAACCAAACCTTCTTAACTCAATCCCTTTTTTCTTTTTCCTTCTTTTCCAAACATATTGACATAATTCCATTACAATCAACACCACAGCTCGCTCTTTCTTCTCATCTCCGGGGATCTCTACGTTCAATTTTATCAACCTTACCTTATCTTCCTCGGTGTTCAAGACCACTCCACGATCACTTAAAACACTAAAACATTTATCTACAATTTTATCATTATATTTACAATCGAAAAACTCGTGCTTCAGGCCATTTGTCACTATTTCATCGCACAGCTTGCACTTTGGGCCTTCATCTCGAGTAAAACGGCATACGCGATCTTGGTATGGTAGTATCTCGTGGATAAACATAAACATAAATTCCTTCATAAATTGACTAGATGGTACGCTATGCATTCTCTCAAACGATAACATGAAATTCACAAAGGGCTCCTTTCTTTTCACATGAAAAATCCACTTCTTCTTTCTTTTTCTCTAAATATCCATCCACTATCTTTTTCCTTTCATCATTTTTCACACCGTCACTCAGTACCCCTAGGTTTTTCATCTCTCGAATGCTCCAAACTACTTCATGAATTTTCTCTGGCACTTCACTGATCATTTTTTGTTTTGCCAGGTCATCCTCCTCAGTATTTATTACCGGTAGGGCCCATCCTTTTATTATTTCCCCGTCGATCCAGTCACTACAGATAATTTCACAGACGTTTCTAATTCTAAGAGACTTGCATACCTTTCTAAAATCTATAACTCCAAGCCCCCCTTCTTCTCGACGCACATACAATATTTTCATGCTCAACTTCTCCAGCTTTCCCCTCCAAACGAAACGCCAAATACTCCTTTCCACCTTTTTCGCATACTTTTCTTCAAATTTAAAAGCCGGTGCCAGATAAAATAGTAGTGGGAGAGCGTACACGTTTACATACACTACTCGCTCAAAAACTGATACAAACTGTGTTCTTTGATGGGCTATCAACAAACCCTCTATCTTTTTAACCCGCTCTTCCCACAAATTTCCCACATTCACTGTTCATTCAAAAAGTACACCCAAAACTTTCACTGACTGAGCCTCCTCGATCCATATATTATCGTCCAAACTTGTAATCTCACCTATATTAAGTAACTGGCTCTTTTTTCTGTGTATTCTTACAAGGAAATTCTTCTCATACCAACTGAGCCCTCTCGCAACTTCCACCAAATCAGCCACACTCGCAGGAAGAAACGACCCATCATCTACAAATGCCAGTGCTTTCAGGGAAATATTTGATGTTACCGAAATCCCCTGAATCCGCCGTTCAACATACTTGAAAAGCGGATCAATGTTAAGTTCGAACAAATATGGGGCACTGGGATCACCTTGTCGCACTGCCTTTTCGAGTGCTAGTTTGCCACTAGTGTAGCCATTTATATTCACCACTGCCGTCGGGTTCTTATACAAATTTTCGCACCACTTCACAAACCGTTGGTCAAAACCAAACTTCTCCTTCATTAGTGTCCACAGTATCAATCTTACAACTGAATCATATGCTTTGACCACATCCATGCATAGTAAAAAAGCTAGCACGAAAAACACTTTATTTTTTGCAAGTTCATCGTCTCTACGTATCAAAAGGTCATGCAAAACGTTTATAATATGCGTTTATAATAATCTTCTGATGATCTATTCAACCAGTTGAACGGGGTATTTATTTCCAAACAGGACAGGTTGTTTTTCTTTGTTTTCTTTTACTTGGCTGTCTCGGTGTACATTTAGTGGGTCTAAAGTTAAATATATATGCATATTATATAAATTATAACAGAAAAGATTTTTACAAGGTCGTGTTGAGAAAAATAAAAACGAAAAATTCAACCACCAAATATGTTCACCGACATCTTTTTGTTCTGCTCCCGTTCTGCACTGTCCGATCTAGCACCGGTGACAGGATGGACGCGGCACCAGAACCTCTTGGTGCCAGTGAAGGGTTATATGAATTCTTTTGTGCCATATTTTGCTGAGAAAATTGAGAAGAAACTGGTGAATTCCAAGTGACATATTTGTTGGGATCCCAAAACGTAAGTGGAGGGATACCTATGACATCGCAAAAGTTCTCCGTCTGTTTGTACGATAACTGTCGAAGGGAATGAGATATTTCGATGAAACTTGGTGTGAGGATTCTTCGGGTAGATGGGTTCTGTAGCTCTACATTAAGGGGTACGGGGTTCAAATTAAGGGACAAACAAAATATTTTTAAACAGCTAATGTGATACTCGATTATGGGATAAAGAGGCATGCTGAGCATGATGGCGAAAACCATTTTCTCGCCGGACAAGTAGTTCGTCCGGAATCCGGCAACAAACGGAAAGTTAGTTTAAAGTAAAAGTTTAATTTGAAGTTGATTAAATCTTCAACTGAAGGGTAAGAAGACAATTGAACAAGATGGTGAAAATCATTTTCTCGCCGGACAACTAGTTCGCCTAGAATCTGGTCAAAACCGGAAAATTTGTACAGAGGAAAAGTTTCGTCTGAAGTTGACTAGATGACAGATTGAGGGGCGCTGAGTCTGTTTATGACATTCATTTTTTACCCGGACATATAATTAGTCCGGAATCCGGTTATACCCGGAATTTTTTTTAAGTCAAAGTTTTATTTAAAGTTGATTAGATGTTCGTTGTAGGGATAAGGAGATACGCTGGATTCGTTTCTGAATTTTCTTTTTCTGCTGGACCAGTAGTTTGCTTGGAATTCGGGTGAAACCGAAAAATCGGCAGAAGTAAAGCAGGAAGTATCGGTCAGTTTCGTCAAATTAGACATGGCTTAAAGAGGTATATCTCAACTTGGTTTTCTCTGATGATTAACCTGGGGAAGAGTGGATCTGGCGAAGAGGGGGGGGGGGGGGTGAGGGAGATAGTAGTTTTACCCGTCCGGCCATTTTTTTTTTTTACAGTTAGAGGAGTTCATTGCTTTAGTAAATCCACATCCTCGTTTAGGACTTAAATGAAGAGCTTCAGGAGAACGCTCGGGAAGTCGAACTCGAACTTCGCGAAGACCTTGACCTGGCCCAGTCAAGGACACGAGAGGTCATTAAGGGAAAAGACGCATTGCAAGAGATGATGTCCGATAGGGAGCAAACGATTTCGAAGTTCAGGGAGTTGGTCCAGAAGCTCCAGGAGCAAAACCAGGAAATCAGGAATTCACTAGAAAAGGAGACCAACAAACCGATAACTCCTACTGAGGTGATTGACTTCAAGGTGAGTTTTTTTATTTTTATATTTAAATGCACTTAGCAGCCTCTGGCTCAAGTGCCATATCCCTATCGCATTTCCGTCTGTCGGGCGGTCTGTCACACTTTTTCTAGTTAGGTTACTACGACGATGAAACTTGGCAGTTGTATCAGGGACCCGACCAAACTAACTTGGAAATAATCAGTTTCCCGGTCCGACCGGGGGGTGGGTGGAGGGGGGGGAATCCGGAAAATTGACTAGTGCGTAACTTTCAACGGATGATTGGACCGGAATGAAACTTAATAACTGAATAGGTGACATATCTCTGATATCCCATTTGAAGTCCGCACCGGATTCGACAGTATGGGGGAGTTGGGGAGGGGGGAGACCGGAAACATCGAGAAACGGTTAGAATGGAGGGATCGGAGTGAAATTTGGTAAGAAGAACGAGTCTGGAATTCCGATGATAGTGGTTTTGGCCATGTTAGCAACGAAACTTGGCAGACATACCAAGGACCCGATCAAACTGACTTGGACATAAAAATTTCCTCAGTTTGATCGAGGGGGGAGGGTCCGGTGATCGCGAGTTAAGGTACTTCCAGATGTACGAGGAAGATGAAACTTGGCTAGAAATGACAGATTCGACAATTGGCTTAGAAATTGTCACTTCCGAAATCGGACTATTCCTTAAAGTACCAATCTTGACCGCAAAGTAAGAAAAATACTTTTAAATAAAATATAAATTTTCATGATCTCCACGATCCCATTCTCATTTTTGCCTCAAGGTTTTTGCTTACAAATGAAGTTCTAGCTCCATTAAAGTGCGCATCTTAACCTCAAGGCCGAAAAGTAGTTTTGATCAAACTATACATTTCAGCCCATGATCATTTTTGCCACACGGGTTTTGCTTATAAATTTATTTCTAGCACCCGTAAAGTGCGCATCTTATCCTGAAACTGAAAAAAATACTTTGGGCCAAACGATATATATTAATGATCCCCAAGGGCATGTCATCGTTTTTTCCTCAAGGGTTTTGTCCCAGATGAATTTCTAGCGCCTTTAAAGGGTTCATCATTACAGCCAAGTTCTAAAATAAAATACTTTTTACTAAACGATACTTGATTTTCAAGTCCATGATAATTCTTATCACAAGGGTTCTGCTTTCACATATCAAAACAAACCCACGAAAAGGCAAATTCTGTCTTTCGTCCTCTGAACCACCTTGTAAGTGCCAAATGAGCTTGCAGCTCTTGTTATTTTTTATTCTGTGACGGCGCGTCTAGTCCCAACTGTTGTTAAGAAGCAGTTATTAAGTATGCCTATACTGCCGAGCTGGAAAATCATAGAAAAGAACTAGCAAACCTTAAACTTTATAATTGTTTAATAGTGTTTGGATGAAGCTGACTAGGCTACATAATTCACAATAGATTTATTTTTCATTGATTGAAAGTCTTGTTGCTTGCCACTTTTCAGACGACGGTGAATGCTGAAGTTGTTGTGTCTGTCTGAAAGCTTCTAGATGATATCTGGTCTAAGGATGACAAGGAAACATGTTTTATCTTCCTTTGATGAATCTTTTCATTAAGTAGCGATACTCTACAAGAGGATCACACCACCTTATCTCGCTGGAAGTGCGATTTAAGTGATTTTTCATCCTTTTTTAGAAAATATACACGGAGACTCGCGCTCAAGCCAAGAGTATTGATTTGGAATTACGGAAGCTGGATGTTCACCAAGCAGTGCAGCATGTCCAGTACCTCTGCGCCTTCATGCCAGACAGTTTCTTGACACGTGGTGGGGAATATGACGCGATCCAGGTAAAGCGTACTTCCCATGTCGTCTTCTTCCTCTTACGGTCTTGTGGAAACACTGATTGAGATTTGGTGGTTTTTGTAAGGGGCTACCAGATACTGCATGTAGAAGGTAGAAGGCTCTTCGATGAAATTGCTTTTAGTCGTCAATCGTTGCCAGAAAGGTAGCAACCGGCAACCGACCATGACGACTTAACACAACACGACTTTAAAGCCTCTTTCACATTGAAGCGTCGTTGCGATGCGTAGCGTATGCGTTTATCTTGCGTTGCGTACAGGTTGCGCAGCGCATCTTTCACACTTGCGCGAGAAGCTTTCGCGCTGGGTGCTCATTTACATTTTCCTTTCTAGTTTCTTCTGCTGAATTTTTCTTTCACTAGTAGCAAGTTTTTCTTCATCATCAGCCTGTTTTTTTTGTTTTTCATCAAAAACTTCCATTTTCCATTGACAAATCTGACGCGTACCCGTCGACGCAACGCAAGAATAGAACTTGGTTCTATTCTTGCGTTGCGTTTTATTTATATGCGTAAGCGTTGCGTTGCGTCGACGCAACCACGAACGCAGAAGTTGCGTAGCTTAGTGTGAAAGTCTCAGCTCGTCAATGTGAAAGCGGCTTAACTAAGGTGCGTTCCGCCCTACTTACCGTAGTTACAACGCATGACGTCTTGAATTCTGGCTTTTTGCCGTCAAGGCTGGAACGGTTTTTCTACTTTCCAGCAGAATATTATGCCCCGAGTGAATCCGACCAATCACGTTACAGAGGTGTGTTGTTACCATGCTTATTACGCTCGCGAGCTTGGAAAGAAAATAGTTACTGTTAATAGTTACTATTTCGAGAAGGTTACTATTTCAGCGTAGTAACTTTTTACGAGGTTGGAACGAAAATATTAACTAATAGTTACTATTGTTAGAAGGGTGGAACACGCTCTAAACCTTCGGAGACTTGGTTCGGTTGATTCTAGGGAATACAAATAGATTTAACACAATTTACGACGAAAAATAGATGTCTATAAATTCAGCGTTCCGGATCTTCGATTGAGCCAGTTTCTTCTGTCTTTTGCGAGAGGCTTGGCCCACACAATCCTACGTAGTAAATTCAGTATCAATTCCCGGATCCCAAGAATTCAGCCCAAAACAGATCTTAGAATTAACGAGAACCGGTTGGAACTCGTGCACAGTTGGGCGAGGGCAGATCCACTCGGGCTTCTCTACCCAACCTCCGAACAGGGGACAAGTTGATTCTTAGTTTGCAGTTGCACACCCAGTTGGGTACAGGGGGTTAACCCTTTGTTGGTCCCTAAGACCCAACCTCTGGCAAAATGGCATTAAACCCTTGGGCGAGCGCTACTCTGCGTAGGCTCTACGACGGCCCAAGCGGGGGGGGGGGGAGGCAATAAACCTTTATAGGCGAGACCTGTTGGGCTATAGGGGACTCTGAGATCCCTCTTTAAGGGGTCTCAGAGTTTGCGTCGTAAGAATAAAGTAATACAGAGCGTGTTCCACCCTACTTACCGTAGTTACTACGCATGACGTCACAAATTCTGGCTTTTTGGCGTCAAGGCTGGAACGTATCTTTCTATTTTTAGCAAAATATCGTGCCACGTGCTAATCCGACCAGTCACATCACATAGATTCGTAGTTACCGCGCTTACTACGCTCCCAAGCGTGTTAAGCAAATAAGTTACTATTTCGACAAGGTTGGAACGGTCAGCTTAGTAACTTTCACGAGGTTGGAACGAAAATAGTAACTATAGTTACTATTGTTAGGAGGATGGAATATGCTCATTAGAGTGTTCCGTCCTATTATATGGTTATCAATACCATACTCATTTCAGAATCTGAACAGCCTCGTCGTAAATTAAGTAATCCTTCAAACTTCTCAAACCCAGAAAATTGTTCGGGTTGCAGACTGCTGGAACTTTCCAACCGATCCCTTCTCTTTCCCTGGGTGTGATTAATAAGAAACTGGACCAGAAATCGAACACAGTTTATATTTCGCCCCAAAATGCTCGTTAATTTTCTTCGTACAGTCTAGAACTGATGGAGGCATTCTGGAATGACAGTGGGCATTCCGAGTCAACCTTCATTTGACTCGAACGAATGAGAGTGCGGTGTGCTACTGTGTTTTACTGCGTTTTACAAAAGAATGTTGTTATCTGTATTGCACAAAAAGCCATTGTGTACAGTCTGTTCTCGTCAAGAGTGAAAAGGGTTTCGAAACTTCGACCTGAGTTTTTCATCTTTCTTGTAAGTCGTTGATATCTGAGGTGTACCTCGGATACACCCAGGTAGATGTTTCTCGTTTCTTGTGGCTTCAGTAAATAGAAACTCACTGCAAATGCTCCATTTGATAACCGGACGTATGATCTCCAAGTCTGGTCGAGTCCCTTTTGAAGTCACGAAGTCTTCCAATAGCTTGAATCCGAAATCGAACATGCTCGAAAATGCTTCTTAATTTTCTTCGTACAGTCTAGAACTTATGGAGCAATCTGGAATGATAGTGGTCATTCCGAGTCAAGGCTCATTCGTTCGGGTCAAATGAAGGTTGACTCGGAATGACCACTGTCATTGCAGAATGCCTCCATAAGTTCTAGACTGTACGAAGAAAATTAACGAGAAACATTTTGGTTCCACATTAAATGGTCATTAATTTTTAATATGCAGGTATTGTTGCTGATTCCCAGACTTCTATGGAAGGCCGAAATAATCATTGGCCAGTTGAAGGAGAAATTCCCGCAGCCAGCGAAAATCGACAGGGAAACTGCTGTCAAAAGTCAGCAAGCCGAGAGGTATTCGTATGGACGCAAAATAATGCAGCTCCTGTATGCTCTCCAGGTATTTATTATTTAATTTTGTTTCTAGAAAGCACTAGAAAACAGCTGATAAAAAGAAAACAATAAAACAAGGAAAACCAGTCAACATATTAGCAGAGAAAGGTTTCTAACGGCCCTAAAAGTTTATGAATGAATGAAGTTTATTACCCGTAAAGTGCAAACACAAACTACCGAATATTATGAAGAAAAAAAAACGAAAAAATAAACGACCAACTAACAAAACAGCATGAACAAGGCAACCAGCATCAATAAGAAAGAAGGTCCGCAGAGGGTCGTAAGCGTGAATCAAGTAGGTCTTTTAACATACGTCATCACTCGAAGTCTGCATCCGAGAGGCACGTCTATTAGTCCAAATCGAGCAATGACTTTTCTTTTTTGGTGCCATCTAGGGAGCCGAAGGAGGAATTTACAATATTTGAAATAAGCCACTCGCAGAGTCCGGCGATCTTTATTGCGAAACAGATGACCCATGTTGAGCCGACTAAAAGCAGAAGCACAGGGGCAGAATAAGCGTTGTAAAGCGTACCAAGACCATTGCGGTTATAACGGCTTTTGTTTGGGGCTTTTGTTTAATGGAAGACATCATACGGAAGGCGCTGGATGATGTAAGATGCACAGAAAGACGTTGCCCTTCCCTCCAAAGATCTAGTGGCATCTTGAACGTCTAGCTGCTGGATTTGTTCTCAAATTCGTTCTGGAGACACCCATGGTGCTAGTTTATCTTCAGCCGACGCTCCAGTAAATGTTAACTTCGCCTCCCGGGCGTTCATCCTTACGACAGCGGTTCCGATAGAAGTGAGGCAGATTATTGTGCTACTGTTAATAACAATAATAGTTGCGTTTTTGCAGATACCATGGTATCTGCTACCACGGTAACAGGATCTGCAATTGGTTGTTTTTGAAGTAACAGTGATATCTGATATACAGTTGCTTTGCAAAAACGACAATTGCCGAAATTGTGCTTTTCGAAGTCATCCCAAAAGAAAAACTGATATTCAGTCACATCACTAAGTGCTATTCTTCTTTCCCACCAGTTTGACAAAAATTGATGAAAGTGAGATGACTTTTTCAAAAACCACGATCAGTTACCACGGTCGGACCGTGGTATCTGAATATCAGATACCGGCCAGATACCACCATAACCGCAAAAATGCTTTTGACCGTGGTGTCAGATACCACGTTAACTGCAAAACAGACTTTAGACCGTGGTATCAGATACCATGGTAGTATTATAATTTTTTTAATACAATAGTACTATAATAATAATAGTTTGTTTCTGGAATAGGTTACTGTAGCTAACATAGTATCGTCAATGCATATTGTTTGAACTCTCGGCATTCATAAATTGCACTTTTAAAAGCAAAGAGAGGTAGGATAGGATCTACCACGCGATACCTCCTTGCTTACAGGAATGTGTTCGTAAACTGCCCATGACCATTTCGCCCGAATAATCGCATTTTGGAACAGAAAAGATGGAATCATTAACACCCTGACGTAATAAAGAAAGTAGAGCCGGCGAATGTACCACATTATCGAAAGCTCCGGAAATTTCGATTGTACGAAAAGGAACAGCAAATTTTCCAAGACTCGTCTCCTTGAGAATTGCTGTCAGGACTAAATCAGTGTTGACCGGTGGAGTTTTTGGCTAGATGGCAAAATGGAATGTTCTTAGGGGACTTGATGTAATATCTTGACTCACTTTCGGTTGACTGTGTGTCATAGCGCATGGCCGGATATAGCACATCCAAAGGGAAATAACATTGCTCTACTATATTTTGCTTGCTCTTATTGTCCAGGCCATATCATTGTCATGAGTTTTCTGTTTTACCAGGCGATTCTGCACCAATACAACACCGCTCTCACATCCTGCTCTCAGGAAACTTACCTGAAGATGGGTACACTGTACTCGGAAATGGCAGCACACGAAAAGTCCGTTGACTTTTACGTCGACTTACTCCGCAAAGACCAACTAGACGAAAATGTTACGGCGGAGCCAGTCGAGAAGTGCCTAGCGTATTTGACCAACCTCTTCCCGCTGTATATGCAGAATGAGAAGGTTAACTCGAACCTGTTTCTTCAAGACCAAACGAAAATCGCGCATGCGGTTTGCGATTGCGTGGAGACAGATGTCGCGAGGATGAAAGTCGCTATGCAGGTGAGAATTAGCATATTTCTTGAGGGGTGGAGGCGGTCCCTCCTTCTATCGAAATAATTTTTTCTTTCCTAACTATCAGGCAGTGATGGCGAAGAAAAACAGGTCCAGAACTTCGTCGGGAATTACTAAAAGTAGCGGTAAGCGAGAAAAGTTCAGTTATCCGGAAATGCTATGGATACTCAATTGGAGGTGGGTATTCCAGGGCCCTGAACATTTTTCCAGCTTACCTGTCTTGCTGCAGATTCTAGTCCTCTTAAAATAACATTGCAGTCTTCTTTATGGCCAGTCTGGTTTATTTTTGTGCACACAAGATATCTTTCGGTTGTGGTTGGGGGCTTGCTTTGCTTATAGACACAGCTTCGCCGACTCATAGCCTCATTCTGAAAGAGTCATCTACCTACGATTGAAAGAAGTTGAGTTAAAACGTGAAGAAGATTGTAGTTACATCACGATTTATTTCAGTACCACGGTGGTAGCCGGTCGTGTGGTTTCGGTCAGTACAGAAGGTACATAGACATGTCAACACCAGTTTGAAAATATCAGAAGTTGGGCAACAAAAAACGAACCGGCGCGAAGCACCGAAAATTTGTGGATTTTTCTTAAAAACAATCGATTTTACTTAAAGTCAGTCAGTAAAGATAACCTGCCAGTCGGTAAATACCCCCCCGTCCCCCCCCCCAAAAAAAAAAATACAACTTTTGGCTATCAACACCTGTGCATGAAGATGTCATTGAAAGAGGGTAACTGTCCAAACCTCCCTCCCGCTCCCATCTCCATGTTCTAATGCGTGTTTGCTTAGTTATTTTTAAAGTGTTTCTCTTCACTCCTCTTGTTTTCCCTTGTGGAATTGTGGGTTAGATTATAACGAATAAATTACTTAAAGTTTAACTGAAAAGGGAGGTTATTTTTACATCTGATATTTGAATACACTGAAACATTTCGACCCATCTGAGGGATTTTACCCGAGGCTCTAAGAATGACGTTCAAAATGTGCATGGCTTGCACGACAATCCAAAATACATCCGGATGTGGAGAGTTTGTATTTCGTTCCATGAGACCCTTAGTCTGTGTACAGCGGACAAACGGAGTAAAGCTTTTTTATCGGGTTTTCATGCCTTGTAAGTCAATACGTGAGGCGGTCCCTCCTTCCATCGAAATACTTTTTATTTTTCTAACTATCAGGCAGTGATGGCAAACAAAAATAGGTCCAGAATTTCGTCGGTATATTACTAAAAGTAGCGGTAAGCGACAAAAAGTTCGGTTACCGAAAGGTAAGGTAAAATTTGAATCGCTCTTCTGGAAATGCTATGGGATAATCTACTGGAGGTGGGTTTTCCTAGCCCCTGACTAATTTTCCAGCTTACCTTTCTTGCAGCAGATTCTGGTCCTCTAAAAATTCATCCAGACGTGGAGATTTTGAATTTCATTCGATGAAATCCTTAATCTCTGTAGTGGACAAACGGAGTAACACATTTTGATCGGATTTTCAGGCCTTGTAAGTCAATTGTGATATGGACCTAGACTGTCTAGTCTTAGCTCTTCGCGGTTGGACTTTAATGATTTTTTTCTTTTTAGCCGGGAAGTGAGGGCAGTGACATCTCTATTGTCTTGAAGGCCTTGGACGCCGGAGCGAAAGAATTAAGTGGGGTGGTGAGGAAGGCGAGACGCCGGTTGCCGCAAGATGGCTCGTCTTCTCAGATTAACTTGAATCCAGACGTTAGACTGAAGGTTGTGCAGTCCGTGGGCTGTGCGCTGAAAGTGGCAAAGTTTTTGCAGACTATGGCTAAACTAGTAATGCAACATGCAGCGGTTCTCGTTGGTGAGTTTACTTTCGTTAATTTGTTGTAATTAACTGAAGACAAAAAAACTCATCCAGCGGGATTTGAACCGACAACCTCTAGATTCCATGGTAATGGTCTGCCAGTGAACTACCGACAGGCTTGTGAACTTACAATTGCCGGATAGATATATTCAAATAATGTATACAACGGATACGTCAGCTACGATGCTTCGTCAGCGACATTTCAGCCTGACGAGGACCCTTCCCAAGAAGGGCCGAAATATCGCTGATGAAGCATTATAGCTGACGTATCCTTTGTATACATTATTTGAATATAAGTTTCAAAGTCAGCTTGGGCTTAAGGAATAGATAGATAGATTGATAGGTTTATTAATTGCTAAGCAGCCCGAGGGCCATGGCCACAAAAAATCACAAAAAAGTATCACATTCTAGAAGAAAACGCACAAAGCAAAATAATAACACAATAGAAATAAAAAGCTCCTCCTTAATCTTTCTCTTCTCTATGAACCATTTTCAATATTTCTTTGTTAGTTTCCTAATCCAAAAATCTGCTTTTGTGTTCCATCACTGTTCTCAGGAATCGCCCCAATCTCTTAATCGTAGTAAAACACTCATTCCGATATAACAACTCCAACTGACCATTCTTCATCAAACTCACTAACACCGTACTGTTCTTTTCACCATTCACTCAGCTCCATGCACTCGCAAACCATGCGAACCAAACTCTCATTCTCGCATCCGCACACCGGACAGAAGTAAGGACCGGATTTCTGCCTAAAATTACCAATATAACGTCTTCTAGCACCAACTGGCATGGTATCCGCCAACATTTCAATAATTATTCTTGATTCCTCCCGCTTAAGACCCGCTTTAAACATTATACTCTCACCCCATGTCTCCCTTACCGTGGCATAAAGCCTCAGGGATTCGGACTGATCCCTTTGGACGTGCCAAACCTGTATTTCCCGGCTCTTAAGTATTTCCTGCACTAGCTTGGTAACTCCTTCCCCATTTCCTACTCCGTTATTCCACGTTTCACCAATTCCACAATCTTCCAATATCTTTTTTACCAAAAATGGCCATGAATTAGACGAATCATCTTTCAACGCTTCTAAATATGCTATCTGATGCCAGATAGAAATGAGCTACCGGAAAAGTGATCCTGATAGAGGTGCACTCGTTCAAGCAGTTCAAACACCCCATGAAACGGAATTTGATAATAATTTCATTAAGATGGAATGTTACACAGGGACTTATTACCGTGACAAATAAACCAAGAGGCAAGGGACTTCTGAAATATTTGAACTATTAAAGCACAACTCTTACTAGGAATGATCTTTTCCCTATGAAAGGAATCAGCCAAAGCAAATTTTTGAAGTACCATTACTTTCCACCTAAAACTAGCGATTCTCTTGTTAGCGCTTGTCGACGACATCCAGCCTTCCTGCTCTCCGACGCGGCGGCTGGGCGCAAAACATTTGAAAACTGAACGTGTCTTGGTCAAAAAGTGGAAAAACTAAGCAAATAAAAGAAGTAATAAACAGAAGATTATCACATCCATATATGTGCAAGAGTTGTCAGCGGACCTTGAAGACTCCGGCAAACTTTTCGTTGGATCGCGGGAAAACTCGGAAAGGACGAAAAAGCGCGAAAAATTCGTAGTTACGAAACGAAACAATGGAAAAAGGTGGGGATTTTAGACGCTTATAGTTCCATATCGGAGCTAAGTATATTATAAAACTCAGGATAGGCAAGAGGGGTCCTTTAAAAAATTACCTTCGGTTTCCTTGCCACGGTAAAAACCCCTTACGTAATATTTTATATCAACGTAAATATTATTTATCGGTTGAAGAAACAGTAACAGAACAGTGACAGTAGTATTCAGGAAGTTCTAGCGCAGATCTACTCCGCGATACTACTCTACTGTCGCATTCTTTGTGGAAGATGTTACATAGAAAAGGGCTCGAGACAGGGCAGTCTAGATACCAGTCACTCATTCACTTTAAGAGACTTGTTGACCCCATGAAAATGCGTTACTTCGTTGCTCCTCTATTCACGAATAATCGATCTTCGAATAGTGGACATCTATGCGCTTGTACCTGCGCTGTATGCTAGACAGAAAGATTTGCGAAAAATTTGTATCAGGCACTAAGCAGTCTTCACCAAGCTCATCGCCACTGAAAGCCGCGTTTTTGTTGAGATTCAGATTTTCCGCTTCATAAAAGAATTTGCTCTTTGGGGACGGCCGTGGATATTCTGAACGTCACGACTAGAGCAGATTGCGGAAAATAAAAAATCCCTTAGCAGAATCCAAATAAGTCTGTGTATTCGACTAAGTGATATAAAAATAAGCTGGCCTTTCAGTTAAACTTTAAGCTTAATGGGTTTGAATAGTGTTTTCTGTCAGATATTCTGATAGTATTAGTATACCTACTCGTAAAAGAGTATTGTTATATGTTAGTGTTTGATTTTTTCGTATATTAAACTTTTGCATTGGCCCTGGGGCTGCTTATAGCTTTAAATTATCGATCGATCTATCTATTCACAATAAGCCAAGGAAGTAAAAATTGCAGAATTATTACCTTGTTGTCCGTTTTTAGTTAGAAAAGTACTATAAGCCTCGTAGTAACCAATAGAAAATGCTAGATTCCCATTTAGTTACCTTGATCTTTGATGAACAAGTAAGTGTAATGAAAACCTTTGAAGCAGCGATCAGATCACGTGACAGTTGACTTCGTGATGCAATAGTGGTTGTGAGTATTGAGAATATTTCCACTTCGGATTTCTTCTTGCATGTAAGGTAATCGAGATACATCACTTAGTAATATAAGTTAGTAACTTCATGAACAAGACCAAAGGTTTCGATGGGATCCCAAAAATTCAATATCTGATCCAGACAACTGGATCTTGTCTTAGCCAGATCCAGTCATCGCCAGACTCCTTGAACATTTTTACAATTAAAATTCAGAAACAGATTAAGGCCAAATAGCCAATAGCCCTGAGAAAACCAAGTTCAGATATGAATTCAGTATGTGTGTTTACCCCTATAAGACATATCTGTTTTGACGAAAACTTCCTGCCACTTCTGCCAATTTCCCGGTTTCGGCCGAACTCCAGAACTACTTATATGGCGAAAAAAGAAAGCTCAAAGACGAAATCAGGGTATCTTCTTTCCCCAGTAATGAACATCTAATCAACTTCAAATAAAAATTTAGCTTATAACAAATTTTCCGATTCCAGCCGGATTTCCGTCGAACTATATGTCCGGGTAAAATATGATTGTCATACAGGGACTCAGCATCTCTTCTTACCCCTAAGTCGCTTATCTAATCAACTAGAAATAAAACTTTAACTTCCAACAGTTTTCCGGTTTTGGCCGGATTCCGGGCGAACTACATGTCCGGGTAGAAAATTGTTTTCACATAAGTGTTCAGCATGTCTTCTTGCCCTAAATCGAACATCTAATCAACTCCAAATAAAACTTTTGATTTTGACAAACTTTCCGGTTTGGGCCGGATTCCGGGCGAAATACTTGTCCGTCGAGAAAATATTCTTCACTGTCGTCGTGAGCATGTCTTCCTACCCCCAAATCGAACGTCTTATCAACTTCAAATAAAACTTTTACTTTCAACAAACTTTCCGGTTTGGGCCGGATTCCGGGCGAAATACTTGTCCGTCGAGAAAATAGTTTTCACCATCGTCTTCAGCATGTCTTCTTACCCCCAAATCGAACATCTGATCAACTTCAAATAAAACTTTTACTTTCAACAAACTTTCCGGTTTTGGCCGGATTTCGGGCGAACTACTTGTCCGATGACAAAATGGTTTTCACCATCGTGTTCAGCGTGTCTTCTTACCCCGTAATCGACTATCACATTAGCTTTTTTTGCCCCTTAATTTGAACCTTCTCCCCCACCCCTAAATGTAGGGCTACAAAGCCCATCTACGAACTTGACTGGTCCGACGACCCAACGAATCTTCACACCAAGTTTCATCAAAATATTTCATTCCCTTCGAGAGTTATCGTGCTTACAGACGGACGGGCAGACGGACGGACGGACAGACGGACAACTTTTGCGATGTCATAGGTATCCCTCCACTTACGTTTTGGGATCCCAAAAAGTTAATATCTTTATGATTTGAAGATTGCTGACAAACACTAGAGTAGAGCAAAATAACACTACGGAGAAGTGCCAAGACTTGTAAAATGTGACACACTAGAACAGCAGTGATACTAGCACCACTAGCGATAGATAACGTCCCTATTGAAACTCAATCAGTCGGCCACTCCATAATTCCGGAAACAGAAACAAAATTATTCAGCCTTCCCGTGTTTCCTCGATGTGTGCAGACCGCATCTTAGTTGTAATATTCTTAATCCGCCAGTTGATTTCGCTTTGGATGTTGCGAGCGTAGTAGGAGGCGCTACGAATAAGGCCCTTTGGCCAGAGCCGTTACTAGCCAAAATGTTTGGGGGGGGGGACGAAGGATTTACCGACTGTCTGGTAATTTTTACCGACCTTTTCTGCAGAAAAAACGACTGTTTTCAACAACAAAAATGACATTTTTGATAAAAATCGAGTGATTTTCAGAAAAATCGACTGATTTTCAGAACAAGTGCGCAAGCGCTCAGACGTGGAGTGCAAAAGTAAAATGTTCATCAATTTTTATACAAACTGCTTTAGAACCAAGACATTTCTCTTCCCCAATAACCAAACAAGTACTGAACTAACCTTGTAATCATCCCACTTTAAAAGCTTTAAATATAAACAAACCGCCGTATAAATCCAAAGAAATGTTGAAGATCTTGCACGAATTGCATTTGTTCGAACACCGAATGGTCTGCCAGCCAATCCACCCTTTAAACCCATTTCCATTAGCAAGGTAATAACAAGTGCTATAAACCAATTCGTAGCAGCCTGATGCCCCCTTTGTCACAATTCATTAAGAAAGGCATATCATCGATCATATGACAAACAGTCCAGTTTCCAACTGTTCATTACCAGCTTAGAGTTTGATTCCAGTCACGGGCCAAAAACTTTTTTCATGGGCAATTTGGGCCCACTTGCCCATGAACGGGGAGGGTGGGAGTGGTTCAGCTCTCCCCAGCTCCTATGATCTAAAAGCACAAAGGAATTTCATCGCCTTATCTCCATTTATTGTCAGATTAAAAACATTAAAAAATGGGCAATCAGGGCCCAATTGCCCCTGAACCAAGTGAGGGTGGGGTTTGGGACCCGCAAAAAGTAAGAGACCCCAATACTCACAATCCTACCAAGTTTCAACTTGATACCTGTTTACCCAAGGGTAACGAACTTTACTTCTGGGCAATCTGGGCCCAGTTGCCCGTGAACGGGGTGGGTGGGGGTGGGACTCCCAAAAGGTACTCCTAGGACCCTGCCCTAGGACCGGGGGTACTAGGACCTACACTTCCAAGGAATGTCATCGTCCTGTGTCCAGTTCTGGTCAAGTTATGAACTTTACTCACTGGGCAATCTGGGCCCATTTGCCCCTGAACCGGGTTGAGGTCGGGGGTGGGACCCCCAAAAGGCACAACTAGACCCCAATACCAACTAGTATACCAAGTGTGAACTTGATACCTGTTGATTCCTGTCACGGGTAACGAACTTTACTCCTGGGCAGTCTGGGCCCAGTTGCCCATGAACGTGGTGGGTGGGGGAGGTGAAACTTTCAAAGCAATTTCCCAGCCCTAAGATCTACATGTACAAGGAATTTCATCGTCCTGTGTCCAGTTCTGATCAAGTTATGAACAATGTTCACTGGGCAATCTGGGCCCATTTGCCCCTGAACCGGGTGGGGGTGGGGGGTGGGACCCCCAACAAGTAGACCTCAATACTCACTAGTATACCAAGTTTGAACTTGATACTTGCACTGGTTCACGACTTATGAGCTCCACAAAATACGGTGAAAACTGGAAACCGAAAACCGAAAGCTGCCACAGCGCTCGCAATAGTGGATTGTTCCAAGGAACGCTCCACTAAAAACCGACTATTTTGACGAAAAATCGACCAATTTTCAGAAAAACCGACTGTTTTCATGAAAAAAAAAAATCAACTGTTTTGACGAAAAATCGCGGCGCTTCGCGCCGACTCGCTTATTTTTTACCGACTGGCCGACAGCATCGGGGGGGGGGGGGGGGGGCGTCCCCCCAGTCGTGACGCCCCTGCCATGGCGATGCATGGAAAGCTTAGGTCTTGGTTTGACTCCCTAGTCTTTTTTTGCTCTGCAATAGAGGAATGCTTCTTCCGATACGAATCTTGAAATGAGCTAAATCTCTGAGCTTTCTTTCGATAAAACTAATGAAATTAAACCTTTTTCTCCATTTGTTATTTATAATTCTTGTTTTTCTGTTGGGATGCTTTCGGACAGTTCTATGGTAGGCTACAAAATTTGTCAAAATTGGTGCGATCAGCGATGTTCTGCATACCTAAACTAAGCTGTAGTAAGGACGGATATAGCAAAAGATTTTAAACAGTAGCGGTTTTGGCTTCTATCTGTATTTGTTTTGCTACTACTGTTTGCGCTCATACTCTGCATACAGTATGTAAGTTTTGATTTGGTCGTGTATTTTGAACGAAAAAGTACGACGGTGTCCTAAGATATACCATATATCCTACAGTGCTTTGTCAGATTAGATCCCATAGACTGTGCGATATTTCCATGCCAAACTTTCCTGATGTTCGTCAAGTGCCCATTCAGATTCTTTCCTGATAGAGTCGGAATCTGGCGTCCCTGCTCCAAAGATGCGTGAATTCGCCCTTCAGGCCGCCTACGCCATCTACGATCGAGATGATAATGCCACTTTCGACTCCATTATTGCCGGTCTCAAAGGATCATTTACTGCTTTCGACAAGATCACCCAGTCTCTCGTTGATGGGGAGTATGACTTTGATGGAACTCCAGATCAAAAGGTACGTTTGTGCCGGCTGTTACTTTGCTACTGAAATTATGGCATAAGTAAATGTTTGGCAACGTGGTTTCACACTAGTTTGGCTATAAAGCTACCATGGGTAGTTTTATATCCCGGCTTTGTATCCGGTCTAAAATCCAGAGTTTGGGGAAATCAAATCGTTTATTCATTAAAAATTTTGCTCACGGCGTATGCCGACTAACGCATTCGAACGTCAACATATAAACACACATCAATATATAAACAAAAAAAGGCAAGCGTAACTGCCGAGTCAACCTCTATTTCGGTTTGTATGGAAACGACAGAAAAAAAAAATAAAAAAACAATAATTACACTATACTAAACGGTCAAACATATGTGCTTAAAAACCAACATAAAATCATGTGGGCTCTTTAATGGTGGATGAAGCGCTAAACAGTTTAACAAATGCCGGAACAAAGCTGTTACTGTATCTTACGTGGGTGCATTGGACAGGTTGCAGTTTTGGAATTGGGTTCGCAACTCGAACGAAATGAAATAGAAAGGCGCAAAAAAGAAATTGAAGAAGAAATAAGTCCTAAGACTTAAACAAACAAAAAATAGTGGACGAAAGAAAAGAAGAAAGTGCATGATCTCCCATCACAACGGGGAAGGGGGACTTTTGAATTTTGACTTTGAGTTGACTTATGTTTCCTGCCGGGCGTCGCTCAGCGTAAAGAGCGATGTCAGCCTCCTCCAACCGGTATGACCAGCAGCTAGTGCTGGTGCGTTGTGGATGTCGGTGTTTGCCAACTTCAAATATTTTGAAAAGAATATCGGACCATTGCTGTTTTGGTCTGCCGCGGTGTCGTTTCCAGCTAGCTTGTGCGAGTTTGAAATCCGCACGCGTCAAAAGAGGAAAATATTCTTTGCACTTGACGCGGCTGATTGGTGGTTACCTGTAACTTAAATTTCACTTTCAGATAATAACGATGTAGAATCCTGATGAGTAGCGGGGGTGATTAGGTTTACTTTAGGATTGTGAACTAGTCATGTCTCCAGGGCTGATATTTCCAGTCCTTGTCCAGGCGCTTCTTGAATGATTCGGATGTTTTCCTCATGTACAGTGTCTTCTTACAAAGGAGACAACCTTTACGTAACAAGGTAGCGACTTCCAAATCCCTGAAGCGAAATATTTGATTATAAAAAGAGCTTTTATTATGTTTGGCGCAACTCACCAGCTCCCAAAGAACCCTTAACTAAGGCATATCTCATACCAGCAAAGGCTTGAAAGACTAAAACTCCCTACGCTGGCGTACCGTTTCCATAGGGGGAACATTATTGAGACATATACGCTATGCCACGGTATGTATGAACACGTCAAAGCTGACGACATCCTCAATTTTAATTTCAACAACTTGTGTGGCCACAGCCTCAAACTCACCGGGGAGAGGGTCTTTAAAGACATCGGTCGGTGGAGCCTCAGATATCGCGCGGGTCTTCACTGGGACCAACTACCCGAATAAACAGCATACTGCCCGTCACTGAGCCAGTTCAAAAAAGAAATTTACGAAATGTATGACCCTACATGTTGTGTAAGAATTTTGTAGAAAAATTTGATTGTTTTTGCCATGTATTATTATTATTATTATTACAATTATTATTATTTATCCGGATTGGCTCCTTTACTATCTACTCATTCTCGTTTACTTTTTGCCTTCGATTGTTTTTTTTTTTTATTAATTATATTTTGCAAGCAGTCCTGCGGCCATTGGAAAGCATAAACTTATTACATTATTATTAGATTATGTTGGGGTGGAAGCTTTTTATGATGCTTCCCATTAGAAGGGAAGAAGGCCGTTCTGTGAATTCGTTGGAGGATGGTTTGCGACAGCTTGCAACCCTTTATAAAGTGAACGGAATATTTGCGCTAAGAAGAAACGAGCTCCATCAGCACTACATACTTTGTTTAGGAATCTGGCCAGTCTGAGGTATTTTTCTAGTAGGTGTGCATGCTGTCCAGAATTTATAACCTGTTTGTTTTTGATCCGTAGGAGTAGTTTCCTTTTCTTCATGTTGCATGATCTAGGCTTATTTTCAATTTCTTCCAGGTTCCCGCCCCCGTCACTCTACGCGCCCAACACTTCAAAACAGAAATGAAAAACCTTGAAAACCTACGAATTAAGATCGAACAGAAAGAACAGGATATACGGGACCTAAGAGCTATATTGAAGTTGAAACAAGAGGAGATGTCGGAGTCGAACGTTCGAAAGGAGATGTCGGACAAAAAGCTTGGTGCCGCTGTTAAAGACGCTGAGCTGAACATCGAACGTCTCCAGAGGTACCCTTTGCTTCTTTTGTAGGGATAGATGTATAAGTTGTGACCCAATTCCTGAGACTCGTTTTTGTTGCATGCTGCAGGTCCACTTCTCGGCCGATTCCGGACTGATTCTTTCTACATCCGTTTTTGCACTGCAGCGCTTCCTAGGAAGACGGCAGCGATTTTCGAGAATCACGGACTTGCTCCCCGACCAAGTCCGTGCTTCCCTGCAAGGTGCTGCAGCGCTGCCGCTTCAACCAAGAAGAAAGTGAATCCAAAAACGCATATTATACTAAAGCAAAGAAGTGATGCAGCAGCGATGCGGCAGCGCTATTGAAACAAAAACGAGGCTCTGGTTGTCTTGTTGGTAAAGGGCAGTTTTTCCGCCTTTAGAGAGAGACGGAATGCTATTTCGACATTCGTTCAGTTAAGCGCGAGTAAGGGGCTAATTTTATGGGTTGGAAGGTGGAACTAAAGTATTCGCATTGTAGTTTACCATCAATTTTGTGGGATTATTCCGTGGTTACTTCTTGCTTCGAGAACAACAGGATAGAAACGTAATTATAGTATTCTATCCTGCTCTTACTTCAGCCTCGCTGCGGTATAAGATTGGGCATAAAAGGAGGGAAGCCAAGCTCACTGATATTTCCAAGGACTCAGAAAGCTCCTCTTTTTTTTCGACAGCAAGGCAGGTCACTACTCGGGGCTAGTTCTAAGTTTTTATCCCCATATGGAGCGCGTTCCACCCTTCTAACAATAGTTACTATTAGTTACGATTTCCGTTCCATCCTCACGAAAAGTTACTACGCTGACCGTTCCAACCTTGTCGGAATAGTAACTAATAGTTACTATTTGCTCACCATGCTCGGGAGCGTAGTAAGCGTAGTAACTACGCATCTCTGTAACGTGATTGGTCGGATTCGCCCGTGGTGTGAGATCCTGCTGGAAAATAGAAAAATCGTTCCAGCCTTGACGGCAAAAGCCAGAATTCGTGACGTCATGCGTAGTAACTACGGTAAGTAGGGTGGAACATACTCATGTTCTACTAATATTTACACCTTCCCTGTTCTTGATTGAAAACCATACCATATGCTCAGGTGTTAAGTGCGCGCCAGATAGTATTCTCTTACTTCAGCCTGACTGCTATATAAGATTGTGCATAAAAGGAGCGAAGCCTCTCTTCTCTTAAGCATTGTTCTAATTGGTGTAATAAGGTGAATAGCGCTATACGCGATGTCTACGTCTTAACACACACGCCTGTTCAAATACAACCCAAGAGGTTCTTATCAATGCGGCTTCCGGTGTTGCCAAGGTAATACAATTTTTCGAGCTCTAAAAATATCCGAAAAGGTTCTTGGTACTACTTGAAGTACACGAGTACAATATAACGCAAATTATACTTTAAAAAAGCTATTAAAATAACGGATGGACAGCATTGGTCCTCGAACTGACGAAAAGCCGTCGTAATAGAACAAAAACGTGTTTTTGTTAAGAAAAGTTGTTTCTTTAGCTTCCAACAAAGTAGAACTGTTGTGCTTTTCTTGGCAACCCTGACGACGCTGCGCCTCTCCTCGGCCCGCTGGCGAACCAACCAAGCGATCTGATTGGCCCTGCATAAGCCAGAATAGAACGCTAGTCTATTCTCCTTATTCACCTTATTACAGCGCGCTCCGAGGAAAAGAGGAATCTGTAATAAGTCTTATACGCGGTAATACGCCTTATTACACCAATTAGGACAATGCTTTATGCCTATCCATAACTCACTCATCTAAATCCATTGTATAAATACAGCTATCCAAGGTTTCTCGTGTGTGTTTGATTTTTCGTTTCCCACAGACATCAGAGTGCTTGCTCGAGTGCTTGCTCCTCTTTGCTTTTTGCTTCAAAAACTGAACTGCTTTGCATACGCATTTAAACCTCTAAGTGAAAGTGAGGCTGGCGTGAAAACATCATGTAGGCTAGAACCTAAAGTTTTCACTTGTGTATTTCGGGGTCGTTCGTTTCGGCGCAAGAACCTTTTCAGCGCTTGCACTGTTACTGGTGGAAGGGAATGAGCTGCTTTTACAAATTTTAAACATCAAACAGTTCGATAAAAAGTAATTATACTGGAAACATACCGCATCCGCTTGCTTCCCCAGTATATCCTCCCTAATATACCTTTAGTTTTAGGTTTAGGCCACCAACCTGAATTCTTTATTCTCTTGTTTCGTACTGTTATTCCATCTTTTCATGTTCTTTTTGTTTATTACGAATACATTCGCATTTTATACTTCATTTCTGCATACCAGGTCCGTGTGAATTTGGCATACCCAATTATGAAATGAGCGCACGTTGCGATTTCCAGGATTATTCTAGGGCTTAGTAAAGACTTGACAGTGCTTCTATCTTCAGGAAACTGGAAGACGCAGAGATGATGTTAGCTCGTAAAGAGAAGGAGTTTGAGGAGACGATTGAGCATCTTCAACAAGATTTGAAAGAGATGGAAGTCGAACGTCATGAGCTGAAAGAGAAGAATCTTGCTTTGTCCAAAAGGATTGTGTTCGAGAGCTTAGCAAAGAGTACTGGCGGAGGTAAATGTTTCTTCCTTTCACGCCATAGTTAGTCAAAGAAATGAGAAAAAAAGAAGTAAACAGAAATATAAGTAAACATCGCACTTTGAAGATTTCAGAGTACAACAGCATCTGAATTCTTCGACACGAATCTCCAATATGACTGATTGTGTTTATTACCCATCTTACATTTTAATTAAGGACACTGGAGGGAAGAGAAAAAACCCCCACAAGATACAGCTTTAAACCCCGGACCAGTTTTTTTTTTAATGTGTCGCCCAACCTAATTTTGGGCATCGCTGCACATTTCACGTTTTTCCAATTATACCGTTTGGACTTGCAAAAATTGCAAAAAGCCAACAGCACCCAGTGTTCCCAAGCGGTCACCCTCACCCATCTAAGTACTGGCCGGGCCCGACGTTGTGTAACATTCCAAGATCTGTCGAGACTGGGTACTTTCAACGTGGTGTGGCCGTTGGCGAAAGGAATAATCGCGGTCGGACAAATACAGGCCCGTATCCAGGAATTTATTTCGGGGGGGGGGGGGGGGGGGGGGGTGCGGGGGGGGGGGGGGGAGGGGTTTGCCTTTCGGGGGGGGGGGGGGGGGGGTTTGCCTGCTGGTCGGACAAAAAAGTGCAAAAAACACATAGATCAGAGGGAAAAGCCTATACAAATCATTTATTTTGTATGTTTCGGGGGGGGGGGTCAACCCCCCCCCTAGATACGGCCTTGGACAGATAGATGATTTATCAGTAAGTGAACAATGTAAAAGGAAACTGCCTTGGCTATCATGAAAAGTTATTATGGATTCTTAAAACTTGTTAAGAAGACAAGACAGCTCAAGTAGAAGGAAATTTTACGATGAATTCGTATCTTCATGAATGAGGGTGAGAGAGATAAACCTGAACACTATTGCTTTATCTGTTACTTAATTGCTGGATAGAGTCTGTTTAGAGGGTCATAGGATTTAAGAAATATATACTGACTTTTTCTCGGTGATTAAATCTTTCTTTTTTAGCCGCTGTCGCCCAAAAAAAGATAACTAAGTAGTTAAAATCGATAGTAAGCTTGCATTAAGTAGATGCTAGATTCAGGTCCCATAAGTTATCAGAACAGTTAGGCCCCATGGTTACGCTGCTCCTGTTATGGTTAAAGTGAAACCAATGTAATGGCAACTTTGTGTTCAAAATTGAGTTTGTCGGTCGAAGGAACTCGTTTGAACGAAACTCGGAAATTCGATGTGAGTGAGAATTAGCTCGATCAACTATGAAAGACTTGCGTTTATCGGCGATGGTTTGCTTTGCTGACTGCGTGAGAAGAAAGGGGGAATACTCCTTTTCCCGTTATTACTTTTTTAAGGGTTTATTGCACTCTTCAAACTTATCGCAGTAACATAATACACAAAATGAATCACGACAACACTAACAGTTTGATAAATAGTTCTGACAAAAGATGGCTACGGCGTTATAAGAATTATATATAGGTAAAAGCGATTAGTAGCAAAAATTACTCAAAACGGAAACGTCTGCTGTGATTTTCTTCAAGAGAGCAAGTGTTGTCTTCAGGATATAGCCGGAAGGAGTGAACCTTCAATCTTTGAGTTATTCTTTATGTAGGATTCCCAGTCAGCGAAGGCTGAAGGAGTACTGATGTACGAAGTACGAAAGGTGACTAATTTTAAAAGGGATATGTGAACGTCTGAGAATGAAATTCTGTTAACTTAAGTGATGTTTCAGATTTGTTCAAATTACTTGTTTCTAATGTTCCTGGTGGGAGATAGTTTGATATGTATTTGTACCACGTAATCGTTACCCTCCGTATTATTGCGCCGCAAGGAAACCAATCCTCCCCCAGGTAGTTTGTATGAATATAAATTCATTTGAGTTGCATACCAGTCTCTGTATAGTATAGGTGATCGGACTAAACTAGTTTTAACCACTGATAAGTTTCTTGACTAAAACTAGTTTAATCCGATCACCTATACTATACTCACTGATAAGTTTCTTGACTAAAACTAGTTTAATCCGATCACCTATACTATACAGAGAGTGGTATCCAGACACGGCTGATAGTCATTCAGAACATTCATCTAATAGATTCAGGCTCCCGATCACATTTTTATCAGTGAAAGTCGCCTGTATTTTCTTTATTTACAGCATCCGTACACGTGTCTCCAGTTCATGCTGCAGCACCAACCACCCAGGCAGCCGGAACACCAAGAGATTTGAGTCTCCTACAGACTCAAGTTGCTACGTTGTCAGATGCTCTGAGGCACTCGAGAAAGGAGGCGTCTTCGTTCAAAGCTATCGAGATGAAGCAGAAATTAGCAGCTCTAACCCCCATACAGGTAGGATTAATATATTGCAGTTGTGTTCCCCAGCTCTTTGACGATCCTATGCCATCTGAAAAAAGTCTTCTCCCATCCTCACAGATGTGAGCTAGGAGCTTGGAAACTAGGTTTCCGATGACAAATTATCTCAAAGTAGTAGTATGAAGTTGTACGAAAAAGTAGCATGCAGTAACAACGGATGCTACTGCATGCTACTATAGCAAGACTGAACGCTACTGGGTGGGATGCTACTGAATACTACCGCTTAAGATTAGCCCAGTGTGAGGCACATTAAATTAAAGAATTCTGTACTTTTGCCTATCAATACATGCAACTTTTTCGTACGGCTACCATACAACTACACAGGCAACACATTTTTCGTCGAATTTTGAGGGTGCTGATTACAGATTCACTGTAAAAAAAAATCTTGTAGTATTTGATACTGGGATTAATCTTGTCTCTAAAAAGATAATCTTATCTCTAATTCGGATTAATCTTATCTTAGTAGAGATAACATTAGTCCCAGTAGCAAATACTGCAGTTAACTTTAATCCTTACTCGGAGAAACTTTTTACTGTGTTCGTCCTCAGCAGTAACGTCCGTCTTAGATCCACTGGTTCTTCCTTCGTTACAGTTTTCCTTCAATGTTTCAGAAAGGAACCTATCTCTTTCCATCAATACCCATCTGTTTTCTCATAAGAGTCGTGTCCCAGAATATGTAACTTAAACCCTTAAGAATTGCAGGTCTAGGCAACGTGAAACCAAGGCAACCAGTAGGCTATGGTATCCGGATTCCTTTTCCAGTCGGGAAGACATTCTGCCATGTTTTCTGTCATGGATGCCATTTTTTAGCCCTGAAATGAACCAGGCAATTTTTTCAGATGGCGAAATCTAAACTGTATACTGTCTGAATTTTCAAGAGATTTATACAAGGACGCGCAATTTCCGCTGATATGCGATAACACATTATCTGTTGACTTTACAAAATGTCTCTGTTATGACTTTCAATACGTTACTTTTTCGGTAAAAGTAACGTTGCAAAGCGTGTTCAGTGTTCTGTTTTGCAGAAACCACACTTGCGGTATAAATACTTTTCTGTAATATCAGTAGATTGTGTAAAGGTTATGAGACCTCTAACAGTGTGGCATCCGAATAACAACTGAGTGGGGCGTGGACAAGTTTTCATGGTTCTAAAAATATTACTAAAAGGAAACAGATATGTGGATACAACTGAACAGTAAACAAGTGCGCAAGCTCTCAGACATGGAGTGTGAAAGTAAAACGTTTATCACATTTTATATGCAAACAGCTTTAGAACCAAGAGATTTCACATCCCCAGTAACCAAACAGGTATTGAAATATCCTAATTTGTAATCATCCCACTTTAAAGGCTTTAAATGTAAACAAACCGCAAATATAAATCCAAAGAAATGTTGAAGATCTTGCACGAACAGCTTGAGCCAGTCCGACCCTTTAAACCTCTTTTCCATTCGCAAGGCAGTAACAAGTGCAATAAACCAAATCCTGGTAGCCCTTTGTCACAATTCATTAACAACGGCATATCATCGATCATATGACAAAACAGTCCAGTTTCCAACTGTTCATTAAAGATTAAAGTAGGACGCGTCGTCTTATTTGTTGCTGTTGCACCAAAATCCTCATCCATAGATTTATCTCCCAAATATACAAGAGTTGGACTTGAGACCTGTCATATACGAACTTAACTCATAGGAAATCGGCGCCCAGCTGCCCATGAACGGGAAGGGGGGAGGGGTCGGGACACATGAAAATGCGTATTTACACCTCTATTTCCTAAAGTATACCAGCTTAGAGTTTGATTCCAGTCCCGGGTCAAAAACTTTTTTCATGGGCAATTTGGGCCCACTTGCCCATGAGCTTTGAAGTACGCCGCATGGTCTTATTGGTTGCTGTTACACCTCTGCATCTATACATACATATCCACAAGTATACAAGACTTGAACTCAAGACATTTCATAGACGAACGTAACTCATTGGCAAATTGGGCCCAGTTGCCCATGAACCGGGGAGGGTGGGGGTGGTTCAGCTCTACATATAAATCCCCAACCCTATGATCCAAAAGCACAAAATAATTTCATCGCCCTATCTCAGGTTATTGTCAAGTTGAAATATAAAAATGGGAAGTCTGGGCCCACTCGCCCCTGAACCGAGTGGGGGTGGGGTTTGAGACCCGCAAAAAGGAAAAAGAGACCCCAATGCTGACAAACCTACCAAAGTTTCAGCTTGATATATGCTGATTCCTGTCACGGGTAACGAACTTTATTCCTGGGCAATCTGGGCCCAATTGCCCAGGAACGGGATGGGTGGGGGAGGTGCAGCTTTAAAAGTAGTTTTCCAGCCCTACGATCTACAAGTACAAGGAATTTCATAGTCTTATGCCCAACTCTGGTCAAGTTATGAACATTTACTGGGTAATCTGGGCCCATTTGCCCCTGAACCGGGTGGGTGCGGAGGGTGGGACCCCCAAAAGGCACAACTAGAACCCAGTACCCACAATTGTACCAAGTTTGAACTTGATACTTGCAATCGTTCACGAGTTATGAGCTCCACAAAATATGGCGAAAACCGAAAACCGAAAGCTGCTACAGCGCTCGCAATAGCGGATTGTTCCAAGGAACACTCCACTAAAAACAGAAAAAGAGAACGTTAAGTAACACGACCGCGACGTGGATAGGAGCGTAAAAGAGTATTCCGTGCTCTCATGGCTTCTGGTGACTGTACTAGATCCCCTGCAAATTTCCAGAAAGTATTACACTTTCGTGTTGGAATTGTGATCAGACAGTTACGAACCATTACCAATATTTAATGTGATTCTTCTCCGGAGAGTTGAGTGTTCGTTCTTGGCGAAACGACTTTTGGGGTGCGAGAAGAGCTGACGCACAAATAAACACTTCTGAACTTAAGTTTTTCTTTTAGATCGTCAAGGGCCCAGCCACGAGCGGGCCAAAGTTTCTGCTCGATGAAAGCTTCCGTCTTCCGAAGATTCAGCCCATTGTTTCGGTAGCGGCGAAAGAAGATGACCAGACGAAGGGAGACAGCAACAGCAACCGAACGACTGAACAGGGAAATGAGCTGAAGGACCTTGCAAAGAAATCAGCGGCGATCCTAACCGTAAGTAATTGTTTACCACCGGTTGCTCACCAGTTTTCTGTTTTTTTCTTCGAAAAACAGAAGAAAAGAAAACAGGGAATTTTAAGAACAGAACAGAAACAGGTTTCGTAGAAAACAGTTACCCTGTTCTGTTTCTGTTCTGTTTTTCTTAAAAAATTAGAAAACAGCTGTTTTGTCGAAACAGCTGAAATGGTAGTCTACTAGCCCGCGGGTTGTCGGCGACACGTGCCCATGGCACAACTTCCCCATTACAAAACGCCCCCGTGGCGAAACGTCCCCATGGCGAAACGTCCCCTGCTAAAATGAACCTACGACCAAAAATTATATTAATTTTGGGGGGAGGGGGGATTCATGATTTACATCAGACCTGACATTCTTTCAAAGTGGATTAATTTGAGACCAAAGCATGGAAAAGGGATGTAAGAATTGCCTAGGTGTATAATTTAAGTATAATCCGAAGGAATACACGGTTGACTAAAAAAGATCTTGAACTTCTTATCCCACTTTAATCCGCCACAACGGCAGTACGCTAAGTACGCTAATTTTTGCATTTTCCTTGTTTGACTCTTTATGAGCCAGATCAGGCGTCCGCCTCGAAGGATCCTATTGTAAAAAAAAAGATACCAGTTATGCTTTAAACGAAATAATACTAGCTATACTGATCAGTTACGGTTATAAGTTACTCTTCTTTTTTTTTATCAGTTATCAGTTACTCCGCCCTTTACTGCCTGTAAAAATGTTCCTAGCCTATATCTCTAATACAAACTCTAAAGTTGGTCCCCTCGCTCACGCGCCTGAAGTGAAGACCAAGGCGAACTTAAAAATCTTGGGGACTTTTCGCCACGGGGACGTTTTGCCATGGGGACGTTTTTGCCATGGGGACATTTTGCGATGTGGACGTCTTGCCACAGGGATGTTTCGCCACGGGGACGTTTCGCTTTTCGACGAGAAAAAGACAAAAAATAGACATAAATAGAAGAGATACTTTTGATACTCAAAAGTCATTCTACCTTTTTCTAAAATTGTTTGCAGTAATCCTGGGAAGCCTGATGTAAAAAACCATACAAGTTCACATTGGTCTGATAGATTTTAAACTGAATGACCTGAGCACTCGTTTAGTTCGAGCTGTTGCCCCAAGACCTAAAATATAGTCTGTTGATTGTCCCCAGTCCCGGATTCTAGTTTAGCTATGCATATGCCGCATGCTATCAAACAAATACGATACGATCTAGAACAAGTGGCGACAACAACGATTCGTAGCCCGTCGTAACGAGTCACAGTTTCAAGAAGGCCGCTACTTCTAGCTTACGATTGCCAGTAGGGTTTATTTTGAATTCTATTCAGACTAAAGAAAAAGAAAATAACAGAAACAGGCGGAAAACAGGTAAAAAAAACAACAGAACCAGGCAAAAACAGCATCCCAAAAAACAGAAGAGGTAAAAAAAAAACACAGGTGACCTGTTCTGTTTCTGTTTTTTTTTTGCAAGAACAGAACGGAAACAGGTACCCGCATAAACAGAACAGAACAGCACAGTACCCATGCTTTCTTAAGAGTTCCTGTTAGTCCTACAAGTAGTATGGCGTCTCACCCTTTCCACTCCCAAATCCTCCTTTTCCGTACCATAACGTCAGAAATCAGCTAGAAAGAATGGCAAGTTCTAAGGTATTCAAATTCTGTCCCATACCTACAAAACACTTCAGACGTACAAACGGTTTTATTCCAGAGCTCGTAAAACTTTTTCACGAAACACGATTGATTCTTAAGTGTGTTGAAATAGATATTGTAAATATTTTGTTTTACAATCATCGCAAATTTGGTTGTAACCACGGAAATGCGATTTGTAAAATGAACTTCCTATCTATCAATCTATCTATCTACCCAAAAAAGGACTTGAAAGGGAGCCAAACAGATGGAAACAAGGGTTCGTTAGGCTTTCGACTATCCGTCAATTTGAGACTTATCTGTTCCCCTTGGGGAGAGTGTAATTATTTAATTTGTTGGTGGCAACCTTGGTGCTTATCTTGCTTGGATTTGCGCTTTCAGAAGCCATCCCAAAATAAATAATTATTACATCCATTCAGATCACAGCACAAGTGCCAATCTTCTCCATCACCAATTGACAAAAACCTAGGCTCTTTTGTTGGCTATGATGGAGATGAGAGGAATTTTCCAGATACCACGGTGACTTTAGACCGGGTATCGGATACCATGGTGTATTCAAAACGCATCTTATTAGTCGCGAAAACGGCACACTTCCCGTCGGCTTGTGGCCACATCGTTTGTCTGACTGAAACAAACCGGAATGAATATCTCTGATTTGTTTATTGGACCACGACAACACTGAGTCATGTACCGATTGACCGGTTAGCGGCTTCAGCAAAAGACAAGAAAACAAAAGTTGCGGTCAGACCCAACAATGGATCGGAACCCCGTTGATACTAAAGAGACTTGTTTTTTAAGTTTTTTTTTTAAATTTTAGTTAATACTCTTTATTATACAAACCAGCTTTTACATACTAAACTACATGAACACACCTTTTGTAACCCTCTTAACATCCTTTATACATGTAGCTGATACTTCTGACTGCAGGAAAGCCGAATGGGCCTGTAGGGGTAGTAAAAAGAACACAAACAAACTTAATTCTACATGAATTTTCACATACTTAATTTTCACATACCGAGATGCTTATTTGTCTGGCTTTTATGTTGGAGTTTGGATTCGGCTTCTGACTTTTATGTTTTATGTAGGAGCTATACCACCTTAGCTCCAACAGCAGAGTCATCGACATTTCCAAGCGTGCCGTTGGCGAGCGTCCTCTCACAGACATGCTTCACCCAGCGCATAGGCTTTCGGTTCAACAGACAAAGGTGAAGTTCCTACAAAGGGAGATCGTTCGACTACAGGTAATTTTGTTTTTTACTTTTTGTAAAACAAAGTTTGTATAGTTATTCCCAAAAAGAAAGCTTCAGGGGGTCTTGTTTCTTTTTTTTATATTTATGTTATGTAGTTTGTGTATGCGAATAAACGAATGAATGAATTTCCCAAGGTCACGTAGTCTATTCCCTAAACTACGGGCTCGTGGTTATTTCTCTCCACCTCTGGAATAGCATGAACCAACCATCAAGATTAACCACGGAGAACACCATGCATTCATAGACACATCCTCGATTTTGGGGGCCAGTGCTTACAAACAATTTTTCATTTCGTATCTTCGGTTCAGTGTATTTTTATGGGGGCACTGTGCCCTTGTTCCAGAGAATTGTGCCCCAAAATGTTCATACACACATCCTCGGTTTTTGAGGAACAGTGTGAAAAACAGTTTCTCATTGCATATTTCCAGCACTGTGCCCTTGTTCCAGAGAATCGTGCCCCCATACACACATCCTCGATTTTGGGGGACAGTGCTGAAAAACAATTTTTCATTTCAGGTCTTCAGTTCTGCAAATTTTTATGGGAGCACTATGCCCTTGCTCTAGAGAATTGTGCCCCAACATATTCATACGCTGGGGCATGCCCTAATGTTGAAGCGTTGTGCCCCAAAAATTTGGATGTCTGTGTGAATGGAGATCACTGTATTTTTTATGTATCTGCTTGCCATCTGAGGGCGAGCAACAAAACAAATCAGGGCTGGGAAGAAGATCGCCCAGAAACCATGCTAACAAAACGCTCTTGTGAATACCTGTGAACAACTCGTCATGGACCTCTGCTACTAGGTAACAGCGATACTGAGGTTCTGGAAATTAAGCTCATTTGGATTTACTTCTTGCCTTTTTGTTTCGGGAGACAAATATGTGTTTTGATTGCTTGCTGTATTTCATTATCAAATTATTTTCTTCCATCTATCTATCCTTTCGTTCCAGAGCTCCCTTGGAAAAATAGCTGCGAACCAGGACAGCGGTCATGGTGGTATGGCATGCACGGTGAAGACTGATTCACAGGTAGGCAGGTGTCTTTACATTGTATAATTTGCGAGAGCACTTAGGTTCTCTGCTTGACAACATGGTTTTAGGCCCGGATCTTCGCTGTGGACTTCTGTTTTCGGTAATTTCTGCGAGAAATCGAGAAATCTCGGCTGGAAAACAAGTTTTTTTACTTAGATTTCTGCTCCGACTCCTTTAGCTTTCAGTGTGTTGCAACAACTAGCATTTTAGGCTTGGATTTCTGCTGCGGCTTCTTAATTTTCCAGCCTTGGGTTTGAATTTCTGCTCCAGCTGCTTCACTTTCCAGTATTTTGCAATATTTGTATTAGAACTCTTTAAGAATAGTATTTTGTATTGGAAAACGGATTTTTGCTGCTTCTGCCTCAGTTTTCAGCATTGTGTGCTGGAATTAGGTTTAAATTTCTGCTACGGCTGCTACAGTTTTCAGTTTCTATACATGAGTAACGTGATTTAGGTTGATTTCTGCTCCGGCTGCTTTACTTTTCTATACGTTACAGTCATTCGTGCGATAACTCTTTAGTGGTTAGAAAAGGCGATTGTAGGCTTAACTTTCTGCTGCAGCTGTTTTTGTTTTCAATATGTTGCATTAATTCCTGCGATAGTCGTCTGTGCTGGAAAACACAGTTTCAGGCTCGGATTTTCGCTCCGCCCACTGTCAGCATCTGTGTGTGTCGGTAATTTGTGTTAGAACTCGAGACAATTGCAATTCTCGTCTGGAAAACCCTTTAAGGTTTAGTTTGGATTGAAAAATTGTCAGCCATATATATATATCTGTATTGAAAAACCCAAAGGCCAAATACAGGATAAACAAACAACTCATAGGAAACTAAACAAAATATCAAAGTAAGAAACAGCACTTCTCGACTCGAGTGCTTTTTGCACAATTACCAAAAGAAACAATCACTCTTGGTGACGTAGAGCGTAAAATACCAAGAAGCTGCACACCATTCCCAGAAAATAATTAAACCCTTAAGTGCGAAAGGTCCTGGCACCTGAAAAGAAAATGCTGTCGTTCCGTGTCGCAGCATCCGGTGAATACCGGAAATTTAGTAATTATGGGATGCTGCGGATTGTATAGTGTGGAAGTGACTTGGGGATACGGGACTAGCATGGACCTGGTCGTTCGGCCGGATTATTGCGGACACGATTTTGGGACGAGCATTTGCCTGACAAAACTTATTAAAGGGCACTCCATGGTACCGCAACGTATTAGACCAGAATGGTCTCCGTCTTCGACTTACGTTATTTCGGAATGAAAAAAAACGTCTAGGGAAATGAGTATGGTGTATGTTTACGGGTAAATAGCATGCGAACTAAAAGCTAGCAAACTTAGAACTTTGGAGCTAGCAAACTCAGTTTAACATAAGGTGTTAGTCTTCGTCTCGGGTGGATTGTTCGGCCGTAATTTGGTAAAAACTGGGCATTTACGTAATTGACTATTCAAATGAGTTAAGGTTGAAAAGGTTCCTGTTGAACCCGGGATTTTCTTTGATCGGTGTTTACTAAAAAGTGCTACTAAAAAGTGCGAGCGATGACTTTTCGGATGGTTAGTTCTTTTTTGTCTTTACAGTATTTTAGGGTGGTTAGTTCGGCCGGAATTTGTTCTAGAATTTCAGCAAAAGAGAATATTAGAAAAACCATCCCATTTAGATCCGAGCGAAACCCTGGTCGTGTTTTGGCTGAATCATGATCTAGTAGTTATTCCGCTGAGATCGATCACTGCACTGGTTCATTTTGTATTTTAGGCGCCCTCTGACCTTCGAGCGCGGCTGTCCTTCAGCAACTCACTTAACGGTGCGACCGAAGCCGTCCACCTCTCCGTCAACGATCTTCGCAATATCCATCTTAAGCTTGCACCCTAGTCGCTCTTTCAGTTTTAACCTCTTTTCGGTTTAGGTCATTATTGCGCCTTCATTCCAGCGACTACTTAACTGCCTTTTGTGTTTCACTTATCGGAAAAATATAGATTAATTATGCCTGTAACCAAGTGAGAAAACCCTTCACCACTCTTGGGAACTCGGAATAGACTTCTTATTCGACTGTGATACACGGATTCGCCAGTTGAGTTTTACTCCAGCTAGCAATAATGCTGCCAATGGTAGAAAAATTAAACTGCGATTCTAGCAACTACATCTATCGAGGATTTACCCCCCCCCCCCGGCACCTGCTGTACACTCTTTGCCGGTCGAAAAAAGCGGTGCCTGTCACAAGTTATGCGATTCATCTTTTAAACGCTTCTAAACATGCTGGTTTTAAGTAGTATATAATACCGGCTCCCACTCCACCCTTCCCCCAATTTCAAAACCCCATTTTAACATCAATTTCTTAAATTTTAACATCCTTTTTACCAAATTATCCCCTTTTTTAAGAACATTTTTATTTTCTTACTTCCAAAATAAAGGATACAAGAAATGAGAATATTACCCTTTACTACATATAAAATACTACAATATACTACTACTTCTTTCTTTTTACATTTTTCATTTTTTATTCAAATATTACTGAGTAAACAGTTCTAAATCCACATATGTTTCTTTGTTCTTGTTTTCGCGTACATAAGCTGCAAAACCAGATTTTTCTTTAAAAGTAATTCGTTAGCAATGGCATTATATTTCTGTGTTATAAACAAATCACAGGGTTTGTCATTATGATTAATAACTACAACCAACTTATCACCATATTTTGTCTTAGCAATTCTCATTTTAACAATAGTATATTTCAGTCCTAGAACTAGTTCTTCTTTCCTGATTGTCTCATTGTATTTATTCATTCTGATTGTATTCAAGACTTCCTTTGTGGACTCCATTTATTAGGGGATGATTTTATTAAATAAAAATCCAGACTCACAAACTCACATACATATTTTTGTTAATAATACCTAATGTAGCTTTTCTTTCATAATATATAACACAGTAAATATTGTATAGTACAGGCTGAGCGTGTTTTAATGTTAAACTTATTTCAATATCAGCAGTTGTTCCATTATATATACTTGATTCGTGTTTGGAAACATCGAAACAGAATAGTGGATATACTTCTTTAAATTCTTCTTTACTAACAACACTACCAGTATCAAATGCTAATTGTTTATAACCCAAATGTATGAACCTATTGTAAAGATTTGAGTATTTACATTTATCATCGCTAAAATCACATTTAAGTGGTTCTTCAGGATATTTATCCCCATTAATTCTAAGTTCTATGTCTGTTAAATTCATATGATCAAACACCATATTATTCATTAATTGATTGTTATGCTTTTCATTTTTCTGTAACATCACAACGATTTTTGTAGGACTATTTCTCTCAGACACAACTTTCCAGGTGTGCTCCTTATTCTGACTAACATCACTTTTATAACTATTACATGCTTCCCACATCAGATTATGCTTTTTATCCTTAGCAAGATCCTTTTCTAATTCACTCATCATTTCGATACTAGGAGCTACACTAGGGATCTTCCAGGATAAATACTCGATTACTACTTTGAAATTAGTATTTCCATTTCTTATAATCATGTTGTTATCATCATTTCTTCTTAGAAATAATTTATGCGATGCACCTCTGAAGAATCGTTTGTTTCCTTTCAGAAATCCAAACAATTCTGATAATGGTAAATACATATTTACTAATTTACTGCTCTTTGTTCTGTTATATCTTTTTTCAAATCCTTTATTATAATTATTATTATTTCTCAAACTGACTGTTCCACCCCCTGCTGCAGCCCCTGCAGCCCCTGCTACTACTGGAGTTGCAGTAAACGAAGCAATAACAGGATTAATTTCTTTTCCTTGATTATAATCCTTATACCAGAAATGATTTCTTGCTGCACTTCTAGAATAATCATCAGAGTATTCAATCAACTTTGTAACGGTAGTTGTAATACCAACATGATTAATTTTTTCAACCGATTCATCGTTTATTACATACTCAGCGGTACTGAATAAATTAAATCCATTATTCGTTAAAGTAGCAACATCGGTTGCAGCTATAGGAGTCCCATCTTCGTTTACTATTCTTACACTGACATCAAGATAACTTTCACTTGGATAAAACCAGGAATCTAATTTCTTTGTTACGAATTCAAACTCTGATTTATTAGATACATTCACATCTGTTTCTCGAATTTCTTTAAATTCATATTTAACCACTGTATCATCCACAAGCGGTTCGTCAAATATGTTCCATTGCGGACTGATAACTTTATTTACTGCCATTTATATAAGAAAGAAATTATTAAATAAAACTTATTTCAGAATCTTTAATCCATTTCCAGTCATTAACGTTTTGATCAAGTCCTGACTTCTTTGATTTAAAATCCTTTTATTTGTACCGATAAGATCCTTCATCGATTTTTTGTTTCCAATTACATCAATGAGTTCCTTCTTGTTTACATCGATCAGATCTTTCCCATATTCTATTGCTCTGTTTTTCAACAACTCAAATCTCGGTTTAATAATATTATTATACATTGACATAGCCCCATCTTTTATTTGTTTTGCTGACGTTTGAAATAACTGGGAATTAACAATGTTTTTGAATACACTACCGATTCCACTTCCATACTGCCTTTTATAAAGTAATCGCTTATTATTAATCAACATTTATAGGTAAATAATTTTATTTCACTAATCCTTTAAGCTTTTCTTAAATGCAGCACGTATCCAACGTTATCACCATTCAAATCGATAGGTCTTCCCAACTGATCAGTAATTGTCATTCTCAAGGAGTAAATAAAGTCTTTTGTATTAATAGGAAGGTAGATTAATTGTCTAGGATTCTCAACAATTTGACAACCCGGTTCTGTATTAGGAACAAATGTCCAAATGACATCTGATTTACTTTTGTTTACGATAGAACTGTTTACGAGAGAGCAGAGAGAGCTTGGGTTCTATAGCAGGAGTGGGAGCTCGACTCGATTCCTCTGAATTAGTGGTCTGTAAAGCTGTTTTAAATGTATCACCTAATCTGAGAAACCGTCTTCTTGAATTATTATCACCTTCCTGTAGTTTATTAATTATCGTTTCAGCGTTCTCTTGTAATTTTTTGATGGTGTCTTTAGTGTTTTCTTTTTGTGCTATAATAACTGGAGCGTTTAACTCTGAAGCATATTCCCGAAATCCTGCCTTCTCCATCTCATTTTGTTGAACCTTTCTTCTCTGAACTTCTCTGTTCTTCACTATATCCGATAACATATCACTCAAGCGTCTTGAATCCATTTATATACAACTAATTTTATTTCATAATAAATTTTGAAAGTTCTTTTTCATAAAACCCTCCTTGAATTAATTCCCCACTTTTGTCAGATATTTCATAAGTAATGGGAATGGTAGGTCTGATGGTTGCTATCTGAAATACTTCATCCGTATAATTAGGTAAATATCCTTTATCGAAAATACTTTTTTCTTTTTTAATTCTGACTAAATCCCCTACTTTGACGTTTCCTGTGATTTTGTACTCATCTACTGGAGGAAACAGAGCACTAAAAACCTTTTTCTGATTAACCTTTTTACTAGCATCAACTGGTTTCATTTGTATTGAACGGTGGTACGAGTTATTATAATTACTCACAAATAAAGGTAAAATATCAATCCAATTAGTAGTGCTATTGTGAGTGAAATATTTCCATAGCTTTTCTTTTAGCGTTCTATTGAACCGTTCAACGATTTGTGCTTTCAATTCGCTTTCAGATGCAAACCAGTGTATGCCGTTATTTTTCAAAAAAGTTTGAACATTTCTCATCACAAATTCTTTACCTTTATCAGTTTGTAGTTTCTTAGGAATTCTTTCTTTAAATATAACACTGAATGCTTTTATTATTTCAGCACCCGTTTTGTCTTTCAGAGGGATACACCAAGCATATTTACTAAAGCAATCAATAACAGTTAAAATGTAATTTGTCTTATTATTTTCTTTTTTATATTTCTGCATGTCAACTAAATCAGCTTGCCATTGCTCATCAACATAGTGAACATACACTCGCCTCCTTTCAAAGTTATGATAGGAAGGTTTGTGTAACGTATACACATTCTCATTTTGCAACACATTTTTTATTTTATCCTTGGAAACCTTAACACCATTTTCTTTTAATTTTCTGTAAATATCATCCACACCTGAATAATTAGAATAATACGTCTTTAAAATATCTGTTTCTGCGTTGAGGTTTTTTTTAAAAAGCGATTTTTCCTCGATCCGCAAATAACACAATTCCCTTTCAGCATTGGAACATTAATTTTTTTGTGACACTGCCTTAAACATTGATTCAGTGTCAGTGCTCTTTTTACATTTCATACAATAAATCTCCATTTATTAGAAAACAATTTTTATAAACGAAAAGCTACCAACTTCATTTTGCGCTTAATGTAGGAAATACAGTGAAGTCCACAGTTTAATTCATCTATATTTTGAACAGCAAGATTTTCATAAGCTATTTTTTTCTTTGAAGTTCTTAGATATTTAACTATTTCTTTTCCTGGAGGAATACCGAAAGAATCGAAAAATTCGACATAGGGGGATTCAGGTAGATTACAATAGGCAACCCAATGTGTTCCAGGCATTCCACGTTTGTCATAGTTGATTACACCACATTCCGAATCGTTTATATGTTTGGGTAGCGTATCTAAAGAGAAAACACCTCGAAACTGTGGTATACTCCCTAATGCATCCATAATATCAAAATTGGTTAGAGGTCCTACTTTACTTTTGCTTCTTTTTTGATGTCCCCGTTTTTTGGCTTCTTAGGTCTACCACGTACCCCATGACCGACAACTTTTTGCGTTCCAGGAAGTGTAAGCGCGCCACCTGTGTTGACATCATCGTTTTTTTCCTTCCTAGGCCTTCCACGTACCCCATTACCCACAACTTTTTGTGTTCCAGGAAGTTTAAGCGCTCCACCTGTGTTGACATCATCAGTTTCCTTCTCACGTACCCCATTACCCACAACTTTTTGTATTCCAGGAAGTTTAAGCGCTCCACCTGTGTTGGTCATTTTATCCATAATTTTCTTACCAGCGAATGTACCCAAAGCAGCAGCACCACTTGTTAAAGCTGCCTTACCAAGGGTAATTGCTAGCGGTATTAAAAATGGAAGTAATCCACCCTTTTGAATCGCTTCTTTCATCTGTTTGTATGATACATCAATATCACAGCCCTTATTATTCATTTTACATGTTTCAATTTTATCAATTTGTCGTTTACTTAAAAGTAACTTAACTGGTTCTCGTTCATTTTGTCTACTATGACTAACACGTATCTGACATTTTTGTTTAGCACCAAAGCATTTCTTCAGCTTTCCTTTCTGAAGCTTTGACAAATAAACTGTATACTCCATTGTTTCAACCATTTATTAGGGAATTAATTTATCTTATAAAATTTATTTACCAGCCATCATTTTTTCTATTCTGGTAACGAATGGTTTGTCAACAGGTTTTAGCTCTAGCTCTAGAAGCCTTTTTAAAATATTTACTACTGCTCTTTCAATATTATCGATACGAGTTTTTTGACCAGCAATCTTTCCTTCAATTATACCGTTATGGGTGTGTTGCCCAAGAAGCTTTTTGTCATAATCTAAAAGATTCATAGTTAACGTTGCTAAATTAACAGCATCATTTTTGTTTCTAGGGTTTTGAACATTTGTTATCAACTTGTTTTCAGCGTTAATCTCTTTATCATTAACTCAAACTATTTCTTTTACAAATAACCCTTTATCTTTAATCCTTACCAATAAATTATCAGGAGAATCATGTACCGCAGTTAATCTGTTGATATCTTCGCTAAAATACTGATTTGCCCCCACTTGTTGTGCGGTAATTTCTTCTTTAAATTGATTCAAAATAATAGTCATAGATCTGAAACTAATAGCGTCCTGGTCAGCTTTCGCATCCCCTAACATAATAATTCTCTTACCTTGTAGGTTAATATTACCGTTGTCATCAGTAACTCTCTTTTCATTCGATTCGTTACTAACCTTTTTTCCAACACTACCAAATTTATTCATTTATTATAGAAATAAATTATCCGGTAAATTTTTCAAAGTTTTTCCTGTACTGAAGGGTTTTATCTTTTATTTTTAAATCTATGAAGAAAAAACCGTAGCCCTTGGTTGCAGTCTCGAATTGTTTGAGAAATTTTTCATTGTCTATACTGGATACATGGCTTTGTCTTATGAATTTTACTTCTTTTGGATTAGAACACTGAAAGAATGCAAAATAATTGCACTGGAGCCTTACCACCTTTGGCGTTTTATGATAGCTTTGAGACAAGTAAATAATTGAGGCATTTTTCTTTCTTCCTCTTATGAATAAGTCTTCTATTTTCTTCTGGTCTTTTTCAGTAACAAAATCATCAAAGATAATCAAGTTTTGGTACTCAGGGTCTAAGTCGTCAACATCGACAATATCATCAAGATTGTTACTTACTGTTAAGACTTTCGATTTGCATTGTGACTCCAAAGTGGTCAAATTGGTTATAAGGTCTTGATATTTATCTTCTTCAAGATCTTTAGCATACAAGTATATTCGGTTGAAACAAAGATATTCATAAATTAAATTCAAAAGAAGGTTAGTTTTCCCTGTTCCAGAACTACCACAAATTAAGAGTCTAAATGGCCACTGAGGTGCAAGGTCGTGCTTATTCTGATAAGTGTTCTTTTCACTAAAATCATAGACTTTGATTGGAGCCTTTTCATTCATTTATTTAGGAAGAATTTTTCATTATAAGATTTACTTGAGTATTTTAAGTAGGTACTTGAAGTTTTTAAGTAGGTTACTTGATTTTTTTAAGTAGGTACTTGAATTTTTTAAGTAGGTACTTGAATTTTTTAAGTAGGTACTTGAATTTTTTAAGTAGGTACTTGATTTTTTTAAGTAGGTACTTGAATTTTTGAAGTAGGTACTTGAATTTAATGTTTATAACCTAAAGGTAAAGTGTGTATTTTATCGCTTGTTACTATCCTTTTATCATCCTTAGGATCTAACGCTTTTTTATTCTGTTCTTCTTGAAACATATTGTGCTTGTATGATCTTAAGTTATACTGGGTTATAGAATGGTTTTCCGTTTTACCAAACAGTACATCCTTATAGTTTTGAATCGTAATTTTATCTTTAACTATATTGGTTTTTATTCCTTTCAGTTTTTTGCTAGCTTTTGAAGGGTCTTGGTTGTCCTTTAAATAAGCATATACTTTTGATCGTAATCCAACAAACTCTGTCATAACCTGTCCACCTAATTCATCTTTCATCATTCCTATCACTTTCTTATTTACATTAGGAAACCTATATGGATTATCTTTCGCATAATCAGATGTATCGAACCTCTCATTCAAATCCTGTTTGATATCTTGATAAAAATCTTCAGTTCTAATATCATATATGAAAGAATCAGTGTCCATATAACACAAATCAATTTTATTTCCATATTTAGGCTTCATATAATCATAATGGAATTCATACATCAATAACTTGGATAGTTCCAATACAGCAAAGCCGATATACATTGGTTTGTCTAATTTTATCTTTTCCTTTGACATTCTTGCTACTGAAAAGTTTTCACTGAATATTATTTCAGATTTAAAGTTGGGTTTCTTTATTATTTTTTCTCTTGTTGCATCATCCGTTATTATTTCCATATCCGCTCGCTTCCTTACGTTTTCCATAGTTTTTCCAAAGCAAGCATTATTCATAAGCTTAAAGAAATCCTTTTCAAAATCATTTGTACCTTTAGTTCTAAGTGCTGTGTTGTGGTCTATATATCCTTTTAAGTAAGCACTTTCAGTGAATCCTAGTATTCTGTGTACTCTCTTCAATATCAAACCTTTTTGTAAATAAAATTCTAGATTCCTGTGGTGAACTACATAGTTGGTTTTATCTAATACTGTAGTACATAGCTTACCATTAAAATGTTCGGGTGCTAATGGTAAATCCTTGTGTAATTCGTGTAGTTCTTTTGGATATTCTAAATCTACCTCATATATAGCACCTACATTCTGTAATTTCATTATCGAATTGATGTGAGTTTTTAGATGATTGTAATAGTCGATTGATTCGTATTCATTCCTTTCTTTCAAATCATCCGGTATGGAAATGAATTGGAAATCATTCGCTGGTAAATTCTGCGACATCGCCCACCCATATAAATTATTAGCGTCTAAATACATTAAATAATTAGGTGGTTTATGCTTATTATAATCACTTGTATATTTATTATTTGCTTTTGCGTATCTTTTTATACATTGGGATACACCACCTCTTATTCCCTTTTCAATGAATGTATACATGTCTTCCTTCGAGAATAGCGGTAGTTCTACTTTTGAATGCTTTAAGAAAGAATCCCATGTCAACCCAGGAGCTGAGAAGTAATGAAGTGGATCCAGATCATAATTCCGTATACAAACGTTCCTGAAATTCTCCACAACATCTGATAGAATTAACACATCACTTTTTAGGTACAACTTGGTATAATCAAGTAATGTTTCACAGTTAAATTGTTTCCATATAGATACCGCTCTTTTATAATCACTTTTGTCAATACCTTTCCCCGTCAACCTAGAATAAAAGCTTTCTATTGGTGGTAACTTTGTACATTTCATTTTATCGAAACTATCTACGAATTCATAGGGATACACCCCTTTTTTAATAATTTCTTTGAATTCATCGTCATTTTTGAAACTGTTAGATGTGAATTTGAAATTCTGTCTTAGATGATTACAAGGTACTTTGCAATCACATTTTGCTAAATTTGCTGATAGTTTGTCTAAAGATGAAGCCATAAATCTAATCGAATCTATAAACCGGATCTCATATTTTATTTCCGTATCCGTCTTTCTTATACTTATTGATTTCGAGAATGATATGAAACTTTCTGCACTTTCAAAAATTCCGTTATCAGGTATCAATTCTCTAACAAACAGATGGGAATCATATTTAGATAAATTATGTATTACTACCGGGATATGCCTAGGAATCCTGTATTTCATATTACATTCAGCATGAGCAAATCCCCTATCTTCTCCTGTCATGTGGTCGTGATCAAAGTGAGGATTTTCAGTAATTTCAGTTGTACAGATGTGACAAGTCTTATTCATTAGATTTTTCCATTTTTCGGTAATTTCTGCATTGGTATAAGTATGGTTTCTTTGTCTGCTTTCATATTTGTTTGCAATTTCTGTGGATACTTTTGTAACGGTTTTAACAAAATGTTCTGCAGCGTCTTCACCGAAATAATCGTAGTATTTGTTCTGGTTTGTATCAAAGGAACAGCATACCTGAAATCCGTAAGCAAATGGTTTCTGTTTGGCCACTTTTATTGTTTTCTTCCCGTGTACTTGATTGTACTCTTCATTATAAGACTCAAAGTCGGCTATTATGCAATAAGGTACTTTCATTTGTTTTGCAATATTTTTATATTGTATACTTGAACCTTCAGGAGGCATTATTATATCAGGATCTTCGCAATTATTTTTACTTTCATGTTTTTCAAAGTGTTCTTCTTTTGTAAAATGCCTTCCGCAAAAAGTGCATAGGTATGTCTTTGTTTTATTTTTAGAGATTTGACTACCAACTAATCTGCTCAGATCCTTTACCAGTACATAATGATTATCGAAATATAATAAATTAATAACATGTTTAGCTGTTTTGCCATTGATTGTACTTTTTAGTATATGACTTCTGATAATTTTCTCTTTTTCAATTTGAAATAAACAAATCTTAATGTTGTATCTATTTTCAAATTTGTGTATATCTTTAGTATCCATTGGGAAGTTGGTAACCCCTTTGAAATCAAATTCGTTCTCATATTGTTTATATTTCGAAATTCTTTCCGGATGATCCTTAGCTGGGTATAAATTTGCTAAGATTGACCAAAGAAAGCATTTTTGATCCTTATTTTCAATATTCAGACAAGCTCTTTTATTTCTTACGAAATCTGGCAGTATTTTAAACGTTCCTCCCATGTAAGATTCTATTCGTGTCATCCTATAATCAATTCCTTCATACCGACTAAATTGTAGCCCAGATCGAGGGGTATTACTTAAAGAACTCAGTCTCTTGTTATTATCATCCAAATGACTATGAGTAAGAATGCTATTTTTATTTAAAATCCAAGAAGTACTGTTGTAATATACTACTACTTCTTCATCATTTTCCTGTCTATAGAATATAACCCTGGTTACAAACTGAACTCTATATTGATTTATTTCGTTCATTCTTCGTCTCAAATCTGCGAAAACAAAAGCAATAAGAGTATCTTTTTCTCTTCCATTGCTTTCAATAGAAACGTTGATGGTATAAAGGTTTTCCGTTTCCCTAGAAATAGTAGGCTGCTGTTCTTCTTCCTTTCTAAATAAATGATCAGGAATCAATTTTTCTTCTTTGATTTTTTTCTTATTTATAAAGAGAGTGGATAAATCGACTACTTTCTGTCTACTGTTATCACGTCTTTCTGTTTGATCTCTTATGATATCTCTATTTTTCTGTACGGAATCTTTATGTTTGGTAATAATATTATTATAGTATTCTTCAACTCTTTTTAGTACTTCTTCTCGGTTTCCGCGAGTTGATAGGTTCTTGTTTTTCAGAAATTTCTTTAATTCGCTTGTCTCTTTTTCTTTGTTATCATTGTATTCTTGTTTTAGTTTTGTAATGGTGATATTATTTTCTTTTATCTCATCTTCCAGAATGGTTCGTAATCTCGGTTCTGGTTTGTAGTCGGATGGTCTGTTCTTATTATGAGTTCTTTCGTTTCTGCGTTCAATTTTAATTTTATCTTCAGCTATCAAAATATACTTATTAAGACGGTTTATTATATTATTTGTTATTTCATGTTTCTTAGCTCCATTTGTTTTGATTTTATTAATTTTCGCATAAGTGCGCAGTTCATTATATGTGTATAGCGATAATCTTTGTATAACCGCTTTGTTGTTTGATATAACCTTTTTACAAAGCTGAATAACCTCTGCAGTATTCATCATTTAATAGGGGAACATTTTTATTAATGAATTTCTCCCGACTGCGTTTTCTTAGTCGTAAAGAAAAGCACTGGTTTCAGTATGCGTTTCACTGAGCAAGCGCTATCTAGATTGTCTCCGATCAGTCAAGAAAGTTTCAGTAGAGTTCCGTAGATAGCAGATGTGTTTTGTGTTTCACGGAGCAAGCGCTATCTAGATTCTCTCCGATCAGTCAAGAAAGTTTCAGTAGAGTTCCGTAGATAGCAGATGTGTTTTGTGTTTCACGGAGGAAGCGCTATCTAGATTCTCTCCGATCAGTCAAGAAAGATTCCATACAGTTTAGCAGGTGGCGAATGTGTTCCGAATCGCGAACCTTTCATTCAATCAAATAATTTCTGAAACAATTTTATTACATAATAAATGGAAGAATTAGAAAAGAAAATGTATGTTTACCGTCGCAGTTACAAGTACTACAATCGTATAAGTAATAGCTTACTTGTATCCAAATTCCTCTTTTCGGCAGCAGGAATGTCTGCGTTTCTAGTGCTACCGTTAGCTTCTTTAAGTTTGGGTGCTGTTATCATCGAAATAATTGAAAAGCAGTTAAGCATTGCTGATAGAAAAGCAGAATTTAGGACAAATTACAATTTTTATACTGAGTTGTTCTCAATGCTAAAATGCGGACAATTAACAATTGAGGAGGTAATTCAGAGAGAAACAGAGATGCGTAAAACCTTTCGATTTTTTCCTCGCGAAAAATACATGAAACAGGTTCGCTTGAACGGTTATAAATATTGTAAGAACGAAACTATCAAAATACAAGAAAATTTACCAAAAATATAAAATTTTTGCAAAACCTCCCACCCCAGACTTTGAAGATTGAAGATGTTTATTTGTCGTCTTATTATTTTTTATGGTGTGTCTGGGGTGCCCCGTGAGGGGAGGAAACCCTCTGAGTTTTTTGTTCGCCATCCTCACCATTAACCTCAAGTTGATGGCGGGATTCGATCTCACGACATCATTGATGAAGTGGTTGATCTAAGACGTTGCAACATCTTAGACCACTACACCAACGGGGCCTGCAGAATCTCCGCAACGAAATGTTTTGTGATGTGAATACTAATGCGCAATGAGATTTTCTGTTTTTTTGTTGCCCTAAGAGCTTTATCAGTACTAGAGGTAGAATTGTTGGATACGTTGAGGAGATTTTAATTTGATGATGTGATGAATATTGATTTGGATTTTTTTTTTTACATTAGATATTATCAATAAAAATATGTATGTAAGTTTGTGAGTCTGGATTTTTATTTAATAAAATCATCCCCTAATAAATGGAGTCCACAAAGGAAGTCTTGAATACAATCAGAATGAATAAATACAATGAGACAATCAGGAAAGAAGAACTAGTTCTTGGATTGAAATATACTATTGTTAAAATGAGAATTGCTAAGACAAAATATGGTGATAAGTTGGTTGTAGTTATTAATCATAATGGCAAACCCTGTGATTTGTTTATAACACAGAAATATAATGCCATTGCTAATGAATTACTTTTAAAGAAAAATCTGGTTTTGCAGCCTATTGTACGCGAAAACAAGAACAAAGAAACATATGTGGATTTAGAACTGTTTACTCAGTAATATTTGAATAAAAAATAAAAAATGTAAAAAAAAAAAGAAGTAGTAGTATATTGTAGTATTTTATATGTAGTAAAGGGTAATATTCTCATTTCTTGTATCCTTTATTTTGGAAGTAAGAAAATAAAAATGTTCTTAAAAAAGGGGATAATTTGGTAAAAAGGATGTTAAAATTTAAGAAATTGATGTTAAAATGGGGTTTTGAAATTGGGGGGAGGGTGGAGTGGGAGCCGGTATTATATACTACTGTTTTATATGTTGTAACATTTGGTACCCGGTGCCGGTAACGACCTGGCACCGCAGCACCGGGCACTTTTTGTGTACGAAAACCGAGAGTGGCAACCCCTCGACGAATATTTGATTTTGGTGAGTTTCTTCCTAGGAGTTGGGAGTTTGTTCTAAGATTTCTTTTTGGACAGGGCTGCTTTTTGAGATCCCAACACGTAAGTGGAGGGATACCTATGACTTTGTGAAGGTTGTCCGTCTGTCCGTTCGTCCGTCCGTCTGTCAGCATGATAACTCTCGAAGGGAATGAGATATTTTGGTGAAACTTGGCGTGAGGATTCTCTGGGTCAATGGAAAGGTCGAGTTCGTAGATGGGCCCCGTAGCTGTATATTTAAGGGAGGGGGAAGGGTTACAAGTTAAGAGGCGACATAATATTTTTATTATCTAATGAGATGGTCGGTTTCGGAGTAAAGAGATGCTGAATCCGAGTATAAAATTTATTTTCGCTCCGGACAAGTAGTTCACCCGGAATCCGGCAAAAAACGAAAAATTTGTAAAAAGCAAAAGTTGAATCTGAAGTTGATTAGAGGATCCATTCAGGGATAAGGAGACATGGAGAATCCGAATATGAAGATTATTTTATTGTCGGACAAATAGATCGCCCGGAATCTACAAATTTAGCATGAAGTTTTAAAATTCAATGACATAGTCGATATAGGGTGAGGAGACATGCTGTTGTAGCTTTTTAACATACTAAAGATAAACAAAAAGTGTATGCGATCAGTTTAGTTCCCAACGGATATTTACTGGGTCGTAAAGGAAGAATGTATTTAACAACTGTATGGTGAACAATTTAATAAAAATTTGTCAACCATTTTTTGGAAAACCAGGTGGCCACACCAGTCCCTACTCTACCCCTTTATCCATACAAGCGAAAGCTCTGCGTTGATGACGACCATTTTACACCTAGCGTCCGTATTCTTTGGGTTTAGTCATGGCGATTGTTTGTCGTGTCGGGGGTTTGAACTATGTTGTTCGAACTTCGTATGAGGATTCACTTCGCCAAGTTTGTGGATGGGTCCTTGAGCCCTATATTTAGAGGCAGAGAAAAGGGTTTCGAATTAAGGATAAAAATATGTTTTTATAAGCTGATGAGATAGTCGTTTAAGGGGTTAGGGGGCCCGATGAATCTATATCTAAAATTGGTTTTCTCATTTGGTTAGTTGTTTGGCCGTAAGTTACTCCAAAACAGTGCACACAATTTTACACATTCAAGCGGTTGATTGTGGATAAATGGCAAAATGGTAAAGGCGTCTGGCGAAGACTTGGAAACCTACAAGATTGGATTGTCTGAATCAAGAAGTACAAAAAATATTAAATTTGCGTGATCCCATCGAAACCTTATGTCTTATTTTATTGGGGCGTGACATTGACATGGGTTTTTCTGCGGAGACAGGGTTGGGGGTTGGATTTCCAATTCAGTCAGAAGTCGGTCAGTCAGACTGCGGAAAATCTCTGTCACCAAATTGGATACGCTAGCATCCTCCAAATCGGATACGCTAGAATCTCTGTTCATTTATCACAGTTTCCTTTTCTACCTTGAGCCTGAAGAGGATCTTATGACAGGAAGGGACAAAATATCGCTCGAATAAAGCTTAGCTGACGTATCCGTCTACTGCAATCAAATATTATTTGCAGTCAGCTTGGGCGGAAGGAATATTGACAAATTTCTCAGCTTCCAGTTTTCGTCACATCGAGCTGTAACCGAGGGGTTACCCAATACCCGGCACCTGCTGTACACCCTTTTCCGGCACCGTCCCAAACCAGTGTCACAGTACACTGTCTTGCTGTACACTAAATTCGAGAGTGGACAGCCCCTCGGCTCTACCGGATATTTTTACATATCGTTGGAATATCGTGACTGTCCATACTGCGAATTGATTCTTAGCTTCTGTCACCCTTGTGATTCTCAGTTGCTTTTAGGCTACTTTACGTCAAATTTGATAGTACATCAGCTGAGTTTTATTTGAGCTGTATTCGGCCCTTCTTGGCAAGGGTCCTGTTCAGGAGGGTCTTTGCCAAGAAGGGCCGAAATATAGCTCTAATAAAATTCAGCTGACGTATCCATTTTGCACTAACAGATATGATTCGCAGTCAGCTTGGGCTGAAGTAATATTTATACTTTACGTCGTGTACGTCATACAGCCGAAGGTCTTCATATGCCTTTGATAGCAATTTAGATCAAAGGATGTATTTCTTCTTGTGAAATGCCTATTTGACTGAATGTATCGAAGAAAACAATAAGCTTAATTGTCAAAACATCGGTTAGATACTCAAACATCATGACATTCAGCTGTCAAACCAGAAAGAAATTCTGACAAACAAAACTCACGCCAATAAAACCCTTAAGGACAGCGTAATTGCGGGTTTAGTTCGACTTCGACACCTAAAGTTTCGAACGCCACATGGCGTGGAGGCGCTATTGACATTTCATACATTTTTTGTAAACCCAAAATTGTGATCGCTCTGCTCTGGCTCAGTTGTTTTACGGGAGAAAAGACGCCCAGGCCGGTGCTTTGGACGCTTTCGGTAGCGACGCGCAAGTTTTTTTCTGCTCCTTGCCTTATTAGTGTTATTACTGAAACGGAGCAAGAATTGGAAAATTGGACTTTGAATAATTATTTGACCAGTCTAAAGCAGACTAGAGAAAGGGTGTGGACAGTGAACTTCAATTTAGTGAACAGGCGGAATGATATAAGAGAGTTCTCGACGATCTGAACGTTTGGAAAGGTTGCTGCTCTTGGAACATGTGTGATACTCCGACATTTCTTGCCATAAAAATATGTTCATTCCCGCACCTTATGTTGTAGACTTGGATCAAGTGTTATAGTTCTAGCTGGAACGTTTCGAAAGTTAAACGTATACTACTCTTGGAACCCATAGCTCTTTATGTTTGTATTGTGACGCTAGTGCGATACGAACTTAGAAAATAAGAGGGGAACTTATCAGTGCATAAAGCAAACAGTGCGAGTTGGACTCGTACCACCCTGTGTGGATCTGTTTAATAGGCTAGAGGAATTGCCAAATAAATAGGAACATTATCATTCAGACTCTTGTCATCTTAGGTGACTTGATTTTGACAGCTCTGCAAGTCGTGAATCCGGTGTGCTTGTTCCAGTGAATAATTGGTGCGAACCTTATTGAATGTGATTAGTCGTTGAAATTGTGAATTCCAGGCAAATATATTTAAGGGTTCCCGTCGTCCGTCATGCCAGTATTTTACCAATGACTTACGCAATATGATTATTGTGACTTCTGTATTGATTGCCAAAAAAAACAACATCTGGTGAACAGTGCACCTCCCGAAGAGATGAACCCTTAAACCGCTTACTGGCGATTATTGACAGAAAACTTGGTAATAAATTATTCACGGCTTGGTCGTCCGCAGCGGTGGTATCAAACCACAGTGGTTCTTGAACCCTCCTTCGCCACCCCGTCCTACTTCCGCTACTTTCATCGTCGTATTAATTAGACCGAGTTGGATTTATTGTCTTAATTCGCGTGCCGTAGAAAGGTCCGATTAGCAATGGTCTAATAATTCCGTGATGACTCCACCGATTGACTTTTTGGACTTACTGCCCGAGTCCATGGTGGACTCGGATTGTGACACAGGTGATTTTTCCAGCCTAAATGCGACGGCTAGTATTGCCTGTCATGACTCAACCACAGAGCCTTCTAATTCCCTCGAAGCTGACCTGCAATCCATCGAAGAAGAAGGTCTGGTGTCCGCAGAATCCCTTGTGAAAGACGAAGTATGTCTAGCTGAGGACGATAAAGTGTTTGATGACGATAACAAACCTGCTCATGGAGAAGTGCCGATCGACCTTAGACCTGTTGCTGAAAATGGATCACCTACTATTGTGGTCGAAATTGCCGTTCGTCCACCCGAGAACGAGTCGGTGTCGCATTCAGAAAATATGGATGAACACAAAGTCAACGAAAAGTTGATTGTTGATGAAAATGGTTCATCTGCAATTTGGATTCAAACGGCTGTTCGTCCACCCGATCACGTGTTCGGGTCGCATTCAGAAGGTATGGATGAACACAAAGTCAGCGAAAAGTTGATCGTTCCGGAAAGTCAAAACTGTCCTGTGACTCTCGAAAGTGGAATGGAGAATTATTTTCCACGCAACGATATGGGAGGTGATGATCTCTCCGACTTCGTAGCGGTTGCTGGAGCGACTGACAGTATGACAATTGTGGTCGAATCCGACACAGTACATGATACCAAGGGGCTTGTGATCCTCGATCTGTTGAAAGACTTGAAAAACGCTCTCCCAGAGAAGGAAGTTCAAGCCATAAATGCGAACTCTTATGCTCCCGGCACGCTTTCTATGGCACAGACAATTCGTCGCGCGTTTGTCAGCAGTGCATCAGCCGACCTGAGATATCCCAGCACTCTGGAAGAAGAATTAAAATTACTCGCCGGACGCGCTCTAGTTACGGTCGGCGTCTCTGATTTACAACTTATCAACAAGGCACCCGAGTTAGTAACCCCTTTGTTCAGGTCTGAATGTAGAACTTCTTTTGTAGAAGATCCACCGAACCACGAATCTGCGCACGAAAGGAATCCAGCTTCCGAAACAATACGCAAAGTTGAAAATCTAAAGAATGTCGGTGCTTTTAACAGGGTCGCCGGAAATCGTACAGGAAGAATTGAAGGTTATGAGCGATCTGGAGCGATCAAAGAATCGTCAACAGATGTGGGAGAAACAGACATTTCACCTATCAATCCTCTAGATATTGATGAGCATGTCGAAATATGTTCGATTACACCTTCTGTCCACAACATATTGCACGATAAATTAATGCACCGTCATGATGCGGTCAACAGTGAAAAGGAAATTCCGGAATGCTCCGAGGCTCCCCTGAACTTCAGAATAGGCATGGAGGTTTCCAAGAGCGTCTTGCGTCCTGTAAACGTTCAAGATATTCCAACTTCTTTACTGCAGAGCACGGACTGTTTAAACGACGCGTTAAGTCTAGCCCTAGCGAAGAACGTCCCACCCTCACAAAAGTCCGCTCCGTTTTCCACGAACTTTGTCATCGATTCTAAGGGAAATAAAGACGAGCCCTTGGACATAACATGGGCCTATACCAGCTTGGCATACCCGTTCCGAAGCTGCGTGGAAATCCGACAAGTGAGCGTTATCCAGGGATGCTACTCTGGTGGAATAACGGGGACGCCTGACAAATACATCATTGCAAAAGAACAGAAATCACTTGATGTGGGAGCTAATGAGAAAGCAGACTCTGAATCTAACGACCAGCATGAGAACCTCGTGACTGTTCATCCATTAAATTCAGAGAAAACAGACGACGTATCGAATTACACATATGTTTTTCCAAATAAGAGTACACTGAGCGAAGCTTCTGGTGAAAATTTGAGCGGGGTCAGCCGTAGCAAACTGCGGCGAAGTAATAAGTTCCTGAAAAGTGACACCAAAATCCGAAGACTGTACAGGAAATATAGCCTGGACTCTATTTTAGACGAGAAAAATCCGGAAAGCGATGACGGCTTTTCTGATAGTTCCGAGGGAGAGGTTAGAGGGCGCCGGGGCCGACCAATTAGCAATTATGATTTTCTCACGGTGAAACCCGAGTCGGAACGTGACTGTTCTGGTGGAATTCTAAGTGAATATTTTATGCCCCAGAAGGGAGGAGAGAAAGCGGCGCCCCATAATGTCAGTCTGAGGGCCAATGTCAAACAAGTGGTTTCAGAAACAGGTGAGATTTTCTTTTCTTCTTTTTTTTTCATTCTTCTGGAACAAGAATGTTCCCTGTGGAGAAATAACGAACGTTGGAGAAAAGTGATCTGTTCGGTTACTGTACATTTACTCGCATCTCGGTTTTTGTCGAAAATGTTTCGAGAAAAACCGACAAAAATTTCGAAACATTCACATTGACAAAAATTTAGCATTTAGCATTTTAACTATTGTTACTATTGGTATAATTATTTTTTTTTTGTCTCGTTTTTTGTCGAATTATTTCACTAGAACTAGAACATAGAAGAACATATGGACGACTGCATCACATTCACAAAAAATGATATTTTGACTGAAAAATATTATAATTTTATTAGTATCAGTAGTTGCTTTTATAAAAAGAAAATTTTCGATTATTCTTTTTAGTCTAAAGGGTTGTCACTGTTTTTCCTTGCGCCGTTTGCATCCTTTTTCGTTTGAACTAGTTAGTCAGAAATGCCTCTCCATATGTTGTACTGTGATCCAAGCAGGAATATAGCGTTGTCTAAGATCCACGGCAATATCACCTGTCGCACTTCTTCAGATCCTTCTATCTATTCCCTATAGCCATTAGCTCTAATCATACTTGCGGTGTGAAAATTAGCAAATAATAATTTCGAGATTTAGTCAGATTACAAGTGGTCACTGACTGTTTACCTACGGTATTGTTCTGGTAGCCTCAAAGGCATCCCCACGCGGTCAGTACCCATCGTTTACGATTTTAATTGCAACGAATTTACCGGGTAATTAGACATAATTTAGGTAATTGTAGGTTTTTACGTTTAAATATGTCTTTAATTTAATGTGTGGGGGAAGACAAAAGAACCACCCGTTTTTGGATTTCACAAAGTTTTATGGCAAGGATTGTGCCAAAGAATAAGAGCCTCGGATCCTTGCATTGACGCCTATTAGCTAATCTAATTTCTAAAGCATTCCGTCGTTTAGCTTTTCTCTCCTTTAGAAATACTAACCACTGTTTGTTCTGACCGCATGCGACGTTTTTTAGGCCTAAATCTGTTACATTCGCAGATTTTATTTGGTGGTGCTAAACGTACCAAGTCAGCTAAGATCTGGCGATATTTCTGCCGTACTTGGCAAGGGTCCTTGTCAGGCCGCAAACTAAATATGACTCACAGAGTCACAGTCAGCTTGGGCTGAAGGAGTACTTAACCTTTTTTTTCTTGCGTAATTTGGAAAAAAAAATATTTTTAAGGCTAAACAGTAAAGCAATGCATGTTGTGTGAGATTGAAAAAAAAACATTAGCCTACTGTGGAAATCCATTGTAGTGTTATAAGCTCCTGCCAAAGCGGGATAAGACGGTAAACGTCAGCTATGACGCTTTGACAGCGATATTTCAGCCCTTACTGGCAAGGGTCCTCGTCAGGCGGTCGAATGTCAGGGAAAACGTTAGGGAACGGAAGAAAAGAAGCTGCAATAAATAACTGAAGCTTCTACCAACTATAAATATCCTGTTTGAGCTATTCATTTTTAAAGATAGCTGTAGGGAAAAAACTATTGCTGAGATTTCGTGTTTGACACGGCTCCTGTTTTTGCCAAACAATTTATTTCTTATTCATTATTTCCCTCAGAATTGAGGAGTACAAAATAATGTGTAAAACAGAACTATGCCTAAATCATCTGGTCCATTCAATGACATATAAATACTATAAAAAATACACACGATTTCGACAACTAAATTACAATTATTTACGCACTATGTTATTCACTCGTTAAAAAATGCCTTTGTCTATAGCTGTTAGTATCGTAAGAAGATGTGCGCTTCCGTTTCCTGCCGGATAGGTAATTTGACCGGAGTCTAATAACCAAGGCCGTATCCAGGGGGGGGGGGGGGGGGGGGGGGGGTAGGGGTTGACCCCCCCCCCCCCCCCCCCCCCCCCGAAACATACAAAATAATGATTTGTATAGGCTTTTCCTCTGATCTATGTGTTTTTTTACTTTTTTGTCCGACCAGCAGGCAATACCCCCTCCTCGAAATAAATTCCTGGATACGGGCTTGCTGATAACCAGAGCTTTCGGAAAGAACAGAATCCTTTATTGAGAAGCATTATACTATACTATGGATGTCGGTTCAAAGTGAATCTGGTCATAGTCCAAACAGGAAAAATAGGACAAAATATTGTATTTCCGTTTTGGGGCCGTAAGAGACGTCTCCGTCTTCGCACCCTATAAACTTCTCCAGGTCCGGAGAAGTTATCCATTGATAACTTCCATGCTTTGCATGCAACCTATTTTTAGCTCTTGTGGTAATTATGGTGTCAACACTTACGAGCAAATTTTCATTTTGGCTAGAAATGCGCCAGTCGCTATGACTACGTCTTAAGGTTTGAATTAGTAGCCAAAGACTTTGATGGATTCATTCTAATCTTCTCAGCTTTTCAGGACAAAACTTCAGCTCCTGCACTGATCTTCGTTCATCGTTTAAAGGATTCTGCCAGACGATGCTAGGAACCAGCTCTCCAACTCAGGAACCGGATGCGTCTGTGAGCGAACGGGTTAACTTGCGCAAAACCTCTTCGAATGACTATTCCGTCGACTCAGGCATAACTGGATCCGATCTATCTGCAGGAAGTGACGCCAGTCCGACGCCGAGTCGCTCCTTCTCTCCTGCGACGACGTCGCCACGATCTTGCTCGGTCTCGCCGGAAGCCGAGCGCGAAGCTATTGAAGCGCTATACCAGTTCGATAAAACGATAACTGAGATCGAGCATGGAGATTCGAGCGACGCCACTTTGACGGAATCCAACACTAGTCTGGCTCAGACAGGAGACGAGAAAAGCCATAGCTTTCTGTACCGCAAGCCGCCCCTTTTCGAGGCGCCTCCGCCACCTCCGTTTACTCGCTCCCTGTCGGAACTATTTGATTCGTCATTGTACCGAGATAGTTTTAGGTATGACGCAAACGGGTATCGAATACCACGACCAAGGCTGGCGCTGACACCCACTACTCCAGAAACGAACGGCTTAGAACATGGAAATGTAACTAAATACCTGGCAAACGCCCACGGCACGGCCGAGGGTAATAATCTCGTCGAAGAACTATTAGTTCAAGTTCCGGCGGCACCAAAGAAATGCGTATGCGATAGCTGCGAAGCCAACAGAAACGTACATGAGTATATACAGATATGTAACCTGTACGAACAGAAGAAATATAACAGCTTGCCGGCCCCTCCAAAACCTGCTAGGACCTTGAGTGAAATGCCCCCCGTGAAACGGAATGATAGTGTGGTGAATGTTGAGTGCGAAACAGTGGAGGAAAACGGGGTCAGGCTGCTGAAGTATGTGGACTATTCCTCAGGGGAGAATGGGGCTCGTTCACTCACGGCTCTTCCGCCAACAGGTAATATTGCTGTTTTCTAAAGCCTTCTTTGCGGTTAGGTTTGACAGCAACTGTAGCTTGTTTTCGCGAATAACCGGATGTCACTAAAGCTAGATTCTTATAGGAGGGGGATTAAGTTGCTGGAAAGGATGCTCTCTGGTGTTCGGATCTAGCTAATGTCATTTTCGCCACTTCCAGATTTACGTGTCCTGAAGTGACGGCGATTGAAGTTTGCAATTTCTCGATAATTGTGGAGTCATGCGTTTTTGTTGGTCCTAATTATTACGTACTATGTTACTCACTCGTTAAAAAATGCCTTTGTCTATAGCTGTTAGTATCGTAAGAAGATGTGCGCTTCCGTTTCCTGCCGGATAGGTAATTTGACCGGAGTCGGATCAGAGGGAAAAGCCTATAAAAATCATTATGTTTGTATGTTTCGGGGGTATCTGATACCACGGTCTAAAGTCGTTTTTGCAGTTACTGTGGTATCTGATACCACGGTGTAAAGTCGTTTTTGCAGTTACCGTGGTATCTGATACCACGGTCAAAAGGCGTTTCTGCAGTTATCGTGGTATCTGACCAGGTACTGTGGTATCTGATGTTCAGATACCACGGTCCGACCGTGGTAACGGATCGTGGTATCTGAAAAAGTAACCTCACTTTCATCGTCACCAACAATAGAGCCTAGGACTCTTGTCAAATTGGTTGGAGAGATGTTTGGCAAAACGTAAGTGGAGGGACATCGCAAAAGTTGCCCGCCCGTCCGTCTGTCTGTCCGTCCGTCCGTCTGTCTGTAAGAACGATAACTCTCGAAGGGAATGAGATATTTTGATGAAACTTAGTGTGGGGATTCTTTGGATCAAGAGTAAGGTCGAGTTCGTAGATGGTCTCTGTAGCCCTACATTTAGGGGTGGGGAGGGGATTTAAATTAAGGGGCAAGCAAAATATTTTTAAACAGCTAATGTGATAGTCGATTATAGGGTAAGAAGACATGCTGAACACGATGGGGGAAACCATTTTTCCGCCGGACATGTAGTTCGCCTAGAGTCCGACCAAAACCGGCAAATTTGTTAAAAGAAAAAGTTTCATTTGAAGTTGATTAGATGTTTGATATAGGGGTAGAAAGACATGCCGAACACGATTATTAAAACCAATTTCTCGCCGGAGAAGTAGTTCGCCCGGAATCCGACCAAATCCGGAAAATTTGTTAAAAGTATATGTCTTATTTGTAGTTGATTAGATTCCAATCGTTTTTTTACACGGACGCATAGTTCGCCCGGAATCCGGCTGAAAGCGGAAATTTCTCATGAGTTAAAGCTTTATTTGAAGTTGATTAGATGTTCGATAATTCGTTTTTGAGCTTTGTTATTTTGTTGGATAACGGGATAAGTAGTTCCCGAATTCGGCAGAAACCGGAAATTTGGCAGAAGTAAGCTAAGGCAAGTAGTTTCGATCGGTTTCGTCGAAACAGATATGATTTATGGGGGTAAACGCACATGCTGAATCCATATCTAAGCCCGGTTTTCTCAGATGATTGGCTACACTGTAAAAAGTTTCTCCGTATAAAGATTTAAGTTTACTGCAGTATTTGGCTTTTCGGATTCATCTTATCTCTATTTGGTACTAATCTTATCTGCGTAGAGACAAGGATAATCCGAGTAGCAAATACTGCAATTACCTTTAATCTTTATACGGAAAAACTTTTTACAGTGTATTTGGCCTTAATCTGTTTCTGAATTTGTGTAGTAAAAATGCTTAAGGAGTCTGGAGAAGACAGGACCCAATTGTCTGGATGAGATATTTAATTTGTGGGATCCCATCGAAACTTTTGGTCTTGTTCTTTCTAGGATGACTTCAAAACGCGAAATTTCGGCAATTGTCGTTTTTGCAAAGCAACCGTAGTATCAGATACCACGGTAACTGCAAAATCGCAACTATTATTTCTTCGGTTCGGATCTGGAAGTTGATCGGGTTTGAGAGTTGAAAGTTTTATTGGGAAGTAAACGTAATACAAAGGGGATATTTACGACATGTTGAATTATATCTGAATTACCTATCACCATTCAGGGTTGACGACCGGGGTGAAGCCAAGATACCGGAAAATCATGTTAGTGAAGACTGGCGTTTACCTCGCATTGCCGGAGAAGAACACGAAATCATGGGGTGCAGAAGAAAGATCCTAGCTTGGGGACTTCGGGTCCTTTATGCCGGAAGTGAATAGTCCTTTTCGTTCGTGGTGGTTCGGCTGATTTCGGATCTAAAGAAAAAGGTTATTCAGAGAACCGGATTAGCTAGTCGGTAGAATGTATGAGTAAAACTAAATGGAAAATCGAGATAAGCTGTTAGTTTTCGACTGCAGTAGTTAGCTCGGTCAGAATTCGGTGCAAACTGATTTTAGATGATTATCTCTACTGATTTGATCGCGGTTCGGTGTAAAATAGTATGTTAAACCAGAAAAAGTGTCAGTCGTTGGTTCGGTTGGATGATTTCTGACAGAATACGGTAATTTGGCAAAAAATATTTATGAAAACTGACTAGGTGGTTGGTTGAAGGGTAAAATAGAAATTACCATTACACCAACAACTCTGAATGACCACCTCTGTTATTTTGTTTTGCTGGAATACACTTACGGTGAATTTTCTAGTTGAAATCTATACCTCGATCTATCACATTACCTGCCGACTACACTGTCAGACGTTTCATAAGTTACACGAGGATGCGCGGTTTTTAACAGATAATGCGTAACAGATAACAATTTGGATGTTATCTGTTGTATTTGAAAATGTTAAGCAGGAAATGTTATGCTTAACAAGCTTTGTTAGGAAGAGCCAAAAAAGCCTCTTCTGACTTTATGCCTTATCGTCATGATGTCGGAAAACACAGCAGACACAGCAGGCGCTTTTTCTGTTCTTCTTGATGGTGACGCATATTATACATAACACTTGGAAACACAACAGATAACATCCGAAGTGTTATATGTTACGCATTATCTGTTGAATCCGCGCATCTCGTGTTATAGCTGTTGTGAAACTTCTGACAATGTATGCGCCACCTGTTTTCATTTCTATAACATCTCAGAATTCGCAAAACTATTGACGTTTCATTTAGGATCCCAAAGAAACCTTTGATCTTGTCAGGAAACCCGCTGCGCTAATCATAGGAAACGCACTTTGTCTCAGTTTTAACCTTTGACATCCACATAAACGGTATAAATTCTTAAATCAGTTATTTGTGGTTTTCTTTGGCAGTCGAGAAAGCTCTATCAGTCAAGACTAACTTTTACTTTTTAAAATGTTGTGAAGATTCAAAAGAATTGACGGTAAAGTAGTTTGATCTTTTGTCCAAATCATGTGAAGAAAACTGAACTTTGGTCTTCAGTGCGCTCGTTTTCAGCTATGCTGTAAATATTCTTTTATATCGAGCTATAGTCTCCTGTACTTTGTCTGATATTTTTTATCGTTAGGAGTACTTCCTCAGCCGAATCCCGGAACACCGAAATCGGTCCGTTTCTCCACATTTCCGTCACAACCGTCAAAGCCACGTGACCGGAAAAAGAAGAATGCAGATCGCCGGAAAACATGCGCCGTTGACTTAAACGAGCTTCGGTCCCTGGACCTTGAAAGACCGCGACCTATTTCAATCTCCTTCGATGGCCGCATAGCCATCTATAGGCGCGATTCTACAACAAGTGGCGTGAAAATCGAAGAAGTTTCTGATACGACGGCAAGCCTGGAAGAAAACGGTTCGGAAACGGAAGAAACGGCGGTAGTATGCCATCCGGAAATTTTTGAGCCGTCGGAAATCATGTCCGTTGAGCAGTGCTGCCCGCATTTCGTCATTGTGGCAATTGATTTTGGGACAACGTTCAGTGGATACGCGTTTTCTTTTGTAAAGGAACCCGAGAATATACATCTGATGAGAAAGTGGGATGGTGAGTGTATTTTTGTTTGCATTTACATCTTCATAGCTTTTAGGATGGTTTTTGGAAGAGTAATTACATAAGAGTAGGTCAAAGCAAAATAACACTAGGGAGTAGCGTCAAGACTTGACAAAACTGACACAGACTCGAATAGCATGGTCACTAGCACCACTAGCGATATAGAACGGTACTACTGAAACTCATTCAGTCTTTCACCACCGCTGGCTGCGATAACTTCATATTCTGAACATAGCAAAAAAATGATACAGCCTCCGTTTTTACCTTGGTGTGTGCAGACCGCACCTTTGCTTTACTAGAAATTTCTGAACCCGAAAGTATGTCTCGCTTTAAATACCGCAAGCGTAGTGGGCGGCGCTATGAGTATGGCCCGTTTGCAAAGCATGGAAAGCATAGGTATTGGCGGTACTCCCTAGTGTTATTTTGCTCTGGAGTAAGTCCATGTCGGATCGCCACCTTGTTTGTCTTCTGGTAGGCTACTAGACGATAAATACTCATTCAGTCCCAACTGACTGTGAATCAGTTACAAAAAATAACACTAATCGGGTAAGCCAGCTAAGACTGATTCCTGTGATATTTCGGCCCTTCTTGGCAGGGGTCCTCGTCAGGCAACAGACTATGCCGCGAGATCTGAGGAGAGCTTGATAATTGCTGTCGAGTAAGAAAAAAATAAATCCCTTGAAAGAGCTTTCTTGAGCTTCGCACAATGAACATCTCGTGGTCTTTGTTACCGTGAAAGTTCAATCAACCAGATTTCCATTCACGATGCTCTCATTGTTCGTAAACGAATGATAGTCTTGGTGCAGGGAGTTTGAGCCGCCACGACAATAATAATAATAATAATTGTATTTGAAAAAGCCCGAGGGCCATAGACAGGTGATGAAGGGAGTGTCGAATATCACTTTGGAGGGGAGGGGGTTGGCGACAGATACTCTGTCAGAAGTTTCATAACAGATAACACAAGGATGCGCGGTTTCAACAGATAATACGTAACAGATAACGCTCCGGATGGTATCTGTTGTGTTTCAAAATGCTATGCATCATAAGCGTTACCATCAGGAAGAACCGAAAAAAAAACGCCAAAAAGTATCTGATGAGTTTTCCGACATCATGACGATAAGGAATATAGTCATTAGATGCTTCTTTGGCTCACAACAGATAACATCCGAAGTGTTATCTATTACGCATTATCTGTTGAAACCGCGCATCCTCGTTTTATCTGTTATGAAACTTCTGACAGTGTAGTTTTGCAAAATGCTCGTCAGCCAGTGACTTTGGTTAAAGCTTAAAGAAGTTATATCATAAGCATTCTAGCACTTGCAACGTCTGGAACCCCCCCCACCCAAGCGCCCGACATGGGGATGAAGTAATCATAGTTTGACTTTGGATCTAACAAAACCTTGTTATTGTAGCAGGCATATGGAAAATGTGTAGAAAAATTAAAGTAATTATTTGCATTATCGATTTCTTTAAGTACTTTGTTTTCTGTTTTTTCTTGTTTTATTCCCGTAAGTCCAAAAAATTAGGGATGTAAACTGGATCACAGTAACCGAACGCCGTAAATTATACTAAATTCGTTATAGTGATTTCTCGAAGATTCTGAAACTGAGCTAAATAATATTCAGCTTCCGAGACCAAAAAATGTCAATCTGGCCGATGATTTCTTCTTCCGACATATCTAAACGTCCACATACTTAGTTGTTTTAATCCTCTTACACGCCACTCGATCTTCTCAAAGGCTCTAGTAATCTAAATATTCTTTGAGCCCAAGCTGACTTTGAAACTTTTATTCAAACAATGTTTATAACGGATACGTCAGCTATGATTCTTCATCAGCGATATTACAGGTTTGTCGAGATTATTACAGGTTTGTTTCCTTCCCCGAAGTTGAACTAGAGGATTGATAGCCTGACGAGGACCCTTGCCAAGAAGGGCCGAAATATCGCTGATGAAGAATCATAGCTGACGTATCCGTTATAAAGATTGTTTGAATAAATCTCTAGTAATCTTTTCACCAAGATCAGGAGAATAGTGAATAGTTAATTAGCAATGGCGGATTGGCGTTCAGGAGTGAATTGTGTTCAAGTAATTTGTGGATAACGTTGGCTACCGTGAGGAGTCTGGGGAAAATAAAGGGAACAGTTTGTTCGTTAAAATCCGACCCATCGAAAAATAATGGTGTCGCCCACCTTCTCGGCCCCATGAATCAAAGACTTTAACTGAAAAGCCAACTTATTTTTGTATGATTTAACTGACTACACTGCATTATTTGAATTGTGCTAAGTTTTTTTTTCTCCTTCACTATTTACTGAAGTATAACGTTCAGAATATCTACGGCCGCCCTCACAACGCAAAATTCTACTATGACGCTGAATATTTTAATCTCAAATACAAACGCGGCTTTTCAGTGGCCAGTGATCAGCTTGCAGAAGGTAGCTCACTGCGTGAACACTTTTTTCGTAAATCGTGCTTGTCAAGCTTTCAACCCAGGTACAAACGCACAGAGGTACCACAAATCCGACAGGGAAATTTCACTGTATGAAAACTGATAATTCATGAATAGCGCACCAGCGAAGTACGCATTTTCACCTTATCTTCAAGCCACTTTAAGGGAGTAAGCAATGGGTAACTAAATTCTCAGCCCTGTTAAGTTAAACTTTAACCATGGGTCGTAGTTTTGCTCGTGCTTGCCGTCTCGTGCGTATATGCCGCAGTCCTTCGTTGTTCTGCTTTGATCAAAGGAAGCCACAGAACAATGTATCACTGGATTGCATGTTTTGAGAAGTAAGGCTCTAAAACCTCAACTACAGACATTTCTTTTTTAGACAAGGCCACAATGATTTGTCTAAATAAGCGATTTTGAATTCCATCTGACACGGATTGCTCTGAACCTTCTTCTGTCTCGGTAGTTGTTGTTTGTGTTGCTCAACGGAGCTTCCAGAATCTCTTCTATTTGCTCCAGAATCCTTTTTCTTCATTTTTTCTCCAACCTGGAAAACACTCATTTGTTATTTATTTTACCTTCACCTGCCACCGTCACATTAGCATGCTTCGTCGTTGGGAAATCCTTCACCTTAGTGGCGTCATTACATTCAAACAGTATCAAAGTATAAACTACTTTCATCATAGGCTCTATAATACAAGAACGACAAAAACACCAAAACAACAATGCAAATGAAACCAGTTTAAAAGTTTGTTTAACCAACAACAATACAACTTATTTTCATTCACAGACATATACGAAAACAAGTCGCAAAAACAAAACCACCTTACAAGACAAAATCTTCAACTTAACACCCCTTTAAAAAATATGAAAATAATTTATATATACTTTTTTTTTACCATTATTTTAGTAGGGCTCGTTCAGTCTAATGTTGCTTTGTCACTGAAGGAGAAGCCATTCACACTACTAATGGTGCATTTACACACTGCGTAAAATCCGAGCGTATTTGAAATCCGAGCGTATTTTACGCAGGTATTTGGGCTTGAAAACATCCCTAGCAGTACGGACATATTTGAGAAATCGGTCCGTTCTGTATTTAAATACGTCCGTATTGCTAGAAATCTTTTCTAGCTCAAATACGTGCGTAAAATACGCTCGAGTTTCAAAATACGCTCGGATTTTACGCAGTGTGTAAACCCACCATAAGCTAGGCGACGTAAGCTTTGCGTATGGAGAATATACGCAACGCAATAACAGGCTGTTCAAGTCCATATTCGCGTTTGTGTCACCGCAACCCATCCCAGATAATCCGAAGACACATTAGTTGTGTTTTTGCAGATACCATGGTATCTGATACCACGGTCTAAAGTCGTTCTTGCAGTTCTGTTATCGTGGTATCTGATACCACGGTCAAAAGGCGTTTTTGCAGTTATCGTGGTATCTGGCCAGTTATCGTGGTATCTGATATTCAGATACCACGGTCTGACCATGGTATCTGGAAAGTCATTTCACTTTCATCAGATTTTGTCAAATTGGTGAGAAAGAAGTTTAGCACTTAAGTGATGTAGCTGGATATCAGTTTTTCTTTTGGGATGACTTCAAAAAGCGCAATTTTGGCAATAGTCGTTTTTGCAGAGCAACCGTGTATCATATACCACGGTAACTGCAAAAACGACTAATTGCAGATTCAGTTACCGTGGTAACAGCTACCATGGTAACTGTAAAAACGCAACTATAATATTAAAGGTGCGTTTTTTTTTATGTAGTTTCGTTGTAGTTTCACTGTAATTTGACGTACCTTTGTTTCAATTATGAAAGTACAGTATGTGGAATGCACAAATAAAATGGTACACATACTGTACTTTCATAACTCAGACAAAAGTACGTCAAACTACAGTGAAACTACAACGAAACTACATCCAAAAAAACGCACCTTAAGTAGATAGAAACAGTATAAACACGCACGTTGTGAAAGGGACGACGTGAGCGGAGACGTGAACTGTACGTGAGCGCAACGCAAGACTCATGCGTCCTCGTCTCGGAGTTAGGGGCGTGGTCGGCGCCTTACCAAGGCAATATGTAAAACTTAAATCTAGTTGGGACTCCAAATGATTATGTTGCGAATAATATTGTGTTAGAAATCGACCGATGTTGAACAAATGTCGGGAGCCCTAAGTATGAAGATCTCGTACGGGAAGTATACCAAGGCGACCTGACTATTTGTGGTTGAAATCTAACATAAGACTAGACTTTGGCAGGGACATCCACACAATTTCTTATGGCTATGAGACCCTAACTGTCCTCCAATCAGATTTTGTTCAGTTTCCAGTCTTCAGTCTGCTCCCTTTTTCTTTAATTGGAACTCATTGCTTATTTGAGATTATTGAAAGTTGAGAGGAAGGTTTGTGCTAGACGACCCCAACCGAAAAGCCCCCGACGAAAGTTCCCCATGTCAAAACGTCCCCATGTAAAACTTCTCTTTGGCAAAAGGTCCCCCCTCCCCCCCAAAAAAAGACGAGCGAGAATTTTTTTTTCGGATTTCAAGGTGTTCGTATGACTCCGGATACTTTGATTCCTTCCTGAAGAAAGCTAAGCAGTTTGTATTATCATATACAATTGGTTTCTTTTTGTGCGTATCTAATTGCATTTGTTCGCTATTATTTGTTTAATTTTTCTGTATTTAATGTTATATATACTGTCAGAAGTTTCATAACAGATTGCGCTTAACACTTTCAAGAATAACACCTTTTCACTCAAAAATATAGTGTTATGACCAATTAAGCTTATAATATGTCGTGCCTAGATCTCCAACAACACCTTCAATAGGTAAAATTACTACACTGTCAGAAGTTACATAACGCCAACAGAACGATGCGCGGTTTCAACAGATAACACTTTGGGATGTTATCTGTTATGTTTCTTTCGTCCCCGTTAGTATTTTTACCAATTGAAGGTGTTGTTGGAGATCTAGGCACGAAATAGTGTAAACTTAATTGGTCATAACACTTTATTTCTAAGTGAAAAGGTGTTATTCTTGAAAGTGTTATACGCTATCTGTTATGAAACTTCTGACAGTGTATTTAATTATTTTTTATGCATTTCATCGATTATTACTGGGCCGCCTTGCCTATATTATTACCTCTCTCCATGTTCGTAACACTTCCAAGGGCAATCATGAAGGTATCACGCTCGGTTTCACATATCGGCCGATTCGGTTACTCTTACCTCTTTTTGGTTTGCAAAAGTTAGCATCTAGCGCGGACAAAGTTTATGTTTTGAATCGTTCGTGATTAGTTCACAACGAAGCTGCCAATTATTTAGTTCGCAAGCTGTAATTTTCTAGCACTTGTCTGAAATGGTTGAGGTGTAAAAAAAAAGGTAAACTTCGATCTGAAACCTGTTCACAAACCGCTTTTCGCACATCGTGAAGGATTTTTTTTTGTAATTTTGGGGTGGTCGATTCACTTTCCCGGCGTGAGAAAATCGTGGTTGCGTTCCAACATTTTTGTGACAGTCCGTAACCTTAGAAACCGAATGACCCTAGCAACCTTCACCCCATCTGCAAAAGGAGGAAGCTTGAAATGGTCAGCCCCGTCGTACATAAATCTTCAGTTTCTGGGTAGGCTACAGTGCCCCAACGTTAGGGTATAACCCATCGTATGCAGAGGCGTCACGACTGGGGGGGGGGAGGGGGGGACTCCCCCCCCAAAGCCGTCGGCAACAAAATACCGAGTCGGCGCGAAGCGCCACGATTTTTCGTCAAAACAGTTGATTTATTTTCATGAAAACAGTCGGTTTTTCAGAAAATTGGTCGATTTTTCTTCAAAATAGTCGGTTTTTCTGAAAATCAGTGGAGTTTTCGGTAAATCAGTCGATTTTTCTCAAAAATGTGATTTTTATTGTTGAAAACAGTTGTTTTTTCTGCGGAAAAAGTCCTCGCCCCCCCCCCCCCCAAACATTTTGGCTAGTAACGCCTCTGATCGTATAAGCTCAACTGTGTCTGAACGTTGTGGTGTACTGCCACGAAGCGAGTGGGTATGAAAATCTGTTTATGGGGATTCAAAGATTTTGCAGATACCCATAGGAGTACTCTCCCCTTGCTTCAGGCCACTGTACTCCAATGTGCGTAGTCACTGTAGGGGTATACCCGAGCGTCAAAAATTGAAGATGTGTGTTTATGATATAGCCGATATGGAACGAAAGAAGAAAAAAACTTGGTAACACATATGGGCTTTCACATATCTTTCGAAGTCCAACCCCTTTCCACTTTTCAGGCTGGATCTTCCCGACTTTTTCGCCTCTGGGTACATTTGATCCACTAGTTGGATAGAGAGAGAACCAATAACACGAATATGGGGACCAGACTAGGACGCATAACTTAGCGAAGTGGGCGCTGAAGCGATTTTTACCTCGTTTTTTTTTTTTTTTTTTTTTTTAAAGGACCATTGACATTTAAATATTTAAAATCGGAGTAAAAATGTTACTTAAAAACTGCTGTTCGATAGTATCTCAGCTCTTCTATACTTTCCCGAATGTCGTCGAGGGCTCTGTGTTTCAACTCTTTCTTCGGAACATCTCGAAATTCGTCAGGATACCACCGCCTGCATAGCTCCTTGATTTTTTAGTTCTTCTTGATCCGGAGAATCGAGTGAACCACGATAAAGTAACTGTCACTGAACTACTCATTCCCTTCGAATATCATAGCTGCTATCCATTGGAAGTTACCAGAGTAAATAGTCTTCAACTTGCATCCGTTGTGGAATAGATGAAGAGACGAATATAAACTTTTTTCAAGATGGACAAGACAATGACTAAAAGGATCCTCTCTCTGAGTGTTGACTTGCGTGCTGTTTTAAGAAACGTTTGCCTGAAGGAACTGTCCAAGTTCCTACGCCTGACGGGAAAATTGGACAAGTTGAAGAATGTGATAACAAGTGTGATGAGTGGTATTTCCAGCAATTGAGTCTGGAGTGATGGTTTGCCATCAGTTGTTTGTTTTTGGGAGATTTAGACAATAGGCCATTTATGGCCTCAATTTCCGCAAGAGCTTTTGGTATGCCCCACAGTATGATAATATAAGCGGCCAACGTCTGCGCTTCCCCATGAAAAATTTATCTCAAAATAGTACTATGAACCAGTACGAAAAAGTTGCGTGCAGTACTAACGATGCTACTACATGCTTCTACTTCAAGGCTACCGTGTTACTGCATACTACTATATGCTATTATTAGCAAGACTGGTTGCTACTATGGCAAGACAGGATGCTATTGGATACTACTACATAAGATTGGACCAGTCTGAGGCATATTAAATGATAGTATTCTTTGCTATTACATATTACATGCACCGTTTTCGTACTACTACCATACTACTACGCAGGCTACAAATTTTTCATCATGTTATGAGGCGAAAAAGAAAAGAAAAATGTTCAAAGCCCATGATTACGCTTTCCCATGTGCATGAGAACAATAGTTGCGTTTTTGCTGATACCATGGTATCTGTTACCACGGTAACTGGATCTGCAATTAGTCGTTTTTGCAGTTATCGTCGTATCTGATACACGGTGCTCTGCAAAAACGACTATTACCAAAATTGCACTTTTCGAAGTCATCCCCCCAAAAAATAGATATCCAGTTACATTATTATAAGTACTAAACTTCTTTCTCACCAATCTGTTAAAATTTGATGAAAGTGAGTTGACTTATCAGATACCACGACCAGTTACTACGGTCGGACCATAGTACCTGAATATCTGATACCACAATAACCGGCCAGATACCACGATAACTGCAAAACCGCCTTTTGACCGTGGTATCAGATATCACGATAACTGCAAAAACGACTTTAGACCGCGGTATCAGATACCATGGTATCTGCGAAAACGCAACGAAGGGTGTACTGTAGCCCTACGATCGCTAAATCCCTCATTTTACAGGAGGAGACCCAGGATTGTCGAATCAGAAAACCCCGACGGTTTTGCTTCTGACACCTGACGGCGAGTTTCACTCCTTCGGTTATGCAGCTAGAGACTTCTACCATGACCTCGAACCACGAGAAGCCAGGAGGTGGCTTTATTTTGATAAGTTCAAGATGACCTTGCATCATGAAAAGGTAAACGTCTTTTCTGCGTTTTCTGTCTCAGAACTCTCTGCAAAGAGCGTTTTCGAACTGCTCCAATGGGAATTCGTATACAAGTACTTACCGCTGTAACGGTAAGGTAAGGTAAGGTACAATTTTAATGGCAAAACTAAATAAACCTGGTGTTTCTTAAAAGCATCAGACATGCCAGTGGCATAAAAAACGACGCTTCACTAATTCTGGTGGGATCTTAAAAATTATTAATACAATTCTAGTCTAAACTATTGTAAAGAAAAAACAAACGAACAACCATCACACATCAACACTAAAATTTAAGCTGTCAAAGTACATGTATACTTGACAGTCTGGCTGCTACTATACACGTCTGAGAAAACTAAATAGAAGTTTTTGGAATCAGCATTTTGTTTTGCCACTTTGCTGATGCTTTTCAGTTCAATCTAAGCTTGGTAAAAAAGAAAAAAAAAGCGAGCAGAGAGGTATTAAATTAAATTTTTATTTACAACCCTTCTAGGTAAAGACAGAGTATGGTAAAAGATGAAAAAAGAGAAACAACACAACAGCAACTATAAAAGTAGTTAAAATTCAGTAAACCGGAACATCATGGAGCTCCGTGGGTGGTTACAGTTTTCCTTCACCCTGATGATAGATCTCAAGACAGCCGCAGACGAATCAGCTAAACGGAACTTTTCAATGAGATGGCTGTTCCTTGTCCAGGGGGAGGCGTAGCAAATATAGAATCGCAAGTTTTCGTGTCTGGTAATCGACAATCCAGTCAGTTTCATCAATCGAATTTTGTTAAGCTTTTGGCCGCAAGGACCGTAAAAAGATATTCCTTATTTCTAATGTCTTCTTACTGCCTTGTAATTGTTGCGTTCAAGCAAAGCTTTATCACCTTATGTTTTCTTAATCCGCGTGACTGCGTGAACTAAGGAGAATTTTTCAACAACGATTGGACCGCGAATATAAACTGAAGTTTGAAAACATAATTTTAACCTACTCTGACGCGTGTGCTGATTGATCAGCATGCCCAAGCTAAATACAGATGCTCGATCAGTTTTACTCTTATTATACGACATAATTTTCCCTGAATTTTCCAATAGTTTGAATATTCCCTTAGCCCAAGCTGACTGCGAATCATATTTGACTGCGCTAAACTGAAAAACTGAAACTATTTCGGCCCTTCTTGACAAGGGTACTGTTCGGGAAATTACAGAAATTACTTTTATCGTGACAAATAAACCAGGAACAGTTTTTGAATTGAATTTAGAAGTCTAGGACTCCAATATCGAGGCTTCGTAAGCAAACTAGGACCACATGACAGGGTCTCGCGGTGAAAACCAAATAAAACTAGAGATTTAATTTGATGAGAAAGATAAATTGTCCTCTTCAGGCTCAAGCAGGAAAACCAGGTTCACAAAACAGGTTCACACAGCTGATATATATTCACGTAGTTGATCACATCTTCGCTTTTGTAACTTGAGCCTGAAGAGGTGGCCAAGAAGGCGCTGAAATAAACCTCAGCTGACGTATCCGTTTAGACGAATCCGTATGCGTTTAGACTAATCCGTGTCCGTCTAGACGAATCCTTGTCCGTTCCCGATGAAAAAGTATTACATCGGGTTTCGACGAATCCATATCCGTTTAGTCAGATATGTCTATAATAAGTATTCTATCTTTCTAGAATTTGACACGCGATACGACCATCATGGCGACGAATGGCCTTGCCATGTCGGCCCTGACAGTTTTTGCACATGCGCTGAGACATTTCCGCGATCATGCAATGCGAGAGCTGTCAGACCATTCGGGGACGAAGCTCCTCGACGAAGATATCCGGTGGGTCATAACGGTTCCAGCGATCTGGAGACCCCAAGCAAAGCAGTTCATGAGAGAAGCTGCGTACGAGGTAATATTTTCATGCTCCCTTAGATGCATGGCCTTTCTCGTTTCCTTTTTCATTTGTTCTTGCTTTGGATTGAACCAAAACAAGTGCTACTCCTCTTTGATTTTCTGTAGCGGGTCAAAAATATATTATCATTATAGTGTTTCAGCTTTAGTCATCTGGCATCCTTCAAGGCTACAGAAAAGACATTTTTCCTTGCAAAGAATAGTCATGATGTGTGAGTGTTTTTTGTAAGCAGAATGTTTATTGTATATGTATGAACCGTGTATGAATGTATGAACCGTGTATGAATGGCATGTAGAATAATGTGAAAATAGTGTTACCAGAATATGTAGAATAGACAAGACTGCCACCTGCGGCCAACAAGCTCTTTCGGGCTTTCTTAGCAGGTGCTGCACAATGTTTTGTAAAAACAAAAAAGGTAAAGGTATCAGCACTAGCCTTGACAGGCTAAGCTGGCGGTGCTGATCTCCGACTCTCGGCCCTCAGCCAGGAAGTGCAATGTAGGGTTGGGGGCCAGCCATCCTGTGCTTTCACACACCCTTCCTGTCACCTTCCCCGGATTTCTCCAGGTACCCATCTGAAGCTGGGTAGAAGTTGGCTCGTCTTACAGGGTTACGCCACTAACCCCCGTCCCAAACCAAACAGTAGGCACTACCGAGACTCGAACAAGCGACCCTTCCAGTCCGGCGCGCTAACCACTCGGCCACGGACGGACAATGTTTTGTATACATGTGTTAAATAAAATTTGATCTAAAAAAAATCTAATCTAATCTAGCAATCTAGTCTAACCTCATCTTAACCTAACCTGATATAATCATAAATCTATTCTAATCTAAAGCACCAAGAACACAAGAAACATTCATAGAAATGACTCAAAACGGAAAATTCAGCTTCTTCACCTATATTTCGGCCCTTCTTGACATGGTTCCTTCTCAGCTAAGATTCCTTCAGCCCAAGCTGACTGCGAATCAAATTTGACAGTGCAAAACGGATACGTCAGCTGAATTTTTTTAGAGCTATATTTAGGCAAGGGTTCTCTTCCGGCTCAAGCTGGAAAAGGAACTTGAGGGAAAAAAAAAAAAAAAAAATCAGCTGACGTATCCGTTTTGCACTTTCAAATTTCTTCTTCAGGATGTAGCTGTAAGAAACGGACGTGAAATCTTGATTTTTATATTGTTTATGCTCTTGAATTAACTAATGTTGAAAGGCTTAAAAAACAAGACCGAAGATGTCGATGGGATCCCAAAAATCTAACATTTGATTCAGGCAATTGGGTCTTATCTTCGCGAGATCCAGTCTTCGCCAGGCCAGTCATCAGAGAAAACTAAGTTCAGATATACCTCTGTAAGCCATATCTATTTTGACGATACTGACGGAAACTTCTGCCAAGTTTCCGGTTTCGCCCGAATTCCGAGCGAACTAATAGTCCAGCAAAGAAAGAAAATTCGTAAACGATGCCAGCGTATCTCCTTATCCCTATAAAGAACACCTAATCAACTTTAAATAAAGCTTTGACCTAAAAAAAAAATTCTGGCTACAACCGGATTCCGGACCAGTTATATGTCCGGGTACAAAATTATTGTCATATACAGACTCAGTCTCTCTTCTCACCCCTTAATCTGTCATCTAATCAAACTTTTGCTTTTTAACAAATTTTCCGGTTTTGGCCGGATTCCGGGCCAAATAGTGTCCGGAAAGAAAATGGTTTCCACCATCTTGTTCAGCATGTCTTTTACCCCTAAATCGAACATTTAATCAACTTCAAATGAAACGTTTACTTTTAACCAGCTTTCCTTAATCTGTCATCTAATCAAACTTTTGCTTTTTAACAAACTTTCCGGTTTCGGTCGGATTCCGGGCGAACTACGTTTCTGGTGAAAAAATGGGTTTCACCATCATGTTCAGCATGTCTTCTTACCCCATAACCGACTATCGCATTATATGTTTAAAAATATTTCATTTGCCCCTTAATTTAAACCCCCTCCCCCACCCCTAAATGTAGGGCTACAGAGCCCATCTACGGATTCCACCTTACTCTTGACCCAAAAAACCCTTACACCAAGTTTCATCAAAATATCTCATTCCCTTCGAGAGTTATCGTGCTTACAGACAGACGGACATTTTTGCGATGTCATAGGTATCCCTCCACTTACGTTTTGGGATCCCAAAAACCGAACCAGATCAGTAGGTATAATATCACACTAGGCCTAGACGATAATAGACAGTGGTCTTTTGGCTTTGTTGAGCAGTTTTTTCAGGTAAGAACTCCCCAAAATGTTTGTGCAATTATTATTATTAATTTTTTTTATTTTCCCTCGGAATCCAGACAGAAAAAAAAAAATATCATAGGTGAAAAACTACATCACAGAGAATCCACACGACAACGTAGAATAAGTGCAACCAAACAATTAAACACATTGAATGAAGATTGTAAGCCGAAGTTTCTTCCAAAGTGTCGGCATCGAATCTTAAACTTTAAATGTAGTGACTAGCTCTGTGTAGACTGTTAGTTTTGGCAGCAGGGCCCTTTAATCATGGCATGGCCCAAAAGTTTTTCATCCGCAAAGGCATAAATTATCGTCTGCAGTAGCCTACATTTATTTTAGGAAGAATTGATGGGAAGGGCATGGTAATGTGCAGCGCTATCTTGCTGAGGCAGACATGTGAAGTCTTGGCGCGTCATTACTTATGTGGTCGATCGTATGTGATGATTTCGACCTCTAGTCCCATTCTGGTTATTTTTGTATGGTTTGTCGTATGGAACTAATCTGTTGGTTTCCATTTCAGTTTGTTTACTTAAACCACAAGATTGAATAATAGGAAATCAGTGGCTTCTCATGAAGAACTAGATTAGGCGGTCCAGTCCTGCAAAAATAATCAGGCAGCAGACTGTATCACCAGTGATTATTCTTGGTTAATTTAGTAGACAGTGCGGCCATTCCGGGAAACGTAGAAGCCTTGATCATTTCGTCCGAGGTATAAATAACTTATACGGAAAAAAAAAACTTTTTTGGTTTGGTTGCAAAAAAATAAAAAAAATAACGAGGGTTAATATTTTTGTAAATAGTAAGTTTAAATGAAAGAACGTTTTAAGGAAAGGAGATGTTAAGGAAGGAAAAAGTAAAGAAAATTTTAAGGTTTAAAGGTGTCATGAAAATGTTAAAATGGGAAATAGGGGTTAAAAGAGGAAATAAGAAAGAATATTAAAAAAATAAACGTAGATATAGAGGGAAGAGTAGGTGACGCTAAATATATAGGTCGGTCAAAAAGTAATTTAAAATATTAGATGTTTGAACCGTTGGCGTCACCGAGGGAAAGTGGAAGCGTAGTCACCTGGCCAAATCATATTGGACAGGAAGAACGGAAAAGATACTACGCGGCAAAAAAAAAATAGAACTAGACCTACGTTGCCGGGGCAACGTGAAGTGTTGCGGCAACCTTTGTCCGGCTTCGCCGACTAAAGTGTTGCGAGAGCAACACTTTGGTTTTGTTTCTTCGCTGTCGGTTAAATGCTGAAATTGTGAACTTATCGAAGCTTTTAAAACGGTATGTTCTAAAAAGAATAATCACATGATCAAAAGCTGTTCTTTAGCGTTGTAAAACCAACAACAAAACAATATCGGAAGAAGGGATTAAATTGACTTGGCGATCAGTTGAACTTTATCCTTTTCAGTCGTAGATATCGTGACGGATGAAAAACTTGGAACAATATCTTATATAATCTAGTTGGTATTATAAAGCTATCCGTAACGTTTCAGGATTAAAATACCATAGACGACACTATTAATTATTACAAAACTACCTTATTGTTTTAGATTACCGTATCGTTTGTACCCGTTGTGTAAACAGTTAATCCTCGGTTATAGCGATAGACCATCGATACAAACTTTCTTACCGTCATATTTACAGATATCGAATACAATTTGCACCAATTTTCAAAAATTTCTAGCCCCTCGTGAACCGATTCTTACTTACAAGTCCCTCTCCCGTGATTGACATCAAATTCATCGGAACAAATAATGGATACACCAGCTATTAAAAGTTGCAAACCCCTCATCGCTGAAGATGATTATAGCATAAAAGCCGTTTTGGCTTTTTGGGAACAAAATTGTTCTTACCATCTAATACACCTGATACAAATAACAGGTATACCAACTAGCAAAAGCTGCAAACTCCTCATTGCCGAAGATGATTATGAGCTAACAGTCGACTGTTGCTTACAGTCGACTGTTGCTTACAAGTCCCTTAAATGTCTCACAACTGGTATCGCCTATTTTTGGTTTCAGTGTGTACCTTACTCCTGAAGTTGTCAACCCCTTGAAACTTTCAAACTGGTTTATCTCATGAAGGATTTTTGTTCAAAAAAATGGATGACATATACTTTGATCAGCTCATCAAGGGCATCGATTGCCCTAACCACAACAAAAGAATATCGGAAAAAGGGACTAAATTGACTTTGCAGTCAGTTGAACTTTATCCTTTTCAATCGTAGACATCGTGACGGATGAAAACTTGGAACAATATCCTATATAATCTAGTTGGTATTATAAAGCTATCCGTAACTTTTCAGGATTAAAATACCATAGATGACACTATTAATTATTACGAAACTACCTTGTTTTACATTATCGTTTGTACCCGTTGCGAAAACAGTAAATCCAAGGATACAGCGAGAGACCATCGATACAAACTTTCTTACCGTCAGTTTTATATAAATCGAATACAATGTGCAACAATTTTCACAAATTTCTAGCCCCTCGTGCACCGATTCTACTGACAAGTCCCTTTCCCGTGATAGACATCAAGTTCACCGGATAAAAATAATGGGTACACCGGCTAGCAAAAGTTGCAAACCCCTCATCGCTGAAGATTTTTGTAGCATAACAGCCTATTATTACTGACAAGTCCCTTGCATGTCTTACAATTGGGAACCTAATTGTTCTTGCCATCAAATGACAGGTACGCCAACTAGCGAAAGCTGCAAACCCCTCATTGCCGAAGATGATTATGAGCTAACACTCGACTGCCGCGTACAAGTCCCCTACATGTCTCACAACTGGTATCACCTATTTTTGGTTTCAGTGTGTATCTTACTACTGAAGTTGTCAACCCCTTGAAACTTTCAAACTGGTGTATCTCATGAAGGAATTTGTGTACCAAAAAATGGATGACATATACTTTGATCAGCTCATCAGCGGCTATCGATTGCCGTCGAAAAAAAAATTTCTACCTGTCTTAGTTCAAAAGTTGACTTTTTTGCCGTAGGCCAACTTTCTAACGTCACCACTTAGAAAGGAGCAAAGGATAAGCTCTAGTTTCTTTAGCAATGAGAGAACTTCTAAAGTTTAAGAGGTACATCTGATACCATTTCTCTACCGCAAACCCAAGTGCAAAAAAACGAATGATAAACTCAGCTGAAATCGCGTACACAAATGGAACCAAATTGTTCTTACCATCGAATACACCGGAAACAAATAACAGGTACACAAACTAGCAAAAGCTGCAAGGCCCTCATTACCGAAGATGATTATGGGCTAACAGTCGACTGTTGCTTAGAAGTCCCCTACATGGCTCATAACTGCTATCGCCTATTTTTGGTTTCAATGTACCTTACTACTGAAGTTGTCAACCCCTTTGAAATTTTCAAACTGGTGTATCTCATGAAGGAATTTTTGTACCAAAAAATGGATGAGATATACTTTGATCAGCTCATCAGTGGCTATCGATTGCCGTCGAAAAAAAAATTCTACCTGTCTTAGTTCAAAAGTTGACTTTTTTGCCGTAGGCCAACTTTCTAACGTCACGACTTAGAAAGGAGCAAAGGATAAGCTCTAGTTTCTTTAGCAATGAGAGAACTTTTAAAGTTTAAGGGGCACATCTGATACCGTTACTCTACCGCAAACCCAAGTGCAAAAAAAAAAATTTATAAACTCAGCTGGAATCGTCGCAGACATGGACAGAAACAATAGATGGCAGCACTTTCGGACCCGTGGGAAAAAGCCACTTTTTTGTCTCTGTAGATTTTTCTATTTATCACTCAAAGAAGATATGTTGGCTGTGGGGCCGGGTAACTGCCGCATATATTTAACACTTATAGATTTTAGTCCATCTTCAATTTGAAACTGGTGCCTGCCTGCTAGCGTGCTAGAACGGAGCTTTCCACTCGAAAGCAGAAACATGGTTTGAAGAAACGAAAGGTTCGCTACACAACTTGAGATGGTCCTCTCCGACATAGGCTATACAACTCCACTTCACTTCGCAAACCGTAGGCTCTGGCTCGAGGACAAGCAAAAACCATCCTTATTGGCCCCAGGCAAGAGTTCTACGGAGCTTTCCAAAATGTAATGTCATATTCATCAATCCGGCCTAAGGTCCACACTTTCCGTAAAAACCGCACAGGTTAGACCCTTCCCAGTTACCAGGAATAAAATGAAATCGGAGTCATAGGAAAAAAAAAAAAAAAAAAAAAAAAACGAGGACAAAACCAAAGTGTTGCTCTCGCAACACAAATACTGTTTTGTCTCCGTACGGTGCGTTCCACTCTTGAACAGCCTCTCGGAACAAGACCGAAGGTTTCGATGGGTTCCCAAAAATCTAACATTTGATTAAAACAATTTGGTCATGTTTTCGTCATTCAGTCTTCGTCAGATTTCTGGAATATTTTTACTGTTAAAATAAAGTTAAAAATTGAGTTCAGCATGTCTCCTTGCCCCTATACCGAATCTCGAATCGATTTCAGATACAACTTTGAGCTTCAACCAAATTTCCAGTTTCAGCCGAATTCGCGATGAGCCATTTGTCCAGCAAGAAAACTAAGTTCAGAAATAGATTCAGCAGACCTCCTTAGCCCCTCAATGGATACCTTATTAGCTTATAGAACATACATATTTTTACCTTAAATTTGTCTCCCCTCTTCTGCCTCTAAAGATAGGACTAAAGGACCCATCTACGAACTTGACCTGTACTTCACCAGTGAATCTTCATTGAACAACATCCTCGCTTGAACAACATATTTCCTCGTTTGAACAATATATATCAACCCCTTTGCCCTTCGATTACACTAGATCTCTCCGACGTCCATAGAATTAACAAATGAATGTCGTCATCATATTAATAACATAATAACTTTCAGATTCGGATTCACCATATCTCCTTTTAAGAAATATTTGTTGTTGCCCTTTAATCTGAAACCCCCACTCAGGCCCGTATCCAGGAATTTTTTTCGGGGGGGGGGGGGGTTATTGCCTGCTAGACGGACAAAAAAGTACAAAAAAAAACATAGAACAGAGGGAAAAGCCTATAAAAATCATTATTTTTGTATGTTTTCGGAGGGGAATTCGTGTGTGACAATCGTTTTATACCTGGACACATTTTACCACAAATCCTACTGAAATCGGAAATTTGTTAAAAGTTGAAGTTTTATGTGAAGTTGATTATGGAGATATGGATGGTATGGAGATACGCTGAATCTGTTTTTTGCAAGACAAGTAGTTCACCCGGAATCCGGCTGAAACCGGAAATTTGGCAGAAGTAAGACAGGAACTTTCGTCAAAGTAGACATGACGCAGGCTATAGGGTAAACTCACATGCTGAATCCATATTTGAATTTCGTCTTCTCCGATGACGACGCTACAAGACCCGATTGTCTGTAAATATTGAATTTTTGGGATCCCATCGAAACCTTTGGTCTTGTTAGTCTTGGCAGTCGTCGGCTCAAAGGGGGCTGGGATACTTGGTATGAGAGCAACTGGATCAAAGTACAGGCCAGGTTCGTAGATGGGTCCTGTAGCCCTATATTTAGAGGTGGGAGAGAGGGTTTGGAATTAAGGGTACAAAAATAAGTTTTCTTAAGCTAACGAGTCGTTTAAGGGGTAAGGAGTCACGCTGAAATACGGATTCCGCCTCTAATTATAGGGCTACAGGATGCTTAAACGGCGCTTAAACGGAAAATCAGGTTTTGCCCAGTTTAACTGCTACGAGATGAAGGTGGTTCATTTCGCGGTTTGCATATGATAAGATTGATAAGCAGTCTGTAAAGGCATCATTCAGTGTGAGAATCTTCTGAGAATGGCTTCGGTTTTGAGATGTCTTTAGCGGCGGAAAATTGGGTGTAGTGTTGTTGTGCAGTACGTCGCTCCCTTGAAGATGCCCAGACTCTCTTCGGAATGTATGTTAAGATAATGAGTGAATGAATTTATTTAAAGCCCGTGTGGCATGACAGGAAAACAAAATAACACTAAAAAACACACTATTTAAACCAAAAGGAGGGAATCCTTACACTGGACAAAAAAAAATCTTGCAGTATTTGCTACTGGGATTCATCTTGCGAGATACTACTGAGATAATTTTATCTCTGATTAGGATTAATCTTATTTCAGTAGCGATAAATTAATCCCAGCAGCAAAAACTGCAGTTAACTTTAATCCTTACTCGAAGAAACTTTGTACAGTGTACTCCAAAAAGTGCCCCCGATACTTCATAGCCTGCTTGAGGAACCTCCCAAGCCGACGAAGGTCACCAACGTCGATATCACGCTCCCTGTACCAGAGGCCCATGGCCAGGGTTGCCACATGTCGCACGATAGTGTGAATTGTCACTCTATTTTGTTTTTGTCACTCTTGTCCTATGTAGGACGTAAAAATCACTCTATTTCAGAAAATGACCAAATGTGTCGTTTTTGCAGCATTGATTCCGACCAAAAGTGACTATTTCAAGTTTTTTTCATGAAAGTAAAATTAAAATGTGTCATTTTTACAGATGCGATTCCGACTAAAAGCGGACATTTCATGAAAATAAATTTCGCCCCTAATTCACTCTCTGTTTTGGGCAAAAAAGTCACTCTGATGTGGCAACCCGGCTATCCCTGCCCATGGCCCACTTCAGCGTGTGTGTGATTCTTCTTGACCTGTTCAAAAATGTAGCTCAAAAATAGAGAAAACAAAAGAAATTTTGGTTTCCAAATGCGAAATTGGTACCGCTACTTATGCTACTGATTATGTGTTCTTGATGCTACAATGCAACACAAAAACTGGGTATTTTCCTGACGACAGGCTCCCAAATATTTTGAGGAGACGTCAGAAGATTTTCGTACGATAGGAAGTAAACCAACCACAGCCTACTCACTTAACTTATGATTCATATTTCTTAATTCCGGAAGAAAAATACCTATTTTCGGCTATTGCAAGGCTTCGTAATGCTTATTTAGATTATAATCCCGTAATTGCTTGAATATCCGATAGACTGACTAGGGCCTACGAGACGGTGGAGCGGCACAAAAATACCGAAGCCGAAGTGGTTTCTGGGATCCCAAAACGTAAGTGGAGGGAGACGTATGACATCGCAAAAGTTGTCCGTCTGTCAGCACGATAACTCTCGAGAGGAATGAGATATCTTTGAAGAAACTTGGTGGGAGGATTCTTTGGGTCAAGGGTAAGGTCAAGTCGTAGATGGTCAAAGTAGGCCAAACGAAATATTTTTAAACAGCTAATGTGATAGTTGATTATGAGGTATGAAGAGACGCTTAACACAATGGTGAAAACCCTTTTCTCGCCGGATCAGTAGTTCGTTCGGAATCCGCCGAAAACGGGAAAGTTGGTTAGAATTAAAAGTTTTATTTGAAGTTGATTAGATGTTCGATTATGGGTAAGAATATATGCTGAACACGATGATGAAAACCATTTTCTCGTCGGACAACTAGTTCGCCCGGAATCCGGCCAAACCGGAAAATTTGTTGAAAGCGTAAGTTTTATTTGAAGTTGATTAGATGACAGATTTAAGGCTAAGAAAAGACGCTGAGTCTGTATTTGACAATCATGTTTAACCCAGCCGTATAATTCGTCCGGAATCGGGTTGAAACCGGAAACTTATTATAAGTTAAAGTTTTGTTTCAAATTGATTAGATGTTCTTTACAGGGATAAGGAGATACGCTGAATTCGTTTCTGAATTGTTCTTTTTTTGCTGGACAAGTAGTTCGCTCGGAATTTGGCTGAAACCGGGCATTTGGCAGAAGTAAAGCAGGAAGTTTCCGTCAGTATCTTCAAAATAGATATGGCGTATAGAGGTATATCTGAACTCGGTTTTCGCAGATGATTAGCGTGGCGAAGACAAGACATGTCTGGATCAAATATCAGATTTTTGGGACCCCATCGAAACCTTAGGTCTTCTTGAACTTGAGTGTAGTTTTGACTTGTAGTCTGCATCTGTGATGTTGTGGCTTAACCAATGGCCACTAAGACGGTGGCGTTTGTCTAGCTTATTCAGCAACAAATAACGAGATTCAAGATTTGTTTTCCTCCCTCGTGTTTTTGAGGGCATTTTACTCCATATGCCCCAGTATTGCAACATTCTTCAGCTTGCACTCCGATTCCACTGGCCGTGGCTTGACACACTCATATACTCAACGATTTTGGCTTCATGTTCCACAATCGCTTTTGGAGAATCACTGTCAAAAGTAAATTTATTCACAACTTCTTTCAGGCTGGCCTTGCGTCTCACGCCCATCCTAACCACATCCTCATTGCTCTCGAACCTGAAGCAGCTTCCATCTATTGTCGACAGTTGCGGCTAAGTCAGCTAGTCCCCGAGAGGCCACTTCCCTTACACTTAACACCCCACACGGAAAGTCCATACCTCAGGAAGCCATGGCTTGCAAAGATGGACCACGATTCGGTTTCCATTACATCCCTCCCAGCAATGGACAGTGATATTGGTACTCAGTATATGGTAGTGGATTGTGGAGGGGGGACAGTAGATATTACTGTCCACGCCGTGACCGCTGATAGTGGACTGCTAAAGGAACTGCACCGGGCCACGGGTGGGCCTTGTGGAGCAGTAGGTAAGTTCACCTCTGTCTGGGGCGTTCAAGCTTTGAATCAGGCTTGCTACAGGCCGATACGGCAAAAATAGTTACAGTCTTTGGCAGCTTCTGGTAAAGGGCTGATTTTAACAAAGCAACAAAAAGCCTGGTTCTCACTGTTTTGATTTTTCTTAAACTTGTTCAGAAAACTGACAGCATAAGAGAAAGAATTTTCTCATGGGGTTTTAAGGTTCACCAGTCCAAGAGAGCAGACAAATCATTTTGGATTTACCACCACCCTCCAGAAGTGGGTGCAAAAAGGACGAACATGAAGCTGTTTCAAAGACAGCAACCAAATCGTTACTGTATTTACCTCTGCCTCACATAAATGGATAAACAAATGACGAACATGAAGCATTTCTGCGTTATTCCGAGAAAAAATTATGAAATGCCGCAAGATATGCCATTTCTTTCAGACAGTATCATGAGAACTTCCTTAATCTCAAGAAGTTGCAGCTCAGTCTGCGCAGAAATTCACGCTTTCTTCTGTTGTCCTTCCACGTCGAGATCACAATATGGATGGTCCTTTGCATTTTTGTTTTCTTTCCCAGGGGTCGACTCCTCCTTCGAAAAACTGCTAGAAAATATATTCGGCGGTGACTTCATGTGCCAGTATAAAACGCGGCGGCCCGCGTCTCATGTTGACCTGCTCATAGCGTTCGAGGCACGAAAACGCAACGCAAGCCCCTTCAAATGCACCCCTTTAAATATCGCACTTCCGTTTTCGTTTATTGATGCCTTCAGGAAGTTTAGAGGAAAAGAAGTGGAAACGGCGATTCGGAAGTATAATGATCCGCATATCCGGTGGTCCTCGCAAGGCATGCTAAGGTACTGTATCTTTTTCTAACGTTTTTCTCCATCGGGAGGGGGGGAGATATTCTGTTGCACCTTAGTATGGTGATCAATTGGGTAAAAATACAGGTCAGGTTCGTTGATAGGCTCTGTAGCTCTATATTTGGTGGTGGGGGAGTGGGTATCAAATTAAGGGGTGAGAAAAGTCAAACTAACGAGGAAGTCCTATAATGGGTGAGGAGACACCTTACCTTAGACCTTGACCTCCAGAGGCGCTTGGGGCATTTACGAATAGTCGGTAAGGGAACAAGCTGAACCATATCTGATTTTTTTTTTTTTTTATCGGAGTAGGATTCTTCTGGAATCCGTCAACACCCGGACATTTGTTATTATAATGAGAGTTAGTTCTGAAGTCGTGGAGACCTTTTGAGGGGAAGAATACATTTTGTATCCGTAACTGCTGAAGTTTTCTCAGCGGACCAAACGTTTAGCCCTAATTTACGGAAATAATAAAATCCAGCAATGAAATTTACAAGGTAGTGTATATACAAATAACGAAGATGTTCGATTATAATACTTTTATAGATTTTCAACTAGTAGGCTATTGGTATTCTGGTCGTAATCTTGCCTGGGAACATATAACACGTTATCGGAACTTGTTGAAGATTGGAAATCTGCAAAACCCGATTGTCGGGATGAAGAAGTCCAATAAATATCCACCTTTGGGATCCCATGGACTTTTGGTCTTGTTTTAGATAGAGCTCCTATTTCTATTTCAGGCTAGATCAAGAAGCAATGAGGAAACTGTTCGAACCAACTTTGAAGGCGATTGTTGAACACATTGACTGTGTTCTGCGAGAGATCAGCGATTCGAAAATCACTCACATGTTCCTCGTCGGTGGTTTTGCCGAGTCTGCGCTATTGCAGCATCGAATCCGCGAAGCCTTTGGAGAGAGACTGCACGTGATAGTCCCGCAGGTGAGCAGCGCCTACGCAATACCTACTCGTCCTACTCCCGACCTTCCATAGATCCGACTCGAAACGAACTGAATTAAATTTCTCCCAATTCTCTACCTCAAACTTGATGACTGAGATCGATCATCGCCAGGAGCCTCAAGCTGTAGCCAGCTCCCTGGTGAAAGTACACTTGGTTACACCAGCACAACCTGATGCAGTCGGCCCCCCCCCCCCTCCCCAGGGCTTGACCGAATCCTCTACAAAGCCCGGACGCTTTGTAGATGTTTCCGTGGAAATGGGTAGTCCCTATGAGTAGTTCCTTCCCCATAGGTTTTCGGTATGAGCTCACTTTTGGATCTGAAGAAGACGGAATGGAAGCTCCCGATTGCACTGCGTTGCATTTAACTATTCTAGCCCGCGACTCGTGGGTGCCAGACATTCCTAGTCAGGCCTCATGCCATTCTTACGAGCCACTCAAAAAAGATGAGATCATGTTATTTTAAATATGCAAAGCACCTGCTCCATTTGTCGAAATTATGCCATAACCATACTTTGACGGAGAAGTTCAAAATTCAAGATGCGAGTGTTACCCTTTTGGATGTTTCTTCGTCGCTATCATAAGTCAATGACAACAGAACCTAACCAGCGCACGACCTTCTATACTGCTTCCTGGCCGACGATTGAATTAAGCGTCTTTTTGTGTATGTTTATGTGTTTTATTTATTTTCTTCATTTACTCCGCTTTCTGAAAACGGCGGGTTATAAATAAATTACTTACTTACTTACTAACTCCAACCGATCTTTCGTTCGATGGTATTCTCCTCCACGATGCTTGTTCGAGTCGTGTGAAGTCTCGCAAAATACAGTCACCAGTTTCGCACACTCGCAATAACAGAAAGCACAAAAAGCAACGAAGAAACCAACGAAAATGGGGTTTATAAATGTAGCGGTAATGGGGTATACTGGGGTATATAAAATGGTAGCGCGGAGGCGATGTAAGGCGGTTCTTTACCTTCGGTGGTAGAGCTATATACAACACAGGCTGCTTTTTAAATGAAGGTTTATTTTACCTTTAAACGGTGTTACTTCAGCTGTTAAGATGCTACGGCTTGACTATAATCCTCCATATAGTAAAACTCCAAACTGAAGAACTCAAACTAAAACGAAAACTAAAAACTCGGACTCCCTCCGCGAGTCCCAACTCCCGGTTTATATAGCTTTCCTTGATCCCGGTTGTGCTTACCTTAATTGTGTATAAACATTTAGCAATCTTGCACTTACTTACATGAACCCAATATTGCTTACCCTAATTGTGTAGGAACATTTAGCGATCTTGCACTTACGCGAAACCATCGTTCTGCACTCGTCATCAAAAGCTTAATCGTGGTGACCTATACCGAGGGAGTTGTGACTTGTGGATCATTACATACAAGTGTTACAATCATGCGTTACATAAAGGCCAGCCACATTGGCCTGATATGTCAGGCCAATGTGGTTTAAGAAATTATCATCATTATCTTTAACAGAAAGCAGTTTCAACCATTTAGAGAAACTCGTCCCTCTCGCCTCTCCGTCGGTGATGGTATCCAGCGACTCTAGTGCACATACCTGGGATCGATTAAACAGAGGCACGGCATGGCACAGGAGGCCAGAGCCTAAAAGTAGGCACGTTAGAACAGTGTTCCTACCCCTCACTCTGAAGCCTGAAAGGGCTCCTTTAGTCTTCCTGCCTCCTTTTAGTTGTCGTGCCCCAAACACTATGTCGTGCCGTGCCGTGCTTCTTTTTAGTCGATCCCACGTACGTTTTCTTCTCGAAGATGTGGCGAAGTTTAACTGAAAAGGCAGCTTATTTTTACATATAATATTTGGATAAAGAATAATATTTGGGCGAAGTTTAACGGAAAAGGCAGCTTATTTTTACATATGATATTTGGATACACTGAATATTTTTAACCATATAAGGGATTTTGTATTTTTTGACCCGAGATAATAACTTTCAGAATGTGCGCTGCTTGCACGACAACCCAAAATTAGAGGCAGAGAATTGGGATTTCCAAAAAAGCCTGCATTTGCTAAGCTCAGGAAAGTCACGGCTGAAGAAACAAGACCAAAGGTTTCGATGGGATCCCACAAATTTAATATGTGATCCAGACAATTGGGTCCTGTCTTCTCCAGACTCCTTAAACATTTTTACTACAAAAATTCAGAAACAGATTAAGGCCAAATAGCTAATCATCTGAGAAAACCAAGTTTAGATATGGATTGAGCATGTGTGTTTACCCTATAAGTCATATTTGTTCTGACGAAACTTCCTGCCTTAGCATACATCCGCCAAATTTCCGGTTTCTGCCGAACTTCCGAACTCTAGATTTTCCGGTTTCAACCGGATTCCGGGCGAACTATGCGTCCGGGGTAAGAAAAAACGATTGTCATATACGGATTCAGCTTCTCTTCTTACCCCTAACTCGGAATCTAATCAACTAAACATGAGACTTTTGCTTTTAATTTTTTTCCGAATTTGGCCGGATTCTGGGCGAACTACTTGTCCGAGGAGAAAATGGTTTTAATAATTGTGTCCAGCATGTCTTTCTACCCCTAAATGGAACATCTAATCAACTTCAAATAAAACTTTTGCTTTTACTAAATTTTCCGGTTTGGCTGGATTCCGGGCGAACTACTTGTCCGGCGAGAAAATGGTTTTCATAATCGTGTTCATTATATCTTCTTACCCCTAAATCGAACATTTAATCAACTTCAAATAAAACTTTTACTTTTAACAAACTTTCCGGCTTTGGCCGGATTCCAGGCGAACTACTTGTTCGGCGAGAAAATGGTTTTCATATTCGTATTCAGCATGTCTTCTTATCCCTTAATCGACTATCTCATTAGCTGTTTACAAATATTTAGTTTGTCCCTTAATTTGACCCCCCACCCCTGAATGTAGGCCTACAGAACCCATCTATAAACTCGACCTTTCCCTTGACTTAAACGATCCTCCCACCAAGTTACGTTTTGGGATCCCTTAAAAGAAGATGATGTTAAGAAATGTCTTGCAAGGAATTCGCCATTTTTGGTTTATTTTTCGACAATGGCTTACCTTGGTAGCTGGCAGAAGCGTCGTAAGGGGGGGGGGGGGCAGGGGGCAGCCCTCCCCCCCCCCCCCCAACTTTTTGAGATTCGGTAAAATTTTGGACCATTGTTCGATATTTTTTCGATACTAGAACTATTCGTATATTTACTGTGATTCGATAGTTATACAGAATCCCAAATAGGCTATCGGTATAAATCTATTCCGTATAATCATCGGGAATTAGTTTAATTGCCAGGATTCGGTAGTTATCACGAATTCGGTGAGCGAATTACTGAAAATTTTTGGTAATTTTTCGACGCCTGAACCATTCAATATGTTTATGGAGATTCGGTAGTTACACAGAATCCCGAACAGGCTATCGATTCGAAATTATTTGGCATCGTGATTGAGATTTGGTAATTTATTTGGTGTGATTTTCATGGTTCGGTAGTTAACACGAATCCTGAATTTTCTTCCAATTTTGACGAATTATACCGAATACGAATATTATTCGGTAGTTTTACGGTATTAAACCTATACTATATAATAACCGGGATTCGGTAGTTATACAGAATCCCGGTTAGCCTGTCGGTCTAAACTTATTCGGTAAAATAGCTGGTATTTTATTCGGTCATCTATTCGGTATAATTGCCAGGATTCGGTAGTTACCACGAACCTCGAAACTTATAGAGGTCAAGTGATGCACTGCTCGCAGATCAACGCCATCGAAAGTCCTTACTTTTATTTGGATCTCAGAACGACGCTCTAATCAGAAATGCTTCGAAAGCTCCGCCTGTGGGGCTTTTCGTATTCTCTTTTTCGTGGAAGGGCGCGTAATTTAACTGGCGTTTTCCGCCAGTTTTAAGGTTGGGATTTGAGAAACATTATAAAAGCTAGAATCTGCATGGAAATAAGTAATTTTGGCAGGAAAAAGCTAACTTAGAAAATATCTCGCCTGCTTTATATGACCGTGGTTAGTAATCACTAGCCTACAGTAGCTGCTACTGACTTGACGTCACTCCATCCGGTTTCTCGAAATGCTCAGGATCTTGGTAATCCAACGTAAAAGACAGAATTTGTATTAGAAGCAGTTCAATTGTAGCCTACAGCCAAAAAAAAATGGATTTAGAAAATTTTCGCCTGCGTCGCCCCCCCCCCCCCAAAAAAAAAAAAAAAAAAAATGCACTTGCGACGCCCCTGGTATCTGGTAAATATTTCAAGCAAGCAGAGGGAAAGACGCATAGACTTACCACAAATCCGGAAGAACAAGTTCATTCGATGAAATCGATAATCTGTCGATAGCGGACTACCTTAAGTGAATAAGTGATGTTTAAGAGGCTGTGGGGTCTCAGGCATTGTTCGGTTAAACATTAATGATAAATGATAAAAAAAAAACTCAAAACAGTTCATTCAAAGAAATAATCAATGACAAATATTTATGTTTGTCATTCTTGTAAAGATACCGAGTCCTGGTTGGAACTAGCGACTTGGATGGGGGTGACTTAGATATTGCCTCATTCGTGTGGGCCTATTTTAAGGGTTGATCTCCCACGGTCATCACTAGCCAAAACTTGAGGGGGGTGGCAGGGCGCCTGTGTCGCTTATTTCAGCTTCTCGTAGCATATGTAAAAACAAAACTTGTTGTGCCAGCAAGCTTTGAATGCTGAAGAAGCCTAGTAGTATCACTGAGCTAAGGGGCGGTTTGAAGGGCTTGGGCGTGGGAGGTGACTACCTCAAAATACTCGACTGGCAGATGTCAGACAAGGCTGAAGATTCATACCAGTTATACATTACTAATTGTACTACTATAATAGCCAAGAAACACAGCACCACATGCCGGAAACTGTACGAATTTAAAGAAACATTAAAGCTAGTATTTGTAAGGTTAGTGTGGACGTCATTCGTAAAAAGAGGAATTCGCTTCCGCAATAGCCGGCACGCAGCAGTCTATGATTGCATATCATACTGAATGGAATTGAGCGCCCCAGGCGAAATTTTTGAAGTAAGCTATGACTTTTTTCGGGCAAAACATTACTTCTCCCAACAAGATCTAGCTCCCAAATGAGAGTAAGGGCCACTTAGCACGGATTTGCCTGTCTGTGTTAGTTCATGACGAATCTGGAAAAACTTGAGAGATTTAGCTGGAAGTTGGTAATGTGCTTCAGTTCGACCATTTGCGGACAGAAGCACTAACCATCCAGAAAAAAAACTTGAAACAGCATTTTCTGAATTTACAGTTAAAAAACAAAAAAAAAATCAAATGACGTGTTGAATAACCAGGCCCGTCATTACGACTTCTTCGTTGCTCACGAAGCCGATTTATTTTTAAACGACTCACTGGAGGAAATCCTTACCATCCAATTCCTTTCTATTAAAATACAAAGAATCTTTTCATGAAACTAACAGATTCTTGAAAATGTACGCCACAAGCAAAATCGACCTGATTTTTGCTGACTCTAGAGATATTGGTACATAACATAACAGATCGTGTTAGACTGTGCGTTGCAGGGTGAACTTCATCATTTGACAACTGTCTTTTGTCGATCTTGGAAGCTCATATCTGACAATCATACTTCTCATTCTTACGAACTATGACTAAAAATCTCTTCGCATCCGAACGATTAGAAATAGCCCGCCTCTTTATGTCAATCTGGCAAGCTAGAAGCATGCGACTGAGAACGCAATTCCTTAATTCTCAAACGCTCGACAATCCAGAACCGCCGATGTCCGAGCTGGATGTTAACCTAGTTTCTTGGTAACCCTGAACAAGCCTTTCTTACTTTTCCTGACGCACTGTCGGCCCCCCATTTAGCTTTCCTGCTTTCCTGGGTGAGCGCCCAGTTTATTGAATTTATTTGGTCGGGCGCTCTGCCAGTGCCAGTTTAGCTCAGTTTTTGCAATCGGGTGCTCTGCGAGCGCCCAGTTTAAGTCTTTTCTTTCTTCGAGGAGAGGGGGGGTACCACTCCCTCCCCCACAGCGGTGCCCCTTTGACCCCCCCCCCCTCCGCCAGAAGTAAATTTCTTGTATTATGATATTTCTGAAATATGTGTAGGGTGCCAGTCTGGTGACGCTGAGGGGAGCTGTCTACTTTGGTCTCAACCCTTGTGCTGTTGCTGTTCGAAGATCTCGACTGACGATCGGGGTTGGCGTACTCAACAAGTTCATTCCTGGAGTACATCCAGAAGGTAAGATCCCTTATGAAGTGCCGTAGTCTTTCTCTCTTTAATTTCCGCGCAAAAGGGGATTTTTGCGGACTCCGTTTTGGATTCATCGCGACAATCCTTGCATTGCGAGTACACTGTAAAAGGTCTTTCCTTTATTGGACTTTAGCAGTTGCGCGTCACCGATTTCGGACGTTTTTATTCCTAATTCGGAGAATTAAAATCCCACTTTGGAGAGTTGTAATCCGATGCAGGATTAAAACGGTAGAATGCAAAATGGTGCAGATTATAGTGCAGTATTTTGCATTCTAGATTTTTATCTTGCATCGGATTATAACTCTCCGAATTCGGATTTTATTTCTCCGAACTAGGAATGGAAATGTCCAGAATCGGTGACCCACAACTACTAAAGTCCGGTAAAGGAGAGACTTTTTTACAGTGTACCTGCTGGTATCTACGAGTATCTCCGCAGTGCCGATCTCGTGGGGCAATGGAAGTTTTGCAGTGACAAAAGGGATCGACTAAAAAGAGGCACGGCACGGCACGACATAAGGCGTATTCTCGCCGTTCCCCGAGGACTCCTCGGGGAATCGAAGGGAACGGCGAGAATAGAGGGAGTCACTCCACGCGGACTCCGCGTACAGAAACAGCGAGAACACGGGGAATGCTTCCAAAATCGGTTTTGTTCGAATAAGAAATATGCAGTTGACGAAATTAGTCTGGATCCACTTTATTTTTGGTTTTGTTTATTCTGATTATTTTTAATTAATTTTACATTGCACCAATACCAGCAAAAATTGATTCCCCTCCGAATCTGAAAGGGAGTCCTTTTTGATGATGGGGATGATAATCGGAGCAATCCCCGTCCGTGGGGACTCGCGAGAATACGGGGAGTGAGTCCCCGGGACAAACAAAAACGCGGGGACTCCTCAAGTGGAGTCCTCGGGGAACGGCGAGAATACGCCTATAGTGTAGGAAGCACGAGTACTAAAAAAAGGAACAATAACTAAAAGGACCCTTTCAGGCTTCAGAGTCAGGGCAGGAACAATGTTCTAACGTGCCTTCTTTTAGGCTCTGAAGCTACGAACTCTCACTTACTGTCTACTTCTACTACTTGCTAATCTGTTTTTATTACTCGTACCTCCTGCGCCAGGCCGTGCCTCTTTTTAGCCGATCCCGTGATAAAACCCACATGGTGGGAAAATGCGGTTCGGGTCTGGTGGTCATGACCCAGAGTGTCTGCCAGGATTTTCGGCAACATAACGAGTTCCTTCCGAAAACATGGGATTTTTTTTAGGATCTTCAGCACTATCGCTAATTCCTTACGAAATCGTTGAGATTAGATTGTATCAACTTCTCCGACTGAATGTGGCAGAAGTGTCCAAGATCTAATATTGAAAACTTGGACGTCTGTCCTCACTCTAGATGCCAAGCTATCGAGACGGGTTGCGCGGGGTTTTGAGGTCGTGAAACTTTTAGATCATTGATTCGATGCACGTCTTGTTGGCAGAACTGCTGCGAGTCCAGCAAATCCGAGTCCGAAACCTTGGAAAAAGGCGTGTCGAGTCTAGAGTCCGAGTCCACAGCTCTGACGGAAGGACGACAGCTCTGTGAAAGACGAGTTCGAGTCCTTGAAAAGGGTGTCTCGAGATGAGTCCGAGTCCACCAGCTCTGCCTGTTGGTACAGCGTTCTTTGACCACAGATAGGCTGGCCGCTGAACCTGTATTATATCGCCTTAATTTTTCTCGAAACTGTCGTTGTAAAATCCAAATTTGTCGAGATCGTCAGTATATACAAAATATAAACACTAAGAATGATCGAGCATTTTTACAAATGAAGGTTCAAACGTTTTTTCATGTTTTAACTGTTGAAGTTTTATCTTACCAAACAACTACCTTTTATAAATGTATTATTTTCCAGTATACAAAAGAAACGTCTTATTTTATAATAAGAAACAGTTTGTTGGCTAAGTTCAAAATATATTTTGAGGAGCTCTTTTCTTATTTTGAAAGACCGGAAAACATATTTAGACCACCAAGTTTTAGTTTTGTGTGTTTCGTTTCTTTTGACTATGCGCCAGACTCGTTAGAAAGTGATTCTGTAATCTCGAGAAAATCCTCCTGACTTTGCGTCACAGTGAAAGACTTTCTATAGATAGATATATATTTATAGATAGATATTTAATGCATAAAAGACAACAATTTAAATTTACAATGATATACAATTTTCACCGTGTGCTAACCCTATCCGGTGGAACCTTCCAAACAGTTGAATAGCCTGGAAACTTTTCTCTTTCATTCTCTCAATTATCCACTCACTCCCACACGCTCTCACTCCAAACAACTCTTATCTCAACCCATTCAATTCCTCATACTCTCCCACAAATGACTCATCCTTTCATTGTCGCATCCACACATATAACATTCAGACTTTCAAAAGATTTTTCTTCGTTTAGACAAGCTCATTCAGAGAGAAAACAGCTCTTGGTGCTGCGACGTCTTCGACAAATTTGTGCAATCTGACCAATCAGTAGCACTTGGCGACCGTGTTGTTCGTAGCTATACCCCGGCGCGAGCGAACCAGCATACGATTATACTGCATGTCTACTGCTCCGATGCCGACGATCCGAAGTACGTCACCGACCCTGGAGTGAGACGACTGGCAACACTGCGCATGGAACTTACACGCGTTGCCAAGTGCAAAGACACTAGCAATGAAGCCAAAGAGATTCGTGTGACGTTGGAGTTTGGACATACGGAAGTCCGGGCGTCGGCGTTAGAAGTGGCGAGTGGAAAGACGGTGGACGTGAAAATGGACTTTCTTGAAAGTGCAGCGTAGAAAGTTAGTCTCGTGATATTTTTATCTTTATCAGTTTGTGACATTAAAATTGGTTAGACCATTGGGTTGAATAAAAACCGGCTGTTTTCAAGAAAAATCGGCTGTTTAAAAAAGATGACTGTTTTTTACGAAAATTCGTAAAAAGCGCCGATTTGCCCATTTTTTACCGACTGGCCGACAACATTAATGGGGCGTCCCCCCACCCCACCATATGTGACGCCCGTAGAAGTGTGTGATCTTTTGAGTCTCAATTGGGTTAGCATGAGAATTTAGAACTAAAATAAAAAGAATTGCATTCACTCCTCCAGTTTCGTGGATATTGCCTTCTGCGGCTGTAGTGCTGTAATGTATGTCGGTCTTACCACAGTAGTTACTTGAAGGAGATATTCTTATATAATTTATGTAAATAAATCCAGGTCGAATGAGTTTATCCACTAGTCGGGGATCCAGACCGCGATATCGTTCAAAAACAGGGAGGGGGGGGGGGGTAGCTCACAAGCTGCAGAAAGTCTGAAGAAGTTTACTAGACCAACTTTTTGTGCTGAGAACGAAAATCATACCGCACCATCCCGCACCGATGTAGGTCACCGACTTTTTAGCCTATAAAGGCAGATTAGGCCTATAAAGACCAACTGTAGAAAACAAAATTTCCTAGCAGGACCGCATGAAGTAAATCAAACAAACTAGACATATTCGGAATCCTCTTTTTACGGGCTATCGAATGATTTGTTTTTTTATTTTTTTAAACTTACATATTTTTCTTAGAAACGGCTTAGAAACCATGAAAAAGCGAAAATTCTTCGACTTTTCTAACTAAATGTTATTTTTCTCGGAAAAACTTCCAGCAAACTGCATATTTTTATTATTTCATTAGAAAGTAAGTAATAAGTAATAGTAAGTAATATATTTATGACCCGCCATTTTGAAAAGGCGGAGTAAATGACGAAAATAAAGAAAATAGAACGAAAGATAAGCTCGGTGTTTAGTTTTAAGAATTCTGGAATTTTCCAAAGCAGAGCATCGACGTTTTCGTCGGTGGGCAACCGGGGATAATTCGAACTAAACATATTAGTCTGGCGGTAACTTTAGGGCCAGTTTTTTACGTGGAGTCTTATTATGAAATTAGTTTTTCCATTAGGATACGTATAGGTCATGTAGGCTATATAGCCCATGGGCTGAATAGCTGAATCCTACAATGACCTTTTTCTTGGAAAACACAAGTTTTTAACAGTCTTACCAGACCTACTTTTTGAGCCGAGAACGAACAGTCGGATAACACAGTACCTGTGTAGGTAACCGACATTGTGGACTATAAGGGCAATTTAGGCCTATAAAGACCAGCTGAATGAAAACATTTCCGCATACACAACGAATCAAGCAAAAACAGCAAAACGACAAACTATATATATTTCCTAAATCCTTTGCTTGTTTGCTATCGAATCAAATACTTTATATTTTTCGAAACTTATTAGCATTTCTAAGAAACAAGGAAATACGGAAATAGTTCCTCTTTTTGTGTTGACGGTAATTTGTGACGGCAAAGTGTTAACCACACTAGCCTACTTTTTTTTTACTATTATTCCATTAGAAAGACAGACCTCTTGCCAATGTTTTGAATACTCGAACTTACCAAATTATTTTTGCTAAGGATTATTAACCAAAATCAGGAACTAAACATATCGATTTAAAAACATAGCCTACATTAAAAGATAGTTAGAATAGAATTTAATACTGATGATTACTTCATCTACGAAAAAAAAATGTAGCCTACAGCAGATCTTCCCTGTTGGCCAAAGTGATTGGTTTCTAAGTACAAAATCTGTTCGGTTTTTGTCGCCAACGTAATACCGTGCTTGCCCTTTTTGGTATCACAAAACGTAAGTGGAGGGATACCTATTACATCATAAAAGTTGTCCGTCTGTTAGCACGATAACTCTCAAGTTTCATTTAAAGTTGATTAAATGTTCGATTTAGTGGTAAGAAGACATGCTGAAGATGATGGGGAAAACCATTTTCTCGCCGGACGAGTAGTTTGTCCGGAATCCGGCAAAAGCCGGAAAGCTGGTTAAAAGTAAAAGTTTGGTTTTAAGTTGATTAAATGTTCGATTTATGGGTAAGTAGACATGCTGAACACTTGTATGAAAAGCATTTTCGCCCGGAATCCGGCCAAAACCGGAAAATTTGTTAAAAGTAATAAGTTTTAGTTGAAGTTGATTAGATGACAGATTTAGGGGTAAGAAGAGACGCTCTTTTTTTAACAGGACATATAATTCGTCCGGAATCCGGTTGTAACCCGGTTTTTTTAGAAGCTAAAGTTTTATTTGAAATTGATTAGATATTCTTTATAATAAGGAGATACCGTACGCTGAATTCGATTCTGAACTTTCCTTTTTTTGCTGGACAAGTAGTTCGCTCGGAATTCAGCCGAAACCGGAAAACTGGCAGAAGTAAAGCAGAAAGTTTCGGTCAGTATCATCAAAACAGAGATGGCTTATAGAGGTATATCTGAGCTTGGTTTTCTCTAATGACTAGCCTGGCTAAGACAAGACCTAGTTGTCTGTATCAAATATTAGATTTTTGGGATCCCATCGAAACCTTAGGTCTTGTTTAGGAACCTTTCGAACGCTGAAGCCACTGACTAGCGAAACAAGAACAGCCTTAGAAGACAAGAAGTTAGGGCTGGAACGACAAATCTTGACAGGACGTTGCTCTCAACTATTGACCCCACTTGCAACCGAGGTTTTGGGATCCCAAATGTAAGTGGAGGGATATCTATGACATCGCAAAAATTGTCCGTCCGTCTATCAGCACGATAACTCTCGAAGGGAATGAGATATTTTGATGAAACTTGGTCTGAAGATTCTTTGGGTCAAGTGTAAGGTCAAGTTCGTGGATGGGCTCTGTAGCCCTACATTTAGGGGTGGGGGAGGGGTTTCAGATTAAGGGACACAACAAATTTCTGGGGTAAGAGGTAAGATTATCGGGTAAGAAGACATGCTGCACACTCATGTGTTATTTGAAGTCGATTAGATGACAGATTTAGGGGTAAGAAGAGACGCTGTGTCTTTATATGACAATCATTTTTTGCCCGGACATATAATTCGGCCGGTAACTCGAGCTGTAACCGGATTTTTTGTTTATAAGTTAGAGTTTTATTTGAAGGTGATTAGATGTTCTGTATAGGAATAAGGAGATAAGCTGAGTTTAGTTATCATAACTGTCGCGATGGCTCTTGTTATGATTATTAACATTTGCAAAGCTTATTTTACAGAGAGCTGGCTTTTCACTGTAGCTTACCTTTACACAGAAACAACTTTTATTTAGAATGAGCCCTTACTGCTTGGAACCAGAAGAACTGCGACATTGCAATTTCTTCGGGTATGAACCGTAGGAAAGGGTTTGAAGACCCTTTCAAAGTAAGATGGAATAATTTCTCGTTTCAATTGTTTGTACCTAAACTATGCATTGTAGTAAACCCTTTCGGAAATCTAAACTATTTTTTGTTCTGGTGCTGAGTCGAAAGATAATTGCCTGACGACCGGATAACCAGCATTAATGGTGTAGTCCGGGATCCAGGCACCTCTATCGTTCAAGGGGGGTAGCTCGAGAGCTGCAGAAGGTTTGAAGATCTTTTCTAGACGAACTTTTCATGCTGAGAATGAAAATCGTACCGGACCAGTCTGCACCGATGTAGGTCACCGAATTTTTAGCCTATAAAGGCAGATTAGGCCTATAAAGACAAACTGTATAAAAATAATTTTCCTAGCGGAACCGCATAAACTAAATCAAACGAACTATACATATTCTGAGTTCTCTTTTTGTGGGCTACCGACTGATGTAGTTTTTATTTTTCTAAACTTACCTATTTTTCTCAAAAATGCCTTAGAAACCAAGAAAAAGCGAAAATTCTTTAACCTTTTTCGACTAAATTGTCATTTTTCTCGGAAATACGTCAGGTAAACTACATATTATTATTATTTCATTAGAAAGATAAGCTCCTTAACAATCGTTTGAGCTATTAAAACTTCAAAAATGTTTGGTTTTAAGATTTTCTTGATTTTCTTAAAGCAGAGCATCTACGTTTTCAGGAAAAAGTGTATCAGTTTGAAGGTAAGTTTAGGGTTAGTTTTTGACGTGGAATCCAATTATGACATTAGTTCTCTCTTGGGATCTATATACGTCGTATAGGCCATATAACATAAAGGCTGAATAGCCTATAATGACCAAATCCTAAATAAATTTAGGAAAAAATTCGCGAAACTGCAATTCTTTATTAATGCATTAGAAAAAGAAGCTACTTGCCAATCCTTATTCGTTGAGTTATTAAATTTAAAAAAAAAATCTAAGGATTTCTGGAAATTCTTTAAGCAGGACATGCAATTTTTCGTCAATGGGCGACACAGAAATTTTATTTGAAACATATTGGTTTGAAGATAAGTTTAGGGTCGGTTTTTGACGTCAAATCTAGTTATGACATTATTTTCTCTCGTAAGATAGTATAGATCATATGGGCTATCAATAGCCTACATAGATATAGGCTCAACAGCCAATAGCCTATGCGTTATATAAATGTAGGCTGAACGGCCTATAATGAACAAGCCTCCACAAAACTATGTTTTTCCCACTACCATATGTTAGTTTTGTGTGCTGATTCCGAAGTTGTCATCAATTCTAGCATCTCATAGGCTATTCGCATATAAATCTGCTTGCTCTAACTTTAAGCCGTGACAACTGCGCCGTGTGCTTAAATTAAAGTTCTTATGGGAAAAACGTACTTGTCCTACCAAACGATAGAGAAGACAAATTCAGGTGCGTTTTCTCAAATCCTCCAGCTATAGTCTTAACGACCAACCTTTCAACTAGTATGGAAACTTTTTTTTTTCGGTAGGACGTCTTGGCATGATTTGGACTTTCTGAGCAGGATTTTCAGGATTTTGGGGTTTCCGGCTGGACTTTCAAATAAGTGGAAGTGCAAGCACTGCGATCTGCGCGAAACTTTTAAATATTTTAAACGTGAAAGAGGTTTTAGCTGTAGTGTGGGTAGACTAGGCTACGATTATGGAAGTCAGTGTCAAAGGTACTTATCCTAATGTGTTTCCCAGCTTTTAACCTGATTCTTCAGACCATATGAGAGTTGATGATCTCAAATTTCTAGCCTAGTGATAGGTGCAGGAGAGGTACTGTGTTCAACCTCGAATTACATAACCTGAATATTAGCATAAAAAATGGTAAATGGAAGTTTCTGAGGGGCCCTAATCAGCCCTACGCAGGCCCTACCTAGTTCATAATCAACAGCAACCAGATAGCCAGCAGACAGCAGATAGCAGACCTGCAAAGATTGGAGCTTCAGTTCTTCTGTTCTAACGTTGTCCCTGGTCTTTGACAACCTGACAAGGACCCTTGCCAAGAAAGGCCAACTGATAGCTACCAGCAAATCATTGTAACAGATGGAAGATTGGCCAAAGAAGCTTGCGAGGCTTAAAAAAAGAAGAATATATTTTAAAATATATTATACATTTATAGGTAGGCTATCCAACCTTGAATTTTTGCAACCTCGGACTTGTGCCTAAAAAGGTTAAGAAGAAAGACCACTGCAGTCCAGTCTAGTACACTAGCCCCATTTCAGGCATAGACGTTCAAGCACTGTACCTTGGATTTCATGTATGGTGCATGGATTTCAGTATACAGTGCATACAGAAAAAACACAGTTTCTGTCATCACAACTGAGCACCGGCTCGGACAGGGCTGAAATTACTACTATGAATTAGAGAAATCAAAGATAATCCTTTATATATTTTTCACAACAAAACCAAAAGGGCTCTAATGATGATGGAGATGAAAAACCTAAAAGCCCCCTATCTATTTTCCATATATTTTCCCTATCTATTCCCCAAGAGCCAACATTCTGGTTGGCTGCTAGGTAGAAAAAGCTGAGGCAGAGGACATTTTGCATGCAAAACCCTTGACTAAGTAGAAAAGGAAATGAGGTTTTTCACATCTGTCATCAGCCACGCCCTTTTGTTTTGTTGTGAAAAATATATAAAGGATTGTCTTTGATTTCTCTAATTCATGGTAGTAATTTCAGCCCTGTCCGAGCTGGTGCTCAGTTGTTATGACAGAAACTGTGTTTTTGACGTATGCACTGTATACTGAAATCCATGCACCATACATGAAATCCAAGGTACAGTGCTTGAACGTCTAGCACCCAGGCATGGTGCTAGACGTTTGAGCACCGTGCCTGAAAAGGGGCTAGTGTACTAGACTGCTGCAGTCCTAACAAGGTCCTAACTGTCAAGAAAGACACCCTGAATGACCTAGGATAAATTTTGGTTTGTGCAGAAGTTTGCTAGTAGTATTTTCAGGCCAAGTTCAAGGTTATATAAATTCGGGGTTTGGTACTCCTCCTGTATATTATAAATATGTTAAAAGCATCACCATTTTATCCATTGTTGGAAAATCAAGAACCAGACTCTGAATGACCTAGGAGCTGCCTAGCAGTCAGCTAAGACCAGGCCAGGACTGCCCAGAAAATTTCCTTTTAACATTTGAAGACAAGTATTAAGGTTATCTAGTTTGAGGTCAGGGACCCCTCCTGTGTATTCATGCTGTTTCCTGGCAAATCTGCTGTTTGGGAGTGAAATTAGCTCTGTATTAAAAACCAACTGTCTAAACAAATTTGACTGTTACCAAGGTTTAAAAAGCAGTTCTCTATAATACCATGAAATCTGCCTTTTTTAGCACTTGAAGTCCATTAACATATTTTATCTTGTAATTCAGTCACCGTCATTACTGGCAAAAAAATAACATCCTTTCTTCTCTAGTTGGAGGGATCCATTTACCTTTTGTGACTTCTTCATCCTTTCATTAAATTTCATGAATCCAAGATGTCTTCCCCATAACATGATGCAAGGTGGATGTCATAAGTTCTTGTAACATCTCCCACCCAAGTTAAATTTGATGCATATACTATGTCATGGTGTCACGGTTGCATGGTTTAATATGTATTACTGTTTTTCGAAAAAGAATTAAAATAGAGAGGTACCTTTAACCTCGGGTCAAAGCTTAAAGGGAATAGAATCATAATCTGGTGATCAAAGGCTCATAATATAAAAGTCATTTGTTGTGTGGCTAATCTAGTCTATCACACAACAAGCCTATAAGGCCTTATGTGTGTCAGGAAGGCAATACTGTACTTAGAAATTGACATGAAAGCTCATAGATTTTATTCAATGTGGTTGGCTTTTTACCCATGCACTTGCTTCATCAACAACAGGAAACTGCAGAAAAATCCAGCAGCTTACATCAAGCAACAGAGAGTGGCATAACTCTCTCACCCAAGAATACTCTAATCTGGATAATTGTCGCCATAGTTAAGATAAAATTCATTCAAGTTTTCAAATTGAAGTTCATCAAGGCTAGTCAAGCCTTTGAGCCAATCCGTTAAAACTAAAAGCACCTTAACCTTAAAATCCCTGATGGATTGCTCACCTTAGGTATTTAAGGTAAAGACTAGCTAGTGTGAAAGGAACTTCGGCAATTCTGGATTTGCTCTAAAGTGTTAAAAGTACTCTTAGTAACTGTTTTTGTATTTCAGATGTGCTTGAAAGTCAGAAAAGCCTTCTTAATTATGTAGAAGAGCTTGGTCCTATGATCACTTCCTTGGATGCAGAACAGCGCTTAGAGGCAGTCATGACACTTGCGCAAATATTAAAAGAAGGAAGAGGAAAGTTGAAGTTTTCGGTGGCCGAACTTCAGGTCATGACAGAGTTCTTTCTAGCAAAGCTGAAAGATCACCATTCTTTATTACCTGCTGTTCTAGATGGGATTCTTGCCCTTGTAAGTTTGACTGGGATTCTTTTATTTGAAGTTCTCATCTTTGTTAGGAATCATTACAGTACTTAGGAAATAATATCAGCCACGGCTGGGTCTGAGTATAAATTATACATTACTGAGTAGAAGGCCATTTCCTAGAATCCAACAATATTCTCTTGCGATTCATCTTTGGTGATTATGAAGTGACACACAGTGTAAAATTGCGTTCTTTCAATTTCTGCCTATGGTAAAGTTTGATTGGTGATTAGTATTTTTTATCTTGGCATTTTGTTTGTTCAATCAATGAAACACTTTGACTGAACATCAGCTGAACATATTTTCGAGTTGCAAGTCTCCTACTTAAACCTTTCCCCAATCCCTTAAAAAAAGTAAGTCGACCCCGAGTTGCCAAGCTCTGACGTCAGCACTTTTCTCTCTCATCAACTGGCTGCATTTTTCAGTCAACAGTGCCAGCATTTTTCGGCTTGCCGCTCTAACACTGATTTGAGGCTGGTAACATATTACACTACAAGAATAATATATTCATGACAAACTTACTGGGTTCATTTTTAGAGTCTCCTTGATCTGCCAGAAGGGACAGCACTCAACCTTGTACAGAGTATGTTTACTGAAATTACATGCCAGTCTCAACAGCAAAAAGATAGACAGAAGTACCTGTTGGCCCTGAAGAATTTCCTGACTAAAAAACCTGAAGGTAAGCATTTTATGGCCGAGGTGCGAAGGATGATACCTAGAAAAATTAGGAAACACTGGCTTCTTAATTCGTGATATTGGTCCCATTTCAGCCTTCTGTTTTATGGCACTTGCGGCTTCGCTCAAGTGCCATATACCGATCAGTTTTCGGTATGTCGGTCCGTCGGTCGGTTCTCGAGTTAGGGTACTTCTATAAGTGCTAGAACGATGAAACTTGGCAGGCATATCAGGACCCGACCAAACTAACTTGGAAATAGTCATTTTCCCGATCCGACCACCGTGGGGGGAGTGGAGGGAGGGGGAATCCGGAATATTGACGTATTTATAACTTTTGAATGGGAATCGGATATTAATGAAACTTGATATTTGGAAAGACCTCTTGTCTCAGAAGTCACACATCAAGTTCGGAATGGATCCGGTAGCTTTGGGGGGAGTTGGAGGGGCGGAACTGGAAATCGTGTGACACGTTCCGTGTGGACGGATGTGGATGAAACTTGGTGGGAAGAACAAGCACAAGCCCTAGATACATAGTTGACAAGACCAGACCGAATCCGAGCACTGTGGGGGAGTTGTAGAGAGGGTTCTGGAATTCCGGTGATTCCGATTAACATGATTACACATGTGCTAGGACGATGAAACTTTGCAGGCATATTAGGGACCTGACCAAAAAAGCTTGGAAATAGTCACTTCACCGATCCGACCACCGCGGAGGGAGTGGAGCGAGGGGGAATTCGAAATGTTGATGTATTTATAGTTTTTGAACGGGGAATCGGATCTTAATGAAACTTGATATTTGGAAAGACCTCGTGTCTCAGATGTCACACTTCAAGTTCAGAATGGATCATGTGACTTTGGGGGAGTAGGGGGGGGGGGGCCTAAATTTTGTGACACGCTAAGAATATAGCGATTGGGATAACACTTGGTGGGAAGAACAAGCGTAAGCCCTAGATACATCAGTGACAGAACCGAACCGGATTCGGTCACTTTGGGGGAGTTGGAGGGGGTCCATAATTCTGGTGGTCGCAGTTTAAGGTAGGCTACTTCCAGATGTGCTAGGACGATGAAACTTGTCTTGAACAGTAGATACTTTACAAGATTGGCTTAGAAATTGTCACTCCCGAGATCCGACCATCCCTTAAAGTACTCATCTTAACCGCAAAGTACGAAAAATACTTTTAAGCAAAACCTACATTTTCATGCTCCCCATGAGCCCGTGATCATTTTTGCGTCACTGGTTTTGGCTACAGAAGAATTTCTAGCGCCCTTAAAGTGCACATCATCACACATCATTACCAAAGGATCCATTCTCGTGATTGCCAACCATCGTCATTCTTATTTACTAAGTCTTGCAAGTGCCATATGAGCTTCCAGCTCTTTTTGTTTTGCCAGAGCTTAGAACGTGTGAGTAATAAAGCGGGATTAAGAAAGTTTTGGTGACAAATTGTAACCAAAGCATCAATGCTAGAATGGGTGCCCTTGTTGGTTGTAGGATTTTACTTCAGAATAAACTTCTAAAGCTACTTTCTTTTTCTGCTCGTCATCAGCTGCATTTCCTCCACTTTCCCAGATACATTAAATATGGTTGTTTCGGGCTGATGGTTGTGAGGAGGCGGATCAGGATCATTAGTAACATCTGATCTTTAAAGTTCTTAAAGTTAAAAGTTAAATTTTCTTCAACATAACCAACATTCAACATATTCATTCACCAGTAGTCATTCTTAATATGTTACAACAGGTCACCTGTGCAAGACCGGCAACAAATTACCAAAAACTAATAACATACAATTTTTTTTTTTTTTTTTAAATTGAAAACTTACAAGCCTATATTCTTCAGTTTAATAGGCAAGGTATTTACCGAGGGGCTCGTAATTTTTACGGAATGTTTTTTGCAGGAAATCAGACTGCTTTAAGAAACAACGACTGTTCTGACGAAAAATCGACTGATTTTCAGAGATTTTCAGAAAAAACGACTGTTTTTACGAAAGGGCTACATCCAGTCCTTCTCAATCCCCAAAACAACTCCAGCGGCTGTCTTAGTTAAAGTTTAAAGCGTTCTTCTACTGTAAGTATAGAAAATGTTTCCTCCAGAAATGAAAACCCTTGGGTTCACCTTCGTGGAAGGCTTCATTCAGTCTGTCGATGGCGAGAGAGATCCCAGAAATCTTACCATTATCTTCAAGCTTGTCCCTGCCGTTGTATCAGTTCTTCCACTTGGGCCTATGGCTGAAGAACTGTTCGAAGTTTTGGCGTGTTATTTCCCTATTGAGTTTTCCCCGGTAAGTTTACCTATTTTCTTGTTCTCTGTGTTGTTACTAATCCAAATTTCTCATTTTCTACCTGTGCCGACTCATTTCATTTTAGGTGGTGGTAGATCCGTAGTTCAGTTCAGTTTCCGTAGTTGGTGGTGTAGGGTAATAGACTCTCTCGACCGTTATCCGAGTGATCTTTTGGGAGGGAATAAATTAAATTTAACATAATTATAATAATGAAATATTGCATCAAAAAGCTTTTGCAACGTAACTCGAAGAAATTGTTGGTGGTCATACTTAAAAATCTTATCAATGACACAATTCAAACTATCGATCGATTCAGAATTAACTGCATATTCTGTGCTGTTGCTCCAAGAAACAACAGATTTGTTTGCAAAACTCCATTTGTACACAACCTTGTGGAATCTTCATTTTGCAAGCATGATCGCGTGCCCCCATGATGACGGTTAATGCTGAATTTTATGATACCGCTCACTTTAAATTCGTCGTCACTTCTGTTGATTAATTTAAATGTGGTACAACATTTGAATACGCATAGGAAGGTTCGCGTTTTTGTTTGTCCCGGGGACTCACTCCACATATTCTCGCCAGTCCCCACGGACGGGGAATGCTCCGCTTATCATCACCATCATCAAAAAGCACTCCCTTTCAGATTCGGAGGGGAATCGTTTTTGCTGGTATTGGTGCAATGTAAAGTTGTAAAGTTTCTTTTTTTCCTTATTATTTACTCCGTCTTTGTGCCTTGTGTTTATTTTGACGGGTTATAAATAAAATCATCATCATCATCAGTTAATAAAAAAGAATCAGAATATACAAAACCAAAAATAAAGTGGATCCAGACTAATTTCGTCAACTGTTTTTTTTTTTTTTTCGAACAAAATCCATTTTAGAAGCATCCCCGTGTTCTCGTTGTTTTCCCTAGGCGGTGTCCGCGAGGAGTGACTCCCTCTACTCTCGCCGTTCCCTTTGATTCCTCGAGGAGTCCTCGGGGAACGGCGAGAATACGCCTGTAGAGGAAACGACTATGGTTTCTCGTGCAATTAGGGTCATTCAGTTGACAGATGAAAAGCCTACCTCATTCAAAGCTTTTCCCGAGGGATGACTGAACAATGGCGCTTTTTGTATACATTTTGATAGGTTACCAGGGACAATTGTATCTGTAAATCATACCATGGCAGTATTGACTTGAGCCTCGTTTTTGTTGATATAGTCCTGCCGCATCGCTGCTTCAGCACATCTTTGCTTCTGCACGTTTTTAGATTCACTGCCTGCAGGCTTGCAGTAGCAGCACCTTGCAGGGAAGGACGGACCTGGTCGATAAGCAAGGCCGCGATTCTCAAGAAGCGCTGCCATCTTCTTCGGAAGAATTTCGGTGCAAAAACGAATGGAGAAAGTATCGGCCCGGAAGCGGCCGAAAAGTCGACGTGCAGCGTGCAACAAAACCGAGGCTTTGGTCTCTTCGTTTGGAGTAGTAACGGTATTTGACTCTTTTCTGTTTTAGCCTCCAAATGACCCTTATGGCGTAACGAAAGAGGAATTAAGAGAAACTCTACAGGCAGCACTGAGCTGTAGTTCGTCCTTTGCGGAGTATTGTCTTAATCTTGTCATTGAAAAGCTGGATTCAGAGTTGGCGGATGCTAAACTAGACTCTTTTGCATTACTGGTAAGTTCTTTATCCTAAAAGGATTCGAAAGGTGATCTGTTAATCGTTAGCGAACCCTGTATTCACTCTTCAACTTCTATGTCAAACAGTAGTATTGTGCGAGTATCCTTCAAGAAGCTACAACGTAAAAAGTTGCAGAGTATATACAAACAAGTCTAAAGAGAAAAATTGGCGCGTTTTCACGCTTTTCCGCTTCTGTTTTTTTCCATGGATAGGCTACGCCGCCACTCGCCTTTCACCTTTGGAAGACCTTTCCAGTTTTGCTAACAGGACTTGAAATAATCGCAAAAACGGTGTTGCTGCATAGCGACAACGTCGCTAACGGCTGTGCCCATGATTAATTAAGGCGCCGCAGGCGGAATGTTTTGAATCCGCCTTTTTTTTTTCGGGCAACATTCAACTACTTCCCATGCAAATTCTAGCTTGTAACGTTGTTCAAGCCCCCCAACTCAATGAAGCAACCTTTGTCTAACTAGTGAAGACTGTGAAATGCGCCACAGGCGAAATTTTGTGGAAACACTGATGATAAAAGTACCTTTCTGCGATCCCAAGATTACTTATTCAACCCAGAGTTGTCTGGCAACGAAAGAGGTGATCCATGGTAAAGTGGATACAAAGTACATTTGTTCGGATTCACAGCAAACAAAAGTAGGCTAGTTTTCACGTCAAGAGACGTGCTTATTCCTGAATTACTGCAATCCTAAGAAGTAAAAAAATGAACAGTAACCAGGTGAAGCTACCGTAAATGGTAAAGAACGAGAGCTAAATAAATGACACTTAAATTTACCAAAGTCAGTAACTGTATTGAAGCAAATAATGAATTCGTATACCGAAAAACTAACTAAAAAAAGAAGCAGCAGATCGAGAGCGGTATTACAACCGGATATCGTAATGTAATAAAACTCTTGTTAGAACCACCTAAAACAACCGAAATCGGCAAGTCTAGTAATAGAAACGGACTGAACAAAAAACCGGTGAATAACCGTATTCGGTAACGAATCAGAACAAAATGAATCTCACCGAATTTAATTATGAAATGGACTGACCGAATGCGACCGAATTACCGAATTCGGTAGGGAATGATATAAAATAAACAGGTTAAATCACAGAATTTACGCAGGGACGGACCGAATGCGGCGAAATTGATGCGGACTGAACAAAAGTTAAATGAATTATCGCATTCGATCACGGATCAGAACCAAGTGAGTCTGATTAATGACCGAATTATGAAATGGACTGACTGAATGCGACCGAATTACCGAATTCGGTAAAGAATGAGACCAAACTTAATCCGAATAGCTAAAAGCTAGAATAGGAATACACGCAAGAAACAAAATAAACTAATACACTTACAAGAAATGACCTGAAATAAATGATGGAATGAAACTACGTACAAATTTGGTAGAAGAATTAGCGGGATATGGGGAAAACTTATTGCCAGTATTCCTCTCGGACCGACGCACGGAAGACTGGAGGGGAGGGGGGAATAGATGGGTCATCTGGGGACAACACGTTATCTTAGCTCCAAATTTGTTTGAAAGAGTATTATAGAATGGACTGACCGAATGCGACCGAATTACCGAATTCGGTAGAGAATGAGATCAAATAAACATGTTAAATCACCGAATTTACGCAGGGACGGACCGAATGCGGCGAAATCGATGCGGACTGAAAAAAGTTGGATGAATTATTGAATTCGGTCACGAATCAGAACCAAATGAATCTGATTAATGACCGAATTATGAAATGACCGAATGCGACAGAACAGATACGGACTTGAGAAAAGTCTGCGAATTACCGAATTCGCTAACGAAGAGGCCAAATAAACAGGTTAAATCACCGAATTTACGAAGGGACAGACCGAATGCGGTGAAATCGATACGGAGTGAACAAAAGTTGGATGAATTAGCAAATTCTATAAAGAAAGGGAAACCAATAAACAGGTTAAATCATCCAATTTCGAAATGCCGGGACAGCGATTTTATGAAAAGGGCATCACGGCTTCGCCACGATGCCCATTTTGACCGGATTAAATTTGACCGACTGTCCAAAACGTAGAGGGGGTGGGACGCCGCTGGCACTTGGTGATGTGACTGAATATCAGTTTTTATGGCACTTGAGCTTACCCAAGTGCCATATAGCGATTGTAATTTCTGTCCGTCAGTTGGTCTGTCGGTCTGTCGGTCTGTCGGTCCCAGTTTTGCTAGTTCGGGCACTTCCAGAAAAGCTAGGACGATGAAACTTGGCAGGCATATCAGGAACTGGACCAGATTAAATTAGAAATTGTCGCTTCCTCGATCCAACCATCTGGAGGGGAGTGGAGGGAGGGGGAATCCGGAAAAAATAGGAAAAATGAGATATTTTTAGCTTACGAACGGGTGATCGGATCTTAATGAAACTTGATATATGGAAGGACTTCGTGTCTCAGACCCTTGGGGGGGGGGGGGGGGAGAAGTCCGAATTTGTAGTGATCCCGCGAGTTCCATGCTTCCTGCTGTGCTGGGACGATGGAAATTGACAGGCATGTCTGGGACCCAACCAGATTAAATCGGAAATCGTCAATTCCCCGATTCGACAATCTGGGGGGGGGGGAGTGGAGGGAGGGTGAAGCCAAAATTTGAGGTATTTTTAGCTTGCGAACGGGTGATCGGATCTTTATGAAAATTGATATTTAGGATGACCTCGTGTCTCAGACATCTCACTTTAAATCCGGGCCGGATCCGATGACACTGGGGGGAGTTGGAGGAGGGAACCGGAAATTTTGAGAAACGCTTAAAGTAGAGGGATCGGGATGAAACTTGGTGGGAAAAACAAGCACAGGTCCTAGACACGTCATTGACATAACCGGACCGGATCAGGGCACTGTGGGGGAGTTGGGGTGGGAGTCCGGATTTCTAGCGATCCCGCGAGTTCGGCATACTTCCTGATGTCCTAGGGCGATGAAACTTGGCAGGTATGTCAGGGATCCGAACAGATTGACTTGAGAACAGCCGTTTCCCCGACCCGACCATTGTGGGGGGAGTGGGTGGATGGCGAGTCCGGAATCTAGTGGTGTGCATAACTTTTGAACGGGTGATCGGATTTGAATGAAACTTGTCTGGTGAGCTATCGCCTCGGACGTTCAGTGTCACGTCTGGGTCGGGTCCGATACCTGTGGGGATGGGCGGGGGGGTGTGGAAAACTCAAGAAACTCTAAAAGCAGAGGGATTGGGACGAAACTTAATGGATGGAACAAGCATTAGGCCTAGATGAAATTGACCATGCCAGATGGTTTCGGGGCTCTGTGGGGGGAGTTGGAGGGGGTTTCCTGGAATTCCGGTAGTCGTGAGTTAGAATAGTTCCAGATGTAAGACGACAACAAAACTTTGCAGGCATATTAGCGACCCGAATTATCTTGACTTAAGAACCTGACACAACATACCCCCGGAAACTTCCGTTCCTAGATCCGAGCATTTTTTGGGGAGCAAGAGAAGAGAAATATGGAAATTGACTTATATAAATTGCGAACGAGTGGTCTGATTCGAGTGAAACTTCATGGGTGATACGAATCGAAGGCCTCGACATGTAAAACATGCGTTCGAACCATATGCGACCACGATTAGGGGAATTGGGGGTGGGGGGACCTTTGACATGCACAAAAACCAAACGGATGGACCGAATGAGATGCAAATTCGACAGTGCCGAGTTTATGCGGCCTAGATTTGTTATTTGGCGTCTGGGACGGATTCGGCCAAGGTAGGGGGGGGGGGGGGGGGTACTGGAAACTTGCAGATAGGCTATGCTCCAATTTCAGTCAAACTTGATGGACAGGAACAGGGAATTAAGAGATTGGGCCCGGACCGGCTCCGACAACGTTGTTGGGAGGGGGGGGGGGTACCAGAACTTTCCAAAAATGCTCAGATTCGAGTGAAACTTGATAGATGGTATAAACGAAGAAGCTTTAGGTGGTCGATTTTTTTTTATTCCGAACCAGATTCGGCCACGGTAGGTGGAGATAGAGTGAGTACCGGAAATCGTGTAGCACGTCTAAGGATCAAACAAATGGATTTATTGGGATGAAAGTTTGAACAGTCTTGTGCATTTGCTACAGACAATCGAGACGATGCCGGAACTGCTCAGAAATGAGTGAAACTAAATATCCTATTTCTATTTCCGAACCGCATTTTTGGATGGCGGGTGTATTTTGTGACGTTCTCATCTACTTTCTTGTACAGCCTACTCGTACAAGTGCCATATGAGCTCGTAGCTCTTGTTCTTTGGGGATGACTTGGAAAAGCGCAATTTCGGCAATTGTCGTTTTTGCAGAGCAACCGTAAATCAGATACCACGGTTACTGCAAAAACGACTAATTGCAGATCCAGTTACCATGGTGTCTGCAAAAACTATTAAATTCAGTTGTTTATTGTAATTTGTTAGTTATAGTAAAAAGTTACCAATAATCTTTGCTCTGGATTTGCGGTGAGAAGTCCTTAGTATTTAGTGCAGAATTCTGGCTCAATGTTCATTTTCGCAAGCGAAATTTGCAAGCTGATGGGTAAATGATTTTTCTAGTGTCTGCTGTCTAAAAGTGTAAAAGTGACGGTACCTTGGTTTCTAGGAAGCGGTTGCCGCCATTTATAAGCCTAAGGACATCGACCCATTTATCGACCAGATTTGGCTAGCAGTTCGGCGTGAACTGTTTGCAGGAGCCCTCGGTGGAGAAGTTGAAGCGAAAGCGCTTTCGGCGTTTGCCGCTGTGATGAAGAGTGCGGCAGATGGCGTTGAGTATGTCCAGAGTGACGAAAGTCAAATTTTAGTCGCTGCCGGAAGGTATGCTTTCACGGATGGAGTTGGCACTATTATTAAGCGTAAGTGACTAAATACACATCCTTTTGCCCTGGCCATAACATTATAAGCCTACCCCCGCGTAGAGAAAACAATCGAAAACATTGTTCTGCTCCCGACACCAGCATCGCAAAATAACCGTATCCGACAGCTTTTTGGGATCACCAAGTAAGTGACAGGATGCCTATGAATTCGTAAAAGTTGTCCTCTCGAAGGGGTAGAGATATTTTCTTCAAACTTGGTATGGGGATCCACTGGGTCAAAAGTACAGGACACGTTCGTAGATGAGCCCTGTAGCCCTATATTTAGGGGTGGGGGAGAGGGTATGAAATTGAGAGATGACATAAAATGTATTTTGAAGCTAATGAGAGATGATTTGGGGGTAAGGTGGCATGCGGAATGCATATCTGTACTTTTTTTCCTGCCGGACAAATAGCTCACCCAGAATCCGGCAAAAACCGGAAATTTTGCAGAAGGTAAAAGTTGTTTCTGAAGTCAATTGGATATTCGGTATTGGGTTAAGGAGAAATGCTAAATTCAGTGTCAACATAATTTTCTTGCCGTACGAATATTTCATCCGGAATACGGCGAAAACCGGAAATTTGGTGGAATTAAGAGTTGTTTTTGATATGGTGAGTCCATTCTTGAATTTCGTTTTCTTGACCGATAAGCTGTTCGCCCGGAATCAGGCCAAAACCGGAATTTCCTTCAAGTAAAAGTTTTCTTTACTTGAAGGAAACTCCTTCGAAGTCGATTAGGGATTCCATTTAGCAGTAGCCTAAAGGTGAATGATGAATCCGTATATGAACTTCCTTTATTCATTGGTTAAGGAATTCGTCGGGAATTCTGCAACCTTTCGTCTAGAGCTGTCATTTCAGGGCAAGCATGTATGTTAAATTCTTATTAAATTCTTTCTTTTCTCAGTTGATCAGTCGTCTAGCCCTATTCCGCGAAAACCAGCACTTTTACTCTTATACATTTCTAATAAATATTGTCTATATCGGTATAAAGACAATAGGACTGAATTGATCTACTTTCTTCGTCTTACTACTGGGAAAATGGGAAGATCAAAATCGGAAATAGTCGAAATTAACAAAATCCTGTGATAAAATTTACAAGTTGGTGTATACATAAAGAACATGTTGGATCGCAATAGTCTCGCCTAGTAGGGGTATTTCGGTCGTAATCTGCCCCAGTCTAGGTTATCCAAGCTGGGAAAAACAGCATGTTTACTATATCTGGCGAAGACAGGAAATCTGCAAGAGCCGGTTGACTGGATCAAGAAGTCCAATAAATATAAAATTTTTGGGATCCCATCGAAACCTTTGGTCTTCTTCCTGAAGGAGCATGTTTCTCAGAATGTCATTGTCTTATATTTCAGAATGTCTCCATCATCTGAGTGAACCAGAACACAAATTAATGTATCCCAGCGCCCACCTCCTGATCGCCATTGCAGCAGCCTCGGCTCCAATGGAAAAGGTTGTCATTTCAAAGGTAAAGTTCATATTTCCTTCCAAAAGAATACCGGTTGACCGTAAACAGGGTTGCCGTGCCCTGGTGCCGTTGGCAAGATGCCGTAGTAGTGGTTGTGGTTTCACTTTGTGGGATCCCAAAGCGTAAGTCATCACTGAAATTATATGCATTCGTAAATATTTATATATTCTGATATATTGAAAGAATAATATTTAATGCTTTGTATGGCTTTTATAATTATTAATGAAATACATTGAATACGGTAATTTATTTTATTTAAAAAAAAAAAAAACAAAAAAAAAACGTAAGTGACGGATCCCATGACTTCGAAAAAGTTTGTCCATCCGACTTTTCTTCTGTTATTACGATGTCAAGGTATTCCTTTCAAGCTAGGTTATGTTATTTAATTTATTCAGTAATAGAGCAAAACATATCTCTCGTGGGCGGAGCCCAAATACGATGTTTTGTAAGGATTGATTTGGTGAGTAAAGCTTTAATCATAGTGCTAGGGTAGAGGGTTTCAGCCAATGTGTGACAGAAATATGTATTTTTCAAGCTAATGAGATTGGTATTGAATCCAGAGCGGAAGTTTATTTCCTCACTGGACAAGGGGTTGGACCGGAATCCCTTAAAACTGGAAATTTGTGAGAGGTAAAAGTTTTGTCTGAAGTCGGTTGTAATCTCGAAACAAGGGTCGGAAGAAACGGTGGATCTTTACTTAACTTTCCCGAAAGACTGATTTTCGGCGGGGATCTGCAAAAAAAAATGGAATTTCTGGTAGTGCTTATAGTTTCTCAGTCTAGTCGTTTGGAGTGTCGATAGAGTAAGGTGATGTGTTGAGGAAATTTCTACTCGAGTCCCTTGAGTCCCGTAGGCAGAAACTGTGCATGGCTTCTGGTAAGAAAATGCTTGAGCACCCTATCCATACGTATAATCTTCAGCCACCATTCGATACTGCTCGCGAACAACCTGCAAGAGCGGCCTCATTGGTGATCCCAGAACTCCAAGACGTAGAATGTGACCATGTAGGGTACTGTATGAACAGACGTTTGTACCGTCTTTCGTTAAAATTTGTAATCTTATTTAGTGTTTACTTTTATATATGGCTTTGACATATTTATATTGACATATTTATATATGAGTGTTTACATGTATATATGACGATTTTGAACGAATTTGGATTTCACCAAAGAATAAAAGCGCTATCTATCATATCTATCTATATGTGTGTTGAATCGAGCTGTCTGCCTAAGAAGAGGATATGAGGCGATATGTCAATGTCACATGCAAGATTTTTCAACGTGCCTAAATCCGACGCTTGATCCTTTCAGTTGCATAGAACAACGAACTGGATGGAGGCGCGTTGATATGGTCGTCCGGTAGGTCCCACTTCGAACGACCTTCGACTGATGTCCTCGCGCTTTACGGATTGAACCTTCGTAATCTGACGAGATGCTAAGTTCCCAGTCTATATCCTATGTCTCCTTCGCTCCTCTTTGATGGATTTCTGTAAGAAACTTCAGTGGCACTTGCCAGGAAAAAATCACTCCAGAGCATTCTGTCCAGCCAAGCACGGTTATGGTTACTATAGTTTTCTGCGCTTATCTCTTAAAGGACCCATCGAACCCAAATACTGATCGGATCCAAAGACAGTAAAAGTGGGAAAGACCGGAAACTCCCGTAAGCCCCATGAGTCACAACAATCAGTGCCGTTTAGCGGATGTTCTTTCGTTAAAAAATCGCTCTGTTTACAATGTCTTCCAGCGCTTTCCGCAGAATCATCATCAAAGCACGTTTTGTTTATGATGAGCATTCTCTCTCCATTCAAATTTCCTCTTTAATTGGAATAAAAAACAAGTAGGAAAAGAATAAATCGCTTTTTATGGAAAAAAATGTTGGATTCACGATTTCAAATCAGTTAATGTTGACAGACACTGCCTACTCAGGCCCTCTTGCTTTGATTATATTAATCATCTACCGCTGGAAATTAGACAAAGTCCAAACGCTAGGGGGCGTTCCAATCGATTTTCAGAGACCCTATTTTAGCGAAGTCACCGGTCTTTCCCACTGTTATTGTCTTTGATCGGATCTACTACATTAATCTCTCCGTCGAACTTTGTTCCTCAGATTCTGCATTTCTACATTGTATCTATCCCCTTTGTCGTCACTATATTGATTATTCTTGCTGTGTTTTATTTTTTTCTAGACATATAAGGATATGTCCATGACTCCCGATTGTTTTTTTTTCCGGAAAACTTATTGATCGGGAAGGCCGGTTCTGCAACTGTTGCCGAATGTGTCATCTAAGCTAAAGGGTCTGGAGGGAGACGTAGGACAGCTGAATCTATGCGTAGCTTGTTGAAACCGTAGCTGAGGTTCTAAGTAGTTAGTTTTCAGAATAAATAGATAGGTAGATAGATATATTTATTTCAGCGGCGGGCCATGGCAACAATTAATCACACAAAAAACGCAGCAATAATGTATTTCATGAGTTTCTTTCCAATCTAACCAAAAACATTTTTCCATTTCCTTATTTCATTGTATTTTCCTGCTCCAAAAAGTTGGCTCTGCTCCATTACTAACCTCAGGAAGCGCTCCACTATCTTAGTACTAATATTACGAAATCTTATCCTTACAACTGTTTTCAACCACTGATCCTCAAATTGACACGCACCATACTATTCTTTCCTCAATTCACTCAGCTCTGTATACTCGCAAACCAGAACCCTCTCACCCGACTCCCATGCGTCGGAAAAATGAAGGACCGTAATTGTGCCTACCATTACCAATATGTCGTCTTCTGGCCACAGCTGGTAGACGATCAGTAATTATTGTAATTCCTCCGTCTTACTTTAAACATCAAATTCTCACACCATGTTTCCCTTACCGCAGGGCGCAGCATAAGTCTCAAAGATTCAGATTGATCGTTCTGGACGTGCCAAATCTGGATTTCCTTTTCCTTAAAGCACATAATGGCTGGGAAACATTCTTTTGCGAAATCGTACATTTCTCAGCGGAGCGAAGCTATACCTAATTCACTCCTAACCACCAAGTAATTACAAATTTACCTGACCACCTTTAAAATAACCTAACTGCAGAACTTATATGCTATTTGTTGTATTGAATCCCCTTACTTCAGACCCAAACAGTAAATAGTGTAATGTGTCTTTTAAGAGTGTCAGTAACCCCCGATCCCTACCGAATGAATTCGTTGGCTTTGCCTTTCTAATTTTTCTACATTTCCAGGCTCTCCCCCTTCTTATTGGCTCTTTGGTCCAGCGAACCAATCCCCAGGAACGATACACTCTTTCTGACATCATTTGTTTATTCCTGCGTAGTTGCCGCAAGTCCTGCGATAGCTATACGCTTCAGGTAGCAGGGCTGTTTTTCAGCTTCTTGAATGAAAATGATGAAAAACTTTGCTGTGCTGCTGTTCGTGGTCTGACAGTTTGTTTTGAAGCATTTGAGGAGTCAGATCGGAGGAACTTTCTAGAGCAGTTGCTTCAGTTGGGAGTTTCTGGGGCCGAAGTTGTCAGGTAAGTAGTTTGACTGCTTCGAGGTTATTCAGAATAAGCTTCATCCAACTTTATGTGATAGAACATAAAACACCTTGAAACAATTGTGCTCGCGTATTGTCTGGCCTCAACATCACGAGCCAGTTCAGAGACAATTATTCACACTGACAATTCCTCTAGAAGACGCACAAGGCTACAGGAATGCTCGTCTCAGAAAAGTTGTCACAAGGGAAATTTGAAAAACAAACAAGGCCAGAGCCATCGGTATGATCCCGAACCGGGGACTGTTTCTGTCCGAGTGGACAGGCAACTGGGAACAGCCCCATCTGGTATGAAATAACAGCCTTTCGTTTCCGAACATCTGGTCTTACCTCCATCCTGATCTAAATGTTGAATATTAAAAAGAGAAAAGAAACAAGACCAAAGGTCTCGATGGGATCCCAAAATAATATTTTGGATCCCAATTTAATATTTGGTCCAGACAATTTGGTCTTGTAGATATCTGGTCTTCGCCAGACTCCTTGAACAGTTTTACCATTAAGATTTTGAAACAGAATGAGGTCAATGGGTACTCATCTGAGAAAACCAAGTTCAGATATGGATTCACCATGTACCCATCGGCTATACGTCATATCTACTTTGACAAAACTGATCAAATCTTCCTATCTTACTTCTGCCAAATCTACACTTTCGACCTGATTTCAGATTTTTGAACTAAAGCTCAACAAGAGCTGGAAGCTCATATGGCACTTGCAAGGCTGGGTTAGATGGAAGTGATGGTCAAAAGCATTTTTTTCCCTTTTCCGTTAAGATATGCCAGACTTGCTAGGCTGAGTCAGAGGATCGAAGTGATGATGAAAAGTCTTTTTTTTTTTTTTTTACTTTTTGTTTGAGGTGCGCACTTTAAGGGTGCTAAAAATTAATTTCTAAGCAAATTTTTCTTAAGGCAAAAAGGATCATGTGCTCATGGCGACCGTGAAAAAGTAAATTTTGCTCAAAATAATTTTTTTGTACTTTGCGGTTAAGATGAGTTCTTTAAGGTACGGTCGGACCGGAGAGTGATCGATGTCTAACCCAATGATGTCAAGTTTATAATGCTCCAGCATAGTTTTATCGTCCTAGCACTCTGGACACCCCCTACAGCTCCCCCCCCCCTCGGTACCCGAATCCGGTCCGATACTGTCACTGATGCACCTAGGACTTGTGCCTGTACTTCCCACCAAGTTTCATCCTGATCGCTCCACTTGCGTGTCACAAGATGTCCGGCTCTCCCCCCCCCCTCCCCCCCCCCCCCCCCGGTTCATCGGATCCGGTCTGGACTTGAAATGGGACATGCTGAGACATGAGGTCTTTCAAGATATCAAATTTCGTTAAGATCCGATAACCCATTCGAAAGTTAAGCATGCAACTAATTTCCGGATTCTGTCGTCTCCCCCTTCCCCACGATAGTCAGATCGGGCAAGCGACTGTTTCCAAGTTAATCTGGTCGGGTCCGTGAGATGCCTGCCAAGTTTTATCGTCCTAGCCCACCTGGAAGTAATTAACTACGAATCGCTGGAATTCCGGAACCCCCCTCCACCTCCCCCACAGTGTCCGAATCCGGTCCAGTCCTGTCAGTGATGTATCTAGAGAGTGTGCTTGTTCTTCGCACCAAGTTTCATCCCAATCGCTCCACTCTGAGAGTTTCACATGATTTCAGGTTCTCCTCTCCGACTCCCCCCAGATTTGTTCCTATCCGGACTTGAAATGAGACATCTAAGACACGAGATCTTTCCAGATTTTGAGTTTCATTAAGATCCGATCACCCGTTCGAAAGTTATGCATGTCCCTATTTTCCGGATTCCGCCACCTCCCCCTCCCCCCACGATGGTCGGATCGGGAAAGTGACTATTTTCAAGTTAGTTTGGTCGGGTCCCTGATATGCCTGCCAAGTTTTATCGTCCTAGCCCACCTGGAAGTACAGTATACGGATCGCCGGAATTCCGGAACCCCCCTTCAACTCCCCCACAGTGTCGGAATCCGGTCCAGTTCTGTCAGTCATGAATCTAGAGCTTGTGCTTGTTCTTGCGATCAAGTTTCATCCCGATCGGCCCACTCTGAGAGTTTGACACGATTTCCGGTTCCCCCCCCCCCCAGATTCATCGGATCCAGTCCGGACTTGAAATGAGACATCTGAAACACGAGGTTTTTCCAGATGTGATCGGTATATGGCACTTGCCCGGAAGGCAAGTGCCATAAAAACGAATTCAGCGTATCACACCCCTATACCAAGCGTCTGATCAATATTCAATTAAAACTTTAACTTTTGACAAATTTTCCAGTTTCAGCCGGATTCCGTGCGAACTATAGGTCCGGGTAGAATATGATTGTCAAAAGCGGATTCAGCATTTCTTCGTCCCCCTAAATCGAACATCTATCAACTTCAGATAAAACTTTTATTTTTAACAAATTTTCCGGTTTTGGACGGATTCCGGGCGAACTACTTGTCAGTGCGAGAAAATGGTTTTCATATTCATATTCAGCATGTCTTCTTACCCCTAAATCGGCTATCTCATTAGCTGTTAAAAAAAAAAAAATTGTCCCTTAATTTGAAACCCCTCCCCCACTACTAAATGTTGAGCATAGCCCATCTAAGAACTCAACCTTCCCCTTGACCCACAAAGTCGTCACACTAAGTTTCATCAAAATATCTCGTTCCCTTAGAGAGTTATCGTGCTTACAGACGGGCAGACGGACAACTTTTGCGATGTCATAGGTATCCCTCCACTTACGTTTTGGGATCCCAAAAAAGGGTTTGTACATAATGTATTTTCCTACCAAAACAAAATTTCTCTAGGTGATTCTACTCAAGCTGAAATAATTATTTTTTTATTGTCGTCCATCCGCAGTTTTACTCGAGGCAAATAGAGTGCTGTGAAATGCAATGTGTCGGAACAAATTTTCTTGGGCCATTTGGTCTATACTTGGATCTCATTCCATCTATCTGAAGAAATGTTTCTGTGAAACATCTGTTGATTGACATATTGCCCGTTTTTAGGCAGGTAGATTTAGGCACGTGAAGAATTTTTTGGGATAGGTTCCGAATTTTCGGCTACTGTGTCTCATAACGTTATTTTTTTCTTTTAGAGATGAAGTAAATAGATCGCTAAGAGCAGTGGCCCATATCCAAAACACTGCGCTGTTGCTTCAGACTCAAATCTACGAACCACTGATGGACAGGCTGCAGGAGAAAGGTGGGTTTTGTTGAATTGAATTAGATGCGAAAAGCTGCGTACAACTGTAGTAATCGAACGTAGTAATCCTGGATTCTGCTTCTCCCCTCTTAAATTTGAAGAGGCTTCCGCTCATGTTTTGCTCTTAATAATGATACCATGCAGAAAACCGGACCACGTGATATCTGGGGACTATTTTCGACATATTGTTTTCCCTAAATCCCGCGTTGAAAGGGCAAAGTACCATGCATTATTAGTTATTATTTTCCGACAGTTTGTAGAAGAAACTCCAACTTCCTGCTTCCTGCACCTTCTCATATCTCAGTATCAATAGTTTTTCTTTTCAGATAACGTGGAAAAGAAACTCCAGCTTCTCTCGACCATCTGCACCACCCCTGAACTAGTGAAAGACTTCACAACCAGGATGCCCCAGATAACAGGATTAGACCTGGTCATACTCATTAAGTGCCTAACAGGGATGTGCGATACAGTGAAAGATGTTTCAAGCAGCTTTAGTGCCGTTGAGTGGTCAATAAACGTGTGCAATTCGTATGAGCAAAGGACTAGTTTGAGTGACTTTACGGATATTCTTGTGGAGTTAAGTGCCCTGCTAAGGACTTATTGCTCTAGGCTATGGGGCGACGAAGTAATTGAGAAAGAGGGAGATCTAATGTTAGATTACTGCCAAAGAGGATTGGGATTTCAAGGGGAAGAGTTGCCCTTGGTGGAAGAGAAAGTGAAAAACGAAAGAAAGGTAGGTGTAAAGGTAAAACAGCTGAAAATGTCAGGAAGTTATAATGAGCGTATTCCACCCTTCTAACAATAGTAAGTAAGTAATCTATTTATGACCCGCCATTTTGAAAAGGCGGAGTAAATGACGAAAATAAAGAAAATAAACAAAACACATATATACACACAGAAAAATACACTTAATTTTTAATCTTCGGCCAGGAAGCAGTGGACGAAATCGTGTACTGGTTGGGCCTTGTTGTCCATGAGTTTTGAAAGTGATGACGAAACATCCAAAAGGGTAACACTTGCACCTTGAATTTCTCCGTCAATGTATGGTTATGACATAATTTCGACAAGTGGAGCAGGTGCTCTGCATATTTAAAATAACATGATCTCATCTTTTTAATCTCCTTCTTTCGCAGAACATGAGTGACGCCAGAACGAAATAGTATAGAAGGAGCGCAGAAGGTGCTGTACAAATACAATGGTAACTATTACTTACTATTGCAGTTCCAACCTCACCAAAAGTTACTACGCTGACCATTATACCTACGCATACCTTCTCGAAATAGTACTAACAGTAACTATTTGCTTACCATGGTCGGGAGCATAGCAAGCGTGGTAATTACGGATCTCTGTAACGTGATTGGCTGGATTACCACGTGGAGTGATATTTTTGTGGAAAATATAAAAATGCGCTCCAGCCTTAACACCAAGAAGCCAAAATTCGTGACGTCATGCGTAGTAACTACCGTAAGTAGGATGGAACACGCTCGATAAGTTAGGGAAAAGCCTGAGAGTCCCCCATCATATTTAGAAGACCTGCCCTGTAATAGATCAATAATGATAGATTGATATAATAGACCCTTGTCGTCAACAAAGACAAGACCAAAGGTTTCGATGGGATCCCAAAAATTCAATATTTGATCCAGACAATTGGGTCTTGTCTTCGCCAGACTCCTTGAACATTTTTACCGTTAAAATTCAAAAACAGATTAATCATCTGAGTGAATCAGTTCAGGTATTGAATCAGCATGTGTGTTTACCCCTATAAGTCATCTCTGTTTTGACGAAAACTTCCTGCCACTTCTCCCAATTTCCCGGTTTCGGCCGAATTCCGGAACTACTTTTCCGGCGAAAAAAGAAAGCTCAAAAACGAACTCAGCGTATGTTCTTTCCCCAATATTGAACATCTAATCAACTTCAAATAAAAATTCAACTTATAACAAATTTTCCGGCTCCAGCCGGATTCCCATCGAACTATATGTCCGGGTAAAAAATTATTGTCATACACGGATTCACCATCTCTTTACCCCTAAATCAAATATCTAATCAACTACAAATAAAACTCGAACTTTCAACAATTTTCGGTTTTGGCCGGATTCCGGCGAACTACTTGTCTGGGTAGAAAATTGTTTTCACATAAGTTCAGCATGTCTTCTTACCCTTAAATCGAACATCTAATCAACTCCAAATAAAACTTTTACTTTTAACAAACTTTCCGGTTTTGGCCGGATTCCGGGCGTACTACTTGTTCGGCGAGAAAATGGTATTCACCACTGTTTTCAGCATGGCTTTCTACCCCTAAATCGAACATCTAATCAACTTCAAATAAGACTTTTACTTTCAACAGACTTTCCGGTTTCGGCCGGATTCCGGGCTAATTACTTGTCCGGTGAAAAACGGTTTTCACCATCGTGCTTAGCATGTCTTCTTACCCCTAAATCAAACATCGAATCAACTTCAAACAACACTTTTACTTTCAACAAACTTTCCGGTTTTAGCCGGATTCCGGGCGAACTACTTTTCCGATGACAAAATGGTTTTCACCATCGTGTTTAACATGTCTTCTTACCCCATAATCAACTATCACATTATCTGTTTAAAAATATTTCATTTGCCCCTTAATTTAAAACCCCTCCCCCACCCCTAAATGTAGGGCTACATAGCCCATCTACGAACTTGACCTTACTCTTCATCCAAAGAATCCTCACACCAAGTTTCATCAAAATATCTCATTCCCGTCGAGAGTTTTAGTGCGCACATACGGACCGACGGACAACTTTTGCGATCTCATAGGTATCCCGCCACTTACGTTTTTGGATCCCAAAAATGGAACGGCTCAGCAGTTTTTTTGGGGGGTAGATTCTCGCTTTGTGATACTGTTTTCTTCGAATTAGAGGAGGATCATTACTTATAGGCTAGTCTTCAGCGAAGTAAGGAAGTTATCAGGAATTTGTACTATAGAGCTCTCGCGGGGTTCCCACAATCCTTCCACTAACACAAGGAATCCTCAGTGAATAAATGGTATCTTGGTGGTTTTTATATATATTCTTATAAACACTTCGTCCTTACACATACCTTGAATGTCTTCTTTAATTTTTATTATCCTTCTTTTACGAATTAGTTGTTATTTAGGATGAGAATGTTTGATGCTTAAAGTCTTAACGACGGACCACAACAGAGGGCAGATTTGTCCAAAGCAAAAGCTGAAGGTTAACCCAAGATTAAAGGACCCATTTTGGTTATTCCGCCTTTTATCTAAGCCCTAGCTCCCTCGAGGAATAATAAGCTCCTAAAATTCGCGCCTTTCGATTGTTTCGTTTTGTACCTACGACTTTTTAGCGCTTTTTCGGCTCTGCCATGTTTTGCCATTCATGGAACGCAAACTTCTCCGAAAGCTTCTAGGTCTGCCGACAACTCTTTCATGCACAGGGGCTTTAAACTATTGCTTTTCATGTGGGAAGACACGGCATCAGATCTATTATCGGTTTTGGACTTCTTGCTTGGTTTTTCCACTTTTTCACGATGTTTTTTTCAGTTTTCAAATATTTTGCGTCCACCCGCCGCGTCGTAGAGCGGAAGGCTGGATAGAGTTGTCAAGCACCAACAAAAGGACAGCTTATTTCACGTGGCAAGTAATGGTATTTTCGAAAAACGACATTTGCGAAGTATTTCATCGTGAAAAGATCATTTCTAATAAGAGTTTGCTTTAATAAGCCCAGGGTCTTGATACAGACTTTGACATACAGGAAATTAAATTCTCAAATTTTATTTATCTTGCAGATTCTGCTTTTAGAGGCAACTTACGGTTCCTTACGAGTCATCCCCCACCATGAATCGTCCTTCCAGTGCGCGCGGAATATCCACCTCACATCTAGCGATGCGATTGCGGTGCAGTCCGCATTCCGACTACATGGTGCTCTTATGAATAAAGCCAAGGATGAGAGCTTCGTTCAGGACAATACAAAATATTTGCTTTCTCAGAACTTCCAAAGTGGAAATGAGGTGGCTCTCCTGTCGTGGGTTACCAAAGGTCTTGCCATGCGCGGCCATGAGTTAGTGGGTTGTCTGTTGGCGAAAATGGTAGAACTGCTAACATCAGAGAAAGTGGGAGAGGAGGCGGCAAGGGGTTTCAAGATTCTGATGGAAGATACAAAGGAATGTTTGAATAAGGCGTGCCATGCAAACATGAGGTAAGAGGATAATATCTAGATCAAAAGTCGCCGCATGTTGTATGTGTACGTTGCCTGGATACGCTTCACGCTCCAGTGTTGTGCTAGGAGAGAAAAAGATAGTCCTTTGTTCTGGACAGATAGAGCATTGCCTCATTGAAAACAAGCGAATACGAGTGAAGTTGTTCTGTCTGTCTGACGAAGACACATGAGTAGCTAAAAAGTCTTTTTTCGATTTGTATGGCACTTGCCATTCAGCCAAGTGCCATATAGCGATCGCAATTTCTGTCCATCCGTTTGGTTTTCACTCCGGATTTTGCTAGTTCGGGTACTTCCACATAAGCTAGTACGATGAAACTTGGCAGGTGTATCAGTGACCCGACCAGATTAGCTTGGACATAGTCGTTTCCCCAATCCGACCATCTGGGTGTGGGGGGGGGGGGGGGAGCGGGAATCCGGAAAATTGAGGTATGTTTAACTTTCGAACGGGCGATCGGATCATAATGAAAATTGAATTTCAAAATGATATCGTGATCATTTTGATCACGTCGGGAAATCGGGATCGGATCCGGTAACTTTGGGGAGCTTTGGAGGGGGGAACAGGAAATCTTGGGAAACGCTTAGAGTGGAGGTCCTGGAAGTCCTAGATACATCGTTGACCTAACCGCGGATTCGTGTACTGTAGGGGGGGGGGGGGGGGGCAGAATTCTGATGATGCCGCGAGTTCAGTATTTCATGATGTGCTAGGACGGTGAAACTTAGCAGGCGTATCAGGGAACCAAGCAGACTGACTTACAGAATAGTCGTTTCCCCTATCCGACTATCGTCGGGGAGTGGAGGGATGGGGAATCCGGGATCTAGTGGCATGCATAACTTTTGAACGAGTTGTCGGGTTTGAAAGATACTAGGGAAGTGGAAAGAGCTATTGTCTCAGATGTTCCATGTTATATCCGGATTGGATGTGATACTTGTGAGGGGGGGGGGGGCACTAGAAACTTCGTGAAACGCTTAAGAGTCGAGGGATTGGGATGGGGACAAGCATTAGCCCTAGAAACGTAATTCACTGAACCGGATCTTATCTGGGCTTGGGGGGGGGGGGGGGGGAAGTTGCGAGCGGATGGTCCGGTTCGAGTGAAACCTTATGAGGATAAGAACTGGCGACATAGGCGTGCAAAATATGCGGCCGAACCACATGCGACCACGGTTGGGAAAGTTGAAGGGTGGGTGGGTCAAGGCGTGCAAAATATTTGGCCGAACCACATGCGACCACGGTTGGGAAAGTTGAAGGGTGGGTGGGTCAAGGCGTGCAAAATATGCGGCCGAACCACATGCGACCTCGGTTGGGAAAGTTGAAGGGTGGGTGGGTCAAGGCGTGAAAAATATGCGGCCGAACCACTTGCGACCACCGTTGGGGAAGTTGGAGGGGGTGGGTCAAGAAACTTTTTGACATCGACAAAAAACAAACGGATGGACCGAAGAGGATGCAAGTTGGACAGTACGGAGTTTATGCGGCCTAGATTTGCTATTTGGCGTCCGGACCGGATCCGGCCACAGTAGGGGGGTGAAGCGGGAACTCGAAATTTGAGATAGGCTATGCTCCTATTCCAGTCAGACTTGATGGACAGGAAGAGATGTCAGAGATCAGATGTTCATTTTTCCGAGTCGTATTCGGCCATAGTGGGGTGTGTAGAGGGGGAGTCCCGGAAATTGTGTGGTTCGCGTTTGGGTCAAACGGATGGAGTGATTTGAATGAAAGTTGTATTGTAGAGATCTATGCTCTAGGTGACATATTTTAGGGTCCAAATCGGATCCGACCACGTTGGGGGAGGGGGGTCCCAAAATATGCTCAGACTCGAATGAAGCTTGATAGGTGGTAAGATAGCTGCAGGTGACCCATTTACAATTCGGAACGTCTGCTGCAGTTGGAGCGGGGAGGGGGGTAAAGGAAGTTGCGTGGCCCTTCTAGGGATCAGACGTGTGAATCTGTGGGGCTGGAACTTGGAAGTTAGAGAAGTCATTTGGCCCTATATGTTTCGAGGCGATGCCGGAAATACTCAGATTTGAGCGAAACTAGATATCCTATTTCTAGGATGGCGGGGTATTTTGTTAGGTTATCACGACTTCTTATCCCACCTACTCGTAACTAGTGCCCTATGAGCTCGTAGCTCTTCTTTAAACTAGATAAAGAGCAAAAACTGTAGTTAATGCTGCGTGCTTATGTGTTATCTGTAGTTTAACCTGTAGAAAAAAGGACTTCGTAGGCTCCATTGGTTGTCTTGGCTTTGCAATCACTTTTCAGATCTATGGGCGCTGTCAGTAGCCAGGAATATATTCTGATTAAGTTCCTCTTTTATTAGGTTCCTGTACAAACAGAGGATATTCCAGACAACACTGACGAAGCTTTTGGAAGGCTATGCTAGCCCAGACAGCGAGAGAAGGGCTAACTACGTAATGGCGCTTATGAACCAGCTACCATATATACCGCATATGATCCTCGCGTCACATCTAAAAGAGGTATGCTGTGGTTATCTTCGGGGTGGGCTTGCAGGGTGTCCGACAAGCCGATGTCTGGAATTTCCATTCTGAGCCGAAGATTGCGGAAGCTTGCTCTGTGAAGACCTATCTGTGAGACGAATTAAAGTGCGAACATACGATCAAGATTTCCCGGCCGGTTTTCCTGCACTTACATTATCAAGTTGAAAAATTTCAACTTTTCCCTATGGAAATGGTGATGGTGCCGAAAATCCGGGCAGGATTCCAGTCCGGGAGATTCCGATCCTGATCATGTGTTCCAGCCATGTGAAGTATTGTCCGTTGGGACAGGTTGTAGGGACGAATTAGTATCATTATTTGTATGTTATTTGTTACACCTCAACAGGCCGAAGCCGAATGAAGACGGAGTACGAAAATCATAAAAGAAAGACGAAAACAAAATAATTATTTTACATATGTTAAAAGTCGATTTGCAAATAAACGTAAGTCACATCAGCAAAGCGTAAGTTCATGCGACTCAGTATGTAGATTGTAGATTTGTAGAGAATTAGAGAATCGGATGTAGACAGTTACCTTGGGACGAACTTTCATCACACCCTCTAAGGCTATAGTGTAGATCAGACTGCTATTAAGCACATATCTATAGAAACTTGGTCGAAAGCGCGAGAACTGACAAAGGACTTGACTTGATAGGAGAGAAAGACCGAGTCTCAGTAGACAGATTGTAGATTTGGAGACAATTAGACAACTGGATGTAGACAGTTATCTTGGGACGAACTGTCAGCTCACCGTATAAGGATCTTGCTTAGAGGAGCCTGCTGTTAAGTACATGTTTTTAGGAATTTTGTGAAAAGAACGAGAACTAACGGACTAAACCCGCCCCCCCCCCCCTCCCTGCCCTCCCCCCAAACGCGTCGCACTGGTTGAGGGAGCGAGACGGCGCTTGTCTTTTCTTTGTGTAATATCTGTTACTTTATTTTTCAGTTGTTACCTGTCATTGTCCAATCCATATCGGAGCTAGGTCCTGAGAAGAACGGTAGCAGTGCCATATTGACAGTTCTCGATAATTTGATCGTCGAAACTTCGGATCTTATTCAGCCTTACGCAAGCACGATCGCTTCAAAATTGTTGATAGTTTCCAGATTCTCAGAATCGATGGTGAGTATTTTTTAAACAGTTCAACATCCTTTTCTTGGTTTTTATGGCACTTGCAGCCTCTGGCTCAAGTGCCATATACCGATCACAGTTCCGTCTGTCGGTCTGTCCGAGTTTTTTGTCACACTTTTTCGAGCTAGGGTACTTCCAGGTCTGCTAGGACCATGAAACTTGGCAGGCGTATCAGAGACCCGACCAAACCAACTTAGAAATAATCAGTTTTCCGATCCGACCATTTTGGAGGGGAGTGGAGGGCAGGGGAATCCGGGAAATTCAGTAGTTTGTAACTTTTTGAACGGGTGATCGGATTGTAATGAAACTTAATAACTGAATAGATTACGTATCTGGGATGTCCCATTTAAAGTCTTGATCGGGTTCGATAGCCAGGGGGGATTTGGGGGGGGGAGACCGGATATTTCAAGAAACTGTTAGAATGGAGGGATCGGAGTGAAACTTGCTGGGAAGAACAAGCATCTGCTCTAGATAAATCGTTTAGACAACTGTACCGTATCCGGACACTTAGGGGGGGGGGGGGGGGGGGGGCGGAATTCCGGTGATGGCGGTTTTGGGGATTTTCACGATGAAACTTGGCAGGCATATCAGGGACCCGATCAAACTGACTTCAAAATATTTTTTTTTGTTCGATCTGATAATGGTAGGGGGAGTGGAGGAAGGGGAATCCGGAATATTCAGTCTTTCGTAACTTTGGAACGGGTGACCGGATTCGAGTGAAATTTAAGAATTGAAGAGAGGACATTTCTCTGGTGATCTTTTTCATATCCAGACCAGATCCGACAACTATTGGGGGGGGGGAATACGTGACCCACTTAGATTGAGAGACCGGGATGTAACTTTGTGGGAATAACAAACAGATGCTCTAGGTAAATCATTTACTGAATCGGATTGGCTACGGGCACCATGGGGGAGTTGGGGGGGGATCTCGAGAAACGGTTAGAATGGAGGGATCGGAGTGAACTTTGCTGGGAAGAACAAACATCTGGTCCATCTAAATCTTTGACACAATTTGACTGGCTCCGGACACTTGAGGGGGGAGGGAGGGGGTTTCCCGGAATTCCGTTTTTGGGATTTTCACGATGAAACTCGGCAGGCATATCAGGGACCCGGTCAAATTGACTTGGAATAAAAAAAAAAATCCTCGATATGATAATCTTGAGGGGAGTCGAGGGAGGGTAATCCGGAATATTGAGTCATGCGTAACTTTGGAACGGGTGATCGGATTCGAGTGAAATTTATAATTGAACAGAGGACATTTCTCTCTGGTGATCTTTTTCCGGACCGAATCCGACAATTATTGGGGGGGGGGGGGGGGGGTAATACTTGACCCGCTTAGACTGGTGTGATCGGGATCGAACTTCGTGGGAATAACAAACTGATGCTCTTTATTAATTATTTACACAACCGGATTGGCTCCGGGTATTGTGGGTCGAGTTGGAGGGGGAGGGGGGGGGGGTCTGGGATTCCGGTGATCGCGAGCTGTGATACTTCCAAATGTGCTAGGACAATGAAACTTCGCTGGAATATTAGAGATTCAACAACATTTGCTTAGAAATTGCAACTTCCCGAATCCGATTATTCCTTTAAAGTACCAGTCTTGACCGCAGAGGAAAACAAGAGCTGCAAGCTCAAATGGCACTTGTAAGGCTGGGTCGGAGGATGAAAGTAGGAATTCTTCAGTTCGTGGGTATGTTGTGATTATATTTAAGCAAACCCCTTGAGATAATGGGTCCTTGGAAATCACGAGAACATATCGTTTGGTAATACATTTGGCTGTGATGATACGCACTTTCGGGGCGCTAGAAATTCATCTGTAATCAAAACTCTTGAAGCAAATGATGATGAGCTCATCGGGATAACGAAATGTATATTTTAATCAAAAGTATCATTTGTACTTTAAGAAATTTAGTTGTAAGCAAAACCCATGAGGCAAAAATATTCTAATCATGTCAAGTCTCTAATGTTCAAGTTTCATGGTCCTAGCACATCTGGAAGTACTTTAACTGGCGATCACCGGAATTCCGGACCCCCCTTCCTCCCCCCACAGTGCTCGAACCCGATCCAGTTCTGTCACTGTTGAATCTAGGGCTTGTGCTTGTTCCTCCTACCAAGTTTCATCCCAATCGCTCCACTCTTAGCGTGTCACAAGATTTACGGCTCCCCCTCTGACCCCCCCCCCCCCACCACCACAATAATCGGATCCGGTTCGGACTTCACATGGGACATCCGAGACACGAGGTCTTTCCTAATATCAAGTTTCATTAAGATCTGATCACCCGTTCCAAAGTTATACGTACCTCTAGATTCCGGATTCCCCTTCCCTCCACGGTGGTCGGATCGGGGAAGTGACTATTTCCAAGTTAGTTCGGTCCGGTCCCTGGTACGCTTGCCAAGTTTCACTGTCCCAGCCCACCTAGAAGTAACTTAAACTACGTATCACCGGAATTCCGCCCCCCCCCCCTCCAACTCCCACCACAGTGCACGAATCCCGTCCGCTTCTGCCAATAATGTACCTAGTGCTTGTGCTTGTTCCTCTCACCAAGTTTCATCCCGATCCCTCCACTCTAAGCTTGTCATATGATTTCCGGTCCCCCCCTGCGCCCCCCCCTCCCACATTCATCGGATTCAGTCCGGACTTGAAATGGAACATCTGAGACATGACGTCTCTCCAAATTTCAACTTTCATTAAGATCCGATAACCCGTTCGAAAGTTATGCTTGCCACTAAATTCCGGATTCCGGCTACGCTCCCTCCCCCCACGATGGTCGGATCGGGCAAGTGACTATTTCCAACTTAGTTTGGTCGGGTCCCTAATATGCCTGCCAAGTTTCATCGTCCTAGCATATCTGGAAGTACCCTAACTCGCAAACACCGGACTCATCGACCGACCGACCGACCGACAGACCGACGGAAAAGTGATCGGTATATGACACTTGGCCGGAAGGCAAGTGCCATAATAAAAAATACTTTTAAGCAATTTTTAAATTGCCTTAACGTCACTTACACTCCCCAAACAGATTAAAAGTACTCTACTTTTAATACATTATTTGGATATTGATTTTTGTTTTCTTTGTTGTGGGATGGGACTGTAGATTGGTACATAAAATAAGTAATAGTTGAAATTATTTTATTGGGCAGCATATTCTTCTTTATAATTTAACCTCTACAGTTCTAAGTGTTTAGATGTGTCGCAGTGACACATGTTCAAGTCTTTTTTGGCAGCCTAGTATGCAGGGAACAGCCTAGTGTGTTTACCAGAGTGAAGTATTGAGCTTGTTCGGGTGTTTTTTATCGGTCAGTACTTGATACCATGCTGCAAAAAATTAGAGTACCATTTAGAGCGTGTTCCACCCTTCTAACAATAGTAACTATTAGTTACTATTTCCGTTCCAACCTCACCAAAAGTTACTACGCTGACCGTTCCAACCTCCTCGAAATAGTAACTAATAGTAACTGTTTGCTTACCATGCTCGGGAGCGTAGTAAGCGTGGTAACTACGGATCTCTGTTGCGTGATTGGCTGGATACCTTGGAGTCATATTTCCGCGGAAAAATGAAAAATACTTTCCAGCCTTGAAGACAAGAAGCCAAAATTCGTGACGTCATGCGTAGTAACCACGGTAAGTAGGATGGAACACGCTCTTAATCTCCTGCAAGCCAATTTTGCAAAGAGATATCACGGAAACAAAAATACAGGTTAATGTCTTCTGTGCTGAATTCATTCACGCGCTATTAACCACCGAAAAGGCTACCGTTCCCGTTCGGAAAGTTCGTAGAAATAGTGAAATCGCCGGTTTCTCGAAGAATCCGCTGCTAGTGAAAACATGCCAGGATGCTAAGTTCTGGTTTGCAGTGTGGAGGGAAAGTGGTTGCCCCAAGTCCGGTGTGCTCAATAGTCTGCGTGTCCGCACAAAACGTAAATTTGATCAAACGTTTAAGAAGTATCAAACCAACGTTAAAAATGAATATACTGAACTAATAATTAACGACCCATGCTGTTGTGGAAAGACCGCGTGAAAGATCAACAAAATACACCTAAGAGTATGCCAAGCGATCCAAACGAGTTGCGAGCTTACTTTACTAGCGAATTTAGTGCCCTGACCCCAATATTGGTCGTCTGCTGTACGAACTGCTAACGATTTTGTATCGGATAATTTTCACGGTTGGTATTGTACCCGATGTTTTTTTGGGCAGGGCAACTCAAGCCAGTTCTTAAAAAAGGGAAGCCGGGCATGATATGTTCCTCTTACCGGCCGATTCCTGTTTCTCCAGTTTTGTGTAAGCTCTTCGAAATGCTCGTTTATCAAATGTGAGACACTGCTGCAGAATGCCAAACCACCAGTTCGGCTTCACATGTAGGCTTAGGATGCGCAGATGCTGTTTTTGCTCTTGCCGCTATTGGGGTTGACGCCGAGGCAACTGACGACCCACTACTGATTGGATCCTTCTACGTGAGCCGTGCTTTTGACTCATCTGATCATGCTAAGATCCTTCTGGAAGCGTACACCCAAGGTCTGAATTTATGCGTCGTCATAGTGCTGTATTGTACGTACAGAACATTTAAAGCGCAAATTAAACTGCCTTCTTGTCAAGTGGAGCTTATCTTCTTGTCGGTCCTCAAAGGTGTCAAGCAAGGCTCAGTCGTGTCTCCGAGTCTCTACAATAACAGTGTTTTCCGGCACAGGCACAAGTTTATACATCTTGTATTTCAAAAGGGGTGGATGTTTCATTAGTTACGTACGTGGACGACATGCTAAACTTGAAAAGATCCGCTGATAAATTGTCAGAAAATTTCGAAGAATTTTACTATCCGCATTGCGTACGGGTAAATTGTTGCCAGTAGACACCGCATTTCTGTCAAAGATATCTTGCGTCACTATTTAATGCAGTTGCACTTCCACATGTACTGTACATAGCACATTTTTGGAGACATATTCTGTCGGCGGCTCAGTGTAAAAAATTAAAGGTTCTAGTCTTCCGATTTGCGAAATTCCTCCCGAGACTCCCGCCTTGGAGAAGGAACACTTATATTATGAGAAACTACGGTTTGTCTGATCTAACAGTTTCAGTCAACAGTGCCATCTTTCTTCACAAGGTCCGTAAAAGCCATAACCAATGGCTATCTACCGTATGTTTATAGTAGTAGCCTATACGTGCATTGCTGGAAATAGAGTGACGAATGTCTATCGCCCTTCTTTTTCTTCTTTCTTTTCAATTTTATGTTGCACTCCGTACCAATTCCTTGTGAATTTTCGGGTTGATAAAATTACTTAGTTACATATAGTAATTATTAGGTACTATTGTCGTTCCAACCTCGTTAAAAATTTTCTGCGCTGACCATTTCAGCCTTATAGTAACTATTTGCTTACCACGCTCGGGACTGTAGTAAGCATGATTACCACGAATCTCTGTGACGTGGTTGGCCCGACTAGCCCGTGATAATAGGAAAATGCGTTCCATTCAAGAAGCCAAAATCCGTGACGTCGTGCGTAGTAACTGCAGTGAGTAGGGTGTTGCTCACTCTCAGTGTGTTGCTCCGTTTTTGAAGAACATGTCGACAATTTTGGGATGTAATGAAAAAACCATATTCTTTTTTAGGTTAACAGAATAGCCGCCGTGCAATGCCTGAAATCCTTAGCAAAGCTACCAGATGTTTATATAATTCAGATTCGTGAAGAGGTGAGTTTTCACTTCGTTTTGGGGATCCCAACACGTAAGTGGAGGGATACCTATGACTTCGCAATAGTTGTCCGTCTGTCTATCCGTCTGTCAGCACGGTAACTCTCGAAGGAAATGAGATATTTTGATGAAACTTGGTGGGAGGATTCTTTGGGTCAAGGGACAGTTCGAGTTCGCAGACGGGCTCTTTAGCCCTACATTTACGGGTGGGGGAGAGGGGTAAATTAAGGGGGAAGAAAATATTTTTAACAGCTAATAAAATAGTCAATTTCCCCTAAATAATAATACATACTGAACCCGTATATAAAAATCATTTTCTTGCCGGACAAGTAGTTCGCTCAGAATCCGGCCAGAACCGGAAAATTTGTTAAAAGTAAAAGATTTATTTGAAGTTTATTAGATATTCGATTTAGGGGTGTACGGTTTCCCCTTTCCCGTGGTTTACTGTCTTGGTTGTGCGGTGACGTGCGCAGCCCCTTTACAGGTGACTACGGAGAGTTCTGAAGGCTTGGCGTTCGATCTAGTTCTTACTACTATGACCACTTTATTCACAAGGTATAAAAAGTTGGTACACGTAATTTCTTACTTTACGTCTTGTTGGGAATCAGGTAGGTCGGTAGTTGAGTCTCTTGTTTGTTGTAGTTAGGCAGGTCGGTAGTAGTCTCGAATTTGAGAAATCGGTCCGGTTTGTGAATAAATACATCAGTAGGTATTGGTAGAGATCTTTTCAAGCCCGAATAGAACTCTCGGATCTTACGCAGTGTGTAAACCCACCATGAAGGAGTAATTGTACTCGCGAGTGAACCATGAGAAAACACGGGAGCACAGGGTTGGCTCATTATGCATTGTTTTAACTAGAAACATGGCCGCACTTGTGCCATCAGTTGACGAGTATATACACTTTGTTTCAGATCATTCGTGGTCTGGCGAGCTGCTTGGATGACAGAAAGCGGCTGGTGCGACAGGCAGCTGCAGAAGCTCGGAATTCGTGGTTTCTAGTCTCGCAACCAGGTTCTAAAAAGTAATGCGCATCCTATGAAATAATAAATAAGATGGTTATTTTATGCTTCGCAATAAAGTAAGTTTTATTTTCGCTTTCTGTTGAGGAGAATAGATTCCAGGTACACAGTAAAAAGTTTCTCCGAGTAAGGATTAAAGTTAACTGCAGTATTTGCTACTGGGATTAATCTTATCTCTATTGGGATAAGATTAATCCAAATTAGAGATAATCTTATCTCAGTAGAGACAAGATTAATTCCAGTAGCAAATACTGCAAAAAAAAATTTCACAGTGTAGAATAGAACTCACTTTTGTAAGTCATGTGTTAATGAAACACAAATGCACAGAAGGCGATCGCAATTTCTGTCCGTCCGTCGGTCTGTCCAGGTTTTGCTAGTTCGGGCACTTCCACATAAGCTAGGACGATAAAACTTGGCAGGCGTATCAGGGACCCCAAATGATTAAGTTGGAAATAATCACTTCCCCCATCCGAGCTCCGTGGGGGGAGTGGAGGGAGGGGGAATCCGGAATCTTGAGGTATACTTTTGAACGGGTGATCGGATCTCGATGGAACTTAATATTTGGAAAGACCTCATGCCTCAGACAACCTACTTAAAATCCGGACCGGATCCGGTGACTTTTGGGGGGAGCTGGAGGGGGCAACCGGAAATCTTGGGAAACGCTATGAGTGGAGGGATCGAGATGAAACTTGGTGGGAAGACACCTAGCAAACACTAGATACATCATTGACGTAATCGAGCCGATTCGGGCACTGGGGGGGTGGGGGGTGGAGGGAGGGGGAATCTGGAATCTTGAGGTATTTTTAACTTTTGAACGGGTCATCGGATCCCGATGGAACTTGATATTTGGAAAGACCTCATGCCTCAGACGACCCACTTAAAATCCGGACCGGATCCGGTGACTTTTGGGGGGAGCTGGAGGGTGCAACCGGAAATCTTGGGAAACTTTTATTCAAACAATGTTTACACGGATACGTCAGCTCTGATTTTTCATCAGCGATATTTCGGCCCTTCTTGGCAAGGGTCCTCGTCAGGCTGTCAATCTTCTTGTTCAACTTCGGGGAAGGAAGCAAACCTGTAACAAATAACTGAAGCTTCTACCGACTATAAATATCTTATTAAGGTAAATTATCTTCAAGTACCAGTTGGTACCAGTTGGTACCAGTACCAGTTGGTACTTGAAGATAATTTACCTTAATAAGATATTTATAGTCGGTAGAAGCTTCAGTTATTTGTTACAGGTTTGCTTCCTTCCCCGAAGTTGAACAAGAAGATTGACAGCCTGACGAGGACCCTTGCCAAGAAGGGCCGAAATATCGCTGATGAAAAATCAGAGCTGACGTATCCGTGTAAACATTGTTTGAATAAATGTTTCAAAGTCAGCTTGGGCTCAAAGAATATTTAATCTTGGGAAACGCTATGAGTGGAGGGATCGAGATGAAACTTGGTGGGAAGACACCTAGCAAACACTAGATACATCATTGACATGACCGAGCCGATTCGGGCACTGTCGGGGGAGTGGAGGGAGGGGGGATCCGGAATCTTGAGGTATTTATAACTTTTGAACCGGTGACCGGATCTCGATGAAACTTGATATTTGGAATGACCTCATGCCTCAGAGGACCCACATAAAATCCGGACCGGATCCGGTGACTTTTGGGGGGAGCTGGAGGGGGCAACCGGAAATATTGGAAAACGCTATGAGTGGAGGGATCGAGATGAAACTTGGTGGGAGGACACCTAGCAAACACTTGATATATCATTGACATAACTGAGCCGTGCCTACTCGTAACAAGTGCCATATGAGCTCGTAGCTCTTGTTTTATATACTAACTTTTCGAACTATACACGCGATTATCTCAAAACTAGCAAAAAGTTACTCATCACCGTTGTGTGCTCAGCTCTTCAAATGTACAGAAGGTAATTGTCAGGAAAAGTTGCGCACATAGCAAGGTTTCCGCTCATGACATCTGTTTGCTTCTGGGTTTTTTTTTTCAGGTTTTTTTTTATTTCCAAAGAGAAGTGCGCATATACGATTGAAAGAACACATCAACTTCTAGGTGTAATACGTTACACAAACGGACCCGAATAGTGGCAGGTACTTGCATGTCTCAGAGTACTAAGCGACATAGTCAAGGCCTTTGACAGTCTTGACCACGAAATCACCTTACAAGAAGCTAGAACTATGGGCGCTCGACAATTTTTAATCCGGATGATAGCTAGCTTCTTAACGGGTCGGCAACAGTGCGTTATGTTGGATAAAGATCGGGTTTCGTCCTTTCTCCAAATTTTTTGCGGCGCGCCTCAGGGGACGAAGCTTGGACCAATTCTTTTTCTTATAGTTTTTAATCGAGTTTTAAAAAGTCTGTTGAATCGTTATAAGTTCGCTGACGACCTGTCCAGTCTCGCGCTACGAATTTTATCGTCACAGTCGACCCAGCCTCCACTCTCACAGATATTTTCTACACTGACGCGTGACCTTGATGATGTTAAGTTAACAGTAAGCCTACCTAAAAGTGTTGTAATGAGAGTGTCGTTTTTAAAGCGTGAATTGCCACCTGTTGAAGATATCGGCCTCACTGTTCAGGACAAGGTTAAAATCCTTGGCGTTACAGTTGAGAGCGACCTGAAATGGCAATCCCACGTCATGGCCATAGTTCAGAAATGCGCTCTGTTATTACGGTCGTTTGCCGCGTTACGTCGATTCGCGATTCCTCCCAAGCAACTGAGGTCTATTTTCTGCACTTACATTAGGCCAAATGCGGAATACGCTTGTCCGGTGTGGCACCCTGGCCTCACCTCGACTCTGAGTGATAAGCTCGAGGGTATCCAAAAGCGAGCGTGCAAAATCATTTTAGGGGCCCAGTATGTTTCATATGAAGATAGTCTTAGTGTATTATGTCTACCGACCCTTAAAGAAAGAAGACATGCCCTGACGATGACATTTGGGTTCAAATGTCTGTCGTCTGAAACTCACAGAGAAATTTTGCCTGAATATGTGTCAGATTTACGACCGAAGTCCTGTACTAGGCAGTTTACACGGTCAATCGGTCTTCAAAAGCTAAGCCTGCCACCTGTAAATTCGACTGACCGGTACTTGTCTTCATTTGTACCTTATTTTGTACGTAACTTTAATTCCTGAGGCTGTTTTTTTTTTTTTTTTAAGTGTGTTGAAAATAAGTATATTAACATGTAATTGACTATCCGAAGCTAGCGTGTTTCTTATGCTATTATGGAGAATAAAGGAATTATTATTATTATTATTATTATGTCTCAGAGTGGGCTTGATCATTAGACATTGATCCACCTTCGTGCTAGGCCGCTTTGCTGCACTTCACTTCAGTGCATCCTTTCCTTCAATAGTCGAAAAAATGGCTACTACTGCTATGTCGAGATGGCAGATGCGTGCATTTCGCAGTGTTCTTATTCGTTTGAGAAGGAATGTTCCCTCAATTAGCACTTTTGCTGTATTCCGTCAGTACGGATCACCTCAATCTGCGCTTTCTTAGAACACATAGTATTTACAAATACTAAATTACTCTAGACATTAAATTGGATTACAAAAAAACTTGTCCTTTAGTTTGAATGCTCGTGCTGTCTTGTTAGTGATTCGTGAAAGTCTCGAGAAATTAGTTGAGACCAAATTGCTAGAGAATGGGCTTACAATGCCCGTCAAACCATAGCACTTCGCCCACGAGCATCATAGGGTGTCCGAGTTGCATCGAACGTAGCAGTATATGGCCAACCATAGCGCTTCGAACCCGGGACGTCATAGGAGATTCGATTTGTATCAAATCAAGTTATTCCGAGCGGAGCAGCCTGACTGACGTTGACCTTCAAGTGTCAAACTTCGCAGTTTCGTGCCGTCTCTTCTTTCGATTTCTGTTTACAGCTTGCGTCTACGATGTTTCCTCCCAGAGAGCAAACTTCCTTCTTGTGGGACGGTAAAGGTTGTAATTTTTTTAATTTCACAAGTGCTACAATTACTGAAGTGTGGCTTGGGTGTTCACAAAATTACCGGAGACCTCTCAGTCTCAACTGAACATGAACATGGATTCGTGCTGCTATAGCAAAAGCCGTTTTTTACTGATGTGGATGAGATTTTTCGGTCTCGGGAGCCTCAAGCACCAACGTCATGAGGAAAAGGAACTCTGCAATGTGATACCGAAGACTAAATGTGAGATTCTGATGGACCTCCCGTTCTTAATTTTGGAAGGAGTGGTCATAAGTATGAGCTCGTACGTCTGGCACTCCTACGTATTGCAGATCAAGGATGGAACCACACAGCTAGCACAGGCAATTGTTGCTCTTAGCATGCATATGGACTGGATTATCTTCGTCCTGAACGCATTTAGGAACGTTGGCCTCCTGTCGAAAGTCTTTAACGATCTGAACAGATTAGACCACGCAGTTTGTCAGCGATTTACATTATTCAAAGACAACGTCAATGGTTTCAAGCTTCCTCATTTCTGGATTTGGTTTTGGCCTGCATTTTTTACGGTTGTACTGTTTCTTGGAACATCAATGTTAGACGATCCGGCAATAGGTGCGCACTACTTTAGTCAGGCTCGGTACTTTTACCTAGCATCGAGAATCTTCTGGCTCTTGGCGTCTGACGCAAGGATGAAAACGTTCTTGCTGATGATTCGTATGTTGAAGGTTCGCTTTGAGACAATAACTGCGTGCCTAGAGTTGATAAAGACTGACTTAGATCATCCGTCTGTGGCTGAGGATTTGAAGTTTCTCCAAGGAAAACATTCGAAACTACTTGGCCTTATTGAGACAATAGATCAGATATTCAACCCTGATCTTGCTGGAACATTGCTTGCCTCTGCGGCAGCCGCGGTTGCCATGTTCTTTTATGTTGTTAGTGCGATAGACGGTATGACCGACTGGTTTGGTATTACCATGTTCGTTCTCTCCTACGTGCCCATAATCCTGATTGCTGTCGTAAGGTTATCGATGACAGCTGTATTCGGTGAAGAGATTGCCAAAGCGGTAAGCCGTTTATCAGTAACTATAGGTAGGACATGATAGGGATTAACGAGCTATATACCTGCAGGGCCTCTTTTCAGACATAAAAGTAGGTTAGAATAGGGCTCTTCTTCAAAGCTCAGCCCAAAACCTATTCCCAAACCTATGTAAAATAATGTTTCGTTCAGAAGTCTTTGTCAATTTTTGTCAATTGGCGAGTCGTGTGAAGACTGTGTAGAGATAATTGCGATCTTTACCCTTGGTTAACACAGCTGCGTCGTATGCGACACGACTTTTTCTTTGATTTTCGGACGTACGAGTGTACGACAGAATCGCATGAACCTTCCCACCACCACGCAGACGCAAAAGGATAACGAATTTTTTCGTCGAGATGTTCAGCAAAAGAGGTCCTTGTGATAACGACCTCTGAAGATGCTGGGAGATTACTCATTTGAATACCACCCACTGTCAAGACATTTTCAGTCAAACCGTCTGTCATTTTGTCCAAAACAGGTTCATACAAGCTTAAAGCACAATAGACACTTCTAATGCTTTATTTTGTATTAAATGCTTCACAAATAAACATTTGCGACTTCCTTTAGAAGGCGCTACGAAAATCGGCCGTTTTCTTGTTATCCCTTGTCTTTACCTCTCTGTCATTTCGGCGATCCAAATCTTAGGAGCTGGGATATCGTGACAGGAAATTCAAAAACTCCCAGCAATGCTTGATAGAAAAGGATATATTTGAGATGTCACCAATAAGTCAAGCCGCATTGTTCCTAGGTTGCTACAGAGTGGGATTGGGGTAGTTTGATGTGTCCATTGAACTATAAGAGACTTTGCATTCATCCATCCTAGGATTAAAATGTCTTGTTTCAGAACAAGGGCTAGCAACTTTTATTCTTCAAAACTAACAAAATCTTTTTTTTTTTTTTTCTAACAAATCGCATGCGTTGTATCGGACTAGTTGAAATGTTTCAACGGATCCGACACAGCGAGTACTGCGACAAGACGCAAAGTTTCTTTGCCTGTCGCATCATTATTGCCGTATGTTGCATGACGCATGATTTTAGCAGGGTGAACCAGGTGTTACTGTTCGAAGTCTGGTACAATACAGCTGCTATTCAGCTAAGTAATGGTTTATATAGCCTCATGTGAACCGAGTTATGAATGACTTTAATTGCACGGAGGCTGAGTCTTGGTTCAGGTGAGGCTGACACGGGATAAGTATGATTCAAACAAAAAGATAGATAAAACCATCACAATATGTAACCGCAGTTACGGTGTCGCAACCACCATTAATTTGTTTCGATGACTTGGAGCTCGATTACTGACTCAAGAATGTAACGCAACTCTGTTAATGGTTGGTTTCCATTAATGACGAATTTCTCTTCCCAGAAAGCAAACTTCAGTCTATGGGATAAGAAATGTTTTAATTTCAAAAGTGTTACAATTACTGAAGTGCCTCTGGGGCGTTCGCCCAAATACCGAAGACATCATTATCAACTGAACATGAGCATGGAATCGTGCTGCTATAGCAAAGGCCGCTTTTTGCTGTTGTGGATGAGAGTTTTCGGTCTTGGTAGTCTTAAGCACAAATGCCATGAGGAAAAGGAATACTGCCATGTGATACCCAAGACCAAGTGTGAGATGCTGATGGACCTCCCGTTCTTGATTTTGGAAGGTGTGGTCATAATTGTGAGCTCATATCTTCGGTACTCCTTCGTTCTGCAGATCAAGGATGGAACCACACAGTTAGCACTGGCTATTGTTGTCCTTAGTATGCATGTAGATTGGATTATCTTTGTCCTGAACGCGTTTAGGAATGTTGGCCTCCTTTCAAAGGTCTTTAATGACCTCAACAGCACAGACCACGCAGTTCTTCAGAGATTTCCATTCCTCAAAGACAACGTCGAGGGGTTCAAGCTACCTCATTTCTGGACATGGTTTTGGCCTGCCCTTTTTACGGCTGCATTTTGTCTTGGGATATCGATGTTGGATGATCCGACAATAAGTGCGGACTACTTTGGTCAGACTCAGTACTTAAACCTCGCATCGAGAATCTACTGGCTCTTGGCTTCTGACGCAAGGATGAAAACGTTCTTGCTGATGATTCGTATGTTGAAGGTTCGCTTTGAGACAGTAACTGCGTGCCTAGAGTTGATAAAGAGTGACTTGGGTCGTCCTTCTGATGCTGAGGATTTGAAGTTTCTCCAAGAAAAGCATTCGAAACTACTTCGCCTTATTGAGACAATAGATCAGATATTCAACCCTGATCTTGCTGGAACATTGCTTGCCTCTGCGGCAGCCGCGGTTGCCATTTTCTTTTACGTTGTTAGCGCGATAGACCTTATGACAGACTGGTATCGCATTACCGTGTTCGTCCTCTCCTACGTGCCCATAATCCTTATTGCTGTCGTAAGGTTGTCGATGACAGCTGTATTCGGTGAAGAGATTGCCCAAGCGGTGAGCCGTTTTTCTGTTACTAGGATCTGTAACTACGTACTATGTAGCCAGTGCTCCTTATATGATCACAGAACGTAAGTGACGGGATACCTGTGACTTTGTTAGGTTTATCCGTCCGTCTGTCTGTTAGCAACGATAACTCTCGAAAGGATTTAGATATTTGTTCAAAAACATAGGGCTTGTAACTTTTCTATCCGCCAAGTCCCGTTCCAAACCTTTCAATCTTCGTGCCAGAGGATATCCGTTAGTCCTTCCCAGTAGTTGCTGGATCTTGACCTGGAAAATTTCCGGTATCTTCCTTCATCCCCCTCCCCCCGCCGTGCGATCTGACCCGGACGTATTGATGCCACATCTGGAGCATTTGCTCATAATGTCCGTCATGTTCCGCTCGAGTCTGGGAACCTCAAAACAATTTGTCCGACCCGCCTTCATCCCCCCCCCTGGCAGAATTCGTATTCTGTCCGGATGTTAGTGGCACATCTAGGGCCCATTATCTTTGAACCGTCCAAAGTTTCATTAGTATAATGATGAAACTTGAATCCCTCCATCTCTTTAGCCCCTACGCGTATCATAAAATTTCCCCTCTAACTACCGCCCACACCCCGCATCGTGGTCGGGTGCGGTTCGAACACAGACTTTTCTGCTTCTGCTAGTACGCTGTGAAGTTTCATAGCAGATAACACGAGGATGCGCGGTTTCAACAAATAATGCGTAACAGATAACACTTCGGATGTTATATTTTGTGTTTCAAAATGTTATGCATAATAAGAGTCACCATCAGGAAGAACCTAAAAACCGCCAAAAAAGTATCTGCTGAGTTTTCTGACATGACGACAAGGAATAAAGTCAGTAGATGCTTTTTTGGCTTTTCCTAACAAAGCTTGTTATGCATAAAGTTGTCAAACACAACAGATAACATCCGAAGTATTATGATGTTACGCCTTGTCTGTTGAAACCGCGCATCCTCGTGTTATCTAATGTGAAACTTCTGACAGTATACCACCCATGAAGTTTCTGTCGAATCGGATCACCCGTTAACAACTCACGCCTGCAATATTTGGCCTGTAGTGGTTGGAAGTCTACCTATTCCGACCTAAGAACCTATAAATAGCAACAATAAGCAAGGGATAAATAAGCAAAATTGCCAATAAGCAAGACGTAAGCTAGCAGTGCTGCGTCTACCTTCTTCTTTTTGGAGAATAGAGGGCGAGATCTAATGCCCACTCGGGTTCGGGGCTTTACTATACGGTCACTTCTGTCCTGTCGTAGCGTAGCGGTGATTATCGCCGACAGCGATTGGATGTTGCTACCTGACAGTTGGTGTGCCGGGGTCTACCGCTGTAGTCCTTACAAGGTAGGTAGGTTCAACTTCGGTGGGCCCAGTCGAGGACGCTCCACTTCCTGGGTCCCGGGGTTATATCTTTGTTGCTAGTAACACTATGACTACTGCTTTCTTTGATTGCCTGCCCACTTCCAGTGTAAAGTTTTACGTAGCCGGTGTACTCTTCGGCAGTGTGGCCGCTCGTGTCGGTGGTGGGTAGGTGAACGTGAGAGTTGGTTGCCTGGGTATGGGATCCTGCTCCTTCTCAGCCTTCAATTGTCTCAACAATGTAGAACCACTGGCTGTTATGATGTGTGGCTACTTTTGTTTTGGTCCGTACATTTTGCAGTTTTCGTTGGCCGGGCATTTTTTCTTCTTCGAGCCGGGGATGGAGTTACGCAGATTTGTAAATGATGAGTACGTCTGTTAAGTGTTTCGAGGATGAAGGAAATCTGAATTGGTGATAACCTTGGGTCTTGTGTTAACACGTTGTAGGTAGTGGGACCTCAGCTGTCGACTCTATATCAGCTGTGCGGGTGAGGCCAGGTTGTATACAGGACTGTTGCAATATTAGGAGGGCGATGTAGGAGTCAGTGACGCTTAACACTTTCCTTCGATTTTGGCAGGATTCTTTTCAGATTTATACGGATTTTTCGACAAGTCCGTTTGCCTTGGAATAGATTAGGCTCGATGTCTTGAGTTTTATTCCCTGAACTTGGGATAATGCCCTGGACCACGAGATATACCCGTTTTCTCCCTCCCTCCACTCCCCACAGATGATCGGATGAATCTGATTGCGTGTTGCGTTGTGTTATAGAAGCTGTAAACAAAATTAAGTTAATAGGTTCGTGGGTTATCATTTACAGGACAGATTCCTCTAGTAAGTATAAGAACCGCCAAATCCTTTAGGTTTTTAGTATACTAACTAAGAGTACTAAGTAGAATAGTAGGGTATCTAATCCTTGTAATTTTTCTACTGAGAAATAATTTAAAAAGGTTGAACTTTTTTATCAAACAAATGAAATAATTTTCTAAGAAGATTCACTTCTATAATTTGTATGACCGCGGTTGCTGGCACAAGTTTTGCCTAAAGTATTTCTTTTGACCAAAAATAAAATCTAATACCTGTAACTGCACTTCGTCTTGTACTAAAATTTGTACATATTAGACGAAAGAACAATGAATTAACAAGTCAGGATCAAGCTTTACAATTTGTCTTTGAAACTCTATTGGAAAATAAAGAAGATTTGGGGCTAATAGCAGACAAGGGAATAAATGAAGCAAGAAACCTTATTTCCATTTGGGACTTACTTTGCGCACATGGAATCCGCGAGCAAGGAGCGTCTGCTCCTTCCATTTGGGTCTTACTTTGCTCACATGGAATCCGCTAGCAAGGAGCGTCTGCTCTTTCCAGTTGGGACTTACTTTGCACACATGGAATCCACTAGCAAGGAGCGTCTGCTCCTTCCATTTGGGACTTACTTTGCACACATGGAATCCGCTATAACATTTATTCAACTATTTAATCTCTTAATTCTAACTAGAAAGAGAGGAAGAAAGTTGAAAACTATAAGCTTTATGCGTCCAGGGAGAGTATGTTGCTCCCCCTCCCCCAAAGCTTAAATCCAATTAAGGATAATATTCCTTTCCTCCTCTCTTTCTAGTTAGAATTAAGAGTAATGAATAGGGCCAACCTCCTGGAACAGTCCTACGCCTGCTCTTCAGAGGGGCAGAAGCAGTCTGCCTTCTGTCCCCTCCTCCTCTCGACTCACTCGATCGACCCGGGGATGCTCGTTAACAGATAGTCCTCCCAGGAGGTTGACCTTCTAATAGGAAAAATAGATAAATGAATAAATGAGTAGTTTCTATTGGTTATTTACTCTCTTACTGCAAGCCAGCTTATACTCAACCTTAGAAGACCCCTGTATCCAGGGTGAGTGTGTGGCTCCCCCTCCCTCGTGGTCTTCAATAGAGAAAAGGAAAAAAGAGTGAGCAGACCTGCAGTAAGAGAGTAAATAACCATAAAGAATAGTAGTTTGCTCTTGGAACAGTCCTACCCCTGCCCTTCACAGGGGCAGAAGCAGTCTGCCTTCTCTCTCCTCTCGACTCACTCGATCGACCCGGGGATGCTCGTTGACATAGTCCTCCCAAGAGCATACTAGTCTAAATATATTATTAGAAACTATACACCTTATGTAGTAAGTTATCCTCCCCCGAATGATTACTTTAATTTGGAAACTTCCAAATTCCTCTTAGCTTAAGCTAAGAGTGAAAGTAAACGTGAAAATACAGCTACAGCACTGACGGACAGACATTACGATCGTTATGCGGCAATGTATAAAACGCAGTGTATGAGAAATTGATTTACGCATTCCCTCCGTCATAGGATATCGGATACGCATCAGACGCGACAGGCCAGTCCTTTCTGGAGGAGGTTCTTAAGTAGTATGTATTATTATCTGTTCAGTAAACTCCCTCTCTCTCTAAGTGATGCCGTAAAGCAATCTGACCTTGATCCTGTAAGTGTACAATTCTGCGGTTTCACGTCATTGGTTCCTCGATGTCTTTCTGCAGCTGGTTGCAATAGGAGGTCTCCTCCTAGAAAACAAACTGTGTTCTATGGGACTATAGATGTTGTAATGTTTTAATCTCGCAAGTGCCACAATTACTAAAGTACGTCTCGGGCGTTCGCACCTGACCGAGGACTTCTCATTCTCAACCGAACGTGAAAATGGATTCGTGCTGCTATAGAAAAAAACGCTTTTTGCTGCTGTGGATGAGAGTTTTCGGTCTCGGGAGCCTTAAGCACAAATGCCATGGCGAAAAAGAAAACTGCCGTGTGATCCCCAAGACAAAGGGTGAGATTCTGATGGATCTTCCGTTCTTGATTTTTGAAGGATTTGTCATAAGTGTGAGCTCATATGTCTGGTACTCCTACGTCGTGCAGATCAAGGATGGAACCACACAGATAGCACAGACTATTGTTGCCCTTAGCATGCATGTAGACTGGATTATCTTCGTCCTGAATGCATTTAGAAATGTTGGCGTCCTTTCGAAAGTCTTTAATGACCTTAACAGCACAGACCGCGCAATTCTTCAGCGATTCCCTGGTTTTAAGGACAACATCGAGGGATCCAAGTTATTCCGTTTCTGGATGTGGTTTTGGCCAGCATTTTTTACGGCAGCATTTGGTCTTGGAACATCAATGTTGGACGACCCAGCGATAAGTGCGGACGAACCTGTGGACGAAACTTTCCTGATTCACTACTTTTACCTCGCGTCGAGAATCTACTGGCTGTTGGCGTCTGACGCAAGGATGAAAACGCTCTTGATGATGATTCGTCTGGTGAAGGTTCGCTTTGAGGCTATAACCTCGTGTCTGGAGTTCGTAAAAAGTGACGGAGATCGTCTTTCTGTGGCTGAAGATTTGAAGTTCTTGCAGCAAAAACATTCGAAACTGCTTAGTCTTATTGAGACGATAGATCAGATATTCAACCCTGATCTTGCTGCAACGTTGCTTGCCTCTGTGGCAGCCACGGTTGCCGTTTTCTTCTATGTCGTCAGTGCGATAGACGATATCACCGACTGGTTTCGCATTACTATGTTCCTACTCTCCTACGTGCCCATAGTCCTGATTGCTATCGTAAGGTTATCGCTGACAGCTGTATTTGGAGACGAGATTGCCCAAGCGGTAAGCCGTTTCTCTGCAATTCAGTGATACCATAAGCAGGGACGTCACTATGACGGGGGGGGGGCTCCCCCCCCCCCCGGTCTTGAGCAAGTACTTTCGTCTGTCGAAGCCCGGCGAAAGATCACCTGTTTGTCGAGGCCGAGCGCCGGCAAGCACAGAAGAAATACTAGACCTACGTTGCCCAGGCGACGTTAAGTGTTGCAGCAACCTTTGTTCGGCTTCGCCGACTAAAGTTTTGCGAGAGCAACACTTTGGTGCTGAATTTGTCTGAATTTGTCAACCCATCGGGGTTTTCAAAATGGTACTTTCCAATCCAAGAAGAATATTTTTCTGAGCTGGTGACACAATCTGTAATCACATGGCTATCCCTAAGAGTTGTAAAAAAACAGAATATCGGAAGTAGGGAATAAATTGACTTTGCAGCTAGTTGAACTTTATCCTTTTCAATCGGAGACATCGTGACTTGGGGAAACGCGGAACATTGTCTTATATAACTTAGTTGGTATTATAAAGCTATCCATAGCTTTTTAGCTCAAAATACCATGGATGCCACTCTACTAGTTATTGAGAAACTATGTCGTTGTTTTATATTATCATTTGTATCCGTTGCGTTAACGCTTAATTCTAGGTTACAGCGAAAGACCAACACCATAGATTATTCTAGCATCTCATGAAAATCGCAATGCTTTAGAAACCGATTCTTGAACCACGACATGAACCAAACTTTTCTTATCATAAAAAATGAAAAAAAAAATAGGTACACATATAAGCAAAAGTCGGAAGCCCCTCATCGCCGCAGATGATGATGTTGTAATGGCCGATTCGGCTTACAAGTCCCTGATTTATCTCTGAGTTGGGTTCCGCCTATTCTTTGTTTCAGTGGGTTCCCCACCATTAAAGTTGTCAACCCCTCAAAGACAATTCTAAGTTACAGTGATAGACCATGGAGAGTAATTTTTTTACCCTAATAACGAGATCAAACAAAATGCGCACTAATTTACACTTAGTTTCTAGCCCCTCATGAACCCCTTCTAGCAACCGATTCATACTTAAAAATCTATCTCCCCGTGATAGAAATAGTACCAAATAGTTCTCAGTTCAAATACTCCAGAAACAGATAATAGGATTAATAGGTACACCAACTAGCAAAAGGGAACATCCCATCATCGCCGAAGATGGTTATGGTCTAACAGTCGATTTTTGCTTACAAGTAAAACAAAAAAAGATGAAGAATATCGGAAGTAGGGACTAAATTAACTTTCCAGCCAGTTGAACTTTATCCTTTTTGGGATCCCAAAACGTAAGTGGACTATGACATCGCAAAAGTTGTCCGTCCGTCCGTCCGTCTGTGAGCAAGATAACTCTCGAAGGGAATGAGATATTTTGATGAAACTTGGTGTGACGATTCTTTGGGTCAATAGTAGGGTCGAGTTCGTAGATGGGCCTTGCAGCCCTATATTTAGGGGTGGGGGAGGGGGTTCAAATTAAGGGACAAACAAAATATTTTTAAACAGCTAATCTGAAGTCGATTCTGGGGTAAGAACACATGCTGAGCACGATGGTGAAAATCATTTTCTCGCCGAAATCCGGCAAAAACCGGAAAGTTTGTTAAAAGTAAAAGTTTCATATGAAGTTGATTAAATGTTTGATCTAGGGGTAAGAAGACATGCTGAAAAAGATGGTGAAAACCATTTTCTCGCTGGAAAAGTAGTTCGTTCGGAATCCGGCAAAAACCGGAAAGTTGGTTAAAAGTAAAATTTTCATTTGAAGTTGATTACATGTTTGATCTAGGTGTAAGAAGACATGCTGGGCATGATGGTGAAAATCATTTTCTCTCACGACAAATAGTTCGTCCGGAATCCGGCAAAAACCGGAAAGTTTGTTAAAAGTAAAAGTTTCATTTGAAGTTGATTAAATGATTGATTTAGGGGTAAGAAGACATGCTGAACACGATGGTGAAAACCATTTTCTCGCTGGACAAATATTTCGTCTGGGATCCGGCAAAAACAGGAAAGTTGGTTAGAAGTAAAAGTTTCATTTGAAGTTGATTAAATGTTTGATTTAGGGGTAAGAAGATATGCTGAACACGATGGTGAAAACTATTTTCTCGCCGCACAACTAATTTGCCTGTAATCCGGCCAAAACCGGGAAATATGTTAAAAGCAAAAGTTTTATCTGAAGTTGATTAGATGTTAGATTTAGGGGTAAGAAGAGACGCTGAGTCTGTAGGCTATATGATAATCTTTTTTTACCCGGACATATAATTAGTCCGGAATCCGTAACCCGCATTTTTTTTAAGTCAAGGTTTTATTTTAAGTTGATTAGAAGTTCTTTATAGGGATAAGGAGATACGCTGGATTTGTTTCTGAATTTTCTTTTTTGCTGGACTAGTAGTTCGCTCGGAATTCGGGCGAAACCGCGAATTCGGCAGATGTAAAGCAGGAAGTTTCGGTCAGTATCGTCAAAATAGATATGGCTTATAGAGGTATAGATAGATAGATAGATAGATAGAATATCTGAACTCGATTTTCTCTGATGATTAGCCTGGGGAAGACTGGGTTTGGCGAAGACAAGACCCAAAATGTCTGGATCAACTCTTAGATTTTTTGGGATCCCATCGATACCTTTCGTCTTGTTAGTCGAAGACGTCGTGACCGGTGAAAACCGGTCTTGGTTTTCGTGACCGGTTTTCGTGTATCGACCGGTTTTCGTGACCGGTAACCGATTCTTGAACGATGACATGAATCAAACTTTTCTTACCACCGAAAACACCGAACGAAATAGGCGAACAAACTAGGAAAAGTCGGAAACCCCTCACCACCGGAGATGATTATAGTCTTACAGCCGAGTGTTACTTACAAGCCTATTCTTTGTTTGAGTGTGTACCCTACCACTACAGTTATCCCCCCCCCCCCCCCCCCAATGACTTAATTCTGAGTTACAGTGACCAAGTGATCATATACCAAGGAGATTAATTTTCTTACCCTCAGATTTATAGAGATAAAATAAACCGTGCATCAATTTTCACAAGTTTCTAGCCCCTCATGAACCCCTTCTAGCAACCGATTCTTACTCACAAGTCCATCTTCCCTTGATAGACATGGTACCGAATTATTCTCACGATCAAACACACCGGAAAGAAATAATAGGATTAATAGGTACATCAACTACCAAAGTTGCTAACCCCTCATCACCGAAGTTGATTATGGTCTAACAGCCGATTTTTGCTCAGAAATAGTGAATAGTGAACACTTCGGACAATGAGTCAGACTAAGGAAACAGGAAATATCGCACGAAAGTAAAACAAGAGCTGAAAGCTCATATGGCACTTGTAAGAACAGTTAGCGTGTTCGTCAGATACGGTCTCGGATAAGGAAGGAAGGAATTTATTTCTTCAACATTTCTACAACATATCGAACATATTCTTAAACCATAGCCCGTCTCAATATGTGACAACAGGTCACCTGTGCAAGACGGACATCAAATTATCAAAATCTATTGATCAATTTTTTTTTTTTTTATATACACTTAGTGAGACTTTAACTCACTCCAAATCAGCTTTCCTCACTCAAACACCCCTATCCTACCCAATTCCCATTCCCCTCCCGAATCCTGCCCCAACCTTCATTAAACAACCAACTCAATTACCCAACAAATATTTTTTTAATCTGTTCTTAAACAATAAATGATTATCAGACTCCCTAATGCTTGCCGGTAGATTATTCCAAACATTCACACCACTATTTCTAATTATAAATGACGCTCTACTACTCTTACGCGACTCACTAACAAGCCTATCATTATTCCTCGTATCATAATCATGGTAATCTGAATTCACACTAAAAAAATTACTAAAATACGAAGGAGAAAATTTATTTAATACACTGTACACAAAATTACCAATTTCCTGATCTCTTACATGTTTAACTTTCAACACATTAAAATCTCGATAACAATCTTCTGTATGGCGACAATTTTTTAACTCACCCAAAACACGGAGAGCTTTATTTTGCAGAATTTCAACACGTTTAAAATTAGAGTTAAAGTTACTGGCATACACAGAACATCCATAGATTAAATATGGATGAACAATTGAAAAATAAATGTCTCTTAATGCTATTACCGGTAAAATATTTTTGAATCGACGCATTACACCCACGCCTCTCGCCATTTTTGTTGCAATAATGTCACTGTGTTTTTTCCAATTAAAATTTACATCAAGATTGAAACCAAGATATTTACAAGCATAAACTTGGTTAACCGGGGAATTTCCAAGTAAAATGTGTTGTTGATCATTTATAATTCGTTCAAGTCTACTAAATATCATATAATTGGTTTTCGACGGATTCACTGCAATAAAACTCGACTTCATAAAAATTGATAGGTTCACAAGTGCTGCATTAGCATTACAAATTAGCTCACTCAATGATCTAGCGGCTACAGTAAGTGCTGTGTCATCAGCAAATGCTGTGACTAACGTATCTGGTAAGTAGAAACGGAGTGTGTCCACGTACACTAGAAATAGAAGCGGACCCAGCACTGAGCCTTGGGGCACTCCACACTTGACATCATGAGCCTTTCCTATTACACTGTCAACAACAACTCTGATTGATCTACCATGTAGGTATGAGTGGAACCACTCAAGTGGCTTGCCGCGTACTCCTAGAGCCAACAGTCTCTTCATTAGCAGTTCAAAGTCGACAGTATCGAACGCTTTTTTAAGATCAATAAAGACCGTAAGGGGTATAAGTCCTTTTTCAAACGACGAGTTGACAATGTCTATCAGATGGTGCATCGCATGTGAAGTTGAATGTTTTTTTCGAAAACCGAATTGGCACTCATTTAACATACCAAGTTTGTCCAGATATGCACTCAGTCTCTTATGCACCACCTTTTCTATTGTTTTTGAGAAAATTGGTAGAAGAGAAATCGGTCTCCAGTTGTTTAGTTCTTCTTTGTTTCCACCTTTGTGTAGTGGTAGAACTTTAGCCCGTTTTAGGGCCTCTGGGAAAATACCCTTCTCTAGGGATAGATTTATAATGTAAAGTAGGCACGGGAGTAGATATACAAATACTGATCTGAGCGCTTTCAGACTGATTCCATCAATTCCAGCACTGTTAGATTTAAGATTATCAACAATTTGTTGCAACTCATATGCACTGCACCTTTCAAAAGTAAACGTATGCCCACTACCTCGGTCGTCCAAAAACTGGTCTTCTCCTTCTGGGCCAGTAGCATCTGCGACATCTTGTTTTATTTTAAGTCCCACATTTGCGAAATAATTTCCAAACTCATCTGCAAGTTGTTGTTTATTAGTAACCTGGCATCCATCTATTATCAGACTATCAACCTCTTCATTCTTATTAACACCACCTTTAATTACATCATTTATTAACTGCCATGTACCTCTAACATCTCCTTTTTTTTCACTAAACTTTTCACGATAATATTGGGCCATCTTTTTTCTTCGTAGGGAGTTTACTTTATTGCGCGTGACTCTATATATTTCTTTATTATCTTCATTTGGGCATTCTAGGTACAGCTTATGACTCCTGTTTCTTCTCTCAATAAGTTCCAAAATGTCTTCATTAATCCACGGCTTTCTGGGCTGGTCTTTATTTTTAACTGTTTGGTATTTAATCGGAAAACAAGCATCATGAATAGGTGAAACTATTTCCATTAGCGTATCAAACGCAGCTGATGGATTCTCTTTCTCATCTTGGACTTCTTCCCATGACAGGACACTGATAGCTTCTTTGAATTTCTGCAGGTTTTTTTGTTTCATTTCTCTATGTCGCTTTTTCTCCTTGCTCCTTCGATTCAGTTCCCACTTCTTTATAAGGCAAACTAATGGTAGGTGGTCGGATCCTGGTTGAACGATTACATCACACAAGCTATCAGAAATCACACTTGAAGGCACAAAAATGTTGTCAATTAGAGTTGCCGAATGATCACTTATCCGTGATGGGATGAGATTCACTGGGAACAAATTATTCGACACCATTAAATTCAAAAAATCAAGATTAAAATGATTATCTAAACTCAAAAGATCAAAATTAAAATCACCAATAAATGTACAATTTGAATTTACAGCCAACAGACGAGACACAAACTTATCAAAATTGTCCAGGAATTCCACCGGCGGAGCACTAGGGGGTCTATAAACTAAACAAACCAAAATGTTCATCTTACCCCCTATTTCAATTTCAATAACAAATGTTTCAAGCTTACCTTCAATCCAAACACTTAAATCGTCCCTTTCCTTATACCTTAATTGATCCTTTATCAAAAACGCCAACCCACCTCGTTGAATATTTGTACGGGACTTTGATGCCAGTTGATACCCTGGAAAAGTGTAAGACGGAAGAAAGCTGTTCGGAGTGATAAACGACTCACAAATACCTAGTATGTCGACAGACTGACTAAACAACTCTAAAAAACCAAGTATTTCATTATAACTAGAAGATATATGACAATTCCATTGGGCAATGCACGTGAACTGCGCCATCTGCATTTCTGGGCATGTTTCATTCACTAAATATTTACTGTTTCTTAGGGGCTTAACATCAAACCTTGCCAGATCATTAGCTGTTGTACATTCCAAAATCTCTTGTAGGTTCAGCGGGGACCGCTCCAGGTACATTAATCGAGAAGGTTCACACATCACAAAAATCCCAATCAAAGATTAAAATCAGGTTGAAAGGAAAAGCATAATAAAATGTGGTGGATACGTGAAAATTGACTGAAACCGCAACATCAACACCGGAAGAAAAAACATAAAGTAAAAAAAAAAAAAAATCAGGCAAAATCATGACTATCTAACATATCTCTAAACTATATATGAACTCATACACTGTGAACATCATCAGTACACCATAGACGACGGATAGATGAATCGTTTGCTCTCTTCATGAAAATCCGACCGCGGTTAGACCATACAGATTGATTACCAAACTTGTCGCGTGCTGCACTCAAGATATCGCGTCTTTTTTTTGTAAGATTTTCCGAAATAAACACTCCCGATTTTGCCAAGTTTTTCTTTTCTGAGAACACTTTTCCTGCTATTTCCTTGTTCCGAAATTTCACTGACACCGGTGCTACTTTATCGGGTCGGGATGGGTCTGGTTTTAGGTGAAACCGCGATACCATTAAAACGTCACTATCATCGAGATCTGGCAGTCCCATTTTGTTGCGGATCAGGAGGGTAACTTGAGTTTTGACGTTTGATCCAGGGGGCTGTTTTAACCCGTTGAATATCAGTGTATCAAGCCGGGATTCTTGATCGATGTCGTCCAGCTTTGATTCAATACTCCCGATTCTGTGCTCCAGCAGCGACACTTGATTTCGTAGCATCTTTAATTCCTTGTCCATTCGCTCAAATTTGGGGTTGAAATCTAATAATAACGCATCATAAATGTCGCTTACAATCGCTTCCGGAACCTTGATCGGTGCTGAGTCAGACATCCGCTCTTTTACTGCTTGTACTATTTTTTCCCTCAGATTTTCTTTAGTTGCTGCCAGCTCTGCTTCACTTGCGGCAATCCGATTTACAAGAGAATCGGATGAAACTGGATTAGTAGCGTTGGCTATCTTGGGTGATGGATTAGCAAGCGATCCGGATGTGGATGCAGCAGCGGTAATTATCTGTGGTGTTGGATTTGCGTGCGGACCGGACGAGCTTGAATTAGCGGCTAAAGCTGCAGCAGCATTGGTTGACTGTGGTGTCTGAACGTAAACGTTGGGATTTAAGGATAGTTCCTCAAATGCAGCTTTCACGTTTTTCGCCACTTTTTTAGTTGCCTCAGTCTTGTTGGATTCATAATCATGAAGCTGGACCTCTTTCAATATACACCGCTCATGCGTTCCGTAGCAGAACACATCATATTTCCAGAAACCAGTTGCTAGTTTTGTAGACCGGACAATCCGCACCGGCCATAGTGGGTACCCAGCGAAACTTCCCAGGGCTAAGCCACCAACTTGGAACTTAGCTGCCATATTATCGAAACTCTACTTATCTTTTAACGTGGGCTGTGACCCCACGACGCATCCCTTTTCTAGGACCAAACTTTTGAGGCACAGCCCTGCCTGATTCCTCGCCCGGCAGTAAAAACTGGCCGTTACGGACGAAGTCCTATTACTGATTAATCCGAAAAATATTCACTCGGCAATTTGCCACTGAACAAACTGGTTTTAACCAGTACAACTTGCTTGAACGAGCGCACAAGGCAGACTGACGGTGTGCAGTTGTACGGTGTGCAGTTGGTGTGCAGTTGTCAAGGCTGCATCTTTCTGATGACTCATTTCATCAGAAAATCGGCTTGATCTACTAAATCTGAAATGGTTATTCCACTCACTGATTACTGTTTCTCCCACAACGATGATTGGATTGGGGGAGGGACTATTTTAAGCCAATCTGATAGAGTCCCTAACATGCCTGCCAAGTTTCATGGTCATAGCATACCCTGCTAAATTTCATGGTCATAAAAATTTGGAAGTACCCCGGCTCGTGATGACCAGAATTGTGGAAAACCCTCTCAAACTCCCGAAACTGTGACAAGATCCGGTCCTGTTTTGTCAGTATTGTCTCGTAGTGCCTCTACGGCTTGTGCTTGGTCTTTCCTCCAAGTCCCATCCCGATCTCTCGACTCTAAGCGTTTCACGAGATTTCTTGCACCCCCCCTCCCTCCAGCTCCCCCCCCCCGCTTTATTAGATTCGTTCCAGACTTGAGATTGATCATCTGAGACACTTGTTCTTGACACTTGTCAAGTTCCATTCACGTCCGATCCCCCGTTCTAAAGTTATGCATGTCACTAGATCCTGGATTCCCCATCCCTCCACTCCCCGAACATCACCATATCGGGGAAGGAACTATTTTCAAGTCGACCTGGGAGAGTACCTAATATGTCTGTCAAATTTCACGGTCCTGGTACATCTGGAAGTACCCTAACTCGTGATCACCGCGGAAATCCAGGAAACCCCCTCCGACACCCTCCCCTGCGACACGATCCGGACCTATTTTGTCAATAAAGTATCTAGGGTTAATGCTCGTTCTTCCCTTCGAGCTCCATCCCGATCCCTCGACCCTAAGCTTTTCAAAAGATTTCCGGTTACCCCTCTACCCCCACCCCCAGTTATCGGATTCGGGCCAGATTTGAAATTGAAAATCTGAGACACTTGTTCTTCACACTTGTCAAGTTTCATGTATGTTGGATTACCCATTCCAAAGCTATGTATGTTTCTAGCTTCCGGATTCCCCATCCCTCAACTCCCCCCGCGATGGCTGGATCGAGGAAGTGATTATTTCCAAGAATCCGTGTGTGAACCTGAATTCTCTCACCCGATAATTAGTTCATCCGGAATCCAGCAGATACCAGAAATTTGATAGGAAGTAAAAAAGTTGTTCAAGTCGATCGGAGCATCGTTAAGGGCTAACAATATATGTTGAATCCAAATACGAGCTTTATTTTCTCACCATACAAGTAGTTTGCCCGGAGTCCGGCCAAAACCGAAAATTTCGAAGAAGTAAAATAAAATTCTGATGTTTGAGGAGGTAGGTGTACCCAAAAAGACACGGTCAATCTAGAAATACTGTTTATTCTCGCCTCGGATGGACAATCCTATCGGAATTTAGTCAAACAAGATTTTTTCGAATGAGCCTGATTGTTTTATATGCTTTTCGCTCCAAAGTATGACGTAGTGCTGTTGTTCAGTGGTCTGTTAGAATGATATCAGATGTGCATGATTCGGCAATGATTGAAGATCAGCAAGATCTGATTATCTGTGTCAAGAGGATCGACAAATATTCCCCTTTGGGATCCCACAGAAACCTTTGGTCTTGTTACACTTGGCGTGTACACTCTCAGAAGTTTCATAACAAATAACATGTGTATGCACGGTTTCAACAGATAATTCGTAACAGATAACACTTCGGGTCTTATATGTTGTGTTTCATTATGCATAATAAGCATAAGGGTTTTTGGAAGGGGTGTAGGGAGGCGGGGAGTGAGGAGGTGGGGTGGGGGGAGGCGAGATGGGGGGGGGGGGGCGAGTAGATTGTGACGAGGGAATCATTTTTCTTTCTTTTCTTTTTTTTACTCTCTTTCTTTACCTCTTTTTTTCTCTTTTTGAAAAAATATTAGATTAGTTTTTCTGTTATTATTTATTGAATAATTTTAAGTTAAAAGGTGGTTAGAAGATACAGCCACCCACAGGATTTTTTTCTTTTGTGTCGTTGTTGAGTTTTTTGTATAATGTAGTTGTGTTTTTTGTTGAAGTAAAAAATATCTGAGTCTGAATCTGAATCTAAGCGTTACCATCAGGAAGAACCGAAAAACTGCCAAAAAGTATCTGCCGAGTTTTCCGACATCATGACGATAAGGAATAAAGTCAGTAGATGCTTTTTTGGCTCTTCCTAACAAAGCTTGTTATGTATAAAATGTCATGCATAACGTTTTCAAACACAACAGATAACATCCGAAGTGTTATCTGTTACGCATTATCTGTTGAAACCGTGCATCCTCGTGTTATCTGTTATGGAACTTCTGACAGTGTAATAAATAAGTTTCTCCTAGGACTTTTCAACACCGAAAATTATGCTTAGAGTATGTTACTAGCGTTATTCTTTGTATATTTTTTGCCTTATCTTAAGTCGTGGCCTTAAGTCTTATCTTACGTATTTAGTTCTCGGTATGGAAACATAATATTTTTGGTTTGATGAAGAGAGGAAAGAAAATGCGTGACAACTTGGGCGATCAGCTCACTTCAAAATTCCGACTTCTTAGATACTTATAAATTTACGGTGGGGGTCTTACGGGGTTCATACTCTTAAATGTACGGTTGGGGAAATTTAGGGACAAATTTATCCGATAAAACTTATTTGAAGGTTGGTAAATGGTAGTTCAGGTGCAGGAAATACTATTCAAACATGAACCTATAATTGTCTGATAGTATTTTCTGTAAAAAAGTAGCGGGTATTATTAGTATTTGGAAAGATTCGAGTTAGAGCCCCGACATATACCAGTTTTTAGTCAAATGTCCCACACTGTTTGAAATGTGTCGTGACCAAACACTATGAGCTGATCCTTGCCATTGCTTTCATTTGTGATCCAAAATGGCACTCGGATCATAAAGAATTACGAAATTTTCTCCTGCGGCGCCTTTTGTAGTACGCTTTGTTTACTTTGAGGTTTGGGCAAGACCGTATCCAGGGGGGGCGTTAGGGGGTTCAGCCCACCCCCCACCCCCCGAAATATACAAAAACAATAATTTTGTATAGGTTTTTCCCTGTGATCTAAGTCTTTTTTGTCCGACCCACCGGCAACCCCCCCCCCCCCCCCGAAAGGCACCCCCCTCCTCACCCGAAATAAATTCCTGGATACGAGCCCGGGTTCGGGCTTAGAGTTTGTGGGACGGGCCATCTTAAAACCTAGAATTTGTTCAGGAAGTAGTTAAATTTTGCTAGAAAACATGCAGATTCAGAAAAAATGTCTCCTGCTTCGCTGAATGGCATTTTCTTGCTACTCAGTTGTTAGAAGCTCCTGTGGTAGCTGTGCTCTCCAGCGAGTTCTTGTTATTAGGTACGACCTTTACCTTTTACAAACTGGGTTAAATCCGTTCAGTATTCCCCGATGTGGTGCAGTACGTTTCTTGTGTATTATTGCTAACCGTTTAACTCTGCAAACGTGCTGGGTTACCGACAAGTACATTTTGCGGTATTAACTACCGGCGCCCAAGCAGTTCAAACTGTCCGTGCGTCGGGGCCCGTGACGCCGCCATTCCCCCCTCCCTTAGGACTATCCTTGCGACTAAACAAAGAGTTTTTCGGTTACAAACCAGTTAAAGTCTGGCTTCGTACTCTAAAATTAAAACCAACAAGAGAAGGAAAGCTTTTCTTCTTTTTGACGTCTCTAAAGTTAGTAGTAAGTTAGTATACGTTATCAATGGACCCGTTGTACCTATAACGCCAATGCAACCCACTTCCGTAATGTATGAATTAATTGTTAAACCCCGGAGACCCCAATTTCATACGTTACATTCTAAAGCCGCTAGCGATACTTCATTAACCTTTGCACTTGCCACGATTCGTTATTGTCAATGCGCATTATGCTCCAGACGACTTTCCGCGTATCATGCTATTGATGAGTAAAACCGGTTATATGAATGTTGCCCAGTTTTTGCTAGAATACAATGGGCCTGAGGAAAGGCTTAAAACAGCCAAAGCCACGAATAATTTGTTAAAAGCAGAACCTAGTTTACAGTACTCAAATGGTTTCGAGTATTGAAACATAAATGAAAAATAGTGAGAGGTGTGCTTTAAGGGAACTTTTTTTTTACCTAGATGTGTGTAAATCTTATTTTCGTCGAAACGTATAGGATCTTTGCTTCACAAGCTCAATTTTATTGCACTTTTTCATTCAAAGGCACGCCAGCCACTCCGCGTGATTCACGAGATGGATTTGAGCCGTTTTGACTTCCGCGCGCAGCTTCAGTTGATCATGTTCAACAGTCAAATCTCTTCGCGCCAGGTCTACCCTACAGCATCCGGATTCTTCGCTTTGAGCAAAAATATGATCTGTTCTGTAAGTAATGCTGTTTTTAGTTAAGTATTTTAGTGAAATAATAGCATGACGAATTTCTGTAACGTTCGAATAGAACATTAGATTTGGCAAGAAAATAACGAGCTCACGGGCGAACTATTTTGTAAGAAAATGAGGATGTTAAGTCAGATGTTCTATGAACTCGTAAAGCAGTTTAATGAATCAACACCACAAAAATTTTGGCCGATATCAGCATTCGCCGTAGAAACAAGAGCTACGAGCTCATATGGCACTTCTTATGCTTAAATTGCTTATAACCCTGACGCCCCTGACGGCATACAAAACAGTGGGTAACTATTCCAATTGACATTGCTTTTTGTAGCAATAACATTTTAATAACCAGTTTCAAATTTTTCAAATGTAATTCATCAACCAAATAAATCTGAAAGAAACTGCTCCCTAAGGTCCGAAAATTACCTGCCTCCTTGTAAAACATCGCCTTTCTCAACATCATTACATAGTGGGAGTTCACGCATACCAATTGGAAGCTTTTTATCCCAATGTTTCGGGCACATCCTGGAAGGCAGTTCGCTTTGAGGTTTGCCACAGTTCGCCACAGGCGAAGAGTCTCTGCCGGTTGATTTCGCTTATTCTTGACCGAATATCTTGTTGTGATTTAGGGCTTCTGACTTTCGGGATCATTCGTACCATTCCTGTACCTCCTGATCTTCTCTCCTGGTGGAATTTGATAGCTGGCAAGGTCACGTGCCCTAGATGCTCAATTCCAGGTCTGAACCGGAGTCTGTCACTGTAGGTTAGAGGGGGGGGGGCTTTTGACACACAGGGTAGAAAGATCGGTACTGAACTTGACGTAGAGGAACTATCAGGCTTGGGTGGGAGCTGGAAAGGGGGCTTGGAAGAGCCATCTGACCATGACGTCCCGAACCTTAGCTGATATACATGCTAACTACCCTGCAAGCAGGGGCGTCACGACGGGGGGGGGGGGAGCCCCCCCCCCCCAATGCTGTCGGCCAGTCGATAAAAATTACCGAGTCGGCGAGAAGCGCCGCGATTTTTCGTCAAAACAGTAGATTTTTTCATAAAATCAGTCGGTTTTTCTGAAAATTCGTCAATTTTTGGTCAAAATAGTCGGTTTTTCTGAAAATCAGTGGCTTTTTTTTCAAAACTGTCAATTTTCGTTATTGAAAACAGTCATTTTTGCTGCAGAAAAAGTCGGTAAAAATTACCAGTCAGTCGGTAAATGCCTCGTCCCCCCCCCCCCAAAACATTTTGGCTAGTGACGCCTCTGCCTGTAAGGGCAATATCAGCTTTCAGTTCTTGCTGAGGGTAGAGTCAGTGATACATTCGGCACCCCAGTTCTCTTCTAAATGGCAAATCACCGACACAATTTGATTGGTTGCGCCCGACAAACCGTTCATCTCGTATATTAAACAATGGCTCAAACGGGTCACCAGGCTCTTGCCAAGAAGGGCCGAAATTTGGGCCGAAGACCCAAGAAGGGCTGACGAATATCGTAGTTGGTATTTTTTGCCAGTCAACTTGGGCTGAAGTAGTATTTACGTTTATTGGTGAGCAACTATAGTAGTCGATTGGACGGTTTACTTTTGTTTTCCTTTCAGGTTCTTGGTATTCTTACTACGTACGTTATCGTTCTGATGCAGTTCAAGTACAGCTCTCCTTCTTCACAATGTTCCAGCAGTTAAGAAAGTGATGTATCGTTTTCAGAAGAGTTGGGTTTTATTCCGTTCACGTGTACGGTTGTTTTCGGCACTGTGACAATACGTTCATGAAGAAGCATGTGAGAAGTAGGCTAACCGTTCAGCAGCTAAACAGTGTGGCGTCGAGATGGACTAAAAAGAGGTACGGCATGGCAAAGAAGGCACGCGTAATAAAAGGAGATTAGCTAGTAGTAGAAGTAGACAAGTAAGTGAGAGTTCGTAACTCCAGATCCTAACAGAAGGGATGTTAGAACATTGTTTCTCCCCCTCACTCTGAAGCTTGAAAGTTCCCTATTGGTTTTCGGACCTCTTTTTAGTACTCGCGCCTCCTACACGGTCTCGTGCCGTGCCTCGCCTCTTTTTAGTCTATCCCTGTCGCGTCAGCTATTTCCCACTGATCCTGAATTCTTGACCTTCATCCCATCAACATCTAGGCTTCATCAAAACTGTCGATGAAATTATGAATGTACTTGTGGCCGTTTCCGTCATTAGTTGTCACTCTTTGCGTTGGTAAATCGTCTTTCTTTTGGGGATCTTAGCACTATTTCCACAGCTTAGCATCATTAAATATTCTTTGAGCCCCAGCTGACTTTGAAACATTTATTCAAACAATGTTTACAACGGATACGTCAGCTATGATTCTTCATCAGCGATATTATGGCCCTTCTTGGCAAGGGTCCTCGTCAGGCTCGTCTGTCCTCGTCAGCGGGCCGAGGAGAGGCGCAGCGTCGTCAGGGTTGCCAAAGAAAGCACAACAGTTCTACCTTGTTGGAAGCTAAAGAAACAACTTTTCTTAAAAAAACACGTTTTTGTTTTATTACGAAGGCTTTTCGTCAGTTCGAGGATCAATACTGTCCATCTTTTATTTTAATAGCTTTTTTAGAGTATAATTTGCGTTATATTGTACTTGTGTACTTCAAATAGTACTAAGAACCTTTTCGGATATTTTTAAAGCTCGAAAAATTGTATTACCTTGGCAACACCGGATGCTGCATTGGTAAGAACCTCTTGGGTTGTATTTGAACAGGCGTGTGTATTAAGACGTAAACATCGCGTATAGCGCTATTCACCTTATTACACCTATTAGGACAATGCTTAAAAGTATAAAAAAGCGCCGCTTGCCGAATCGATGCTCCAAAATCGTAAACGTCGTGGGTTTGGACACTCCGCCACATGCTAAGTCCGAAACCGCCTGTTAGGGTTATTACGGCGGATAAGGTTTATTCCAGATTCCTCTTTTCCTCGGAGCGTGCTGTTGTAAGGTGAAGAAGGAGAATAGACTCGCGTTCTATTCCCGCTTATGCAGGGCCGACCAGATCGCTTGGTTGCACTGTAAAAAGTCCCTCCGTCGAAAGATTAAAGTTAAATGCAGTATTTCCTACTCAGATTCATCTTATCTCTATTTGGTATTAATCTTATCTGCGTAGAGAGTAATCCGAGTAGCAAATACTGCAGTTAACTTTGATCTTTATACGGAAAAACCTTTCACAGTGGGGTTCCGCCAGCGGGACGAGGAAAGGAGCAGCGTCGTCAGGGTCGCCACGGGAAGCACTAAAGTTCTACTTTGTTGGAAGCTGAAGAAATAACTTTTCATCAAAAGAACATTTTTGTTTTCTGACGACTGCTTACCGTCAGTTCAAGGACCGATGCTATCCATCCGTAGATTTAATAGCTTTTTACAAATATATTGGGCGTCAAATTGTACTCGTGTATTTCATATAGTACTAAGAACACTTTTTCTGATCTTAAACTCGAAAAGTTGTATCAGTGTGGCAACACCGAACGCTGCATTAAGAAGAACCGCTTGGGTTCCTATTTTCCCTATTTCCTAAGACGTAGGCGTTGCGTATAGCGCTATTCAAGCTTATTACACCTATTTGGGCAATGGTGTAGGCTCTCGGAGGCAATGGATTTACTAATTTATTGCTGCAATCATTTAGCTTGACTGTGTTATAAAATGTATGAGTAGGCGTTAGTCCTATAAGGTCTTGCAGCAAAACATTTTCCCATTAGTTTGCTTCCGTTCTTCAACATGGATAGTTGCTGTTATAAACGGTATCATTCCATGATGCTGTGGATTAGAATCTTAGGGCTGGGTAGCCTTGATCACCCTAGGCACCGTGACCAGAAAGACTGTCGTCTGCAGCCTTTGACTAAATGTAGAATGCTTCTAGATCTGCCGTTCCTCTTGGTTGAGGGAGCGGTGATAGCTGTGAGCATATATGCATGGTATGAAATTGTCCTTGCCATACAGAATTCAACCACCAAGATAACACTGGCTGTCGTTGGTGTGTCCCTGCACCTGGACTGGGTCGTTTTTGTGATCAACTCATTCTTGAAGATGGGACTACTTGCCAAAGTGATGAACGAACTGAGAAGTATCGATCAAGCGATAGCGAACCGCTTTCCGTTATTCAAATTGGTGGATATCAAAACTTCAAAGCTATCTCCCTTTTGGATGTGGTTCTGGGTGTTGCTTTTCATAGCTGCAGTTTCCTTCGGAGCCATTTTCGCGGAAGACCAAGACTTGGACCGAGAGATACTTGATCGGTTAGGATACTTCTATCTAGGAGCTAGGATCTACTGGGCGCTGGCCTCCGATGCTAGAATGAAGATGTTTCTAATTCCCATACGTTTGATAAGTGTTCGATTTCAGATGGTGACGCACTGTTTAGATCAAGTGAAAACAAGGGCTCTAAATTATGACAGACCAGTACTTGAAGACCTGAAATTCCTACAGCAAAAGCACTCAGCACTGATTGACCTTATCGGGACAGTAGATACAATTTTCAGTCCCGACTTGCTTATTTCCTTGCTGTCATCGCTAGTAGGAGCTACTGCTTCAATCTATCATATAGTAGTGTCCATAGGCAGTGTTCCAAACAGCACTATTGCGCTTGTGGCGTTCATATTTTCATATCTGCCATTATTCCTCATTGCTGTTCTGCGAATATCTCTAGTAGCTGTATTTGGCGATGAGATAGCATCAAACGTAAGTCGATAGTCATTTTTTACTATTTTTCATAGTGCCATAATTTTCGTAGTGAAAGAAGGGTCCTAATCTATTTGCTGGCCTCGTCCTAGGGGCCGCTTTTTGCTATAAATTGATAGTGGCCGATTGGGCTGGTTTTCCGCTCTCTTCTTTCTTTTAATATGTTCTTTTTTTATGGCACTTGAGCTTACTTAAGTGCCATATAGCGATTGTAACTTCTGTCCGTCAGTCGGTCTGTCGGTCGGTCCCGGTTTTACTAGTTCGGGCACTTCCAGATAAGCTAGGACGATGAAACTTGGCAGGCATATCAGGAACTGGACCAGATTAAACTAGAAATGGTCGCTTCCCCGATCCGACCATCTGGAGGGGAGTGGAGGGAGGGGGAATCCGGAAAAAAAGGAAAAATGAGATATTTTTAGCTTACGAACGGGTGATCGGATCTTAATGAAACTTGATATATGGAAGGACTTCGTGTCTCAGACCCTCCAGTTTAAATCCAGACCGGATCCGGAGACATTGGGGGGAGTTGTAGGGGGAAACCGGAAATCTTGGAAAACACTTCGAGTGGAGGGATCCGGATGAAACTTGGTGGAAAGTACAAGCAAAAGTCCTAGATACGTGACAGATATAACCGGAACGGATCCGCTCACTTTGGGGAAGTTGGGGGGGGGGGGGAGAAGTCCGAATTTGTAGTGATCCCGCGAGTTCCGTGCTTCCTGATGTGCTGGGACGATGGAAATTGACAGGCATGTCTGGGACCCGACCAGATTAAATAAGAAATCGTCAATTCCCCGATTCGACCATCTGGGGGTGGGGGGGAGCTGAGGGAGGATGAAGCCAAAATTTGAGGTATTTTTAGCTTGCGAACGGGTGATCTGATCTTGATGAAAGTTGATATTTAGGATGACCTCGTGTCTCAGACATCTCCCTTTAAATCCGGGCCGGATCCGATGACACTGGGGGGAGTTCGAGGAGGGAACCGGAAATTTTCAGAAACGCTTAGAGAGGAGGGATCGGGATGAAACTTGGTGGGAAAAACAAGCATAAGTCCTAGACACGTCATCGACATAACCGGACCGGATCAGGGCACTGTGGGGGAGTTGGGGTGGGGGTCCAGATTTCTAGGGATCCCGTGAGTTCGACATACTTTCTGATGTCCTAGGGCGATGAAACTTGGCAGGTATGTCAGGGATCCGAACAGATTGACTTGAGAACAGCCGTTTCCCCGACCCGACCATCGTGGGGGGAGTGGGTGGATGGGGAGTCCGGAATTTAGTGGCGTGCATAACTTTTGAACGGGTGATCGGATTTGAATGAAACTTGTCTGGTGAGCTATCGCCTCGGACGTTCAGTGTCACGTCGGGGTCGGGTCCGATACCTGTGGGGATGGGGGGGGGGTGTGTGGAAAACTCAAGAAACTCTAAAAGCAGAGGGATTGTGACGAAACTTAACGGATGGAACAAGCATTGGGCCTAGATGAAATTGACGGAGCCAGGTGGTTTCGGGGCTCTTAGGGGGGAGTTGGATGGGGTTTCCTGGAATTCCGGTAGTCGTGAGTTAGAATAGTTCCAGATGTAAAACGACAACGAAACTTTGCAGGCATATTAGCGACCCGAATTATCTTGACTTCAGGTTCTGACACAACATACCCCCGAGTAGTTATATAAACCGGCTCCCACTCCCCCCTCCCCCCCAATTTCAAAACCTCATTTTAACATCAATTTCTTAAATTTTAACATCCTTTTTACCAAATTACCCCCCTTTTTCAGAACATTTTTATTTTCTTACTTCCAAAATAAAGGATACAAGAAATGAGAAATATTACCCTTTACTACATATAAAATACTACAATATACACTACTTCTTTTTATTCAAATATTACTGAGTAAACAGTTCTAAATCCACATATGTTTCTTTGTTCTTGTTTTCGCGTACAATCGGTTGCAAAACTAGATTTTTCTTTAAAAGTAATTCGTTAGCAATGGCATTATATTTCTGAGTTATAAACAAATCACAGGGTTTTTCATTATGATTAATAACTACAACCAACTTATCACCATATTTTGTCTTAGCAATTCTCATTTTAACGATAGTATATTTCAGTCCTAGAACTAGTTCTTCTTTCCTGATTGTCTCATTGTATTTATTCATTCTGATTGTATTCAAGACTTCCTTTGTGGACTCCATTTATTAGTGGATGATTTTATTAAATAAAAATCCAGACTCACAAACTCACATACATATTTTTATTGATAATATCTAATGTAGCTTTTCTTTCATAATATATAACACAGTAAACATTATATGGTACGGGTTGATTATCTTTCAACGTTAAACTTATTTCAATATCAGCAGTTGTTCCATTATAAATCTTTGACTCGTGTTTGGAAACATCGAAACAAAATAGTGGATATCCTTCTTTAAATTCTTCTATACTAACAACACTACCAGTATCAAATGCTAATTGTTTATAACCCAAATGTATGAACCTATTGTAAAGATTTGAGTATTTACATTTATCATCGCTAAAATCACATTTAAGTGGTTCTTCAGGATATTTATCCCCATTAATTCTAAGTTCTATGTCTGTTAAATTCATATGATCAAACACCATATTATTCATTAATTGATTGTTATGCTTTTCATTTTTCTGTAGCATCACAACTACTTTTGTTGGATTGTTTCTCTCAGAAATAACTTTCCAAGTGTGTTCCTTATTTTGACTAACATCGCTTTTATAAGTATTACATGCTTCCCACATCAGATTATGCTTTCTGTCCTTAGCAAGACCCTTTTCTAAGTTACTCATCATTTCAATACTAGGAGCTACAATAGGGATCTTCCAGGATAAATACTCGATGACTACTTTGAAATTAGTATTTCCATTTCTTATAATCATGTTGTTATCATCATTTCTTCTTAGAAGTATTTTATGCGATGCACCTCTGAAGAATCGTTTGTTTCCTTTCAAAAATCCAAACAGTTCTGATAATGGTAAATACATATTTACTAATTTACTGCTCTTTGTTCTGTTAGATCTTTTTTCAAATCCTTTATTATAATTATCATTATTTCTCAAACTGACTGTACCAGCCCCTGCAGTAAACAAAGCAACTACAGGATTGATTTCTTTCCCTTGATTATAATCTTTATACCAGAAATGATTTCTTGCTGCACTTCTAGAATAATCATCAGAGTATTCAATCAACTTTGTAACGGTGGTTGTAAGACCAACATGATTAATTTTTTCAACCGATTCATCGTTTATTACATACTCATCGGTACTGAATAAATTAAATCCATTATTCGTTAAAGTAGCAACATCGGTTGCAGCTATAGGAGTCCCATCTTCGTTTACTATTCTTACACTGACATCAAGATAACTTTCACTTGGATAAAACCAAGAATCTAATTTCTTTGTTACGAATTCAAACTCTGATTTATTAGATACATTCACATCTGTTTCTCGAATTTCTTTAAATTCATATTTAACCACTGTATCATCCACAAGCGGTTCATCAAAAATGTTCCATTGCGGACTGATAACTTTATTTACTGCCATTTATATAAGAAAGAAATTATTAAATAAAACTTATTTCAGAATCTTTAATCCATTTCCAGTCATTAACGTTTTGATCAAGTCCTGACTTCTTTGATTTAAAATCCTTTTATTTGTACCGATAAGATCCTTCATCGATTTTTTGTTTCCAATTACATCGATGAGTTCCTTCTTGTTTACATTGATCAGATCTTTCCCATATTCTATTGCTCTGTTTTTCAACAACTCAAATCTCGGTTTAATAATATTATTATACACTGACATAGCCCCATCTTTTATTTGTTTTGCTGACGTTTGAAATAACTGGGAATTAACAATGTTTTTGAATACACTACCGATTCCACTTCCATACTGCTTTTTATAGAGTAATCGCTTATTATTAATCAACATTTATAGGTAAATAATTTTATTTCACTAATCAATAAGCTTTTCTTAAATGCAGCACGTATCCAACGTTATCACCATTCAAATCGATAGGTCTTCCCAACTGATCAGTAATTGTCATTCTCAAGGAGTAAATAAAGTCTTTTGTATTAATAGGAAGGTAGATTAATTGTCTAGGATTCTCAACAATTTGACAACCCGGTTCTGTATTCGGAACAAATGTCCAAATGACATCTGATTTACTTTTGTTTACGATAGAACTGTTTGCAAGAGAGCAGTGAATTTGAATTTTATCAACGCTTCTTGTTATATTCGGAAGCTTTATACCTTCATTGATTTTCTTAGATATCTCACTATCCTTATCAAATCCTAAAATCTGACACAAGTCACTATTAAATCTAAACACATATTTTTCTTGTAATAGTATGACAAATCTCATAGATGCTGGATTGGATGAAATTACAATAGGACATTTATCTTTTGGGGTATCAAAATACTGACACAAAAAATAATTCAAACAATCATCGTTATACATCCCATTAGGAATGGTAACATTCATCCATCCCCCCTCTTCATCTTTCCTATATTGAAATGTATTATTTCCAAATTTATCACTTATATTATGCCATGAATACCACAAAGTACACTGATTCAAACCTATTTCATAATCACAATTACGGTTCAATTCGATTGGTTGACTAAATGTTATATCAATGATACTTTCATTACCTTCAATGTTTAACAACACCATTTATTAGAAATATTTTTTATACATTGAATTGTAATATCTCTTCGTAAGAAATTTATTTCGCATTAACGAATCCAAAATATCAATAGCTTCATTTCTCACCTCATCAGATGTATTTCCGTTTACTCTGCTACCTATCAAAGTGTATAATTTTTAACAATTTTTAACAATTCATAAATATTCCAGTTCCTTGTTGTTTGATAAAGGGTCGACTAGATTGAATTTTTTTTAATCTATCCTTATAGTCTAGTATAAATAAAATAATTTTACCATACTTATTCGAACTACTTTTACTTTTCAAACCACCATAACTTTGACTTATAGGTGTTAATTCAGCCAAAGCATCTTCTATATTCCCTGGGTTATCAAAGTAAAAATGAGGCATCTCAAAATATTCTCCTTTATATCTTATATGATTATCTCTATATTTCACATTAAGTGCTTTTAATAAATCTTTATCAACACCTTGATTCATATCAACTTTTATAATTGTTGGTAAATCTGGAGATGCTTCTAAAGCGGTAGATTCTGTTGACTGCATTTCTACCTCTGAAACTGGAAGCTGATATGGTTGATTCGTTTCACCTATCTGGAGAAGCCTTGTTCTTGAACTATCATCACCTTCCTGTAGTTTATTTATGATCATTTCAGTGTTTTCTTGTAATTTTTTGATGGTATCTTTAGTGTTTTCTTTTTGTGCTATAATAACTGGAGCGTTTAATTCTGAAGCATATTCCCGAAATCCTGCCTTCTCCATCTCATTTTGTTGAACCTTGCTTCTCTGAATTTCTCTGTTCTTCACTATATCCGATAACATATCACTCAAGCGTCTTGAATCCATTTATATACAAGTAATTTTATTTCATAATAAATTTTGAAAGTTCTTTTTCATAAAACCCTCCTTGAATTAATTCCCCACTTTTGTCAGATATTTCATAAGTAATGGGAATGGTAGGTCTGATGGTTGCTATCTGAAATACTTCATCCGTATAATTAGGTAAATATCCTTTATCAAAACACTTTTTTCTTTTTTAATTCTGACTAAATCCCCTACTTTGACTTTGTGACTCTGTGAGTTTCCTGTGATTTTGTAGTCATCTACTGGAGGAAACAAAGCATTGTAAACCTTTTTCTGATTTACCTTTTTACTGGCATCAATTGGTTTCATTTGTACTGAGCGATGATAGGAGTTATTATAATTACTCACAAATAAAGGTAAAATATCAATCCAATTAGTAGTGCTATTGTGAGTGAAATATTTCCATAACTTTTCTTTTAGCGTTCTGTTGAATCGTTCTACAATTTGCGCTTTCAATTCGCTTTCAGATGTAAACCAGTGTATGCCGTTATTTTTCAAAAAAGTTTGAACATTTCTCATCACAAATTCTTTACCTTTATCAGTTTGTAGTTTCTTAGGAATTCTTTCTTTAAATATATGACTGAATGCGTTTATTATTCCAGCACCCGTTTTATCTTTCAAAGGGACACACCAAGCGTATTTACTAAAGCAATCAATAACAGTCAAGATGTAGTTTGCTTTATCATTCGCTTTTTTATATTTCTGGAGGTCAACTAAATCAGCTTGCCATTGCTCATCAACATAGTGAACATAGACTCGTCTCCTTTCAAAGTTATGATAGAAAGGTTTGTGTAACGTATACACATTCTCATTTTGCAAAACATTTTTTATTTTATCCTTGGAAACCTGAACACCATTTTCTTTTAATTTTCTGTAAATATCATCCACACCTGAATAATTAGAATAATACGTCTTTAAAATATCTGTTTCTGCGTTGAGGTTTTTTTTAAAAAGCGATTTTTCATTGAACCACAGATAACGCAATTACCTTTCAGCATTGGAACATTATTTTTTTGTGACACTGCCTTAAACATTGATTCAGTGTCAGTGCTCTTTTTACATTTCATACAATAAATTTCCATTTATTAGAAAACAATTTTCTTAAACGAAAAGCTACCACCCCTTCATTTTCCGCTGGATGTAGGAAATGCAGTGAAAACCACAGTTTAATTCATCTATATTTTGAATAGCAAGATTTTCATAAGCTATTTTTTTCTTTGAAGTTTTTAGATATTTAACTATTTCTTTTCCTGGAGGAATACCGAAAGAATCGAAAAATTCGACAAAGGGGGATTCAGGTAGATTACAATAGGCAACCCAATGTGTTCCAGGCATTCCACGTTTGTCATAGTTGATTACACCACATTCCGAATCGTTTATATGTTTGGGTAGCGTATCTAAAGAGAAAACACCTCGAAACTGTGGTATACTCCCTAATGCATCCATAATATCAAAATTAGTTAGAGGTCCTACTTTACTTTTGCTTCGTTTTTGATGTCCCCGTTTTTTGGCTTCTTAGGTCTACCACGTACCCAATGACCGACAACTTTTTGCCTTACCAAGGGCTACAGCTAACGGTATTAAGAATGGAAGTAATCCACCTTTTTGAATCGCTTCTCTCATCTGCTTGTATGATACATCTATGTCACAACCCTTATTATTCATTTTACATGTTTCAATTTTATCAATTTGTCGTTTACTTAAAAGTAACTTGACTGGTTCTCGTTCATTTTGTCTACTGTGACTAACACGTATCTGACATTTTTGTTTAGCACCAAAACATTTCTTCAGCTTTCCTTTCTGAAGCTTTGATAAATAAACTGTATACTCAAATGTTTCAGCCATTTATTAGAAAATTAATTTATCATATAAATTTTATTTCTTTAGTTTAGTTTTCATGAAGTCTTCTGTTTTCTTAACAAAATCTTGATCAACAGGTTTTTGCTCTAAAAGCCTTTTTAAAATGTTTACGACTGCTCTTTCAATACCATTGATATGCAGATCTTGGTCCAAATCATTTGAACTAATATTACTGCTCATTTTTTGTTGGTTTTCGAGCTTTTTCTCAATACTTTTCCTAAGGTCAAGAAGCTTTTTGTCAATACTTTTGCTAAGGTCGCCAATCTTCGTTTCAATACTTTTGCTAAGGGCTTGTTGGTTTTCGAGCTTTTTGTCAAAATCTAAAAGATACGTAGTTAACGTTCCTAAATTAACAGCATCATGTTTGTTTCTAGGATCTTGAACATTTGTGAGTACTTTATTCCCAGCATCAAGTTCTTTTTCACTAACTCCAATTGTTTGTTTTACAAATAACCCTTTATCTTTGTTCCTTACCAACGAATTATCAGGAGAATCATCTATCGCAGTTAATCTGTTGATATCTTCGCTAAAGTATTGGTTGGCTTGCACTTGTCCTGCAGTCATTTGTTCTTTAAATTGATTCATAATCACAGTCATAGATCTTAAGCTAATAGCATCCTTGTCTGCCTTGGCATCACCTAAATTTATAATTCGTCTATCATGTAGGTTAATGTTACCATTTTCGTCAGTAACTTTCGATTCGTTACTAACCTTTTTTCCAACACTACCAAAATTATTCATTTATTATAGAAATAAATTATCCGGTAAATTTTTCAAAGTTTTTCCTGTACTACAGGGTTTTATCTTTTGTTTTTAAATCTATGAAGAAAAAACCGTAGCCCTTGGTTGCAGTCTCGAATTGTTTGAGAAATTTTTCATTGTCTATACTGGATACATGGCTTTGTCTTATTAATTTTACTTCTTTTGGATTAGAACACTGAAAGAATGCAAAATAATTGCACTGGAGCCTTACCACCTTTGGCGTTTTATGATAGCTTTGAGACAAGTTAATAATTGAGTCATTTTTCTTTCTTCCTCTTATGAATAAATCTTCTATTTTCTTCTGGTCTTTTTCAGTGACAAAATCGTCAAAGATAATCAAGTTTTGGTACTCAGGGTCTAAGTCGTCAACATCGACAATATCATCAAGATTGTTACTTACTGTTAAGACTTTCGATTTGCATTGTGACTCCAAAGTGGTTAAATTGGTTATAAGGTCTTGATATTTATCTTCTTCAAGATCTTTAGCATACAAGTATATTCGGTTGAAACAAAGATATTCATAATTTAAATTCAAAAGAAGGTTAGTTTTCCCTGTTCCAGAACTACCACAAATTAAGAGTCTGAATGGCCACTGAGGTGCAAGGTTGTGCTTATTCTGATAAGTGTTCTTTTCACTAAAATCATAGACTTTGATTGGAGCCTTTTCATTCATTTATTTAGGAAGAATTTTTCATTATAAGATTTACTTGAGTATTTTAAGTAGGTACTTGAAGTTTTTAAGTAGGTACTTGAAGTTTTGAAAAAGGTACTTGATTTTTTTAAGTAGGTACTTGAATTTTTTAAGTAGGTACTTGAAGTTTTGAAGTAGGTACTTGAATTTTTTAAGTAGGTACTTGAATTTTTTAAGTAGGTACTTGAAGTTTTGAAGTAGGTACTTGAATTTTTTAAGTAGGTACTTGAATTTTTTAAATAGGTACTTGAATATTTATTGATGGTAACCTAATGGAAAAGTTGTGAATTTATCACTGGATACAATCCTTTTATCGTCTTTAGGATCTAGGGCTTTTTTATTCTGTTCTTCTAGAAACATATTGTGTTTGTATGACCTTAAGTTGTACTGGGTTACTGAAAGGTTTTCCGTTTTACCAAACAGTACATCCTTATAGTTTTGAATCGTAATTTTATCTTTAACTATATTGGTTTTATTCCTTTCAGTTTTTTGCTAGCTTTTGAAGGGTCTTGGTTGTCCTTTAAATAAGCATATACTTTTGATCGTAATCCAACAAATTCTGTCATAACCTGTCAACCTAATTCATCTTTCATCATTCCTATCACTTTCTTATTTACATTAGGAAACCTATATGGATTATCTTTCGCATAATCAGATGTATCGAACCTCTCATTCAAATCCTGTTTGATATCTTGATAAAAATCTTCAGTTCTAATATCATATATGAAAGAATCAGTGTCCATATAACACAAATCAATTTTATCTCCATATTTAGGCTTCATATAATCATAATGGAATTCATACATCAGTAACTTGGATAGTTCCAATACAGCAAAGCCGATATACATTGGTTTGTCTAATTTTATCTTTTCCTTTGACATTCTTGCTACTGAAAAGTTTTCAGTGAATATTATTTCAGATTTAAAGTTGGGTTTCTTTATTATTTTTTCTCTTGTTGTATCATTCGTTATTATTTTCATATCCGCTCGCTTCCTTACGTTTTCCATGGTTTTTCCAAAGCAAGCATTTTTCATAAGCTTAAAGAAGTCCTTTTCAAAGTCATTTGTACCCTTAGTTCTAAGTGCTGTGTTGTGGTCTATATATCCTTTTAAGTAAGCACTTTCAGTGAATCCTAGTATTCTGTGTACTTCTTTCAATATCAAGCCTTTTTGTAAATAAAATTCTAGGTTCCTGTGGTGAACTACATAGTTGGTTTTATCTAATACTGTGGTACATAGCTTACCGTTAAAGTGTTCGGGTGCTAATGGTAAATCCTTGTGTAATTCGTGTAGTTCTTTTGGATATTCTAAATCTACCTCATATATAGCACCCACATCTTGTCTCACCGACTTAATCGTAATCACCGACTTGATTTGACTTTTCAGATGGTTGTAATACTCGATTGATTCGTATTCATTCCTTTCTTTCAAATCATCCGGTATGGAAATGAATTGGAAATCATTCGCTGGTAAATCTTGTGACATTGCCCACCCATATAAATTATTTTTATCCAAATACACTAAATAATTAGATGGCTTATTCTTATTATAATCACTTGTATATTTATTATTTGCTTTTGCGTATCTTTTTATACATTGGGATACACCACCTCTTATTCCTTTTTCTATAAAGGTATACATGTCTTCCTTTGAGAATAACGGCAAGTCTACTTTCGAATGCTTTAGGAAAGCATCCCATGTTAGTCCAGGAGCTGAGAAGTAATGAAGTGGATCCAGATCATAATTATGTATACAAACGTTCCTGAAATTCTCCACAACATCTGATAGAATTAACACATCACTTTTTAGGTACAACTTGGTATAATCAAGTAAAGTTTCACAGTTAAATTGCTTCCATATAGATACCGCTCTTTTATAATCACTTTTGTCAATACCTTTCCCCGTCAACCTAGAATAAAAGCTTTCTATTGATGGTAACTTCGTACATTTCATTATATCGCAACTATCTACGAATTCATAGGGATACACCCCTTTTTTATGGCACTTGCCCTTCGGCCAAGTGCCATATAGCGATCGCAATTTCTGTCCGTCCGTCGGTCTGTCGGTCTGTCCAGGTTTTGCTAGTTCGGGCACTTCCACATAAGCTAGGATGATAAAACTTGGCAGGCATATCAGGGACCCCAAATGATTAAGTTGGAAATAGTCACCTCCTCGATCCGAGCACCGTGGGGGGAGTGGAGGGAGGGGGAATCCGGAATCTTGAGGTATTTTTAACTTTTGAACGGGTGATCGGATCTCGATGAAACTTGATATTTGGAACGACCTCATGCCTCAGACGACCCACTTAAAATCCGGACCGGATCCGATGACTTTTGGGGGGAGCTGGAGGGGGCAACCGGAAATCTTGGGAAACGCTATGAGTGGAGGGATCGAGATGAAACTTGGTGGGAAGACACCTAGCAAACACTAGATACATCGTTGACATAACCGAGCCGATTCGGGCACTGTGGGGGGGAGTGGAGGGAGGGGGAATCCGGAATCTTGAGGTATTTATAACTTTTGAACGGGTGATCGGATCTCGATGGAACTTGATATTTGGAAAGACCTCATGCCTCAGACGACCTACTTAAAATCCGGACCGGATCCGGTGACTTTTGGGGGGAGCTGGAGGGGGCAACCGGAAATAATCGTAGTATTTGTTCTGGTTTGTATCAAAGGAACAGCATACCTGAAATCCGTAAGCAAATGGTTTCTGTTTGGCCACTTTTATTGTTTTCTTTCCGTTTACCTGATTGTATTCTTCGTTATAAGACTCAAAGTCTGCTATTATGCAATAAGGTACTTTCATTTGTTTTGCAATATTTTTATATTGTATACTTGAACCTTCAGGAGGCATTATTATATCAGGATCTTCGCAATTATTTTTACTTTCATGTTTTTCAAAGTGTTCTTCTTTTGTAAAATGCCTTCCGCAAAAAGTGCATAGGTATGTCTTTGTATTATTTTTAGAGATTTGACTACCAACTAATCTGCTCAGATCCTTTACCAGTACATAATGATTATCGAAATATAATAAATTAATAACATGTTTAGCTGTTTTGCCATTGATTGTACTTTTTAGTATATAACTTCTGATAATTTTCTCTTTTTCAATTTGAAATAAACAAATCTTAATGTTGTATCTATTTTCAAATGTGTGTATATCTTTAGTATCCATTGGGAAGTTGGTAACCCCTTCGAAATCAAATTCGTTCTCATATTGTTTATATTTCGAAATTCTTTCCGGATGATCCTTAGCTGGATGTAGATTTGCTAAGATAGACCAAAGGAAACATTTCTGGTCGTTATTTTCAATATTCAAGCAAGCTCTTTTATTTTTTACGCAATCTGGCAGTATTTTAAACGTTCCTCTCATGTAAGATTCTATTCGTGTCATCCTATAATCAATTCCTTCATACCGACTAAATTGTAGCCCAGATCGAGGGGTATTACTTAAAGAACTAAGTCTCTTGTTATTATCATTCAAATGATTATGAGTAAGAATGCTATTTTTATTTAAAATCCAAGAAGTACTGTACTAATACACTACTACTTCTTCATCATTCTCCTGTCGATGGAAAATAACACGAGTTACAAACTGAACTCTATACTGATAAAGTTCATTCATTCTTCGTCTCAAATCTGCGAAAACAAAAGCAATAAGAGTATGTTCATCTCTTCCATTACTTTCAACTGATACGTTTACAGTGTACAAATTCTCATTTTCCCTAGAGATAGTAGGTTGTTGTTCTTCTTCAGTTCTAAATAAATGATCAGGAATTAATTTTTCTTCTTTGATTTTTTTCTTATTTATGAAGAGAGTTGATAAACCAATTGGTTTCTGTCTACTGTTATCACGTCTTTCTGTTTGATCTCTTATGATATCTCTATTTTTCTGTACGGAATCTTTATGTTTGGTAATAATATTATTATAGTATTCTCCAACTCTTTTTAGTACTTCTTCTCGGTTTCCGCGAGTTGATAGGTTCTTGTTTTTCAGAAATTTCTTTAATTCACTTGTCTCTTTTTGGGATCCCAAAACGTAAGTGGAGGGATACCTATGACATCGCAAAAGTTGTCCGTCTGTCCGTCCGTCCGTCCGTCCGTCCGTCTGTCCGTCCGTCTGTAAGCACGATAACTCTCGAAGGGAGTGAGATATTTTGATGAAACTTGGTGTGAGGATTCGTTGGGTCGTCGGACCAGTCAAGTTCGTAGATGGGCTATGTAGCCCTACATTTAGGGGTGGGGGAGGGGGTTTAAATTAAGGGGCAAACAAAATATTTTGAAACAGCTAATGTGATAGTCAATTATGGGGTAAGAAGACATGCTGAGCATGATGGTGAAAACTATTTTGTCATCGGACGAGTAGTTCGCCCGGAATCCGGCCAAAACCGGAAAGTTTGTTAAAAGTAAAAGTTTTATTTGAAGTTGATTAGATGTTCGATTTAGGGGTAGGAAGACATGCTGAAGACGATGGTGAAAACCATTTTCTCGAAGGATAAGTAGTACGCCCGGAATCCGGCCGAAACCGGAAAGTTTGTTAAAATTAGAAGTTTTATTTCGAGTTGATAGTTTGATAGTCGATTATGGGGTAAGAAGACATGCTGAGCACGATGGGGAAAATCATTTTGTCATCGGGCGAGTAGTTCGCCCGGAATCAGGCCAAAACCGGAAAGTTTGTTAAAAGTGAAAGTTTTATTTGAAGTTGATTATATGTTCGATTTAGGAGTAGGAAGACATGCTGAAGACCATGGTGAAAATCATTTTCTTGACGGACAAGTAGTTCGCCCGGAATCCGGCCAAAACCGGAAAATTTGTTAAAAGCAAAAGTTCGAGTAGATGACAGATTAAGGGGTAAGAAGGGAGGCTGAGTCGGTTTATGACGATGTTTTTTTACCCGGACATATAATTTTTCCGGAATCCGGTTGTAACCGGATTTTTTTTTAAGTCAAACTTTTATTCAAAGTTGATTAGATGTTCTTTATAGGGATAAGGAGATACGCTGGTTTTGTTTCTGTATTTTTTTTGTTTGCTGGGCTAGTAGTTCGCTCGGAAATCGGCAGGAAGTCCCGGTCAGTATCGTCAAAATAGATATGGTTTATAGAGGTATATCTGAACTTGGTTTTCTCTGATAATTAGCCTGTCCAAGACTGGATCTGGCGAAGACAAGACTCGATTGTCTGAATCAAATATTAGATTTTTGGGATCCCATCGACACCTTTGGTCTTGTTCTTTGTTATCATTGTATTCTTGTTTTAGTTTTGTAATGGTGATATTATTTTCTTTTATCTCATCTTCCAGAATGATTCGTAATTTCGGTTCTGGCTTGTAGTCTGATGGTCTGTTCTTATGGATTCTTTCGTTTCTGCGTTCAATATTAATTTTTTCTTCAGCTATTAAAATATACTTATCAAGATGGTTTATTATACTATTTGTTATTTCATGTTTCTTAGATCCATTTGTTTTTATTTTATTAATTTTCGCATAAGTCCTCAGTTCATTAATTCGGTATTGCGGTAACCTTCGTATAACCGCTTTGTTGTTTGATATAACCTTTTTACAAAGCTGAATAACTTCTGCAGTATTCATCATTTAATAGGGGAACATTTTTATTAATGAATTTCTCCCGTCTGCGTTTTCTCAGTCGTAAAGAAAAGCACTGGTTTCAGTATGCGTTTCACTGAGCAAGCGCTGTCTAGATTGTCTCCGATCAGTCAAGAAAGTTTCAGTAGAGTTCCGTAGATAGCAGATGTGTTTTGTGTTTCACGGAGCAAGCGCTATCTAGATTCTCTCCGATCAGTCAAGAAAGTTTCAGTAGAGTTCCGTAGATAGCAGATGTGTTTTGTGTTTCACGGAGCAAGCGCTATCTAGATTCTCTCCGATCAGTCAATTAAGTTTCAGTACAGTTCCGTAGATAGCAGATTGTGTTTTGTGTTTCACGGAGCAAGCGCTATCTAGATTCTCTCCGATCAGTCAAGAAAGATTCCATACAGTTTAGCAGGTGGCGGATGTTTTCCGAATTGCGAACCTTTCATTCAATCAAATAATTTCTGAAACAATTTTATTACATAATAAATGGAAGAATTAGAAAAGAAAATGTATGTTTACCGTCGCAGTTACAAGTACTACAATCGTATAAGTAATAGCTGACTTGTATCCAAATTCCTCTTTTCGGCAGCAGGAATGTCTGCGTTTCTAGTGCTACCTTTAGCTTCTTTAAGTTTGGGTGCTGTTATCATCGAAATAATTGAAAAGCAGTTAAGCACTGCTGATAGAAAAGCAGAATTTAGGACTGTTTATGATTTTTATACTGAGTTGTTGTCAATGCTAAAATGCGGACAATTAACAATTGAGGAGGTAATTCAGCGAGAAACAGAGATGCGTAAAACCTTTCGATTTTTTCCTCGCGAAAAATATATGAAACAAGTCCGTCTGAATGGTTATAAATATTGCAAGAATGAATCTATGAAAACACAGGAAAATTTACCAAAAATATAAAATTTTTGCAAAACCTCCCACCCCAGACTTTGAAGATTGAAGATGTTGTTAAAATATCATATCTACACACATATACATATGTCTGGGGTAACCCCGTATGGGGAGGAAACTCATCTCTGAGTTTTTTTCGCCATCACTCACTATCAACGGATTGCTGGTAGTGGGATTCGATCTCACGACATCGTTGATACAATGGTTTCTAAGTTTGCACGACTTAGAGCATTCTGCCAACGGGCCCCGAAAAATCTCCGCAACGAAATGTTTTGTGATGTGAATCATCTAATGCGCAATGAGATTTCCTGTTTTTTTTTTGCCTTAAGAGCTTTATCAGTACTAGAGGTAGAATTGTTGGATACGTTGAGGAGATTTTAATCTGATGATATGATAAATATCGATCAGAGAGAATCAAGTATATACAACTGCTGATATTGAAATAATTTTAACGTTGAAAGATAATCAACCCGTACCATATAATGTTTACTGTGTTATATATTATGAAAGAAAAGCTACGTTAGATATTATCAATAAAAATATGTATGTGAGTTTGTGAGTCTGGATTTTTATTTAATAAAATCATCCGCTAATAAATGGAGTCCACAAAGGAAGTCTTGAATACAATCAGAATGAATAAATACAATGAGACAATCAGGAAAGAAGAACTAGTTCTAGGATTGAAATATACTATTGTTAAAATGAGAATTGCTAAGACAAAATATGGTGATAAGTTGGTTGTAGTTATTAATCATAATGACAAACCCTGTGATTTGTTTATAACTCAGAAATATAATGCCATTGCTAACGAATTACTTTTAAAGAAAAATCTAGTTTTGCAACCGATTGTACGCGAAAACAAGAACAAAGAAACATATGTAGATTTAAAACTGTTTACTCAGTAATATTTGAATAAAAAAGAAGTAGTAGTATATTGTAGTATTTTATATGTAGTAAAGGGTAATATTCTCATTTCTTGTATCCTTTATTTTGGAAGTAAGAAAATAAAAATGTTCTTAAAAAGGGGGGTAATTTGGTAAAAAGGATGTTAAAATTTAAGAAATTGATGTTAAAATGGGGTTTTGAAATTAGGGGGGAGGGTGGAGTGGGAGCCGGTTTATATAACTACTCCCCCGGAAACTTCCGTTCCTAGATCCGAGCATTTTTTGGGGAGCAAGAGAAGAGAAATATGGAAATTGACCTCCATAAATTGCGAACGAGTTGTCTGATTCGAGTGAAACTTCATGGGTGATCCGAATCGATGGCCTCGACATGGAAAACATGCGTTCAAACCATATGCGACCACGATTAGGGGAATTGGGGGTGGGGGGACTTTTGACATGCACAAAAACCAAACGGATGGACCGAATGAGATGCAAATTCGACAGTGCCGAGTTTATGCGGCCTAGATTTGTTATTTGGCGTCCGGGCCGGATTCGGCCAAGGTAGGGGGGGGGGGGTACTGGAAACTTGCAGATAGGCTATGCTCCAATTTCAGTAAAACTTGATGGACAGGAACAGGGAATTAAGAGATTGGGCCCAAACCGGCTCCGACAACGTTGGTGGAAGGGGGGGGGGGGGGTACCGGAACTTTCCAAAAATGCTCAGATTCGAATGAAACTTGATAGATGGTATAAAAGAAGATGCTTTAGGTGGTCGATTTTTTTTATTCCGGACCAGATTCGGCCACGGTAGGTGGAGATAGAGTGAGTACCGGAAACATGCATTTGCTACAGACAATTGAGACGATGCCGGAACTGGTCAGAAATGAGTGAAACTAAATATCCTATTTCTATTTCCGAACCGCATTTTTGGATGGCGGGTGTATTTTGTGACGTTCTCATCTACTTTCTTGTACAGCCTACTCGTACAAGTGCCATATGAGCTCGTAGTTCTTGTTTTTGGGTGGAGGGGGAGATGTCGACTGTCTGGATACGGCCGTTGTATCCGACGTAAGTTGATAGTCATTTCTTACTACTTTTAATAGTGCCGTGATTTTCCTAGTGAAAGAAGGGTACTAATCTATTTGCTGGCATCGTCCTTGGGGGCCGCTTTTTGCTATAAATTGGTAGTGGCCGATTGGGCTGGTTTTCCGATCTCTTCTTTCTTTTAATATTTTCGAATGTCTGGATACGGCTGTTGTCATGGCGGACTTTATTTTTTAGTCTGATGCAGTGTCAGAAGTTTCATAACAGATAGCGTATAACACTTTCAAGAATAACACCTTTTTTCTTAGAAATAAAGTGTTATGACCAATTAAGTTTACAGTATTTCGTGCCTAGATCTCCAACAACACCTTCAATTGGTAAAAATACTAACGGGAACGAGAGAAACATAACAGTTAACATCCCAAAGTGTTATCTGTTGAAACCGCGCATCCTTCTGTTGTCGTTATGTAACTTCCGACAGTGTAGTATTTTTACCTATTGAAGGTGTTGTTGGAGATCTAGGCACGAAATAGTCTAAACTTAATTGATCATAACACTTTATTTATAAGTGAAAAGGTGTTATTCTTGAAAGTGTTATGCGCAATCTGTTATGAAACTTCTGACAGTGTGTGTCTCGTCAATCGTGTAATTTTTATTTTTATACCTTATCTGTTTCAGGCGCGCCAGCCTCTCTCCATTCTACAGGGAATGGACGTTGGCCGCTTCGATCTCCACATTCAGTTGCAGGTTATGTCTTTCAACAACCAGATAGCGTCGCGACAGCTATTCCCCACTGCTTCTGGATTCTTCTCCTTGAGCAAAAGCATAATAGGCTCGGTATAGTAGCATATATTAATTATTTTTAAAAAAAATTGGGGAGGGGGGGAGGTCGATTTAAATACGAATCGTCTGCCGCAGGCCGTTTCTTTTTTGGTATCACAATATTAGGTGTTAGACGGTTTTTGAAGACCTCAATCGGAAAACATTAGTAAGTAAGTGACTAATTTATTTTTAACCAGGTTTTAGAAGCAGAGTAAGTGAAGGAAATAAATAAAACGTGTAAAAGGACATCACACCACTGTAAATCTTCGGCTCAGAAAGAGCGGAAAGATTGCACAGTACCTTGCTATTAGTTGCGTTCGTTTTCGTCGTTCGGTTCGCCGTTCCAACCGTCATTCTACTACGCGTTTTCTTTACAACGCCGATCGTGAACGGCGTTGAACTGCCGATAATAAGGAGTTTTCTTTGTTCGGCTGGACTGCCGTTTCATTGTCCGGCTCCTCAAACGTCGAACTGAGCCGGAATGTCAGTTCAATATCTCCGTTCAGTAGTTAGGCGCGAATTTTCAAAATTCTCGACAAAACAAATAAAGTTGTAAACCAAGTTTAAAAACAATGGTCCTGTTATGATAAAATTCATTTTAGTACTTTACTATAGCTGCTGTTGCAAAAAATGCGTCGCTGGAAAACCGGAACCTCCGCCACCGGAACCGATGCTATAGGAAAATGGAAAACCGGAACTTGGGAATGGAAAACTGGAACGTGTGGCAATTAAGACGGAGTTTGTATGATTCGTTGGCAAATAGGGTAAAATAATCATCCTCGGCAAGTGGATCTGGGCGTTCTTCACCAAGGGACACAAGCAAAGAAAGGAAGTGCACTGTGTGAACGTGCAATGTTTTCAGCGGAATCGTCTTCTTCCGTCAAAGCGTTAAAATTCCAATCAGTTGCCCAGGACCACATGTTCCGGTTTTCCATTATCTGGAAAGTCATTTCACGTTCATCAGCATCATCATGATCAACGCGTAAAAGTAGGGAATTCGGCAATTGTTGTGTTTGCAAAGATCCAGCTACCGTGGTATAAGATATTTGTGTATCTGCTAAATGCAACTATTGTCATGACGAAAGACGCAACATTACTAAACTAGTCTCCCTGATTCGTTGGCGAATAGGAGAAAACAATCAGCTTCTTCAAGTGGATCTGGGCATTCTTCATTAAGGAACACACAGAATCAAAGAATGAAAGTGAGCGTGCAACGTGTTCAGCGAAAAATCGTTGCCCAAGACCACGTGTTCCGGTTCTCCATTCTCAAGTTCCGGTTTTCCATTTTCCCTGTAGCTGATTGAAACTGAGCCATCGGTTCCGGTTTTCCAGTTTCATGTTCCGGTTTTCCAAAGCCATTGGTTCCGGTGGCGGAGGTTCCGGTTTTCCAGTGACCCCAAAAAATAAGTTAGTTCGACTATTAACGTTTTCGTATCAACTTCGTTCGTGAAATGACGTTTGTAGAACGTGCCAAAGAAAACGCTAATATGAAAAATATTTAAACAACGTTCTTCGTACCGACAACGACGAAAACGAACGCGGCTATTATTATCTTTGAACCAAACTGAGACTTAGAATTTTACCCAAAATATGTTACTGTTTCTGTAAGTTTTATATGCTTCGCCAAAACGTTTCTACTGTATTCGAACCCAGAGTTAGGGGAGAAGGACCCAGGATCGGCAGGGCCCAGGTTCGTCATTGGATATTGTAGCCGAGTCATTCGTACAGTTCTGAAAGTACAGCTTGGACGTTCTTTCAGTTGTTGCCGATGTTTGGATGTTACTCTGATGTTTTCTCTTAAATTTGAAGTTTGTGTTGAGATAAGTTTTTAAGCGTCAAAATGAAAATTACTTTTATCCTCGAAAGTAAAAATAAATCGGTATACAATGTTTGCAGAAAAAAAAATGTCATGGTCTGGTTTTCAGGTAAGCTTAATCTAATGTGTTCCATTGGTGAAATAAACGACATTTTTTATTTTCATCTGAAACTATTTTTTTTTTTTTTTAACGTCAAAATGAAAATTACTTTGATCCTCGAAAGTAAAAAAAATCGGTATAGAATGTTTGCACCCGTTTTCAGGTAAGCTTAATCTAATGTGTTCCGTTGGTGAAATAAACGACATCTTTTATTTTCATCTGAAACTATTTAGAGATAGCGAGAATCTCAGGTTCGGCCACAAAGCCAGACCCTCGTTCGGTACGATCCTACAATGCAACCCACCCTGCCGAGCGTGGACTCCAAATATGCTCGGGTAGATAATAGTAATTTTATTTATTTACTTATTTTATTTCAAATAAGGCCAACATGGGCCACAATATAACAAAACACACTCAACAAACAAACAAATGTAAGCACCAGGTCACTTACGTGACTCCCGTCAAAAGCCCCGCGTACAACTCACGAGTCCACGCAAGCCATATAGGCAGAGAAAGCCGCATCTGAGGCCCACAAAGGATCCTAAGAAGTGGGCTAGGCGAACGGAGGATCCTGGTTTGAAGGGAAAGAATTGACCGCCTCCGAAGTTCACCGAAACATGGAAGCCCTTAACCAACAAATATTCCCGATGCACTACAGTTCCAAGGAAGACCGTGAAGCCAACGGAACGAATTATTATACATAACCCGAAAAGAATTCTCTCATTTCACACTGACATTTCAAGCAAGAGGATGGCAGTAAAGTGGCGTGCAGTAAGCCCTGAAAAGAAAACTCTTAACCGGGGCCTCGCAGCTACCAAACCTCCTTATCAGTATATTTGCTCTAATAGATAGAGAGAGATATAGATAGATAAGCGAAGAAACATGCGCTTCAGCAGCCATCGAAGATGTAAACGTGAAACCCAAGTATTTGAAATGCTGGACGACTTGAATCTTTGAACTAGATAGTACGGCATCTGGGATAATCTTCAACTGAAGACCACGTGGAATGAATGCCATACACAGCGTTTGTTCGTGTTGAACACGACATCATGCATAAAAGCAAATTCATCACAGACAGCCAGTAGCTTATTCAGTGCTCCTACTGTTGGGGCAAGAACGGCTAGGTCGTCAGCAGAACTAAGGTTGTTGAAACACAGCCCTTGTATGAAGCAACCAACTCCAGTTCTAGCTAACAACAAATTCAAACCATCAACGTACAGGTTACACAATAACGGAGACAGCACACCTCCTTGGCGAACCCCATTCAACACTGCGAATGGCTGGCTAATTACACTACTCCACTTCACTCGGAACTGCTGTGTCTGAAACCAAGCAGCTAGGGTTCCAGTTACCCTAGGGTCAATACCCCTTGAGACCATCTTATTCAGAAGCTTCTCGTGGTTAACCCTGTCGAACGCGGCCTTGGCGTCAATAAAACACACAAACCTGGCTAGAAAACATCCAGAAGTACTGGATCACCGCCTGTAAAATAAAAACACAAAAATCGGTTTACGATTTTTCTTTAAACCCAAACTGGTAATGTGAAGAACAAAGCTGGGGTTCAAGAATAGTATACAAAAACTTTTCGAACACCTTTGACACAACTGCAGCCAGCGCAATTAGTCGGTAACTCGAAACTGCAGACATATCACCGGAGCTCGTCTTGGGTATGGGAACAAGACATACTTCAGTCAAAGCCTCCGGGACAAAATGATGATTCAGAAAACCATTAAATAGCACAGACAACATGCTAGTCACAGTCAGACCGGCAAATTTAATGTGGTTCTGGATTCAACAACAACTTTACTGAAAAAAAAAAACATTCTGGCTTGACGACCGGTTACACACAAAGCACATACGTGCTTGAAAAACGCAACCAGTACACATTTACTATCATATTCTAATCAAACCTTCACTAAATAAACTAAAAATTAATTAATTAATTTGTCCTCTCTCGTCTTCCAAACCCTCCACTCACCAACTACCCTCAAGGAGATCTTTCTTTAACCCATTTTTAAATTGGTTAGCTGTAATACCATCAAGCCCACCAGACGTACTACCTGCAAGCCCAGACATCACGCGAGAAATACTCTCTGCGGATATCAGCTGCTCACCAGAGTTAAGCTGTAAAGTCCTGACGCCTCAGACCACTCGCATCCGATTCTACCGAAGAAAAAACTTCGCTGAAGTGTCCACGCCATAACTCGGCAATCGCAACAGGGCCAATCGCTGGCCCAACTCTTTCGCCGCTTTTGGCACGGATACACGTTGAACCTTCGCAACACACTTCCAAAACGCATTAAACCGAAAAGTGTCCCAAGAGCCCTTGCAAGTGCCGTAGCCCGAAGTTGCACAATATGCTTCTTGCACCAACGAAACGAACTACGAAATTTACAATTTAGAAGCCTTCGTATTCAGTCAAACTCGTCACCAATCCGTCTACCATGAGACACCCAAGACTACTCCAACCAGGCACGACCTCTGCCCCAGAACCAGACCTGGGGCCATGTAAGGCAGAAGTCGGTAAAGTTTCACATGCAGTTAGTAACAAAATACCAAGAATTGTTATATTTATTTTATTTATTTATTATCACCAAAAGTGGTAAGTCATAAAGACTTGTCACTACACACAATGTGAACATGAGACACTAATAATACAAATAATTCTATACAATGAAAAATAAACTGAATTAAACTTAAGTTGGCAAAAATGGGTCTGCATAAGCATTCGAATAAAATGTTGACGAAACAATCGATCGTTTGAAAATATCTACGTTTTCCGACATAACAGTTTCATCTGGTAGTGCGTTCCAATCTTTACAAACCCTATTTTGAAAACTATAAATGCCAACACGTCGGTTTGGCTTTGGCTGATAAAGTTTAAATCTGTGCTGACGTGTTGACGGGTAATTTGAAAAAATAAATAAATCTTCAGGGTTAACATTGTCAACTCCTCGCACTATCCTATATACATTCAACAAATCAGCACGTTTACGTCTGAAATCTAGGCTAGGCAACTCTAAACTTTTCATTCTACGCGGATACGACAGATTTCTCAAATAAGGTACAAGCTTTGTTGCGCGTCTTTGAACTTTCTCAATGCGTAATCTATCCGTTTTATTCATAGGGTACCAAACCGAAGAATTGTACTCCACCAAAGGCCTTACCAGCGATGTATATAACGTTTTGAAGCTTCGTAGGTTTAATTTTCTGAATGTGCGTAAATAACACGAAAATTTGCATTGTTACTTGTGGTAGCTACATGTCTATCAAATTTCAAATGCTTGTCGAAGTAAACACCTAAGTCACGAACCACTTCTGTAGTGCAAATGCTGGATGAACCAATGCTGTACTGAAATTCCGTTCCACTACTTGACAAATAATGAACTACAGTAGTCTTATCTACATTTACGAACATGGAGTTGCGGATTGACCATTCATGAAGCGAATCAATATCATCTTGCAGCAGTTTACAATCGGACTGATTTTCAACCTTCCGGTATAACTTGACATCGTCGGCAAATATTTTACTGTAGAATTTTTAATCACGAGAGGCAAACCATTGATGAAAAGACAGAACAGTACTGGTCCAATGCAGCTACCTTGTGGTACACCACTCAACACTTTCGCTGAAGATGACAATGCACTACCTACTAGCACTCGTTGACTCCTATTTGTTAAATAATCCTCAATCCATGCTAACGACCTTCTACCTATTTTATAACTAGAACATTTTTGTAGAAGAAGTCGTGTTGAAATTTTATCGAACGCTTTGGAATAGTCAAAATAGACGCAGTCGAACAACACACCAAGATTACCCATTTTCTGAAAATCTGATACAACTTCTAAAAGCTGCGTGTTGCATGATCTTTTCTTTCTGAAACCATGCTGTGAAGGGTGCCATAGCCCATTCTTCTCAAAATAATCCTGAATACGAGACACTATTATTTTTTCAAAAATGCGACAAAATATGGAAGTGTTGGATATTGGCCGATAATTACTTAATTTCGACTTTGAACCTTTTTTATGCAGTGGCTTTACTATCGCTTCTTTCCATGCAGCAGGGCATCTTCCAGTCGCTAAACACTTATTATACAAAACAGTTAAAGGAGCAGAAAGGACTGACGCGAGGCGAGAAATCATGACGTTTGAAAAACAATGTATATCATGAGCTTTGTTACAATTTAATTTGTTGAGTATACCGAGTACCGTCTCATTTGAAACATCTCCATCATCAAAAGTTACTTCCGGTTGGAAATCTGGGGTGGAAACAAGAGAAGCTGTTGGGGACAAAGACTCTAGTTTTCTACAATGATAGGGTTATTACAAGGGTTTAAACTACAAGAGTATTGAGAGGAAGTCTCCAAGCTCAGGGTTCTCCTCTCAGCCTCTTTAACATAAGACCCCTTCTGGGCCTCACTTACACTCTCCCAGTTAATACGCGGAGGATTAACCACCTTTGGGGAAGAAAAACTCAAATTATCCGTACGCGCTAATGGGCACGCAAACTCATACAAGCGGGAAACGATCCGACCCGAACACGTCGTAACGTATCCTAATATTTGAAATCAGCAAATGCATTGCTTGTTGACACAAAATATGGTCCAGCCAAGACGTACTACCAGTATGGCTCATGAACGTAAATGACGTAGCTTCCAGCGCCACTACATCAGACAAAATAAGGTGGTTGAGCGCTGCATACTCAGCGATCTCCTTGCTAACAAGACCAAAGGTTTCGATGGGATCCCAAAAATTCAATATTTGATCCAGACAACTGGGTCTTGTCTTCGCCAGTCTTCTTTAACGTTTTTACTATTAAAATTCAGAAACAGATTAAGGCCAAATAGCTAATCATCTGAGAAAACCAAGTTCAGATATGGAGTCAGCATGTGTGTTTACCCCTACAAGTCAAATCTGTTTTGAACTACTTGTCCGGCGAAAAAAACGAACTCAGCGTATCTTCTTTCCCCAATACTGAACATCTAATCAACTTCAAATAAAAATTTAACTTATAACAAATTTTCCGGCGCATTTTTAGCATCTCTTCTACCCCTAAATCGGATATCTAATCAACTACAAATAAACCTTTAACTTTTAATAATTTACGGTTTCGGCCGGATTCCGGGCGAACTACTTGTCCGGATAGAAAATTTTTTCACGGAAGTGTTCAGCATGTTTTCTTACCCCTAAATTGAACACTAATCAGCTCCAAATAAAACTTTTACTTTTAACAAACTTTCCGGTTTTGGCCGGATCCCGGGCGAACTACGTATCTGGCAAGAAAATGGTTTTCACCGTCGAGTTCAGCATGTCTTCCTACCACCAACAACATCTAATCAACTTCAAATAAAACTTTTACTTTTAACGGACTTTCCGATTTTGGCAGAATTCCGGTCGAGCTACTTGTCCGATGACAAAATGGTTTTCATCATCATGTTCAGCATGTCTCCTTACCCCATAATCGACTATCACATTATCTGTTTAAAAATATTTCATTTGCACCTTAATTTAAAACCCGTCCCCCACCCCTAAATGTAAGGCTACAGAGTCCATCTACGACCTTGACCTTACTCTTGACCCAAAGAATCCTCACACAAAGTTTCATCAAAATATCTCATTCCCTTCGAGAGTTATAGTGCGCACAGACGGACTGACGAACGGACGGACAGACGGACAACTTTTGCGATGTCATAGGTATCCCTCCACTTACGTTTTGGGATCCCAAAAACCGTATCAGAACAACAATTAGCATTAAAATCCCCAGCGAAACATACATTATCATAATCATTCGCTAAAGCCACAAAGCTTACCCAAATACACATATACATTAGCAAAACGGTACTCAACTCCAGCTATAGAAACATAAAGTGACTGTAGCCTTTCATCAGACTGTATCGGGAAAGAAAGAAATGAGCAATACACTTTTTCTACAAAGTACGGCAAGCCCTCCCTTCGGCCGTCCACGGAGTGTCGCCCGCTTTTGTAGCACACAGACCATATGCGGGGGAAGATCAAAATCAAATAACATAGTTTCTTGGAGAACAAGACCAAAGGTTTCGATGGGATCCCAAAATTCAATGTCTGATCCAGACAATTCGGTCTTGTCTTCGCCAGATCCAGTCTTCGCCAGTCTCCTTTAAAGTTTTTACTATTGAAATTCAGAAACAGATTAAGGCCAAATAGATAATCATCTGAGAAAACCAAGTTCAGATATGGAGTCAGCATGTGTGTTTACCCCTATAAGTCATATCTGCGTTTTGAACTACTTGTCCGGCGAAAAAAAAAAGCTCAAAAACGAACTCAGCGTATCTTCTTTCCCCAATACTGAACATCTAATCAACTTCAAATAAAAATTTAACTTGTAACAAATTTTCCGGCTCCAGCAGGATTCCGGTCGAAATTTATGTTCGGGTAAAAAATGATTGTCATACACGGATTCAGCATCTCTTCTACCCCTAAATCGGATATCTAATCAACTACAAATAAACCTTTAACTTTTAATAATTTTACGGTTTCGGCCGGATTCCGGGCGAACTACTTGTCCGGGTGAAGTGTTCAGCATGTTTTCTTACCCCTAAATTGAACATCTAATCAACTCCAAATAAAACTTTTACTTTTAACAAACTTCCCGGTTTTGGCCGGATTCCGGGCGAACTACGTAGCTGGCAAGAAAATGGTTTTCACCGTCGAGTTCAGCATGTCTTCCTACCCCCAAATCAAATATCCAATCAACTTCAAATAAAACTTTTACTTTTAACGGATTTCCGATGGCCGGATTCCGGTCGAGCTACTTGTCCGATGACAAAACGGTTTTGACCATCGTGTTCAGCATGTCTTCTTACCCCATAATCGACTATCATATTATCTATTTAAAAATATTTCATTTGCCCCTTAATTTAAACCCCCTCCCCCACCCCTAAATGTAGGGCTACAGAGCCCATCTACGAACTTGACCTTACTCTTGACCCAAAGAATCCTCACACCAAGTTTCATCAAAATATCTCATTCCCTTGAGAGTTATAGTGCGCACAGACGGACAGACGGACGGACGGACGGAAAACTTTTGCGTTGTCATAGGTATCCCTCCACTTACGTTTTGGGATCCCAAAAACTAAATCATGATCTGTACACAGTGCCTTCGCAGCAGCAATGTTCCGCTTAAATCAGTGGCAATTCAGTGATGCTACTCTTAAATTTGGAGCCATTAGTTCGGTTTCGGAACCCGCGGTTCATAGAAAGTACGAACGATTATGCCTGCGGACAAAAAAATCCGGGTCATTCACGATGCTACGCATGGCCGCAGGCACCACTAGCTTAAACGAAGCGCAGTTTTGGCTCTTAGACTGTATTTTAATACACTCCACCCGACACTTCAGCCGCTTCCTGAGCTCATTTTCAAGAGACTTTTGATCCGTATCAGGGACAATCCGGCTAACAAACAGACGAGACACCTTTGTTTGTAGCACAGACTTTAATGCGGTGTTCTTAGTATTCGAACCAACAATTATCTTAGCCGTAACAGTACCTGGGGGAAGCTTACTTTTCTTCGCCTGTCCATTCCTTACCACTGTCGCAAAGCTCTTATTCACTGGCCGTAAATCCGCCTCATTGCCCAGGGTTGGTCACCAAAAGTAATTTCGTACACCCTGGAAAGTAACCCAACAGTATCTCAAAGTAACCCAATGTAACATAATGTAACCCAAAGTAACTAAATGTAACCCAATGCAATGTAACCCAAAGTATCCTGAAGTAACTCGTACATCTTGGTTCTTGGTGACCAACCCTAGCTCATTGCTAATTGCTATGACGTCGTTTGTAGCTGGGCGCGCATCCGCCAAGAGCAGCTCTTTCGCAAAGCTGTTTTTCAATGGCCCTAAGTCCACTTCATTACTAATTGCTGTGACGTCATTTGTTGCCGGGCGCGCATCCGCCGAGAGGAGAATACTGCATTACTGCCAGCCGCGCCAACACTGGTACTACTCTTCCTACGTAATCGCTTCTGTTCCAGAATTTTAAGCTCGAATTCTTAGTTCTAGGATTCGGTAAAATTTTTGGTAATTTATTCGTTATAACTTCGTAACTGCCAGGATTCGGAAGCTACCACGAACCTCAGAAGAGGTCGAGTGAAGCACTGGTGGCAGACAAACGGGATGATCTATGATACCATCGATAGTCCTTACTTTTATTTTGGATCCCCAAAAGAATATCTGATCATAAATATTTCGAAAATTCCGACTGCAGCACGTTTCGTAATATTCTCTATTTTGTGGAATGGCGCGTCATTGAGGGGGGGGGGGGGGGGTTAAGCCAGTTTTAGGATTGAGATTTTGAAACATTAAAAGCTAGAATTTGGATGGAGATTAAATTTGGGAGGAAAAATCAAACAAAAATTTCGCCTGTGGCGCTCACTTTATGTGATTATGGATAGTATGTCAACTAGACTACAGTTGCTGCTGCTGCCGGAACGTCGCTCCATCCGGTTTCTGGAACTTCTTAGAGTCTCGGTATTTAATCAACGGTAAATGATAGAATTTGTCAGAGAAGCAGTTAAATTTTAGCGTACAGAAAAAAATGGATTTTGAACCCTAGCACATGGTCGTTTGTGTGCGTGAGCTGGTCATTTTCAACCAAATAGTTGTTGCTACCAGTACCTTAGCTCTCAGTATATGGGTTCGCCCGGTAGTGGATTTTTTCCAATGTTATTTTCTCTAAGTCAGTGAAAATCCCGGCATCCTAATTCCGTGAGACTATCAGACGAGAAGCTGGTGCGATTAAGTTTCCGTGAGCTATTTCGATTTACTACCGGAACAGGAGCCAGCACAAACAAGTTTCCGTTAGTCAATTACGTAAGATCCCGGAATCGTAGCTCTTTCGGTTTGATTTCCGTGACAACTAGCGGTTCCGTAGCCCGTAGGGCATAAAGTACGGCTCCCCGTTCCCTAGACAGTGCCTTATTTTAAATCAGTTTTACTTATAATTCTTATTTCAGTTAATATTTGTGTAGCTTTAGGCTAAAGTTTGACATTTCCTCCAGTCTGCCACTTAACACAGAAGCTGTCTTTTGTGTGTACGTAAGGCAACAGAACAATGTTCGTAAATATTTTACGATGCAAAACGGATGCGCCAGCTAAAATTTATTAGAGCTATATTTCGGCACTACGTCTCTTCAGTCACATGCTGCTCAATCTGGAAAACGAACTTGTGGAAATAGAATTAAAGATTCTTCGTTAAATATCTCATTTTGTGAACTTCTTCTCGTAATTTTACCACTTGCCCTTCGGCAAAGTGCCAAATACCGATCGCAATTCTGTTGGTCGGTCGGTCGGTCCCACGACTGCGAGTTAGGGTACTTCCAGATGTGCTAGGACAATGAAACTTGGCAGGATTATCCGGAACCAGACCAGATTAAGTTGGAAATAATCACTTGACCGATCCGACCATCTAGAGGGAGGAGGCGGAATCCGCAATCTAGTGTCATGCATAACTTTTGAACGGGTGATCGGATCTTGATGAAACTTGATATCTGGAAAGACCTCGTGTCTGAGATTTCCCATTTTAATGTCCGGAACGAATCCGATGAATGTGCGGGGAATTTGGAAATCTTGTGGAGCGATCGGAATGAAACTTGGTAGGAAGAACAAGCACAAGCCCTAGGTACATCATTGACAGACTGGACCGGATTCGAGCGCTGTGGGGGAGTTGAAGGGGGCTCCCGTAATTACGGTGGTCCGGTATTAAGGTACTTCCAGGTGGGCTAGGACAAGGAAACTTGGTAGGCTTATCAGGGGTCCGACCAGATTAACATGGAAATTTCAATTTCCCGATATGACCATCGTGGAGAGATTGGAGGGAGGTGGAATCCTGAATCTTGTGTTATGTATAACTTTCGAAAGGGTGATCGGATCTTAAGGAACCATGATATTTGGAAAGACCTCGTGTTCCAGATATCCCAGTTCAAGTCCGCGACCGGATCTGATGAATGGGGGGGGGGGATCTTGTGACACGCTTAGAATGGAGCGATCGGGATGAAACTTGGTGGGAAGAACAAGCAGAAGTCCTAGCTACATCAGATACAGAACCAGACCGGCTTCGGGCGCTGTGGGGGAGTTGGGGGGGGGGGGGCGCAATTCCGATGATCGTGAGTTAAGGTACTTCCAGATGTGCTAGGATGATGAAATTTGGCTGGGGCATTAGAGACTCCACAACATTGGCTCAGAAATTGTCATTTCCCAGATCTGACCATCCTTTGAAGTAGGCTACTAATCTTAACCGCAAAGTACAAAAAATAATTTTAAGTAGAATATACATTCTCATGATCCCCATGAGCCCATGCTCATTTTCAGAAAAACAAGAAAAACAAGAGTAAATGGATAAAATAATTACCTTGTCCTGTAGAAATATTAGTCTAAAAAGGTGCCGAACGTTGGCCCTTTTCCCCTATTAGGCCGTTGTTGAATATCCTTCGCGATCGGTGTCAGTTTTTCATCTGTAAATTTGTTTATTCTCTTGCAGGTCCTTGCCACATTTGCCACCTACGTCATCGTGCTGGTACAGTTCAGGAACAGCAGTTCCGGGTCATCAGGAAGTTCCCATACCAGCCCCAATCTAACAGCCCTCAGCTGAAGGACCCCGTGTCCCCGGTTTCGTTGCGGCACATTAACAAGTTTATTCTAGTTTATAAGCCATGCTGTGTTCTGTTATCACTGCCTTGTTTACCCTCCAGTCTTTTGTTGACAAAAAAACTATTTCCTGAAAGCATTACTGTGTCTTCCACCAAGACTTGTTTCCATGGCTATAACTATCTTTTCCGTATTTAAAAGATGGATCGCGGTCCTATTGGGATTCATGTTGGATAGGATGGACACGGATCACCAGTGTAATTATACTGCTCTGCGTCCCTTAGTGTTTGTGAGCCGATTTCTTGGGCTTATTCTGATAAGTCATGACGTTGATGAAAATGACAGTTGCAAGGTCAGAGTCAAGTTGAAAGACGTGCGCTGCTGGGGGGTTTTCCCTGCCACACTTGCTGTGATGACTTTTATGATTACTGCTGGGACCATGCTTTGGATGGAAATTAGGGACATTCAGGATGACCTATACCGGTCTTGTTTGAACCTTCTTGTTCATGCTAGTGCGACCGACTGCCTTTTGACAGTTATATTCTCCCTCATAAACTCTCCAGATATTTGCAAGCTCTTTGATGAGCTCGATGAGATTGACCGCTTTCTGCAAACATCTGAACTCCAGGAGAAGAAAGTTAAGACATACAAAAGCTTGAGACTAGGACTGACTGTGGGCTCAGCGGTGTGTTTCATTTTCATTATTTTTTCTATGTTCATCGACTTCTTTATCAAGGCGTCGCTTGGGAGTAAACTAGAAAGTGTGGTAGTCTGGTATTCTTTCAAGACTATCTGGTTTCTTGTGTCAGAAACTCGTCTACAGGCCTTTACGGGTTTATCAATACTTGCCTTTGCACGCTTTAAGATGTTTAATTGCCTCTTCGAAGACACAATGGCCGCTCCCAAGTCATCTTACAGCATCGAAGACTTACGTCGGATCCACGCTAAGCTCATCCACACCATCGAAAGTATCGATAAGATTTTCCACCCTGACATTCTGACCTCACTGGTTGCAACAACCATCCATATCATCGTTCTTCTTTTTTTATCTGCTTCGTTGAAAAAAGATCACATCGACGAGGAAAATCGTCTTGACTGGTATATTTGCAAGCTCGCCTTCGCGACTATGGGCGTCGTCACCTTCCTGAGGATCGTTGGAACTGCATATATTGGAGAAAAATTCGCGAAATTGGTAAGTTTTGGGATCCTAAAACGTAAGTGGAGGGATACGTTAGACTTCGTAGCAGTTGCCCGTCTGTCTGTCTGTCCGTTCGTCTTTCAGTACGATGACTCTCGAAGGGAAATGCGATATTTTGATGAAACTTGGTGTGAGGACTCTTCAGGTCAAGGGAGAAGCGAGTTCGTAGATGGGCTCTGTAGCTCAACATTTAGGGGTGGGGGTTCAAATCAAGGGGCAAACATTTTTTTTTTTAATAGACAATGAGAAAGTCGATTTAGGGGTAAGAAGAACACGAATATTAAAATATTTGTTTCGCCGGACAAGTAGGTCACCCGGAATCCGGTAAAAATCGGAAAGTTTGTTAAAAGTAAAATTCTTATTTAAAGTTGACTAGATGTTCGGTCTAGGCGTAAGACGAAATGATGAACATTTATAATAATAATAATAATTTATTAAAGCCAACAAAGGGCCATACAACAGTATTCATTCTCGCATTTCATTAACAAAATTGACCTTCAATATAACATACAATAAGATCACTTCTTTTTATCCTTCTACTATTCGCCAAATTACCTCCGATCTAAACTTCCAGTATACACTTAAAATATTTACATACCGACGGAATTACCTGGCGATTCGTCGACTTCATAATACCAGGAAATAGTATGGGCACCCCACCAAAAAAACTATCTCTAATTTCCTTCACCCCCGGACAATCCGTCAGCAGATGGCATTGACTCTCTTCTACCTCACCACAAAATCGGCAAGCACACTCGGCCACTGGCTAAGACCTATTCTTTTCAATGACCTTTTTCCTACTTCGTAATGGGAGATAGTACGCTCAGAGTTGGAACCACATCTTTAATATTTCTGCGGGTAGACCTAGAAATCATTTTTTCGTCCGACAAGTAGTTAGCACGGAATCCGTTGAAAGCGGAAAATTTGTAAAAAGTGAAAGTTTTATCTGAAGTTGATTAGATGTCCGATTTAGAGGTAAGAAGATGGTTCACCCGGAATCCGGCTGACACCGGGAATTTTTGTAAAAGTTAGAGTTTTATCTGATGTTCGATATAAAGGTAAGGAGATACGCTGAATTCGTCTTTGATAGGCTATGGGCTAGGGGTAAATACACACATGCCGAATCCATCTCTGAACTTAGTTTTCTCAGATGATTAGCCATTGGCCTTCTTCTGTTTCTAAATCTTCATAGTAAAAATGTTCAAGGAGTCTGGCGAAGAACGGAGATCTACAAGACCTATTTGTCTGGATAAAATATTGCATTTTTGGGATCCCATTGAAACCTTTGGTCTTGTTTCTATTGACTTTAAGCTTTTGTGGGGGAATACTGAAAGCTGGAGCAGGAACTCAAGAATAGTAGTATGATTACATTTTCGTATATAATTGTTACATTTTCTTCAGGCTCGAAAGCCGCTGGAAGTGATGCATGGCTTGGATATGACCGTGTTTGATGCGGATGCCCAGTTTCACATGGTGATGTTTACAAACCAGATCACTTCTAGACAGCTTCATCCTACTGCCGCGGGGTTCTTCAACTTCAGCAAGAAAATGGTGTGCACGGTAAGCTGAAACAGAACATGGGACACCTAAACCCTCGCTTGTTCTTCTTTCCAGACCCTTTGTTAGCCCTCGGAACGTCATATTCTAGGAGATCTGTTTTTCAGCGGAAAGTTCTCGGATACAGCCCTAAAGAAAATGCCTTTTATTATGCTTTTTGGCTAACGGCGACTGGGGCAAGTTGTGAACACTATCACTGTACTTGTTCCGACTAAGTTTGTCATACTGAGTTAGTAACTATACTGAGATTTTTGGCTATTACCAGAAAACAAAACTTAACAAAACAAATATATTAAAAGTATGTTTTACTCTCTTATTGATCGAGTTTCTCTATGGGAGTATCTGAGGGTCTAGCGTATAATCTAGTACACAGCATTGCCACCTGTAGGGGAGATAACTGAAAGAGCGAAAGGATTTATCATGACACCCGCTAGACACTACAACAGTTTAAGTGAAACAGTAGAAAATATTCCAATGCAAGTAGCAGTTCATAGCGCATTCCTAACAAGGGGAAGTTAGTTTTCGTGTCGTGACTGTTTTCAGTCATTTGTCATGCTGACGATTCTTGTATTTCAGGCTGTCAGCATCCTTGCAACGTATGTTATTATCCTGATACAGCTTCGATCTGGAGAACAGCATGCCGACCTGCACAGGGTAATGAACGAGCTCCTTGCGACCGGCAATGTGACCACTGACATGATGCGGGTTTACAACAACCTCACTGAAGAGATATCTCGGCTGTGTCCATTTTCTGATCATGAACCACGCTTTCGTTATCCTACACCAATATAACATTCACTTCATTCTTTATGTTAAAATTTGTTCCTCCCGAGACTCTCTTGGCGTGTCTTGATTGTGTTGTCTCTTGCAGTTGCCAGTTCTACGGTTGCGTAGTGGTAATTATTTTTTATTTTTTTTTTGTTTATTTATTTATGACCCGCTTTTTGCGTAACAGCGGAGTATGAATAACTATTATTGTGTTCACTTCATTCTTTATGTTAAAATTTGTTCCTCCCGGGACTCTCTTGGCGTGTCTTGATTGTGTTGTCTCTTGCAGTTGCCAGTTCTACGGTTGCGTAGTGGTAATTATTTTTTATTTTTTTTTGGTTTATTTATTTATGACCCGCTTTTTGCGTAACAGCGGAGTATGAATAATTATTATTGTGTTCACTTCATTCTTTATGTTAAAATTTGTTCCTCCCGGGACTCTCTTGGCGTGTCTTGATTGTGTTGTCTCTTGCAGTTGCCAGTTCTACGGTTGAGTAGTGGTAATTATTTTTTATTTATTTTTTATTTTTTTATTTATGACCCGCTTTTTGCGTAACAGTGGAGTATGAATAATTATTATTGTGTTGCGAGAGCAACACTTTGGTTTTGTGCTTTTTTTTCTTTTTTGTTTTGTTCCTATGCTGCCGATTCTATTTTATTCCTGGTAACTGGTAAGGGTCTAACCTGTGCGGTTTTTACGGAAAGTGTGGACCTTAGGCCGGATTGATGAATATGACATTACATTTTGGAAAGCTCCGTAGAACTCTTGCCTGGGGCAAGGATGGTTTTTGCTTGTCCTCGAGCCAGAGCCTCGGTGTGCGAAGTGAAGTGGAGTTATATAGCCCATGTCAGAGAGGACTATCTGAAGTTGTATTGCGAACCTTTCGTTTCGTCAAACCATGTTTCTGCTTTCGAGTGGAAAGCTCCATTCTAGCACGCAAGCAGGCAGGCACCAGTTTCAAATTGAAGATGGACTAAAATCTATAAGTGTTAAAAAAAAGCGGCAGTTACCCGGGCCCACAGCCCACATATCTTCTTTGAGTGATAAATAGAAAAATCTACAGAAACAAAAAAAGTGGCTTTTTTCCACAGATCCGAAAGTGCTGCCATCTGTTGTTTCTATCCATGTTTTTTCGCGATTTCAGCTGAGTTTATCATTCTTTTTTTGCACTTTGGTTTGCGGTAGAGAAATGGTATCAGATGTGCCTCTTAAACTTTAGAAGTTCTCTCATTGCTAAAGAAACTAGAGCTTATCCTTTGCTCCTTTCTAAGTGGGGACTTTAGAAAGTTGGCCTACGGCAAAAATGTCAACTTTTGATCTAAGACGGGTAGATTTTTTTTTTCGACGACAATCGATAGCCGTTGATGAACTGATCAAAGTACATGATATCCATTTTTGGTACAAAAGGCGATACCAGTTGTGAGACATGTAGGGAAAATGTATGCAACAGTCAACTGTTACCTCATAATCATCTTCGGCAATGAGGGGTTTGCCGCTTTTGCTAGCTGGTGTACCTGTTATTTGTTTCCGGTGTATTCGATGGTAAGAACAATTTGGTTCCCAATTGTAAGACATGCAAGGGACTTGTAAGTAAGAATCGGTTCACGAGGGGCTAGAAGTTTTGTAAATTGGTGCACATTGTATTCGATTTCTATAAATCTGACGGTAAGAAAGTTTGTATTAATAATAATAATAATTTTATTTAAACCCTCCATACAAATACAATGTAAATGGTCGAGGAGTTGGTAGAGAAACAAAAGAAAAAGAAAAAGAAAAGAGAATTACACAACAATACGATACAAAATTAAGCTGCGATAACTAAAAATAAGCAAAACAAGAACAAACTTGAGTCACATGACTATACCAGGCTAGCCAGTGGAAAATCGTGCAGTTTTCTACTGCGATTAATAAAACGACTGGTTAACTCATTCATTTTTTCAGTTATTTCAAAAATGTGGTACCTTTGTGATACGTAAGAGTTTCGGAACCATATGGGAATTCCCAGTAGATATTTGCAGTACCGGAAAAAATTAGAACGGACTGTAACCTAAAATTAACTGTTTACGCAACGGGTACAAACGATAATGTAAAACAATGCTAGTTTCGTAATGATTAATAGTGTCATCTATGGTAGTTTAATCCTGAAAAGTTACGGATAGCTTTATAATACCAACTAGATTTTATAAGATATTGTTCCAAGTTTTCATCCGTCACGATGTCTACGATTGATATTCAACTGACTGCAGAGTAAATTTAGTCCCTTCTTCCGATATTCTTTTGTTGTTGTTTTTACAACGCTGAACAATAGCTTTTGATCATGTGATGATTCTTTTTAGAACATACCGTTTTAAAAGCTTCGATAAGTTGACAACTTCACCATTTAACCGACAACGAAGAAACAAAACCAAAGTGTTGCTCTCGCAACACTTTAGTTGGCGAAGCAGGACAAAGGTTGCCGCAATACTTCACGTTGCCCAGGCAACGTAGATCTAGTTTGATTTAAAAAGAGCGGAATGAATAGAGAGCGATTAGTAACAAATTGGGGATTTGGTTTCTTAATATGGATTATTAATTGCAAGTTTCTTGTCTTTTTAATGTCTAGCGGAAAAAATCGCATGTGTATATATTGCGGTGACTGTATAGTCGGGTTTTCGTAAAATTACGGAATCACTTGCCAGCGAGCACAGCACCTCGTTAAAACTGTGAGTATCTGATTCCTGGAATTTCTTTGTACTTTCCCGTTGGAATGATCGTGAAAACAAATGGAAAGCTGAAATGGCAGGGCGAATTTGGAATTCCAAAGTTTTAGAATAAACAAGTCGAGATATGATTCACTGAACGCCCCTGTAATTCTTGTAGATGCCAACGAAGTCATCCCTTGCATGTTTTTCCACACTTTCAAAATTTCCGCCGAAGCATTCAACGCTCCAAGAGATTTCCAATAATTTTCTGGAATCACTTTCCGAGCCAAGCGTGTAAAGCTTTGCGGATATATCGGAAACCGTCCGAATATCGCGAAAACCATTGGAAAGGCGAAAACCCTCCGCTCGCAATGCAACAGCTTTTGCTGGACCTGGAAATTCCCAGTGGCATCCGCATGCTAGATACCTAATGGGAGTACGGCTTGTCACCGAAAGAAAGGGACAATGACTGACTGCTGTCTGGGAGGCGAGTAGCAACTATCATCGTTTTCATCAAATTCTGGAAGGGCTGTCATGACTGTCGAAGCCCTTGAAAACTGGAAATCTGGGTAGTGAAGTTTTACATTACCCAGTTTAATATGTTTAGTCGTAGTTATGGTTTTAATTTTATTTGTCAATTTTATCGGTGAAGTCCTGCCATGGCTTGCTGCTGACCTGCAGAATACGTGTTTCAACCATGATCTGAGGCGTTTTCACACGGCATGTTACACTGTAAAAAGCTTCTCGGAGTGCGGATTAAAGTTAACTGCAGTATTTGCCACTGGGGTTAATCTTTTCTCCATTAATCCGAATTAGAGATAAGATCATCTTTTTAGAGACAAGATTAATCCCGGTAGCAAATACTGCAAGATTTTTTTTTACGCTGTATGTTCCACACTGTAAAAAGTTTCCCCGAGTAAGGATTAAAGTTAACTGCACTATTTTCTGCTAGAATTAATCTTATCCCTACTGGGATAAGATTAATCCCAATTAGAGACAATCTTGTCCCATTAGAGACAAGATTAATCCCAGTAGCAAATAATGCAAGATTTTTTTATTTTTTTTTACAGTGCATACAGTTCCGCGTCTTGTCAGGGAAAAAGAATGCCACACACAATCCCCACCCACTAGTTGAATCTCGGGGAAACATTGTTTCGGCTGTTTTGTTTTTCTTGTGCTATCTAGTAGTGCGAGCCACAAAAACCTTACTGGCCGCGAAAACAAGACTTATGGGCCAGTCAAACAATGTGAGGTCGCAGAAAAGTATGAGTTGACCCGACTTCGCTCTTCATAAACAAGACCAAAGGTTTCGATGGGATCCCAAAAATCTAACATTTGATTCAAACAAATAGGTCATGTCTTCGCCATTCAGTCTTCGTCAGATTCCTTGAATACTTTTACTGTTAAAATACACTTCAAAAATGGATTCAGCATGTCTCCTTGCCCCGATACCGAATCTCTAATCGATTTCAGAAACAACTTTGAGCTTCAACCAAATTTCCAGTTTCAGACGAATTCGTGATGAACCATTTGTCCAGCAAGAAAACTAAGTTCACAGATGGGTTCAGCGGACCTCCTTACCCCCTCAGTGAATATCTTATTAGCTTGTAAAACATACATGTTTTTACCGTAAGTTTGAAACCCCTCCTCTGCCTCTAAAGATAGGACTAAAGGACCCATCTACGTCTTTTTGTGTCCGGTTTTCGCCGGATTCCTGGTGAACTGCTTGTCCGACAATAAAATAACTTTCATATTCAGATTCAGCATGTCTCCTTACCCAACAACCTAAATAGATTTGAAAATATTCTTTTTTGCCCCTTAATTTGAAACCCCCTCACCCACCCCTAAATATGTGGCTACAAAGCCCATCTACGAATTCGACCTTACTCTTGACCCGAATAATCTTCACACCAAGTTTCATCAAAATATCTCATTTCCTTCGAGAGTTATCGTGCTGACGACGGACGGACAGACGGACAACTTTTGTGAAGTCATAGGTATCCCTCCACTTACGTTTTGGGATCCCAAACAAAAGGCCATTCGTAACCAGGGTAGAGCCGTGTTTTCGTGATCGTTTTGAACTTGGATGGAACCAGCTTCTTCCACTTTTTGGGACCCCAAAGTGGAGGGATACCTATGACATCGCAAAAATTTTCCGTCTGTCCGTCCGTCCGACTGTCAGCACGACAACTCTCGAAGGGAATCAGATATTTTGATGAAACTTGGTGTAAGGATTCTTCGGGTCATGGGTAAGGTTAAGTTCGTAGATGGGCTCTGTAGCCCTACATTTAGGGGTGGGGGAGTGGGTTCAAATTAAGGGGCAAACAACATATTTTTAAACAGCTAATGTGGTAGTCGATTATGGGGTAAGAAGACATGCTTTACACGATGGTTCAAACCATTTTCTTGCCGGATAATTAGTTCGTTCGGAATCTGACAAAAACCGGAAAGTTGGTTAGAATTAAGAGTTTTATAGAAGTTGATTAGATGTTAGATTACGGGGTAAGAAGACATGCTGAACACGATGATGAAAACTATTTTCTCGTCGGACAACTAGTTAGCCCGGAATTCGGCCAAACCGGAAAATTTGTTAAAAGCGAAAGTTTTATTTGAAGTTGATTAGATGACAGATTTAGGGCTAAGAAAAGACGCTGAGTCTGTATATCACAATCATTTTTACCCGGACATATAATTCGTCCGGAATCCGGTTGAAACCAGAAATTTTATAAGTTAAAGTTTTATTTGAAGTTATTAGATGTTCTTTATAGGGATAAGGAGATACGCTGAATTCCTTTCTGAATTTTTCTTTTTTTGCTGGACAAGTAGTTCGCTCGGAAATCGGCCGGAACCGGAAATTTGGCAGAAGTAAAGCAGAAAGTTTCGGTCAGTATCGTCAAAATAGATATGGCTTATAGAGGTATATCTGAACTAGGTTTTCTCTGATGATGAGCGTGGACAAGACCCAAATGTCTGGATCAAATATTAGATATTTGGGATCCCATCGAAACCTTAGGTCTTGAATGTAATGAAAGACAGTTACTTTCGGGTCAGTGTCCTATAGGAAACTGACCACCTTCTGAGAGGGTGACTTTCAGAGTTCACCTTAAAGATTATTTTTCCGGGTTCCAGACATCCGTTTTAGTAGAGATGGATCCGGAAGGTGAGGCTAGGTCCAAAACGTCTGGAATTCCGGGGTGCTCGACAGCCCACACAACGGTATATCTGGAACCATAGAGGCCACACGGTCGATAATTACGTTTTAGTCGAGATGGATCCGGAAGGTGAGGCTAGGCCCAACTTGTTTGGAATTCCGGGGTATTGGACACCCCACACACCGTATGTCTGGAACCATAGAGGCAACACAGTCGATAAATATGAGAATATAGGAAGAATAGACAAAGGTATTGACAGTGACAGGTATGGATTGTGACTGAGAAGTGAGATGCAATAGATCATTGAACTTTAAAAATTAGCTCTCATCATCATCATGTCAATCCAGAGGAGTTGGCTTGACCGTGAGGAGGACCTGGTCAGCTGGAATTCTAGAAGTTGAAGCCTGGCTCTTACATGCTGTTGTTCCAAAAAGCTCCATCTAATCCATACCTCTATCTAATTTCAAGCATCTGAGCGTCGCCCAACGTTAGTTTTCTCCTAATTGCTTTCAGCATCATCCATGTGAAACTAAAGTTGCGTTTTTTTGGATGTAGTTTCGGCGTAGTTTCGCTTAAAAGCCGTTTTATTTGTCCATTCCATTTGCTGTAGTTTCGAACCTGAAACTACGGAGCTCAAACTACAAACTACCTCGCCGACGTAGTTTGGTGTAGTTTGACTTTTCGGAAACAAGAACTCAATAAAACGCAAGTAAAGACAAAACAAGAGCCAAACTACAAACTTTGATGAAACAAAAGTGAATCCAATAAAACGCAACTTACGTTAGCGAGGTAGTTTGTAGTTTGAACTCTGTAGTTTCAGGTTCGAAACTACAGCAAATGGAATGGACAAATAAAAGTATGCGAAACTACGCCTAAACTACATAAAAAAAACGTAACTTAAGTGGTGTACAGATAGTTTCAGTATCTTCACAAAGATGATGCAGTGGAGCGGCAACACTGTAGCGTACATCTTTTAGAAGAAGCGGAGTAAGATGATGCACTGGACTTGTTTGTACTTTTTTTTGGATGGATGGATGGTATGTTTGATTCAAATGTTTTTTAAAAGAAATCGATTTGTTTTGATGTTGATATGTCACGATATGTAGCTTCCTTGAGCTTTGCTCCATTGTATAGTAATGGTTGCTTGCTCCAGTTGTCTCCAGTTTGTCTCTGATGATAGAAGCAGGTTTTTGCTGAGAATTGTCTGATCATGCCAGTCCATGGCAGGTTCATGGAAGAGTGTTTCCTGAAGTAGTGTTTAGCATCACCAACTGATGATCAAATTGGCAAATTTCAAAGTCATCAGTCGTTGAAGAAAAAACTGCTGTATGTTTTTCTCTTTAGACTTAATAAACTTCATGTTTGGAAACCCATATATAAGCAGGGGCGTCACTAGGCTTTTACCTTTGGGAGGGGACGTCTGGTTTCGCGACAACAGCGTACATTTCCCGCCAGCACAGAATAGAACCGGGGTAAAACTAACTGTAATGCATCAGTCGAGATTATTCCTTTGATGTAATTTCGTATTTTAAAATTCACATCTTTGGCTTTTCATTTTAGCCTTTGCTAAAAAGCGAAGCTTCCAATGACTGTACCAAGAACAAGTTAAACTAAGCGGCGCAGGCGAAATTTTTTAAATCTGTCTTTTTTCCGGAAAAATTTAGCTATACCTACGATGCAAGGTCTAGCTTTTAACGTGTTTCAGCGAATTTCAATCCTAAACGCCACTAAACACTGTTCTTCTAAACAAAGAATACTACAAAATGCGGCGCAGGCGAAATTTTGTGTAAACTAACTGTAACGCATCAATTGAGGTTATTTCTTTGGTATAATTTCGTATTTGAAAGTTCACATATTCGGCTTTTCATTTTAACTTTCGCTGAAAAGCGAAGCTTCCAACGACTTTACCAAGGCAAGTTAAACCAAGCGCAGCAGGCAAAATTTGTTTAATCTGTTTTTTTGTTCGGAAAATTCAGCTATAGTACCATACAATTTCCGTCTTTTAACGTGTTTCACACCCCAAGAATTTCTATCTTAAAAGGAAAACTAAACGATACACCGGCCTTCCAAATAGGGAATACTACAAAATGGGCAGCAGGCGAAATTTTGTGTAAACTTACTGTAATGCATCAGTTGAGATTGTTCCTTTGATATAAATTCCCATATTTAATTTCACATATTCGGCTTTTCGTTTCAGCTTTTGCTAAGAAGCAAAGCGTCCAACGATCATACCCCGAAAAAGTTGAACTAAGCAACGCCGGCGAATTTTTTTTAAAGCTGTATTTTTTCCGGAAAAATTTGCTCCCGACAAAAGCATTCAGAATTCAATTTCCTGTGACAAGATTGTAAGGAACTTTATTTTTACGCGTAAATAGAAGCTGATGTACCCTCCCCCCCCCCTTAGTGACGCCCCTGCATATAAGGCCTGTATTAGGCTGGAGCTCAGACAGCCCAGAACAATTGCTGGTGAATTTTTCATCTTTTTTTTTTTATTCAAACAATGTTTACAACGGGGATAATTGTCTGCATGTCTGGGCTGTGTTAGTTCCGTGCTTCGTAGATAAATATTCTTTGAGCCCAAGCTGAGTTTGAAATGTTTATTCAAACAATGTTTACAACAACATTGTTCTTTTTTTTTTATTAGGGTCCAGTAGAAAAATAAGGATGAAGACAAAAATATGAAATAGCCTAGATAACCAACAACCAATAGATAGATAACCAACAACTGTTTTGTTTTGACTTCTGTACACATTCAGCAGTAGCTTTGCTTAGGTTAGAAGACTGTTTTTAAGTTTTGCGGAACTACTTAATATCTTAACAAATAACACTGGAGAAGAAAGAAAGTTCTAGAAGTTATAATAGTTGTAAGTTATAAGTATTGTAGGAGTCCATGAAAGCTCGCAAATAATTAGTCAAAGAAATTCTTCTGGTTACCTTTTGTCCCTTTGATTCAGTTTATATAGGCTGCAGTGTGAAGATGCTGAATTTGATTTTGCAATGTCTGTACCGACTTCTACGATACTTTTAAATTAATATAATTATATCTATGGTACTTCTTTAATACTTACATAATTTCTTTATTAAGTAGACCCTAGAAGTTGCCTGGCTAAGTTTATGTCTGAAAACGTTTGTGTCAGTTTGTATGCTGCCGTCTATAGAACCTAATATCCCTATGTCTACTTAAAGAACTTTATATAGAACTTCTGTCCTGACTTCTGTATGGGCTTATGTATGTCTGACTGGTACTTTTATAATTATCTATATATAGGCTATATATACTCTCCTATATAATTGCTAGGATTCGTTAGTTATAACGAATCCCAAACCTCGGTTGAGTTTCGACGAAATTGTACATGTTTATGAGGTACAACTGGGACTTATAGAGAATTGTGCTCTCAGTTGTAAAGTTTGCTCTTCTGAGCAGAATGACACCAGGTCGGGTTTCGCACTGAAATCCCACAGTCGAAAAGCGGAAAGAGGCCAATTTTCGAAATTTTTGCCTGTGGCGCATAGTCTTGGCATTACTTTGTTCTGTGCAAAAAATTGCATTTTAGTACAGTAGAGGTATGCTTATTTGAACACTTTTTTAACTGTTCTACTACCTTGGCTTTCTTACTTGCATATAAAAAAGTAAAATGGAAAAGAAAAATAACAAACTTGATATCAGCTAACAACCAACTATTTCAGGGTTATCCTGGCACAAACTTGAAGCAGAAATTCAATTAAATGTCTTTGATTTTGAATTAATTGAAAAGGTCCTTCCTCTTTTGAAGGCATCTGACGGTTCGAACCGCCATCTTCTCCATTGAAGGTACGTTCCTCCCGGCAAACTTTTCAAATTATAAAAAACAAAACAGAGGTGTCAGCTGAGTCACTTTCATAGGTGAATGGTGAATTAGCAAAATATTCAAAAAGTGGCAAAAGCGTGAGTGATTATTACTAGTATTTATAGGAAAAAATGCCTGGTTTGGGTTTTAGTTTTGTCTTCGGCGATCGCTCACTGTTAGCAAACGTTCACATAAGCATGCCTGTACTGTAGGGAAGTAGGTTGTAAAAAATAATTAATGCAGGGCCAGGTTTGGACATAAATCGAATTTGTAAGCTTTGAGAAGAGGTCAAGTGAAGCACTGGTCACAGAAAGTGGCAAAACTAGTCCATTTCGTGTGTGGAACGCGCCGAGACTTGTCCCAGTCACCTCAGAAGTGAACAAGACCAAAGGTTTCGATGGGATCCCAAAAATTCAATATCTGATCCAGACAACTGGGTCTTGTCTTGGCCAGATCCAGTCTTCGCCAGACTCCTTGAACATTTTTACAATTAAAATTCAGAAACAGATTAAGGCCAAATAGCTAATCACCTGAGAAAACCAAGTTCAGATTTGGATTCAGCATGTGTGTTTACCCCTATAAGTCATATCTGTTTTGACGAAAACTTCCTGCCACTTCTGCCAATTTCCCGGTTCCGGCCGAACTCCAGAACTACTTGTCCGGCGATAAAAGAAAGCTCAAAGACGAAATCAGGGTATCTTCTTTCCCCAGTAATGAACATCTAATCTACTTCAAATAGAAATTTAGCTTATAACAAATTTTCCGATTCCAGCCGGATTCCGGTCGAACTATATGTCCGGGTAAAATACGATTGTCACACAGGGACTCAGCATCTCTTCTTACCCCTAAATCGCGTATCTAATCAACTAGAAATAAAACTTTGACTTCCAACAGTTTTCCGGTTTTGGCCGGATTCCGGACGAACTACATGTCCGGGTAGAAACTTGTTTTCACATAAGTGTTCAGCATGTCTTCTTGCCCTAAATCAAACATCTAATCAACTCCAAATAAAACTTCTAATTTTGACAAACTTTCCGGTTTGGGCCGGATTCCGGTCGAAATACTTGTCCGTCGAGAAAATAGTTTTCACCGTCGTCTTCAGCATGTCTCCCTACCTCTAAATCGAACATTTAATCAACTTCAAATAAAACTTTTACTTTCAACAAACTTTCCGGTTTGGGCCGGATTCCGGGAGAAATACTTGTCCATCGAGAAAATAGTTTTCACCATCGTCTTCAGCATGTCTTCCTACCCCTAAATCGAACATCTAATCAATTTCAAATAGAACTTTTACTTTCAACAAACTTTCCGGTTTGGGCCGGATTCCGGGCGAAATACTTGTCCGTCGAGAAAATAATTTTCACCATCGTCTTCAGCATGTCTTCCTACCCCTAAACCGAACATCTAATCAACTTCAAATAAAACTTTTACTTTCAACAAACTTTCCGGTTTTGGCCGGATTCCGGGCGAACTACTTGTCCGATGACAAAATGGTTTTCACCATCGTGTTCAGCATGTCTTCTTACCCCATAATCGACTATCACATTAGCTGTTTCAAAATATTTTGTTTGTCCCTTAATTTGAATCCCCTCCCCCACCCCTAAATGTAGAGCTACAAAGCCCATCTACGAACTTGACTGGTCCGACAACCCAACGAACCCTCACACCAAGTTTCATCAAAATATCTCATTCCCTTCGAGAGTTATCGTGCTTACAGACGGACGGACGGACGGACGGACGGACAGACAGACAGAGGGACGGACGGACAGACGGACAGCTTTTGCGATGTCATAGGTATCCCTCCACTTACGTTTTGGGATCCCAAAAACAAACGAACGGAGGATCTTAATTTTTCGACAAATCGTCTGTCGGTACCGGAAACGGAACGAAAATATAGGAAGACCTCATCGGAATTTTTACAGAGACTGCACCATAAATTCACCAGCAAACGAAAGGAGGGATCTTAATTTGCTGACGAAACATTTCCAACCATTGGCTTTTCCGAAAAAGCTGTTGTTGGTTTCAGAAACGGAATGATAAAAGGGTTTATCTGTGATTCCGATTTATCGAGAAGTCTTTTTCCTACCCTTGGGGTTTATCGTGATCACTCAAATGTTGGGTCATTCGTGGGAGCTTACTGATAAACGACCAGCAGACAAAGCAAAGAAAACTGTTTGTCAGTGCGGAGCCGATTTCCCGACCGGAAGTTTCCCAATTTACCGTTGTTGTCCGTATAATAAGTTTCCTGATTTATCAACGAATCTTTTCGGCACAAAAAAACAGAATTACGAAATAATTGTCGGTTCGAACACTGCCGATTTACCTACAAGAATTTTCGTGGGGGGGGGGGGGCAGCAGCCCCCCCCCTAGTTTCACCACTGGTCACAGACAAAAGGACTGATCTGTTATTTCATCGATAATCTTCACATTTATTTTGGATCACAAGAAGACGCTCTGATCATAAATGTTTCCCAAAATTTCGCCTGCGGTGCCTTTTGTAACATTCTCTGTTTTGTGGAAGAGCGCGTCAGTTAGCTGGGGTTTTAAGCCAGTATAGGCTTGCGATTTGAGAAACATTCAAAGGTAGAATCTGCATGGAAATATTTACATTTGGGAGGTAAAACCTTACTAAAAAAAATCGTGCCTGCGCTGCTCACTTTATGTGGTCATGTATTATTTTTTTCTGTTTAATAATTTAAAGCTCGAATTCTCAGTTTCTAGGGTTCTGTAAAATGTTGGCCCTGTACCGCCCCAACGAAAATGCACTTGCGACGCCCCTGCTGACTGCAAATCACATTTAATGTCCCTTAACGTATAAGTGAGCTGATATTGTACTGAAGGGATATTTAGGCCCTTCTTGTGAAGAATCTTCTTCGTGTCTTGTACCATCACAAATCATGGACAGCTGGGTCCATCATGTGCATGACGTTCTCTACTGCCGAAGTTTGAAAAGTTGTTTGTGTATTCTTTTTATGTGTTGTGCTTTCCTTTATTCTGCTATTAAGAATGGTTGATTACTAGTTGATTACACACAAATTACGTAGGCTACTTACTTTTTTTTTTTTTTTTTTAGATCAGGTGATACAGCATTAATTCATAACGCACTGTAGCCTACATAAGTATCTCGCTTTAACACATATACACATACATTTTATATTTGTATATATATATATATATATACGTGTATTTAAAAGCCAGTGGCCATGTACACAACTACAAACACAAAAAAATAAACGTAAAAGAAAAACACTAACACTCAACACCTTCAAGTCGCTGCCTTCCGCGCCTCCACGCCTTTCTCTATAAAGCAACATAACGCAATAATCGAATCTCTCGAAGTAGTCCCCAAAATCCCAGGGAGCAGCGGTACACCCCCTCGAAAATATTTATCCCTCAAATTCACCAACCTTTGACAGCTATTCATAAAATGGTCCAGCCCATCCCCAACCTCCCCACAAAGGGGGCAAACACACCTACCTCCCGAGCCACCATCAACAAAAAATTCCAAGTATCTTTTACGCAGTGGTATGCAGTTTGCCCGCGCCTGCAACCAACATAAGGACTCTCCACGGTAGGTTCAGTTTCAGATAAAACTCCTCTCCAAACACTTCTTTAGTTTGGCGATAAAAGATTATAAAAGATTATAAATAAGATTACACTTTTCGAGACGACACTCTACCTAAATGTAGCATAGCACATACATATATTTAGGTTGTATACACACCTAACAACCAATTTCTCTCTGTGATTTTCTCTTTCTCTCCCTGACTCGTCTCCTTTACCTTCCATATTCTCTTTTCGTCTCATCAAAAGCATATTCTCTTCCCATCTAAAAAAAATGCCCCTTCCTCCATAGGGCGTTATTCCTATGTTGGCTTTCTTTACTCCTGCTTTTCCTTGTGCTGACTTATTGACAACAGATTCATATTTTCTACCTACGGCCTGAAACAGAATCCTTGTCAAGAAGGCTTGAAGTGTTGCTGAAATAAAATTGAGGGTTGACCAGAAGCTGATAGGGGACTTCCAATAGTTGCTTTTTTGATCAGAATTCTCCATTCTCGCTTCTAATTCTCGATTCTCGTACAATTTACCGTGTTTGCCCCTCTGGCTTCTCCATTCTCGCTTTTGCCAAAAACACTAATTTGGCAGTTCGTCCGCAACCTGGTATATGTGTTTATGCATATGGAACACCCGCACTCGATTGACCAATCAGGGAGGAGAAAGGAGGGAGGAGAATCGAGAATTCACCATCGAAGCAACTTCTCGATTCTGCAGTTCTGCAGAATCGCGAGGCTTTCCCCGTTCTCGATTCTGACAAAATGCAAGAAAAGGACAATTCGCCTCATCTGAATCGTCCAGAAACGCAAAATAGGAGAGTTGCGAGGAGAATCGCAAGGAGAATTCGGATAAAAAACGCAACTAATGTCCATTTTCAGCCAGGAAAGCCTAAGGCTCCTGATGCAGTATCTCAGCGAATCGTTAAAGTTTGCACAAAGTCCTAACGCGTCTTCTCGTTTAACCCTACAAAGTTAATGCCATGGTTTTGGTCTTCTAAATTGGTCCTTTTTTCCATAATTCCCACACTTTTGTTGCAGTGATGAGTATGAGTCAGGCTATTGTGGTCGCATGCTTCCAGCGTAACTTTGTTTTCTTTTTCAGATCAATTCAGTACTGTGTTAGCTATGTGAGAAGAAGCTTGCCAACGAATTTTCGTTGTGACAGTTGAGGCAGGGTACGAGGCCTATACGATAGTTGGAAAATGGATTTTGAGTTTTCGAAGCCTAAAGTGATTAGAGCACCAAATTTGAAGAGAGGCAGAGAGGAAGTAGCCCTTAGCGATAAGGTAAGCGTTTCCAGAGTATGCTTTCATTTATTTACCCGCTAATTACAATTCAGATGTATGATTGGATGTTTCATAAACTCATTAGTCTCATCTGAAGTATTTACGGTTTGAAGTAAACTTTGTGGTTGAGCCCGTTTGATTTATAAATATATGCTGTTTGTTAAAGAACATATGATAGCGGTTTCAAAGCTATTGCTTATGCACATATTTAGCTTGCCTTGTCGAAAGCTTTTCTTCCTAAAAACTGCGAAAAAGGAATAACTCATTTACCAATAAACCCCATGGACGAGTACCAACGGATCGTTTCACCCCAATATGGCGTCAGTATCAGTATTTGCAAATACTTACTTGATGTCCTCATTTTTTCATTTGTTTACATCTTAAATATCCAACAGAAGCTAAGCTAAGAGCAATCATTACTACTTTTCGGCTTGAAACCTTTATTTGCGAACTGAGTAAGAATTCCCGCATAACTGCAACTTTTTTGCCCTCTGACCCTTGTGCAAAGTTATCTTGAATTGGATAGGACCTTCATGTTTCTGCCCTTGGCCATTTCTCCGCACTCCATCTAGGAAGAAGATTTTTTTAAACCCGATTAGTCCCCTTTCTGTTTTTTTTTTTAAATGTTTATTTTTTGATCTCGTGCATTTACTACATTATTGAAAGCTCAGTTTATTTTTTTCCTTGTATTTGTCTATACTGCACTGTTTTCCTCTTCTTAAGTGCGTTAATAAAATCATCATCATCATCAGCAGTAAAAGAAAATCTTAGAATTGCTTCCTGGGAAATCTCACAGTTATTTCACACTTTTTGTTGCGTTCACAGAACAATTGAAAAAGCAACAGGGATAATTGGTGTCCTGCATTTCGCGTGCTCGGTCCCAGGCTCCTTTTTTCATGGATTTTCTCTTTGCTAGCGCACGCTGTGGTAGCAAAGTTCACTATTTGCAATTTAAACCAAGTACGTTAGTGGAGTCAAGTCTTGGATTTCAGACGAAGCGATTAAAGAAAATGAATGAATCGGCAGTCTTTTAAGAAATCAAATTAAGCCACTTCGTTCTTTTTCCCAGTATAGCTGATAGGTTTTGTATGCCATCAGTATGGCCAACACTACGGAGTTGCTTCTTTGCTAGTACCGTTTCCCGGCATAAAGAGCCATGTTGTTGCTTACGTTTTTGGTCGTAAACCGGTCGATTTCTTACATCATGGTTTCTTTCGAGTAGAGGAATAAAGGATATCAAGAGAACAAGTTTGTAGCGCGGACCATGTTATGTGGTCCATTAAAAGCTTGTCAATGTAATCAGTACCGGAGAGAGGTCGATATTTTACCTCGCGATTCACTTTAATGATTAAGACAAGATGCTAGGGACTTTGGATAAAACATAGTTCGCAACATCGCAAATGGCTCCCTCCTTCATCATATTAGCAGTGTTACACAAAGGATTCTTATAGCTTCGTAGGTTTCTGAACTTAAAGATACGGTGCTTCGCCACTGCTCTCTGACTTCCCAGTTCGGTTCCTTGATGATAGTGGCACTTGGGGGTCGTCAGAGATGCTTGACCGCTCGTTCCTCAAAAGAGTGGGCGATATGTAAGGGGGTCGTAACGTAAAGTCTGCATTAGCCTGCAAAAGTTTGAGATTTATGAATAGGGCTGTAACGCTTCTTAGTCCAACAAGTACTATTGTCCATTGAACTATTGCAAGTTCATAGTTCTTGCTCTCATTTGCTCTCTTGAAGTTAAAAATTTGAAAATCGTGTCTCATAATCTAGAAGAGCTTGAGTTGATTAGTTGGAGCTCTGGAGCGCGACTATCAGTGACTTGACACATGGGCACCTGAGCTGAGGAAACCTTAGTGCGAAAACAGCCGCCAGTCCGGCAAGTACAGTTGGAAGAAATTTCTGTGATTATCCTAGTGTTGTGCAGTGCAAAAGTGAAGTCGTGTGCGCATGATTAGTGGAATGTGAATTCCCGTATAGATAGTGATATTTAAAATGGTTAACGCCAATTCCCGTGATAGTAAGGATAGCGGAATGGATAGTGACCCGAAAGGAGATGAAAAGTCAACGAAGAGAGCGTCTGATAATGTGGATGTTAAAGAAGGAAAAAAGAAGAAGGGAAGAACGGTATGGTGATTTCAGTTGACCCTTGGATTCTAAGGCTCTTGGTCCCGCCTTTCGTTTATTTTTCATAGCCAACGTCTTCGCATGAACCTGAGCTTCGTGTACCAGGCGATTACTAGCACAAGGTCTTGCCTCGGGCCCACACGTAACTTTAATTTGGTGGTGTAGGGCACAAATGATACATTTTTTCTGAAAGGATGGCCTGAGTAATTGAGATATCCGATCTATGCGTTCAGTGTCCAGTCCTTGTCCCAGAAAAAAAAAAATAATCTTAGGCCGCATACCGGTTAAAGAGAGCTCAATATCGACGATGTTTTTTCCAAAAGGTGATAAGCGACATTTTCAAGCTTACAGGAACACCGAAATACCGTTCATCTTTGTCACCTTTGATAAGACTCTATATCTCCGTAGCGGTTGCCCAGATTTGGCTGAAGTTTTTACCGGGCATGCAGGCTACAAGTTTGGATAAAGAACATACTAACAACTCAGTTTCGAGAAAAATGTCGAGCATCACGTTTGAGAAAAACACCGTCGATGTCCCAGTTTGGGACTCCATCAGAACCTTTTTTTTGTGTTTTTTGCTGTGTCTTTCTAATAAGCTGTCACATTCGAAAACTTCTCAATTTGTGTATTTCCATCCCCACTTAAAGCACACCTCGAACTATTTACTGCTTATGCTCCAATGTTCTGACGCAGTTAAATACTTCAGAATAAGGTTCCGCTTTCAACGAATTACCCACGGCTTTGGCTGTGTTAAGACTTTCTGCAGGCCCATTGAATTCTAGCAAACAGAGATTGTCGTTAGCAATCGTCGGGAACATGTTACGCATCGAAAATAGCGAAACGGGCAAGCGTAGTGTCGTGAGGGGGGTTAGAACGTACATTATTAAATTAGTGTCTTCGGGTTTGAGGAAGGATGGATCACTTACGGAAGTAGGTTATATTGACATTATAGGTAGGACGGGTCCTTTAAGTTCGCTACTACTAGTCCATTGAGTTTGTGGTGAAGGGAATATTATCGTATCTCAGACTTAGTGTCTTCCGTGCGAGTTCCTCATACTGCGGCCCATAGCTCCAGGGATCCCTGCTAGGAATTGTGACAAGCCCAAAGATGACGTGTTGTCCCCACCCTCTCATCGAGGTGACGCCCCTGAGTTTTCTTTTCCGTGATAAAGTGTGTTTAATAGTTTTATAGACGTTGGTAATTTCATCTGTTTGTGTTCCAAGTGCGATACGCCCAGTTTGCATATAGTGAGACAGCGTCTTTTTGTTTTACTTTGCATGGCCTTATGGTACTAGGAAAGTAGATTTGTTTGTTATCTTAGTGAAGTGTTGTTGAGGTTGTTTCCGCTAAGGCACATTCCCAGGAATTTGGCGGGGGGGGGGGGGGGGGGTCAGTTCTTAGTTGATTATTTGCCGAAAACTCGACTGTTTTTAAGAAAAAATCTACTGTTTTGATGAAACGAAGAACAATTTTACGAAAAACAGCGACGCTTCGCGTCGAATCTTTTTTTTTTTTTACCGACTTGCCGAAAACATTGGGGGAGGAGGGGGGTCCCCCCCTCCCCCCATACGTGACGCCCCTGGTGTCGAGCACTGATTTATAGCGTGTAACAATGTGTTTCGTATCATTTTTCGAAACTACTAAAAATATTCGAGCTCGTGTAGGATCCAAACAATCTCCAAGACTTTTTGTCTTCTGTAGTTTCCATATATTCTCTTTTTCTATCTCGAATTAAGTCAAAGCCAAGTATAACATCTGCAAATATACTGTTTCTAGATGCGCATATATCTACACGTCTACCAACTTGTATGGTCGGTCGATTGAGGAATGAAATGATTTGGATATTGTGGCGTGACATTTTTCTTAAAAGTATCTCGGAAATTTTTTAACATTGTTTCTATCTTTATAGCCTCCGCTTACTACCTTAATCGTGTGCGTGGTGCAAATAATTAGATTTTTACAGTAGCTGCTTCTGCTCCACAAAAAGTCGTCGTATCCTGTTTTCGAGGAACAGGTAGCACGTCACATCGTGTCAATCCCAAATCGTTACCTGCGATGTGGCATTTATACGCTTGTCTTCCCTAGCGACATGTTACTCTCGAGTAGTGGTTAAAAAAACAATCTTAGCTGATATAATGATCCCTACGAGTTCCGTGCAGTTGGTACCGTAGTTCGCATGTGCATGTTTTGAAATGGTAAAAATCGCATTGACGTTCATCAGTTGAGACGCTTAGTCTTTAATCTTGCTGTCGCGGTTTTCTTGTCGGATGTAGCGAACTAATGAGAGCTGAAGTGCCTGTTTTGGTTATCCTCGGAGCTCCATACTAAGCATGAACCCGTTGAGTAAGGAACATTAGGGTATAGTCATAATTTCCTTTCTTCTTTTCTTTACTTGTCTTGGGGGGAGGGGGAGGGGCAAGGGCGCTTTGTTTATGGAAGATCGTTCATTAGTGGATTTCTCTTGTCAGTTTTTTATGTCTTTATTCTTCTTTTCTTCTTCTTCTTTTTTCTCTGTTTTTTTTTTTGTGATTTATTTGGTTTGTTTGGTTTCTTTCTCTTAAGCAAGGCCGTATCCAGGGGGGGGGGGTTAGGGGGTTGACCCCGCCCCCCCCCCCCGAAACATACAAAAATAACGATTTTTATAGGCTTTTCCCTCTGATCTGTGTGTTTTTTGTACTTTTTTGTCCGACCAGCAGGCAACCCCCCCCCCCCGAAACGCACCCCCCCTGAAATAAATTCCTGGATACGGGCCTGCGCTTAAGACTATGTGAATAAAGGACAAGCCCGCCCATTGCCAGGCCTTATGGTGGGGCCGTAAAAAGTTAATGGTGTTTATTATTTTTTATGAATAAAACTGAAAAACAATATTCAATTCAATTTCTTTTTTTTTCATTTATTTCTTAAACGTGCAGCGGACAAGCCGAATATTCGTTTGGTCGTCAATAAAAAATATATATGCAATTTATAGTCAACACTTACGAATTAATTTAAAATAACAGTAATCGTCAAATAGAGTTAAGCTCAGGTACACAATTACTTACTACCACTGGCGTTAAAAACCTTGACAAAGGAGGGAACAAAGCTTTTCAGATATCGGTTTCGAGACACCTGAATAGGCTGTATGAGAGGTACAGCTTCTGCCACTGCTCTTGCGGGTCTTGCTCGACGTGGCTTGAAATCAGGGGGCAGTATGGATCGATGGGATGTACTGTTCAGCAACCCTGTACCAAAATCAAGTGACAGCTTTTGTCGACGACTAGCAAGGGAATCTAGGCCAAACTGTTCAAGGAGGGCACAGTAGGGGATTTTTGGCGCTTTTGAAATGACCAACAATGCCCGAAATTGAACTCTCTCAATCACGTCTGACTGCTTCTGCGTCAGGCCATAATGCCAAACGGGGGAACAGTATTCTAAGCTGGACCGTATAAAAGATGTATAAACTCGCAAAAGGTGATCTGAAGGTATTCCGTGCCGAGACAGCAGCTTCAGAGAGCTAATACCTGCATTAGCTCTTCGAAGCATCATTTCCGTCTGTTTCTCCCGCTTTAGATCAGCAGTAAGATACAACCCAAGGAGTTTAAGTTCAGTTAATAGTCGACAATAGTCGAGTGTTCGCTTTTTCTGGTTCACAGGTTTAAGACTCTCCGAGCATGTCTCTTGATTTGTAAACCGATTGCGCAGGATAAACGGGACAGTATTCATTTCTTGGGCTAGCTGTAGGTTAACCTGGGAACAAAGTTTTAAACCAAGGAAAACCCATTCTGTACATTTTAAAGGGAGAAATTTGTCTTCTTGCCAGTACTCACCCTACATATGAAGGTAACAAATAGTTTCTTCTCCAATTGTCGATTTGTTGGCTTGAGAAGGTCAGTTTACTTCTCCTGAGCATTTTTTTTTTCTTTTTTTTTGTTGGGGGGGGGGGGTCTCCACTCCAGCTGGCATCAAAGATATCAAAAATGGAAATTTACACCTTCAGCTCTACTTTAAAGTTCAATGGGCGCATCAAACTACCCCAATCCCACTCTGTAACAACCTAGGAACAATGCTTACCCTCTAGATCAGCAGCTTTTTGAACAGTTTCCTCTTTGTGATATTTCAAAGCGTAATTTTTTGGGCCAGTAAATGCTCAATTTACTAGCTTGGACAAGGATAAAAGTGAGGTTTCTTATAATACTTAGTAGATGTTTATTTTATGCATAAGTCAGCTTGTATAGTTCAGATTTGAATAGGTTATTTGTTTTTGAATGATTTTTGTAGCTATGTTATTTTTATAAGTTTATTGCATATTCTGGTACATTTTATAAAGCAAGCTAATCAAGCTTCACAACACCATTCTACAAAGAAAAACTTTTAATAGGCACTTTAAGCCATGGAACTTCTGATGAAACACTCGAACAATCAGGTAAACTGCATCTACGGCTTGACTTTATGGTGGCATCTCAAACATATCCTTTTCTATCAAGCATTGCTGGGATTTTTTAAATTTCCTGCCACGATCTCCCACCTCCTAAGATTTGGATCGCCGAAATGCCAGAGAGGTAAAGACAAGGGATAACAAGAAAACGGCCGATTTTCGTAGCGCCTTCTAAAGGAAGTCGGAAATGTTTATTTGTGAAGCATTTAATACGCAGTAAAGCATTATAAGTGTCCTTTGTGCTTTAAAGGTAACGTCTCCGGCTGTACTTTAATTCTAATCCGACATTTTTTCCAGGTTAAGCTTGACCGAGTTCTTGGTCTCACTGTCTCCAGTAACGCAGCTTTAGCGTGCGACCCGAACAGTGGGCTGGTTGCATACCCCGCTGGGTAAGTACAGATCCGCAATTGCGATTATACCCTAAATAAGGAGGTCAACTGGCGTAATTAAAACCCATCCTCCCTTTTAAAGCACAGCGTAATGAGGTCTCTTTAGCATTCTGTACTTGCAAAAGCAATCTGCTTGGCGCTTTTGTCTCATACCAGAATCATAGGCATGTGAGATCGGCTACCTGGATAAGGTTTAAATATGTGTTGAAGCTCATCTACTTTTTATGATTTAAGTTTTGCAGCGGCTCGTAAAGAATATGAAGTTGGGATTGGGTTGTTGATTCGATTGTTTTTTTTTTAATAGTAACGAGCAATTCATAAGCACTTGTTAGTTGTAATAGCCTTTAGTAGGGACCTAGAATCCTGCAAGTCAGCCGCGTGCCGAAACATGCGTTCAATTAGAGTGTATTTTTTTCTTGGTGCAGTTTGAGACACCATACATACGGTTGGAATCGGGAATTTCTTGACGCTCAGATTCTTTCTTAAAGTTCGACTGAAAAGTGCTGAGATACGACAGTCTAGATACTCATCACATATTTACTTAAAGTTTAACTGAAAAGGGCAGAGATGGGACAGTCTTTTTACCACTCACTAATTCACTTAAAGAGGCTTGAAGACCCGATGAAAATGCGTTACATTGTCGCTCCGCTATTCACGAATAATCAGTTTTCAAATAGTGGAATTTCCCTGTCAGATTTGTGGTACTACCTACTTCGTATGCTTGACGGAAAAGATCTATGAAATTTTTTCGTTCCGGCACTAAGCAATCTTCACCAAGCTTCTCACCGCCCACTTAAAAGTCGCGTTTGTGTTCAGATTCAAATGTTCCGCGTCATAGTAGAATTTGCGCTGTGAGGACAGCCGTAGATATTCTGAATCTCAGTACTAGAGCAGATAATGGAAAATAAGAAAATCTCTTAGCAGAATCCAAATAACTCAGTGTACTCAACTAAATGATACGAAAATAAGTTTGCTTTTCAGTTAAACTTTAAAGATGCATGAAGACCTGATGAAAATGCGTTAATTCGTTGCTCCGCTATTCACGACTAATCAATTTTCATACAGTGGGATTTCCCTGTCAGATTTGTAGTACCCATGGGCTAGTACCTGTGGTGTATGCTTGACTAAAAGATTGACGAAAAATAAATGTTCACGCAGTGAGCTCGACTCCACAAGCTAATCACTCGTCGCTGAAAAGCGATGTTTGTGTTGAGGTTCAAATTTCCCGCCTCATAGTAGAATTTTCCGCTGTGAGGACGGCGGTAGATATTCTGAACGTCATACTACAGCAAATAGTGCAAAAACAAAATAAAAAATCCCTTAACACGATCCAAATGATGCAGTGCTTTCAGTTAAACAATACAAAAAATAAGTTGGTTTTCAGTTAAACTTCAAAGCAGAGCTGACGGTCTTGGCTATTTTTCTTATCGTCCAGCTTTGTATCCATCCAGTTAGCTGGCTTAATCATGTTAAAGCATTCTCAATCCACTGAGTGAGTTTGAGAGCTGTTGTCAACCATGACGTAATGTGTCGCAGTATCCAATCTTAATTAACCTTTAACATAAAACTGCCCGCTCTGGCATATTCCTCTTGAGAAAAATATAGAAGTTGTTTTATTGTATGATTTAAAGGACCTGTCTTACTTATAATACTACCACAACCTACTTCAGTAATCACTTTATATATTTCTAAACCCGGAAATAATAACTGTGGGTTATTTGTTGAAAAGCACAGCCTAGTTTTAAAGTATTCAAATATTTTAAAATAATGCAAGTTGACTAGTAAATAGTGCAAGGGGTCCTTTGAATAAGCAATGCGTTCATAGCCATTTTGATCACCTTTAAACGGTAAGTGCTCAAATGCAGTAGCAGCTTGAGTCAGATACAGTCGGTTCAATTCACCATGCGAGACCTAGGTTCGTTCGGACCTAATAGGATCATGTTCGGTGATCCTGAAGGAAGGAGAGATGGACTCGGAGGGAGGGGACTAGAGTTTTTGGTGTGGGCTAGCATATAACTTCAAAGCAGTTAAAGAGAGTTTGCTATATAGCAGTTGACCCCAGTGTTTTACGGTGTTGTGTCGAAATAGCGATGTGTTAGTAAAGGACTCTGTCAATTGACGATCGACCGGTTTGAGAATCAGACGACGTGGGTTGGAACCGGCTTTGCTAGATATTTTCTCGTGTCAATTGTCACATACTTAATTGCAAGGGAGACGTATAGAAAGTCTGATGCACACTCTTATTTGTTTCTTATTTCAGCGTTTATCAGTTTCGAAGATTGTCTTCCTATTAACGGTACAGACTGATATTTTGCGATGCGTCAGCATGTTCCTCTTCGAATATGAATCCAACCTCGACATAACTAATCTTTCAAGGCATTGCGCACGTGTTCATGTGTTGTTCTCGTTTCTTCCTTAGTCTATAATATGACCGGGTTAATTGCTCTTGTGTAAGCTATATATCAGATGAGGCTCATCCGGTTGCTGGGTGCCAGTATTAGCCCGGATAAACAGCCTCCTTTTTCTAATTGCAATAACGTTTTGAATGATTTTCTTTGATCTTTCCTAGTAAGTTTGGTAATTGTAAAAAGTAAAGGAATTTTTTTTTTTGTTTAAATTAGTAAAGAGTTAAAGATTTGTAAAGTAAAATTGAAAGCGTAGGTGCCACACTTGTGTCAGTGAGAGGAGGAGGGGAACAAAATAACCAGCCCCAGGAGGATTTTGTTGTAGCCGACGGTCATTACATTGTGGAGGCCAAGCTGTACTTTCTAGTCGGAGCTAACGGGATAAGAAGCCTGTAAAGTGATACTTGGAAATGTATCTTGAAAAGAGTGGACTTGTGTAGACTGGATAACAAAGAGGTCTAACTTCATCAAACCAAGTCATTTTTCCTTGCCCATGTTTTAATTTTTTACGGCCGGATACAGAACTAGTTAGGAAAAAGGCCAAACGAAAACAAAAAATGTTCCTAGTTGGTTCGCGAGATACGCACGAAAGTATGTAGTGAATTGAAAGACACAAATCGTCGGAAGAAACGGGAGGCCGACTAATTTGTTTAGCAACCACCATATCTTTTTTTTTTCATGTTAAATGCCGTCGATGCTTCCAGTAGCAGTTGATTCGACAATTCGAAACGTTAAGCAAATTCCTTCACTCTGCCATTTGAGTGAAGTATACTTTTGCATCCCAGTTTTGCATACAGTATCGGCCCTAGATGCATATCATAACATAGCTGTCATAATCGAAATCATGTCTGCGAACGCCTGCATGCATTAATTGATCAATAACGCCTCGCTTTCCTCACGCGACCATACGTATTGGTTATGTGCTTCCGTTCCTGGGAATTGCAAGCTCACCCTGCATTATTGTAGTTTTCGCTAGTAAGAAAGAGTAATCTTTGTGGGAGAACGGCTAGTCTGACTTCTGTGCCGTAGTTTCTGACCTCCGCACTTTATAAAAAAATATGTCTTTTCTGGCGAACTCCACCCTGTTAAAGGCACCAGACTTCTTTAATTTGTTAAATTAATTCTTTCGCAAATTTGCCATTCTTTCAGTGCCGATATGTGTTTAAAGGACATCAAGTACTGAGATAGGTGCTTTAGCGCCACCGTGTTTTTTCGCCACTGGGTGTTTTTCGCCGTTACCGGTAACGCAACAGGTAAAGAAGGGCAAAAACAGATTACAGATAAGCGATGGACTTAGCGAAAGAATCTCAGAAGGATTTTGCGCCACTCCTCGCTACTACTTACAACGGATTAACTCAGGAAAAGTAATAAAAGAAAACTAGTGATTTGATACTGTCTCACTTTGTCTTCTCTTCTAACCGAAAACTACGAGCTGCACAGAAAAACGATTTATATTGCTGAGTGATTTTAGTTTCGCTACCAGTCCAAGAATAGAGACAATAAGTAATGTCTGCCCCAATGTTCTATGTAGGCCAAGAGAGGTTTTGCGACTACGGGAGAGTTCGTCGTCACCAAACCTGATGGGCCTGAATGTGCAAAACTAGCAGTTATTCGAGTTATCCTTCGAAAAGTGAAATCGAAGTACCAAAGTTGGTCAACGACTAGAGTAACTTTTCTCAAGACAGTGTCGCGTCTAGTACACATAGACTAGACTTCGCAGGTTTATATGGCACTTCGGCAAGTGCCATATAGCGATCGCAGTTTCTGTCCGTCCGTCGGTCTGTCGCTCTGTCCAGGTTTTGCTAGTTCGGGCACTTCCACATAAGCTAGGACGATGAAACTTGGCAGGTGTATCAGGGACCCCAAATGAAGAAGTTGGAAATAGATCAGATTCGGCCACGGCAGGGGGAGTTGGAGGGGGTACCGGAAATCGTGTGGCACGTCTAGGGACCAAACGAGTAGATCTACTGGGTTGAAACTTGGAAGGTAGAATACTCTTTTGCCCTAGATGATCCGAGGCGATGCCGGTAATGCTGAGACTTGAGTAAAACTAGATATCCTGTTTATGGGGCCGAATCGCATTTTTGCTAGGCAGGGTATTTTTGTGACGTCATCTTCTTTCGTGTACCACCTACTCGTATCAATGAGCTCTTAGCTCTTGGTTAAAGATGTTTGGCCAGTTTTCGTGTTTTTACTGTATTGTAGTTTCTCTAAATATAAATTAAATGCTTTCTTCAGAAATTGTCTAGCAAGGCCCTAACAAAGTCATACGATTTTACTTGTTGAACGGCTAGGCTAATTGGATATTTAATCTGTTATGAGAGTGGCAGAAAATCCTAGGTCACTAATCCCACTAGGCCTTCAGGTAACTTCACAAGGTTCAGCACACCATTAGGAAATGGGTCGAAACCCAGAGTGGCGAAAAATCCCGGTGGCGCTAAAGCACTACTACGCAAGCACCGCTATGCAAGCACTGCTACGCAAGCACTACGTAGTGTTTCTGCTCAGATTTGCTGAGATAGCGGACGACTTAATAACTAAGCTATGCTCACGGAAAATTACACACGGCTTCAGCTGTTTTTAGCCTAATCTTGGCAAAATTTGCATAACCGTTCCCGGGCAAATAAGCTCCCCAGCGGACGACTTAATAACTAAGCTATGCTCACGGAAATTACACACGGCTTCAGCTGTTTTTAGCCTAATCTTGGCAAAATTTGCATAACCGTTCCCGGGCGAATAAGCTCCTCAGTTTCCGTAGCAGAGTTTTAGCGCCACCGGGAGTATTCGCCACTGGTTATTTAAAGCCACTCTGGATTTCAACCCGTATCCTAGTGACGCGCAGAACCTTATGTAGTTACTTGAAGGTTTAATGGGATTAATGACATATGATTTTTTGCAACTCATTAAATCATCCAATTAGCCTAGCCCTTGCAGAAGCAAAATCGTATGATTTTATCACGGCCTTGCTAGAAAAGTTCTTGAATATAAGCATTCAATGTATATTTATAGAAACTACGGTACAGTTAAAAACACGATATAAATTGTGTTTTCTTTGCAGGTTGTATTTTTATTAGTTTCTATCTTTATCGGTCAGAAGAGAAGACAAAATGAGATAGCGTCAAATGTAGCAGTTTTTATTTTAATACTTTTCCTGAGCTAATCCTTTATAATTAGTAGCGAGGAGTGGCGCAAAATCTTTCAGCTAATCCCACCAATTATCTATAATCTGTTTTTGCCCTTCTTTGCCTGTTGCGTTACCTGTAGTGGCGAAAAATCACGGTGGCGCTGAAACGCGTATCTCCTCAAAAACTATGTTCGGTACGTCACGTATCATGTGGCAAGCGGACAATCAGTGTACTGCTAATAGAGGAGATAGCAGGGCCGTATCCAGGGGGGGGGGGTAGGGGGTTCAAACCTTCTTTTAAAGCTTTGAGCTCATAGTGTTATCCCAGCTTTAGACGGATGATGTACCGAAAAGAGTTCCTGAGCATTCAAAGTTATTCACCCATATCCCGGCTTACTGTGCAACCGAACTTAGTAGGCTAGTTGGCAATCCTTCGTGATATTTGGGTAGGCCATTTAATAACCCTTCGTGGTATTCCTCACGTGACTGTGGGTTTTCCTGAAAATCAGTGTTTCTTCCATTTTCCGGTAGTAATCATAGAAATGGAGTTGCGTGAGGCCTGTCACGACTCACGTATCGTGCCAACCAAAAAGCTTTTAGGTGATGGTCATTGGAATGAGGATAATAGAAAAGACTATAAAGCAGTTCTTTCTTATAGGCTATCTCACTCATCGCTCAAAAATAGTTAGCATTAAGGCGTAGTAATACGAACTGACGAGTTCTCCGGAATCCTGGCCAATTTTCTCATTTTCTGTGCGAAAAAGTTTAAGAGGTTGTAACTTGTCCCGAAACTCAGCCTGGGGCGCTTTTTTGTGAAGGGGGGGGGGGCATGCCCCCACACATTTTAAAATCTTCCTCCTTGGTGGTATTCCTTGGCCCCTAAACAGGTTTGAAAGGCAAAATGCAAAGCAATGAGTTTACGTTAAGGTAGGCAACATTGAGAAACTACTTTAAATTTACTACCAAAAGAGTAATTAACTTGTGATTTTGTTTAATAAATCAGTGACTTGGGACCAAAACCGATGTTTGCCCCCCCCCCCCCCCCCCTCTAAGGTTTACTGAAATGGATCCACTGAGTTCGTCCAGAGATTCCGATCATATTAAGGATGATAAGAATCCAGGGCCCATTTTCTTTATAATGAAATTAGAAGGAGAAAGAACATGGTCGCGGTGCCGTGCCATGATGTCAAAAGGAATCGTACCTTTTTTGAGTAATTCTACTATTTTGTCGAAAATAAGTTGCTAAGCCTACGCCAGCGAATATAAACCCTTAGTACTTTACAGCCTTTGGGTCACGATTCTGCGAGCTTCACCCCTAACTAAAGTAACAATTAAGCACACGCTTCACCCTCAAGTCTACTACCTCCTTCCACCGCTGCAGTTACTAGTTTGAACGATCTTCCCCTTTAGTGCCCCCATTCCTGTGCTTGAAGTGCCCATCGAGGGGTCGACGACTCTCCCGGAATGGTGTACATGTCCCGAAGGAATAATCCGGAATGGTCAAGAATAGTCCGGAATGGTCAAGAATAATCCGGAAAGGTTAGGAATAATTCGGAATGGTTAGGAATAATTAGGAATAATCCGGAATGGTTAGGAATAATCCGGAATAGTTAGGAATAATCCGGAATGGTTAGGAATAATCCGGAATGGTCAGGAATAATCCGGAATGGTCAGGATTATTCCGTTATTCCGGAATGGTGTACATAAAAAATGAGAGTCGTCGACCCCTCGGTGTCCATTGCTGAATCTTGAACGGCCTGGAACATTGTGCCACCTGTTGCGCATGAGTTCTCCACCCTTTTTGTAACCTGATCGACCATTTCCTGCTTTTCAGGTGTACCATTGTTCTTTTTAACCCCCGGAAAAACAAACAGGCGCATATAGTGAATGCCTCAAGAAAGACCATCACAGCTGTCGCGTTTTCTCCCGACGGGAAGTACCTGGCGACTGGGGAGTGCGGTCACCAGCCGGCGCTAAGGATTTGGGACGTGGCGGAAAAAACGCAGATTGCCGAGTTCCAAGGACACAAGTATGGAGTTAATTGCGTGGTAAGTAGCGTTTTCCGCAGTTTTGCGCCTGGTGGAAGAACAGTGTAACAAATAAAAGCGAAAGAATGGGAATTAACAAAGTAAAACAAAGTTTTGAAATACCTCTAGGCTGTGGCCCAAGAGTAGTTATTTATTTCGGGGAGGAATTCAGTTCGGGGAGGGGGTAGGCTCTTCCCACGGTTGGCTATTTTTCTTATCGTCCAGCTGTATCCATCCAGTTAGCTGGCAAATCGTGTTAAAGCATTCTCAATCCACTGAGTTAGTTTGAGACCTGACCCATAGTAACAATAGAACAAAACAGATCAGAGGTTAGAGCCAAGGACACAAGTATGTATTCAACTGCATGGTAAGTAGCGTTTTCTGCAGTTTCGTGTTAGCGGAGTAATATAAAATTTCCGAAAAAGGATGGGAATTAGAACACTAAAACAAAATTTATGATATTCGTGTGACCGAAGAGCAGAGCCGTATCCAGGAATTTATTTCGGGGGGGGGGGGGGGGGGGGGTAGGTTTTTCCCGCAGGTAGGAGCTACCCCATAATAACAGTAACACGATATCAGAGGTTAAAGCCGTTAATTTACATAATACTTTGTAAATCGTAAAAAGTATCACCGTAAATTAACAACAAATGCTATGGACTTTCATACTAGTGTATCTCTGTGACTGTTTTGACATTTCCGATGCTATTTTTCTGATAATAATAAATAAAGCGAATTGAAAAAATTGAATTGAATAAAAACGAATATTTATGCATTTTCTTCTTCTTTTTTTTTGAGGGGGGGGGGGAGGTTGTACCCCCTAAGATTCTTCATCAGCGATATTTCGGCCCTTCTTGGCAAGGGTCCTCGTCAGGCTGTCAATCCTCTGGTTCAACTTCGGGGAAGGAAACAAACCGGTAATCAGCCTGACGAGGCTGATTACAGAGAGGATTGACAGCCTGACGAGGACCCTTGCCAAGAAGGGCCGAAATATCGCTGATGAAGAATCATAGCTGACGTATCCGTTGTAAAGATTGTTTGAATAAATGTTTCAAAGTCAGCTTGGGCTCAAAGAATATTTATGTACCCCCTAAACCACTCGGATATGGCCTTGCCCAAGAGCAGGTCAGTCTAGTTGAAGGCTTTGATTTAGGCTCACTGTAACTCATTGTTGCCACCTCTTAAACAGTATTATCCAGTCTCCTGTCAAATTTAGAAAATGTTTCGTGGGAACCATGGCTCAAACCCATGCCCTTTTCAGTCCGATATGTTGTAATTAATTTTAAAACGATACCTGAGTAGCATTATATAAAACAAAAGTGATCCGAATTATTACTCCCCCTTTGTTACTTGATTTCTTTCCCCTTGATTACTTGATTACCTTTATTGAATCACTGAATTCCACAGAAATTAGGGATTTGGTGGGGGGGGGAGGGGGGTGGTAATCCTTCGCATAAAAAGACGATGATAGGAATGTGTGACGTAGGATAAGGCAAATGTCAGGCATATAGCAAAAGGAGAGAAAAACAAACAGGAAAAAAAATCATTGCCGACCCTCTCGATCCACATACTCGATCCTCGATCCTTCCCACATACACATAAAATGCATTCTTATTATTATTATATAATCTCAACCCACGTCGCAAACTAGTAATGACACCTGTGGAGTGAAAATATGTGTCTGCACGTCGAGTGAAACAAGATTTAATTCTGTGAAAGTTACCTTTATGTTACCGTCCAATTGCGTAGTAGCCCACCTGTAGTAGTGTCAGACATGCGAACGTAAAGAAAAAACTGACTTGTTGTAATTTGGGCTACACACTGACCTCTGGCCTTTAAAAATGAAAGCTAAAAATTCAGACAATAGTTTGTGTTGGGACTACGCGCGTTACGCATTAACCTTAGACGCACCTTTGGTTGTCAGTTAAGAAGTTGTTGGGAAATTAGATGTTTTCGAACTAAACAGTCGATTATGTTCGGTGGTCCAAATTGCCATAACTTTTATGACTGTCTTTTTGGTCCCTTCTACTAATTTACCTGAAAAATGCAGCAATAGAACTGATGTTCTTAAATATTTCATTCCTGTATGATTATTGTGTAACTGAAACGAGTAACAAGCCCTTACCGAATAGCTCTTATCAAGGTGATTAGAGCCTAGATATTAGGGTAAAAAGTTGTAGAACAGATCTTCCTACGCTCTTTTTCTATCTGGCCGATATTTCGGTTGGAAAATTCGGTAGTCTCCCAGAAAGTCTTGATCGAGTTTTTTTTCTTAATATCCAGTTGGTTTAAATCAGAGTTTTTGTCTGCAAAAACATTCTGTAAAAATGAACAGAGAGTCGGTAAATATCCTGTCCTCCCCCCAAAAATTTTGGCTAGTAACACCTCTGCCGCTCGACAAACAGCTGTCAAAATACTATGCTTTCAGTATCTGAAGTATGCTATTGTCACTCCCACTTCTGAATTGAACTCAGTTTCGGAAAAAGTATAGCATGCTTGGCACGTAATTCTTATCTTCTTCTTTCTCAGAATACCTGATATGTCTGCCAACTGACTGACAGATGAATCGGAAGAAAAAGTATACATTTTGATTTCTTATGGCTAGCTGGTTGCCGTAAGCGTACCAATTATTGTGGCCTTTTTTATATACTACTATTGAAGGGCCTTCTACATCATACCCTTCCAGATTTCGTTTGAGAGTTCGAGGCATTCAGCAGTGTTTTTTGTTGGGCTCCACTAAGAGTGTGTTCCACCCTTCCACAAATAGTAACTATTAGTTACTATTTCCGTTCCATCCTCACGAAAAGTTACTACGCTGACCGTTCCAACCTTGTCGGAATAGTAACTAATAGTTACTATTTGCTTACCATGCTCGGGAGCGTAGTAAGCGTAGTAACTACGCATCTCTGTAACGTGATTGGTCGGATTCACCCCTGGCGTGAGATCCTGCTGGAAAATAGAAAAATCGTTCCAGCCTTGACGGCAAAAAGCCAGAATTTGTGACTTCATGCGTAGTAACTACGGTAAGTAGGATGGAACACGCTCTAAGTTTTCTCAGTTTGGGAGAGGGATAGGGACAAGGATGGGAACACGCGTCTTCTGTCATGCTATCTTCGCAGCCTCTTAAGGTGTCTGGCAGGCGTAAAGTTCCAATGTGCACATTTTATTTTATTTTATTTGTAGCTGCTGTCCTATTTTGAATATCTAGGAATATGTGCCCGAAGATCGGGAAATGTAGGTATTTGAATTGTAAGTGAATATCTTAGTACTTCTTTTCACCTCTTGTCTTGTCATTTTACCGTTTGATTAATTAAATTCCCAGCACTATATAAATTATGTTCTTGTTATGGCACTTGCCTTCCGGTCAAGTGCCAGATACCGATCACTTTTCCGTTGGTCAGTTGGCCAGCCCGCTGTTGTAGAGTTAATGTACTTCCAGATGCGCTAGGTCGATGAAAATTGGCAGGCATGTTAGGGACCTCACCAAACTAACTTTGAAATAGTCACTTCCCTCCGACTATCGTAGAGGGAGGGGGAGGAGGCGGAATCCGGAATTTAGTAGGATGCATAACTTTCGAGCTGGTCATCGGATCTAATAAAACTTGATATCTAGAAATGCCTCGTGTCTCAAGTGCCCCATTTCAAGTCCGGACCGAATCCGATGAATATGGGTCGAGGGAACCGGAAATCTTGTGTCACGCTTAGAGTGGCGCGGTCGGGATGAAACTTCGTGGGAAGAACAATCACAAGCCTTAGGGACATCATTGACAGAACTAGACCGGATTCGCGCACTGTGGGGGGAGTTGGAGATGGAATTCCGATGATCCGGAGTTAAAGTTACTTCCAGGTGGGTTAGGACAATGAAACTTGGCAGGCACACTAGGGACCCGACCAGATTAACCTGGATATGGTAATTTCCCAATCAGACCATAGTGGGGCGAGTGGAGGGAGGAGAAATCCTTAATCTTGAGGTATGTATAACTTTCCAACGGGTAATCATGAGACTTTATATTTGGAAAGACCTTGTGTATCAGATGTCCCATTTCAAGTCCCGACCGGATCCGATGAGTGTGGGAGGGGTATAGGAGGGGAGAACCGGACATTTTCTGACAATCTTATAATCAGCGATTTGCTTAGAAATTAATTTTCCCAAAAGTACGCATCTTAACCGCAAAGTGAAACAAGACCAAAGGTTTCGGTAGGATCCCAAAAATTCAATATCTGATCCAGACAACTGGGTCTTGTCTTAGCCAGATCCAGTCATCGCCAGACTCCTTGAACATTTTACAATTAAAATTCAGAAACTAAAATTAAGGCCAAATAGCTAATCATCTGAGAACAACTTCCTGCCACTACCGCCAATTTCCCGATTTCCGCCAAACTCCAGAACTAATTGTCTGGCGAAAAAAAGAAAGCTCAAAAATGAACTCAGGGTATCTTCTTTCCCCAATAATGAACATCTAATCAACTTCAAATACAAATTTTACTTATAACAAGTTTTCCGACTCCATCCGGATTCCGGTCGAACTATATGTCCGGGTAAAATATGATTGTCACACACGGACTCGGCAACTCTTCTTACCCCTAAATCGGTTATGTAATCAACTGCAAATAAAACTTTAACTTCTACCAATTTTCCGGTTTTGGCCGGATTCCGGGCGAAGTACATTTCCGGATAGAAAATTAAAGTGTTCATCATGTTTTCTTGCCCTAAATCGAACATCTAATCAACTTCAAATAAAACTTTTAATTGTAACAAACTTTCCGGTTTGGGCCGGATTCCGGGCGAACTACTTGTCCGTCGAGAAAATGGTTTTCACCACCGTGTTCAGCGTGTCTTCCCACCCTAAATCGAACATCTAATCAACTTAAAATAAAACTTTTACTTTTAACAAACTTTCCGGTTTGGACCGGATTCCGGGCGAACTACTTGTCCGTCGAGAAAATGGTTTCACCATCGTCTTCAGCATGTCTTCTTACCCCTAAATCGAACATCTAATCAACTTAAAATAAAACTTTTACTTTTAACAAACTTTCCGGTTTTGACCGGATTCCGGGCGAACTACTTGTTCGATGACAAAATGGTTTTCACCATCGTGTTCAGCATGTCTTCTTACCCCATAATCGACTATCACATTAGCTGTTTCAGAATATTTTGTTTGCCCCTTAATTTGAAATCCCTCCCCCACCCCTAAATGTAGGGCTACAAAGCCCATCTACAAACTTGACTGGCCGATGACCCAATGAATGCTCACACCAAGTTTCATCAAAATATCTCATTCCCTTCGAGAGTTATCGTGCTTACAGACGGACGGACGGACAACTTTTGCGATGTCATAGGTATCCCTCCACTTACGTTTTGGGATCCCAAAAACAGGTTTTGACCAAATGGTATATTTCATGACCTCTGAGCCGCCCTCCCTTCAAAATGAACCTCTAGCACCCTTAAAGTGCGCATCTTAACCGAAAAGTAAAAAAAAATGCATTTGACCAAACGATATATATTTATGATCCTCAAGGGCCCATGCTCATTTTTGCCTTAAGGGTTTAGTTTAGGCTACAAGTGAATTGCGCACAAGCAATACTTCTGAGAAAAATATACATTTTTCATGATACGGATGAGACTATCATCATTTTTGCTTCAAGGGTTTTGGATAAAGATGAATTTCTAGCGACCTTGAAGTGCGCATCATCAGAGCCAGGTGCACAAATAAAATACTTTTTACCAAGCGATACATCTCGTGATTCCCAAGGGCCCGTGATCATTCGTATCTCAAGGGGTTTGCTTACAAATGATCACAACAAACCCACGAATTGGCACATTCCTATTTTCATCCTCTGACCCAGCCTTGCAAGGGTCATATGAGCTTCTAGCTCTTGTGTTAATGTGTCCTCAACACGCAGAGATTCTTTCAATTGCTCCGTCCAGTCGTAATATCAGCGATCCAGCGTCTCCCATCTTTGGCAAACACGTTGCGTAGTCTCAGCCTATTTGCAATATGTTAATGTTACGAAATTTCTAACCCTTTATTTTGCACCTTTTGGATCGTGTACCTTAGTACCATCGAAGGGTCAGTACGTTACTGGCAAGAACAAATAATCAGATAGAACCTCCGTCTTTGGTCCCATGCAGCGACTATGAATACCCCGACAAAACTGAGCGGAGTTAGAGGTACCTACTTTAGCTTTGAGTTCATACCCGTTTACTTCCGTCTTCGCCGTTGCTCGTCTCAGAGCAATAAGTGCAGGCGACCCGCTGACCTGCTATGGAGCGCGTCCAGAGGATCAGTCAGCTTTGACTTTGAAAGTTTCTTCTGTGCGGCTTCGCAGCGATAGAGCTATTTGTAGAGGTAACGAAACGTCATGTGCCGCGTAGCTCCTAACCTCTGCTCGTTTGCACCGGGCAGGGTACGCGAAAATATTCGACTCCGCATGATCATATTACAGAGATAGAGAGACGGAGGTTCTATCTGATTATTTCTTCTTGGCACTGGTTCACTATTTCTCTTGCCTGCTTTATTTTTCTTGCACTGTGTGGCGCTGCGGAGGATTGAAATACTCTATTTGAACAAGTCCAAAACACGCAGTGAGCCTCGGGAAGAACTAGGTATGTCACCCGAACGACGAGTGATACCCTGTGTCAGCCAATAACGAGGGGAAGAGTTCTTAGAAATTTGAAAATCTAAGAACGTGTTCCATCCTTCAACAACCCGATGAAAAATTTGTAGCCTGCGTAGTAGTATGGTAGTAGTACGAAAAAGTTGCAAGTAATAGCAAAGAATACTATCATTTATTGTGCCTCAGACTGGTCCAATCTTATGTAGTAGTATCCAGTAGCATCCTGTCTTGCCATAGTAGCATCCAGTCTTGCTAATAGTAGCATATAGTAGTATGCAGTAACACGGGTTGCCTTGAAGTAGAAGCATGTAGTAGCATCATTGGTACTGCATGCTACTTTTTCGTACTACTTCATAGTACTATTTTGAGCTACATTTTTCATCGGGAAATAGTAACTATTATAAACTATTTCCGTTCCAACCTCACCAAAAGTTAGTAGGCTGACCGTTCCAGCCTTCTCGAGATAGTAGCTAATGGTAACTATTTGCTTACCACACTCGGGAGCGTAGTAACTAGGGATCTCTGTAACGTGATTGGTCGGATTCGCCCGTGGCATGAGATTCTGCTGGAAAATAGAAAAATCTTTCTAGCCTTGACGGCAAAAAGCCAGAATTCCTTACGTCATCCGTAGTAACTACGGTAAGTAGGATGGAACACGCTCTAAGTTTACCACCCCTCGTGTAGCTTAAGCAAAACTGTACCAAAGGTGTTCTCGTCTCGTCTCAAGGGATTTTGTCCGGAGCTCGGACTCGTGAGCGTGACGTCGTTCTCGAACGGTATGCTTGCCCACTTTGTAAGGAGGAGGAAGAAGATTTTGACTATTTTCTCCGCAGATGTCAAAAGTTTTCTGATTGAAGAAAAACTTACTTAATAGTGTCCTTTTGTCACTTCCGGTAATTTCGAGTAATATTTTATAAGTAGGGATTGTATGTTGAGGGCAGCTGTGGTGGCGTGTCCGGCTCTTCGGTAGGCACATGGCGATTTTTCGTCGGCACCCCGGAAAATAATATTGCTTCTTATTGGCTGAAAATACAGACGGACATTGAACTTGAACCACCATCCACCGTTGAACTCATTCCCTCTGCTTCGTCTGGAAACCACCTGGTCCTTCGACTTTCCAGCTTTTATGACTTTCAACATCGTTGGAGCAATGTTATTCAGATCTTTACCTGCTCGAATGCTCATTGATTTTTTCTGTCTGAGACCAACCTTTCACTCGCGCTGGAACCTTATCAGCTCGGCAAATCTCGGATCAGGTTGGGAAGCCAAAGGTGAGAAGCGTTCCGTGAAGTACTGAAGAATATTAGTTGCGTTTTTGGTCCGAATTCTCCGTTCCAAATTCTCGGTTCTGAATTCTCGATTCTCGTACAAATTACCGTTTTTGCTCCACTGACTTCTCCATTCTCGCTTTTGACGAAAACACTGATTTTGCAGCTCGTCCGAAACCCGGTATACGTGTATATGCATATTGAACACCCGAACTCTGTTGACCAATCAGGGAGGAGAACGGAGAGAGGAGAATCGACAATTCACCATCGGAGCAAATTCTCGATTCTGCAGAATCGCGAGGCTTTCCCCGTTCTCGATAACGCAAGAAACTTCATCTGAATAGTCCAAAAATCGCGAAATAGGAGAATTCGGAGGAGAATCGTGAGAAGAATTCGGATCAAAAACGCAACTAGTGTTTCAGTTCTAGACCTTTCTGCGTGCTGGGTAGAATCAACAGATGGTCTTATTTTCTGAATGGTTGAAATTTTAATTCTTTCTGGACGACCTGGGAGGGCTTCCTTGATGAAGGTGATAGGTCAGTCCTTCCCTCAACCCTCTGAGGCCGAGGAGGAAAAAGATGTTTTTCTGAACAAGGTTTTCACGCCTGTTGGTTCACCTGTTATGGAAGGATTCGAGGAAAACTACTGCAGATCTGTTGTCTGTTGGTGTACCAAGAAAACGGGCCAAATACCGTGCGAAAACTTTACGGTCCTTGAGCTTTATTTTGATCTTGAAGCATTTCCGACCGCAGAGGAAGTCATCCCTGAAAACGAAGGCTTTGTGGTTCGGTGTTCCAACACGCAAGGTTCTTCTCGACAGATCCGCAATCTTCCGTCACAGAATTTAAAGGATGTAAACATGTAATGTAGTAACTTACTTAGGCTAAAGCAGTGCCCTCACAGTCCAGTTTTCGGAATCTCATAGAAAATTCGAAGTCGGTTCCGATGTTCAGACGCTGATTCCGCAGAAATTTATTGAAAATGTCCGTCGCTTTCGGAATGTAGCTTAAGCCGACTTTGCTGGTTATTGGTTTGCGATATCGTCTTCCTATCCTACTCTAAAGGCGTATTCTCGCCGTTCCCCGAGGACTCCACTTGAGGAGTCCCCGCGTTTTTGTTTGTCGAGGGGACTCAGTTTCCGTATTCTCATCACCATCATAAAAAAACACTCCCTTTCATATTCGGAGGGGAATCAATTTTCGCTGGTGTTGGTGCAATGTAAAATCAATTGTAAACAATCAGAATAAACAAAACCAAAAATAAGGTGGATCCAGACTTATTTCGTCAACTGCATATTTTTATTTCGATCAAAATCCATTTTGTAAGCATTCCCCGTTTTCTCGCTGTTTCTTTACGCGGAATCCGCGTGGAGTGACTCCCTCTATTCTCGCCGTTCCCTTCGATTCCCCGAGGAGTCCGCGGGGAACAGCGAGAATACGTCTTAAGAAAGGTGAGCTAGTAGTCCATACAGAAAATCAGCTGCCTTCAGTTCACCAATCCGACTGAAATTTTTTAAACGCATGAATAACTTTTCCCCCCTGCCTCCCAACCAGTTCCGATTTAGCTTATTTTCCTTGTTGTTCCGTAAATTTTTTGTATATCTTATTTCATTTCTTTCTCCCATTGTTTGCTATGGTCGTTTCTTACTTATGCTTGTTCTAAAAGTACGGCGGTTTTGCAACAGCCGTGACTTTCCTTTTACTATCTATTTGTCAGAAACAACATGACTGTCGCCTCCCCATGTGGCATTAGTGACCGTTTCTGAAGATGACTAATGGGGAGGTTGTCTCATATTTTTTTGTGATGTCAGATTGGAAATGATCGTCTGCTGAGTTGACGAGAGCAACGTCGTGTTCCGCATTGACGGTTTCTTTGTATTAGCTTTGAAAAGGCCCTGTTCTCTAATCTCGGACCATAGAAGCTGCGTGTTTATGTAGGTGAAAGCCTGGGTATCGTCCTTTAACTCTGTCCGTCGTGTTTTACTACCATTAAAGGACCCCTCTCACTATTTGCTCTTCAACTTGCAGTATTTTAAAATATTTGAATACTTTATAACTAGGCTGTGATTTCAACAAATAACCCACGGTTTTGGATGTCTTAAGCCTTTTCCGAGACCCGTTGACTTATAGCGAAGACAGGGAAACAATTTACATAACCGTTTTTTCTGATGGAAAAACTTCTCGCAGACAAACGTCAACAGCGTGATACACATCGAAGGGAGCAAAAGACGGCAAGTGAGAAAATCAGCTTGGTTTTGTTAGAGGGATTAGAATGTACCGTAGGAAATTGGGGTCTCCGGGTTTAAAAATATATGGAGTGATTATGGAAGTAGGTTGCGTTAGCATTATAGGTAAGACAGGTCCTTTAACACTCGCAACAAGTGTTCGCATCCTTCTTAAAGTCCACTCCCATGACAGCTGGGCTAAAAAGGATTAAGGCTTTGGACTTGTGATGGCGAACGATGTGGAACCCTAGTTCGAGTCCCAGAAGGGAACTTCCATTTGCGACGGCCCAAGTGGGATTGTTTTGTAAAACTACCCGTAAAACGAATACTCGGGAAATGTTTGGGAAATGAACAGGGCAGCGTCCGATGGTAGAGCTCCAACCATACCCACGTTTTTTTTTTTTTTTATCATTGGATCGGAACCTCCAGTCCAGTCCGATTTTCGCAGTCGGATGCGAATTTTCTCCGTCGTTCTGAAATTTTGACGCGTCGCATTCAGGTTTCCCCATAGTGATTCGAATTTCGCATGCATCTTATTGGACTGCGTGTGCGCGGAGCTTTACAGTAGCATTTTCTTATCCAGTGTCCTTTTACGGATTCTTCTGGTTTTGACATTTTTGATTGACGTCTTGTCGTTCAAGAGAACTTCCGAAGGCCTGCCCGTCGTTGTGCAGCGTCATGTGCGGCTAAGAGGCTTTCTCAACTTGACCAAATTTTGCCTATTATAGGCTAAGTGACCTTAACGGGGAGTCATTCTCCGGTCGTGGCCTATTCTCTCAGTAGCTATTTTTTCATTTGGCCAATAGTTGATCTTGTCCCGGACAAGCGTTCCGACAGTAGTGGAACGGAGCGGCCGGCGCTAACTTGAACTCGGACAATTTCTGTTGTACTCGTCATGATATCTACCATTGGTAAAAAAAAAATCGTTCAATCTGTGTGGTCCCGCCTTTTTTCTTTTAAATCGTGAGGCTGTACGGTTGACTGGACATTTTTTTACTCAGCCTTCGTCCTAATATGCATAGTTTGTTTCATGCATTTTAAGTGGTGTTCGAATATGGAGACCGTGCTCATTTTGTATTCTCTGTTTGTTTCTTCAGTTAAAGACGAGTGTTGGTTTTCAAGGTTATTTTTTCGCAGTAATTACCTGCTAACGAAGCAGTGTGACATTAAGCTAATTGCTGCTATAGATAGATAGATCGATCAGTGTGTTTCAAAAGCCCACGGGCCATATACACAAACAAACAAAAATAAAAACATAACTTAAACAGTCAGACTCCTTCTTAACTCTAAAGATTTATATATGTACACGCCACCTCGAGTAATAACGGTAGGGTTAGTATCGCTCAAAATTTGAGGAAGTGAGAAAATCACACCCTGTAGATAAATTTTCCTTAAATCAGAAAGTTTCGGGCATCTACGGAGGAAATGGTCCAAATTTTCTTCCTCCTTCTCATAAAGTGGGCAAGCATATCTCCCATCAGGAACCACACTACCTCTCTCAAAAACCTTCTGCCTGCTCTGATATGTTGTGGGACTAAATAAATATTTTTCACCTACACCTTAATTTTTACGAGGTTAAAGGTGGAAAGCTGAGAGTCCTTGGTCTGGGTCCCCGCCCTAAAGGTGCGTACACATACAGTTCAGTTTTCGTAGTCGGATGCGAATTCCATCGTTTCGGAATATCCAGCTGCAAAGTGGGTACCCGAAGAACCGGGTGAAAAGCAAAAAGCAAGGTATTGCTATCTCCTACCACTGACAACATTCAATTCAGTTCAATTTAGTTTATTCATTAAAAATCTTGAAACGGCGGTAGGCCGACTAGTTGATTTTACGGGATATCAACCCCCAAGGGACATCAAACAGTGAATCAACAGCTACCGTATGCGCCTCAAATGCATACGTATACTAATAATCACACTGTTTTGTTAACTTACCGTAGATGTCTGGCGATTTCTTTTATGGTTTGATAAATTGGTTCAGCGTAAAGACCTCTTGTGAAGGTGTCAAATATCATTTTATCCTTGCAAGACTCCCTCACTAGGGTCTTCCCACTGCTTGCTTCCTAGAATGACCAATGGACCACTTCCAAACACTGCCCGTCACTAATCCTCTTTTCCTGCTTAGTTACTAAGAGTAACACGCGGTTTTCAAGTTTATTTTTTCATACTAATTTTCTGCTCACGAAGCCGTGTGATGTTCAGATAGTTGCTGCTAGATGTCGTGGAGGACGAAACCTTCATCTCCTGAACCTTCGTTTTCACAATGTTTACTTTACAGTTCCTAAAGCGAAAAAAATTAAAGAGTGCGGTGACCTACCCGCTCCTGAAATCGTTGTTATTGGTTTTGGTTTGTCTGTGGTTTTACTTTTTTCACTTATTTTTTTAGTTATGTTGACACTGTTTTTTCCATATTTACAGGGAATAAAGTGATTATTCATTTAATGCTCAGTAGGGACAGAGGACGTTACTTTTTCTACAGTTCTGTTTCTTTTTCAGGCGTTTTCTCCAAACCACCGCTACGTGGTTTCAGTGGGTACGCAACATGATATGATAGTGAACGTGTGGGACTGGAAGGCGGGAACAAAAGTTGCCTCCAATAAAGTGTCATCTAGGGTCAAAAGTGTCTCCTTCGCGGAAAACGGATCCTATTTTGTCACTGTGGGGAACCGCCATGTCAAATTCTGGTATTTGGAGTACTCCAGAAACGCAAAGGTAAGATACTAGTCTTAAGTAGTCTCCTTCGTAATTTGGAGTTTTCTCGCGATCACCCTCTTCAGGCTAATCTAATTATACACCTGGACCACTTTCGCCGACCAATCTACGTCGCTGGTGGGGTCCATTTCAGAGATGGGCGAATCCAAGTCCGGATTCGAATCTAGATTCGTCCTTTTAGCCGGATTTGAATCTTCTGCTTGTCAGGCTGGATTCGGACTCGGATTCCAAACCCCCCTTATCTTACGACTCCGCTCAAATTTCTAGTCTACGTTCTTCCAGCTTCCGTTTCCCAGTTTGTACAGTGGGCTTAGGCAATCCAACTTTTTTATCTCCACCACCAACTATCCTCAGTAATCTATCACGTAATCTGATTACCTCAGATAGCAGTTATTTTTGTCACTTCTGAATTTTAAACTATAACCTGTGTATATGATTTGATTGTTGTTAAGGTCGGATTCGAATCCGGTTTCGATTCTGGATTTTTGACTAGCCCTGGATTCGGATTCGAATCCTTTCATGATCGGATTCGCCTATCTCTGGTCCATTTCATTCCTCAGTATTCATTCCCAATTCCTCCTCGGTCTAAGAGTCATGTGCTGTGAATAAGAGACACCTGTATATGCGGAGACAACTCTTTGTAGTAATGTGCCCTCCAGAAACTCCCGAAGCGCAACCCGGACTAGGTTAGTCGCTTCCCGAATCTCAGCCGGGCTGTGATGAGGGGTAGAGAGAAAAAAAAAAAAAAAAAGGTGGGGGAGATGAAAGATAAGTGATATTTAGAAAAGTGTTTATAAGTTTTGTGGTAAAATGAAGTGGAGAAGATTGGGAAAATATCCATCTTGGCGCAGACCGTCCTGGTTAAACCGGGTCCGCGTTTCGTTTAAATGCGGGCTCTACCCTCCGATACTTAACAACCAAAGACGGGTTCATGCGGTTTGGATTCGGAATATATTACAATTCCTCCTCGGTCTAAGAGTCATGTGAGACCTCCAGAAACTCTGATCATGATAGGCGTCGATAGTAGGCCTATTCTAATTGTCGGAAGTTGACTCAAACAGCATACATGGATCTGAATAAAAGCCTTTTGTTCTGCCTCAAAATAAAGCTTTTCAGCCGAAACTTGCCTGAAATATATGCACCCTTTCTGTTTTAAGGATGTTTATAATAGCTCGATCGTGATGCCGTCGATAAAACGGGCGTTATTTCAGCCGTGAAAAAAAAAAGTAACGGCTTCCTTTCCTCCATAATGCCACTGAGTGCGAGTAAAAGTGTAAATTTGCTCAAAGTTCCGGATGAACTTGCGTTTTCTTTTTTTGTCTGTGTGATTAGTCGGTTAACATTTTTTAGTAACTAGGTTGTAAATGTGGGTACTTTAAGGTTAATTGTATAGAATGTGATGATTGTGGGTGAGGGTCATTCATTTCGCACACGAACGTAGACTCTCTAGTCTCAATTCTAATCTTCAGGTTTGCTCTGTAGAAACCTGGCCTCTGTAGTCTCAAAGGATAGCTTGAATCCTTCGAGATTATCGTGCAAACAGACGGACGGACGTTTTGAGGTCCCAGCGACAGTGTAAGCAGGTGTTAGCCATCCGGTTTGAAGATACATCATAGATTATCAACCAAGCCGGAAAATAGACACCATCATGGTAGGCTCCATCATTGTAACTTAGGAAATCAGCAAAGTAACCGGAATTTGGAACTGTCCCAGTATTTAAAATCACCATCACAAGTGATGGTGATTCTGGTTGCTCGCTTGGATCACTCACATCAGCGAAGGCGGCAAAGCTTAGAGCGATTCGACGCGTTTATGTTCTCTTTTTGGAATCAAATCAAGATGGTTGTGGATGCCAATTATTCTTGTCCTTATTCTTATTAACCTCTGCTGTAAAATTTCAATACTTGTAGGCCAGTGGAGGACCAGTTGTAGGCCCTTTGTTCGCAAAATCTTGGGATTACAGGGATAGGGACATATATTTGAACAATGCACAAAACGGATACATCAGCTACGATGGTTTGGCACATTCGACTTTAGAAGGGTTTATGACCCCCCCCCCCCCCTCCGAACATTACCACATTGAGGACTTTACCCCCATAAGAACAAAGTCTGGTAATCAAACATATAGGGTAACAGACCCTTTTTTTTAGCATACTTTCTCATCCATAGATTGGGTAAGTGTTTGATGCGCAAGCAGTTTTAAATCTAAAGGAATCGACCGTAAATAGTGGGTTATTGTGGGTGGTACCTTGGTTCAGGTTCAGGTTCGTTTATTATTTCATTGATTGTACACAGGTAAATTAACAAATACTCCCGGCAGAGGGCAAAACAAGAGTAGCAAGGGAGTGATAAATGGGATGCGGCTAGGGCCCATCGTATGTAGGGACATGGAGGAATTAAATGCGTATGTCGTGTTGTAACTTTCCACATATCTTCCTGGTCTCTTGTGGGGTAAGTTCGATCGGGCAGGCACAGGAGAAGGAAACTTGACGAAATAGGTTCCTTCGTAAGTCGCATTAGGTAACAATTTGTTAACCTTTGCTAGACAAAACTGGGGGAGGTATAACAAGTATTTGGGGAAAAGAGGCAGGGTTGAAAAGAGATTCTGACGCTGGCCTCAAACTGGGCTGTCACATTAATCTGTATCCAGCATTTATGTTTCCTTGTAGTCTTCAAAGTTATGGGTTACAGCTGGAAGATCGGGGTTACCAGATGAAGATCTGGAGTTGTCCTTTTACATTTTGTATTTAGTGTTACTTTATACGTCGCTGGATAAACATATTTAACGTATGGGACGCTTACTATTTAACTAGATTTGTTACTTCCTAAAACAACCTGGCGGTCATTAAATTGTAAACCCGTCATTTTTGTAACGCCCGTGGTTTTGATAGAGGGAAACGTGATTTGGTCTTACTGGAAACAAAGCAAACTGGTTTTTGGGATCCCAAGGAGGGATGCCTGTCACTTCGTAAAAGTTGTCAGTCTGTCCGTCTTTTAGCACGATAACTCTCGGAAGGGGTTGAGGTATTTTGATCAAGCTTGGCATCGGGATTGTTTGGGTCAAAGCACAGGTCAAGTTCGAAGATGGGTTCATTAGCCCCATATTTAGGGGACAAATTTTGTTTTTAAAAGCTAGTGAAATAATCGGTTTAGGGGCAAGGGGGCATGCTGAATCCGAATATGAAATATATTTTCCCTCCGAACAAGTAGTTCACCCGGAATCAGGCAAAAACTGGAAAATTTCTGAAAAGTATAAGATTAATCTGAGATTGATTAGGGGTTCGATTTAGGGGTAAGGATGCCTGCTGAGTCCGAGTATGAAAATTATTTTATCGCAGGAATGCCAAAACCGACAAATTTGTTTGTAGTAAAAGTTCCATTTGTATTTGATAAGATGTTCGATTTGCGGGTAAGAAGACATGCTGAATACGTATATAAAATCATCTCCTCACCGGCCATTGCAAGGCCAATTGTCGCCCAATTTTTGCTATTATGATTTAGAAACAGATTAAGGTCAAATAGGTAATCATCTGAGAAAACCACGTTTAGATATGGATTCAACATGTGAGTGTTACCTCCATAAGTCATTTGACGACACTGATCGAAACTTCCTGCCTTACTTTCTGGTCTCAGCTGCATTACGGGTGAACTGTTTGTCCGGCAAAAAAATAAAGCTAAAAAACGAATTCAGCGTATCTCCTTACCAGGCCCGTATCCAGGAATTTATTTCGGGGGGGGGGGGGGTTTGCCTGCTGGTCGGACAAAAATGTACAAAAACACATAGATCAGAGGGAAAAGCCTATACAAATCGTTATTTTTGTGTGTTTCGGGGGGGGGGTCAACCCCCTAACCCCCCTCCTGGATACGGCCTTGCTCCTTACCCATTGCAAGACATTGCAAGGCCCAATTGTCGGCCCAGTTTTTGGGATCCCATCGGAACCTTTGGTCTTGTTCGTGAATGTGCCAACACTGGCAACACAGTGCCAACAGAGGGAAGAAAATACATCAAACCAAAGATGAAGGGGACAAGGGGTCGCCCTTTAAAAACACAGATATTTGAAAACCGATGTATGTAGCTAAATTATGAACAGTGAGTCATGTGCTCTTGGCCATAACAACCTGTCAGCTAAATAGGCTACGTCAGATCATATTTGACTAGGCCGATGTCCGTGTAAATGTGTGCCGCGCTTAGTTGCTTACCTCTCGATTGTTTAACATTCCCGTATTGTAATTAGCTACCTATCAGATCTCAGTGTTTGCATAGTGCTGACAGGATCCCCAAGAATATCTCTAAATCTCGTGCCTAATATATACCGGGTCCATCTGTTATAAGTGATTTCTGGTAGACGTGACATTAGTTTTCACCCAGGGGTCTCTCCCTTTGCCGGTAATGTCGGGGTGTACACGAGGAAGAGCATAGGCCTATTACAGTTTCTATTTTGATTAGGTTCTGTTAGCTTTTATGTCAACCTATATCAGATGTAAATAGGTTTCTCTATCATTTCGATATTGGCTGTGGCCTAGTCTGTTTGGCTAGTTTAATCGTTTTCCGTTATTTGTTTTCTCAAGAAACTACTCATAGTTCAAATTATTCGTTTCAAAGAGCCAGAAATTTCCTCCGTTCATTCTATGAGACAGACAGCCTGTCAATAAAAGATTTAATCGCTATGATATTAGTCTTCGATTGTCTTTAGTTTACATGGGAGTAGAGGATGAATTCCCTCACTTTGCATATTCACAAGACTGATTGGAGAGTTGAGACTTTTTGTCATGAATGAGTCAACAAATTAGTGAATGGGGGAGGTCTAATATTCTCTAATCACTAAATCAGTACGACGTTTCGCTATTAGCTCTAATTCATCAGTGAAAGCTGTCGTGACCGGATGTAAATAATAGTTGATGGAATCTACGAAGTGTTTTCCGTTTTCACCTTGTATTCTTTTGCAGTTAACAAATGGTCACTAAACTCTGTATTAAACGACTTCTTTTGCTTATCCTGCGAGTTGGTTTGTCCCTAGCTCCCTTATGAAATTGCAAGCTTCTGAAATCCCCCCTTTTGCCATTGCTCCGTTTTTGGGATCCCAAAACATAAGTGGAGGATTTTTGCTATACATCGCAAAACTTTTCCGTCCGTCTGTCAGCACGATAACTCTGGAATGGATTGAGATATTTTGATGAACTTGGTGTGCGGATTCTTTGGGTCAAGGTAAAGGTCGAGTCCGTAGATGGGCTCTGTAGCCCTACATTTAGGGGTGGTGGAGGGGGTCCAAATATTTTTAAACATCTAATGTAATAATCGTTTAAGAGGTAAGAAGACATTCGGAACATGATTATGAAAACCATTTTCTTGCCGGACAAGTAGTTCGCCCGGTATCCGCCAGAACCTTAAAGTTTGTTTAGAGTAAACGTTTTATTTGCAGTTGATTAGATGTTCGATTTAGGTGTAAGAAGACATGCTGAACACTTATGCGAAAATCATTTTCTACCCTGACAAGCAGTTCGAACGGAATCCGGCCGGAACCGGAAAATTTGTTAAAAGCAAAAGTTTTGATTAGATGTCTGATTTATGATTAAGAAGAGATAAGTTAAAGTTTTATTTGATGTTCGCTGTAGGGGCAAGGGGATACGCTGCATCGTTTTTTAACTTTGTTATTTTGCCGGACAAACAGTTCACCCGTAATGCAGCTGAGACCGGAAAGTAAGGCAGGAAGTTTCGATCAGTGTCGTCAAAATAGATATGACTTATAGAGGTAACACTCACATGTTGAATCCATATCTGAACTTGTTTTTCTCAGATGATTACCTATTTGGCCTTAATCTGTTTCTAAATTTTAATAGTAAAAATGTTCAAGGAGTCTGGCGAAGACTGGATCTCGCAAAGATAAGACCCAATTGAATGTTTCTTTATTATTATTAGTGAATGAGGGTTGGATTGGCTGGGGGGGGGGGGGTGGAATGAGAAGGTTAAAACGAGAAATGTGTATCATCGTGTGTAATAGGTGAGTAAAAGTGGTAGGCCATCGGTGTATCCATTGTTTTGGACTTCTTTTGTTTTGCTTGCTTTTCCCACTTTTTAACCATTCAGTTTCCAAATATTTTGAGTCCAGCAGCCGCGTCGGAGAGCAGGAAGGCTGGATAGAGTTGACGAGCGCTGACAAGAAAATCGCTAATTTCACTTGGAAAGTAATTGTGTTTTTGAAAACGCTATTTCTGAGCCATTTCATCTTGAAAAGATCATTTCTAGTAAGAGTTGTGCTTTAAGCAGCAACAGCTTATGCTGAGGACCTTTTTAAGCAAACCAGACTATGTTTGATGCGTGTTTGGTCAGGGACCAGTCGATGGGTTTGACAGTCTCGATTTGGCGCACACCAAGTACTGTGCCCGGTACTACAGCGGCCGACACCGGTTGCCACTTGTTGAAATATTAAAATCAACAGGTTTAGAGGCTGTGAAAGATGAATATCCTAATTTATAGGCCGTTGCGGTGCTGGCACCGCGGGTTTCGGCTGGTGCCGGAAAAGGGTATAAGCTACGCCAAGTGCCGGGGAGTGGGTAACCCCTCGGGACCCATACACATTGATGTATAATCTGTGTAATACGGGTGAATGAAGGAAGAGGAATCACCGTTGGACCTCGGTCCTGTACTGTATTCGGTAGCGTGGGGGCGGGGGCTCTTGGGGTCTTTCTCCTAGGGTGTTATAGAGTCAAACGAACTTGAGCGCGAGTATAGGTTTAATAACGGTTTCAACTTACTCAATACATGGAGTGCATACACTTGTTCACTGGACTTAAGACTAGGCTAAGATCGACTCACTTACGTCTTAGAGTGACTTAATTAATATATGGATATTCGTCCTTACATACCTGAATGATGCCCTAAAGAAATGGCGCGTAGTGAGCAGTGCCATAAGCAATGTAAGATTATGTAAGAACAGATTGCTTGTGATAAAAAAGGGACGTGAGAGTCCTTTGAATTGAATAATGATTCAAGGGACTTTCGCATACTTGGGTATCTATTCGAGGGGAACATCGGGGTGATCATAGAGAGCGCCTGGGTTCCTCTCACTATATTTGGACATTGAACTTTATACATCCCCTCACTCGGTTATTGAACTGTGAACCCCCCATCCTGGACCCTTGGTATAATATATTTGTGGTCATTCCGATGCAACAGCAATCACTAGCCAACAGTTCTACGAGCAGTTCTAGAGTCCTGGAATACGACTATGAGTTTGATTAAATAATAGGGGTTTCCGCTGTATCCGTAATCGATCCCATAATTACCTCAGATTCGCTTGTAGCGACTTCTTGATTATGTCGAGGTTTCAGTTCTTCGCGACAACATCCTGGGAATCTGAATAACTGCGCCACCGGATTCACGTGTGTTGAACTTAACGAGATGTATATTAATTGAGCGCATCCAACCGGAAAGCTACGGGTACCGCCATAATAAAACCATCTATCACTCTAACGTTCAGTTTAATTTTGACGTGTTTTCTTCGAATCCTTTTCTGTCATTTTCGCGTGCGGTCAAAGCAAATGCTTGATAAGGATTGGAAAATACGACTGTGGAGGGGTCAATTGTCTTCACTTTGACCAAGCTTTTTTTTATGAATGAATGTATGCAGCTTCAATCCCACTATATTTCACACGGTATAAAAACCGGTGTATGAAGAAAGAAAAGAAAAAGCGTAAAAGAGAAAGAAAGGAAGAAAATAGAACTATCCCGAAAAGAAGACTGTAGTATCATCGCGCAATACAGGGAGTTCTCCTTGCGATGCGAACGGGATGGTTCTTTATGGTTCGACAATGCTACATCTTGTGAGTTTCTAGTCCATGGTGGTGGTAAATTATGAAATCTGGAAATGTGAGAAAAGAGTTAACTCCCGATGTTCGTAGCCTACATGTCTGACTCTCTCTTCAGATTTGTTGTCCTAGAAACTTGTATCCCTGTACGTATGTGTTTTCTTTCTTTCTATCATCTCTTTCGCAACATCTTCAAAATCTTCTACTTCCATGCGTCTCAAGAATCGGCTGCGCCTCGCCTGAGTTGCGCAAGACCAACTCGACCGAGGTATTAAGTATATGGGGATTGGGGAGTAGGAAGCCGGTGAGAACTCCCTCCTTCCACTCTCATCTCCCACTATTTATAATCGTCCTTAAGGCATCCATTTCCTTCCTATTATACTCCGCCTTATTGCTACTTTCCTTGCTCTTTTAACTATTTCTTCTTTCAACTCTTTCTTATTTTCTTTATCTGTTGATATATTTTTTTTCACCGCCTGCACGTACAGTGATCTCACTTTAGGCGTTCTTCCGTGACACAATTGTGGGCCACACACTTTTGAGTGTTTTTCGCGGAAACACGATTGTGATACAAGTTGAAACTCGCGGAAACGCCCCATTTGTCTATTTTTTGGGCGGTAATTTCAATGTCTGAAAATAAAAATAAAATTCATGAAAATCTCAATAAATAGAACTCCAGTCTTAAGTCCTTACCATTCCGTACAAAAAGCATACTCAGTTTTAAGTCTATATGCTTGAAAAAGTAGTTATTTTTATTGTTTAGACACTATCTTGCTGCTTAGTTTGAATTTCCCGCCAGAATCGAGCCACAAAATCGACTATCACCTCGCCTGTTGTTTGTCGAATTTGAGCCACAAAGCGAGCCACGAAAATCTTGTTGGTGGCGGAAACAGACTTGTGGGCCGCACGAAAGACCGCGGAAACTCTCTTTTCGAGCCACAGTCGACCCACAAACTGTTTTTGGGAGCACGGAAAAACGCCCTTTGTGAGACTTGAGGGATAAACGTCGGGGACTGGATTGCTGGTTAGTTTCTTCCAGTCCCCGGCGTTGTCGCTGAAGCTCAATAGCCTGACGAGGACTCTTGCCAAGACGGGCCGAAATATTTCTGCCAAAGCATCGTAGCTTACGAATCCGTTTTTAGCAACTAATTCAAGGAAATATATGTTTCTGAGGAATACGGCGTCCGCGATGTCTCGTGATTCCAGTGCGATACATAAATGTTCCTTCAGCCCCAGCTGACTGCGAATCATATTTGATGGTGCATAACAGATATGTCAACTGATATTTATTGGAGCTATATTTTGGCCCTTCTTGGCAGGGGTCCTCTTCAGGCTCAAAACTGCTGAAGTTGGAAAAACGAACTTGTGGGAAACACAAGTGAAAACACTTGTGTTTCCCTCAAGTTCAAGTGCAGTGAAAACACTTGTGTTTCCCACAATTTCGTTTTTTCCTTGCCAAGAAGGGCCGAAATGTAGCTCCAATAAAATTCGGCTGACGTATCCGTTTTGCACCATCAAATATGAGTGTAATGCGTTTACACTGGTAATAGACCTCATTGTGCAATCGCGCTAGTGAACAACAATACTATTGTTGATTTTTTTTTAGTACAAGGAACCCGTGCCTATTATGGGCCGGTCAGCGATCCTCGGTGAACAGAGGAACAACGATTTCTGTGACGTCGCGTGCGGTCGAGGAGAAACAGCCGATTCGACTTTCGTCATCACTAAAACAGGACTCCTATGCGAGTTCAACAATCGGAGGCTATTGGACAAATGGGTGGAGTTAAGGGTAAGTCTTGACCTTTTATAGTTTTTGGGATTGTTCTGTTTTGCCCATCATGGTTGGGAACGAGGAGCTACCCGTTAAGGTTTAACTGACAGACGCGGAGAATTTGAATTTCACCAGAAGCCTGCATTCCCGTGTGTTGTGGCCGCTAACTCCCCTGGAGAGAGTAGGAAAGTGATGATAAGAAATGTGGGGATACCTGTGACTTCTTAGAAGTTATCCGTCTGTCAGCATGATAACCCTCGAAGGGGTAGAAATATTTCTTCAAACTTGGTATGAGGACCCGTTTGGTCAAAGGTCTTAGGGGTGGGGGATAGGTTTCATATTAGGCGATGATATAAAATATTTTTTAAAGCCAATGAGTTTTATGGGTAAGGTGACGTGCTGAATCCAAATCTGAACTTTTTCCTGCCGGACAAACATTCGTAAAAGTTAAAAGTCTTTTCTGAAGTCGATTGGATATTCGGTACTAGGACAAGGAGTTAATTTTAACTTGTAAAATTACAAGTTAAAAATTATATTCTTTTTTTTAACTCGATCAGCTCTTTCGGATGATATTTTGTCATTTTGTGGGAGAGTGTGAGGAATTGAATGAGCTGAGACAACAGTTGTTTGGAGTGAGAGCGTGTGGGAGTGAGTGGATAATTGAGAGAATGAAAGAGAAAAGTATCCAGGCTATTCAACTGTTTGGAAGGTTCCTCCTGATAGGGTTAGCACACAGGGAAAATTTGTATATCCTTGTAGTTATAAATACTGGCATAGTGTTCTTGTTTTTGTAAATTTTTTCTTTTGTTGTTTTTGTGCGATGGCCCTTGTTGGCTTTTATGCATTAAATATTTAAATATAAGATAGGCCACCGTTGCATTTTAACAACTCTGTCTCTCTGGAAAATTTGAAATTGTGACAGGTTACTCTTGGCCAAATTTAGCCTAGCCTATATCTCGGAAACGCTCAAGCGGCGGAAATGCGCCTGGCGATATTCGTTTTCGGTGAGATTAACTACACCAGGAGCACCTATCAGCATTGTTATACCCTCTGGTTATACCCATGCTAAGTGAAATAAGCCAGATACAGAAAAGTCTTTTTTTATCCCACCCTTTCTACCGAAACATCCTTCCTCCATCCTTTAAACCGGAAAGAACCAGACCTCCAAGAGAAGCAGCTATGAAAGTACCAACACTCACACCTGTCGCTTGTAAAACTGAAAGGTACCGTAATAGTTTTGTGCCTAAGTTTACCTTGTATCAATTAACCTTACCTGAATTACTGCATTTATTCTGTAGCAATTGTAAATATGTTTTAGTTGTAGGTTGACAAGTGCCAATTAATTGGCTCGCGCATGAAATGTTGTGCCGCATTTATTTGAAATTAAATTAAATTAAGTCCTCCCTTCTCGGTGCGAAAGCCCTTTAAGACTATGCTGAGGCCGTCTGATGCTGCCGATGATTGTGATTTGAAGTAAATCGACAGCGGACCGCTACTGAAATAGCTGAATCACATTTTTCCCTTTGTGGAGAAACCTATTACTCCCAAAAAACCCTTGCCGCGCTTCACTACTCGAAATTATTCAGCGTAAAATGACGAGAAAACAAAGATCTTTTCATTGGCGCTCGTTTTTTCCTGGAATGTACATTGGCCTTTGCCGAGTTGTTTGGGAGTGTAAACATCCTTCTAAAATAATTACCGGTTACGCGAAAATTATCGTATCTTCCTGGACGGAAGAGGAAATGGGAATGGTTGGAGAAAGTGAAAAAAAAAACTAAATGTGGGAATAGCTCCATGGCCTTTAGTTTGTGCTGAGTCACGTTTTGGATGAAGTCTAAAGACGATGTTACCATTTTTGATGGTTTGTTGACATGAACTAGCCTACAGCTACTGAACAATTATCAGATATGTACGATATCCAGCCATATGGCCATACTTCTGTTAGTCTTCTTTGTAGGATGCTAATGGCCGTGTTTGCGTTATATTATTATTGTTATTAATATAAGTGGAATTTTGTTCGGCCCTCAGCTCATGTTTAAAAAAACTTTTCCCGTTTTTGGGATCCGAATTGGAACTGGGAGTAGGCCTACTGAGGACTTTTTGCATCTGCCCGACCGTCTGTCTGTTGTCCCGATAGCTCCCGAACGGATAAGATGCTCTAATGAAATTTGGTTTGTTTCATGAAAGATAGATATTAAGTTCTTGAAGGGCGTTATGCCTCAGATTTATGGGGGAAATGGGTGGCTTGGAAATTGCGTATCGCTTGAACATTTCATGTTGCCTTCGTTACACTTTCTAATTAGTTAAATATGTCCTACACCTAGGAACCGTTAAGTTATTAACCTGGGCATTCACGGTTATTCATAATTCACAAACTGGCAAACAAATTATTTATATTGTCGGAAGTCTCCAAAAGATTGAACACAGTTTTATTGCGCATAGCACGATAAATTTACATTTTGAATAGCGAAATTGTCTTTGGTTCTGTAATGCTGGTTTTGTGGCCTGTACGGTATTTGACCTCAAATCGTTGACCGCGTGGAGTGATAACATAAAGCAGCTATGATTGCGATACATCAAAATGCCACCTTGCAATTTCATCTCAGCGTGTGCGAATTGCGATTTACTCAGATATACCTTTTTAAGGGCAATAACCATCAATTTTGATAAGGGAGTTTAGGATTAGGATGTAGAAGAATCTGAAGATACCTTTTTGGGGTAATCAATGTGTGTCGGTGATTAGTATTCAAGGGGCCCTTTTGCTATCCCGATGAAAAATGTATCTCAAAATAGTATTATGAAGTTGTACGAAAAAGTAGCATGCAGTACTAACTGATGCTACTACATCCTTCTACTTCAAGGCTACCGTTCTACTACATACTACTGCATGCTATTATTAGCAAGACTGGATGCTACTATGGCAAGACAGGATGCTACCTGATACTACTACATAAGATTGGACCAGTCTGAGGCACAGTATGATAGTATTCTTTGCTATTTCATAGTATTACATGCAACTTTTTCGTACAACTACCATACTACCACGCAGGCTATAAATTTTTCATCGTGATCCAAAGCGGTCAAGGTTAGGTTCTGGTACATCCATCTTTTCCAGTCTCGTCATTTTTGCGGAATAATAGCGTTATAGAAAGCCGAAAACGACTTTCAGTCTCGGAATGAGTACGCAACATTTAAACTAGTTTTTCTGCCTTTTAAAAGTTAGATTTAAATATATGGTGGATAAACCTATTTCTGTGGCTTTATTAAGGGTGGACTCAGTTCTTATCGTTCTGACAGGTCTGACCACACCTTCGATAGTTGTGCTCCTTTCGCATGGTAAGACATCGATGAATAAAACCTGATGTATAAACATTTTGGCATTGGCATCGTTTATACTGATTTAAAACGATGCTGCGATCTCCGTGTCCAAAGTTGAAGGAGAAATTTCTGGCACCCACTTGCACACGGGTTGCTTGTGATTCATACAGCTCCAAAATTATTGCTGCAGACATTTTTCTCTGGAAAAATCATGTTAGTCCACCAGGTGTCACACCAGTTATTGCATAGCTTGGTGGAAAGCGCACCAGTTATTGCATAGCTTGGTGGAAAGCGTGGGTCATACACAAATCCACAATTTTTGGGTGCAGAGATCCAACTTCAGGGCAAACCCCCATGCTCATACGCTAGTGCACACTGCCCTGGGGCCGAAGCCACAGTATTTCCATGCACCAACAAGGGTTTCTCAACTCGCAATGCGAGTGTAGCTTCGTACCTTCGTTCGTCAAATTTTTTAATGCCCATGACGAATTGTGAATGTGACCATTGAATGTACGCAAGTTTGAGGTTTACTGTTACAGTGATGGTCAAGTTGACGATTGTGATTTATAGGCCATTGACGACAATACTTCTATTCGGCATGTCCGTGGAAAGTATTTTTAAATAAATTGAATTGAAATTGAATTGAAAAAATCTCTGGCAAAAACAAATTTACGTTTCATATTTTCAGTTCCACAAACTCATCATGGGGGTACTGTCCACTTGCTCCTGGGCATGGTGCCCCACGTGTGTGCGCCATAATAATAATAATGTATTTCTGAACCAAAAAATCAAAGCCGAGTAGCAATAAAAGAAACAAAACAAACACTTAGCAGGTACTTATAAGTTGACTGGGGCAATTTCCCAGCAAGCTCCGTAAGTTTCGACACGATATCCGGGAAACTGTAAACAGATATGAGGTCCCTATTTCTGTACCATGGAGGCAGATACAATAGAAAGCGGGAAAACAGGAAATAATAAGAGTTGCCCCCAAAAGTGAGGATTTGTCTGGAAAGCGCCATGGAAACTAAAACAGCATTGGCACTCTTCGTACTCCTTGATTACTAATAATAGTAGGTTTAGTATTGAGCTTTTGAGCTCGGGGAATTTGTAATATTGTCACAACTACAAGTAATATTTTTTCGTTATCTTTTATAAAGAATCTGCTGCATTTTCTTTCCCGATGGGATGGGCACTGCTAGGCCCCGATGTACACGATCCCGTCCCCCCCCCCCGCGCCCCGACTTCCTCCTCCCTACACCACATACCACCTGTACACTAGGGCGGCCAATGCACATACCTAGTTCTTACTTATAGCCAAATTCACTATTCACCAAGAACGCGCTGTAGCAAAAGATCTTCACAGCTATCTTCCACTATAATTTATGGCGCATTTTGCGTTCCGTACATGGTATCAACAATATCTATTCTTTATTTCTTTATTATTATTATTATTTCTAACAAGATAATTTATTCTTGATCCTATACTGTTCCGGTGTGTACGACATTCTACGGAAAAACGACATCTAAGTCTTCAAGAATATGTCCTACTATAAGCTTTGTAAATTTTTACTTCGTTCCTCTTGTAAAATTATTTTTTTTCACTGAATTTTAGGCCCAATTCGACATGTAGTCGAAATTGTCGACGTTCATGTTGATTTATCTTTTTGCTGTTTTAGGTAAGTAAGTAATTTATTTATGACCCGCCATTTCGAAAAGGCGGAGTAAATGAAGAAAATATAGAAAATAAACAAAACGCATAAACACATAGAAAAAGACACTTAATTTTCAATCTTCGGTCAGGAAGCAGTGGACGACGTTGTGCGCTGGTTTGGCCCTGTTGTCCATGATTTTTTATTATATACAAATATACTATCTTGTACTTTGATAGAGCGCAATCCTCCCCCTCAATTTAGGGTCACTTTTCCCACTGTCTGGTATGGTCAAGTGCTGAATGTCACCTTTTCGTCAGACATATACTTCATTCTTGGAAACCCATGTTTTTGTTCAGATAAGAAGACCAAATAAATATTTGTTCATAAAAGATCGGGCAGAGCACCATCTATTTTTGTTCGTAGGTTCGCGTCATCTAACGTCCTGTCTGCTAAAGTTCAATGGGAAGATCGCCCAATCTTTATTTCCTTCGATATCCTAAGACGAAATGTTTCACGACTCGCCATCCTTCATTTATTTTGGACAAAGATAAGCGTGATTTTTTTCGTATAACTGTCGAACGTCTAGCGCTTGTTTTGTTGTTTTTTAATACTTAAATAAAATTGCATAACAGCGTTTTCTTGATGTTGATTCTATAAGTTACAATATTTGTACAACAATTAATGTCACGCGATCAGTAGGAAATCTTTGATCTTTATTTGCAAAAGATTCAACGGTATTAAACCATAATTACTACCCATTGCACTTATAATAAGCTCAGCTCGGCGACTGCGTGTAAAAATTAACCTTTAATGATTTCTTGTAATTCTCCGCTTGGGTCGGGTAATACCGGGGATTATGTATTTAATAAAGGGGAAAATTGGGTTTACCTGCTACGGAGGCGTCTAACTTACTGGAAGCGTGGCTAAGGGCTAGCAACGAAACGTGAAAGCTTAAATTGCTTTTGCTATTTGTGGGTCTAGGAGCCATAAAAACTTCGAACAGAACAGTTACTGTAAGATAAACGTGTGTTAGCCGTCTTCTCAGCGATTTGATTATTTCTTGCCCAGAGAGCCTTGTATTGAAACAAAAAAGGCATTGTATGTGGTTTTACGTCCTGCTGCCAGGCCAAAATGCTGAGTTATGTCGGCTTGTGTTTGCATTGTCTGTTGTTCTTTCAAATATTCACGCTCGGCACGAGCGTTGTTGTCTTTAAAAGCAGTACAGAGGATAAATGCGATATCATTTGGAATATTCACCGTCACCCAACAGGTCTTGTTCGATGATAGCACAGTGTTGAAAAACCGGAACAAAAAGAGCCTTCATCCGTTTGTTAACAATCGGCATTCGGCTGATGTAGGGGTATAATGTTATCGCTGGTCACACATTCATGATATATAAATATTTCACCGAAAGTGATGGATGAGTAGGTTCTAGTTTCCTGTTTTCACCATTAACCCAAAATTGTAAAACTCGTCGGAAAAGTTCAGTTTATCAGATGTCAGCTGGATTCTGAAATGTTACTTCTTAATTTTCTTCGGTTTCTTCTTTCGAATTTTGCATCAGTTTTGCATCTTCACCAAGAAGATGGCGTTCAAACGAAATTGGAATGGAAGAAGAAACATATTTCAACATTCATCGTAAAATAAATAAAAAATACTATTGCAGCTTAATGTTTGTGCAGAAGAAAGCGAAAACAGTTTGCTGTTAGCTAATATCAAGTTCGTCATTTCACGATTTTATCAGCAAGTAACAAAACCAAGGTAGTTGGACATTTTAAGTGTTCAAATAAGCATAGGCTACCTCTACTGTGCTGTAGTCAACTCTTAATTTGCCTATCGAGCATGACATCAGATTTTTCTTTTCAGACCTCACTGGCGAATTCGATAGCAGTAGGAGAGAATTTGATATTCATCGGTTGTGCTGATGGCATTGTCAGGTGCTTCAGCCCTCACACGTTGCGCTTCGTGACCACGCTCCCAAGAACCCATTACTTAGGCGTGGACGTTTCCTTAGGACTGAATATCAGGTATGTTTAGGAGGCCACTGGTACTAAATGATTCGATATCAGGTCAAGTTGAGTAGGTCTTCTTCCAAAACGGTGATATTCATTCCCTATTGGTAATTTAAAAATCGGACTGTGATGGCGCGTCCAAGGGGAGAATCAGCCGCTTAAATAAAAAAGATCACATTTACTATTTAATTTTCCATAGCAATACAGGAGTTATTTTTATGAAGAAAAAGTCTGGCGCCAAATTCAAGTTATGAGTTCCACGTCCCCCATTGACGCTGACATATTGGTAGAACGAAATAGACATTTTTACAACCCGAAACATGAATTTGTGCGGGTTATAACGTTTCAAGGCAGCAAATACGAGTATATTGTAAATTTCATATCTTTTGAAAGTCATAAGATTTCACTGGCAATTCAGTCCAAAAATGTAGTGCGACTGGGTCCGACGTTGTCGTCGGTCTGTTGAATAGGGCCTTCATTTATGGCGCCGGCACGTCTCTTGACACGTGCACTTGCCGTTATGCTCCGTTATTTTTGTTATTTATTGTTCATTTTTTTTTGCCCTACGAGGAAGGGAGTTTATGATAAGAGGAGTGCAAGAGAAAACAAAAAATAATAAATAATAAAAGATGGAAGTTTAATAATCATTACCTTCGTAGTAATCGGAATCGGTTAATTTTCTGTGAAGAGTCTTTAAGCTACCAAGGTTTTATTATACCAGGGTTCAGAGCCAGTTTAAAACAATCATTTAAATTTTAGAATTCAGTGAACGTCATATCCTTTTAGCTCACCCAGAATATCCATTTCCCCTTGTCGAAGATTCCGCGTTCAGATGAACGAAGAGGATGACCTTCAAGCAAAAATCCGTAAGCAGCTAGTAAAAAATGTATCAGGTGTCGTATGGCACCAGAGGCAGAGTTCTGTCGTTAGGTCTCAATTAGGGGCTTCTGTCTTATTGGACTGAAGGCGCGTTCCAAGACTCACAAGTTGTGACGTAGGTGCGAGGAGACCGGATATTAAGATTAGTCGAAACTGTATTGGATCAGAATCCCCGTGGACATTAAAGTTATTTAATATTAATTGGTTTCTTTAAACAAGAGCTACGAGATCATTTTGTTCCGAGTAGGTGGTGCTAGAAAGTAGGTGAGAACGTCACATAATACTTCAGCCTAGAAATTACCACCGTATATTGAAACAATGTTTACGACGAATATATGTCAGCTAAGATTCTTCATCGGCGATATTTCGGCCCTTCTTGGCAAGGGTCCTCGTCAGGCTGTCAATCTTCTGGTTGAACTTCGGGGGAAGGAAACAAACCTGTAATAAATCTGTTTCCTTCCCCGAAGTTGACCCAGAAGATTGACAGCCTGACGCGGACCCTTGCAAAGAAGGGCCGAAATATCGCTGATGAAGAATCGTAGCTGACGTATATCAGTTGTAAACATTGTTTGAATACATGTTTCAAAGTCAGTTTGGGCTCAAAGAATATTTAATTACCACCGGCTATGAAGCTCCACTCAAGTCTGAGCATTTTTCGGAAAACAACTCCGGTACATTCCTCCCCCCCCCCACGGTCGTCAGATCCGCTCTGGACCCTAAAATATGCCATCTATGGCAAATCGTCTGTCTACTTTCCAAGTTTCATTCAAATCGGATCGTCCGTTTAAAAGTTATGAATGCCACTAGACACCAGATTATCCATCCCTCCACTACCCCACGTTGGTTGGATCATGCAAACGACTATTTTCAAGTCAGTTTGTTCGAGTCCCTGATACGCCAGCCCAGTTTCATCGTCCTAGTACAGCAGGAAGTACCAAACTCGCCGGACCACCAGAATTCCGAGCCCGCTCCCCCCAACTTGCCCCACAATGACAGAATCCGGTCCGGTTATGTCAATAGTGGATCTCGGACTTTTGTTTACTCTTACCATAGTTTCGTCTCGATTCCTCCACTCAAAGCGTTTCCCAAGATTTCCGATTCTGCTCTCCATAGCTTCCCCCAAAGTCACCGGATTCGGTCCGGATTTTAAATGGGTCGTCTGAGCCACGAGGTCTTTCCAGGCATCAAGTTTCATTAAGATCCAACCACCCGTTCAAAAGTTATAAATACCTCAAGATTCCGGATTCCCCCTCCCTCCACTCCCCCCACGATGCTCGGACCGGGGAAGTGACTATTTCCAACATAATCATAAGTTTAATCGTCCTAGCTTATGTGGAAGTGCATGAACTAGCAAAACCCGGACCGACGGACGGACAGACATTTCGATCGCTATATGGTACTTGGCCGAGCGGCAACTGCTATAAAAGTGGGGCTGGTATAGGTAGAGCCTATCGCGTCTTTGCGTATGTGAGACATAGGGAGTCTCGAAAGATCTGCTTCTTTCAGTCTAGGCCTTAACACTTGAGTCGGTGCAATGTTTGACCATGGCATTCTGCCCGGGATTACAGGGATGTTCAACTAGAGAAGAGGATAAGTCCGGGATGTTAGAGCTGTCAAATCGCTTGGTGCTGTCTGCGAAAATATTCTTTTTCCTCTATCTGAATCACCTTGCCAAAAGTTCGCTGCGAACTTTGGTTAAGTGGTTGGTTTGATGAGTTGCATATCCAGTGATTGAAACGAGATTGTGATTGTGTAATGTAAGCTGCCTTGAAACGTGATAACCTGCAAAAAGTTATTTTTCCGGTTGTACAGAGATCGATTACGTTCCATCAAGCGAGTTGCAATTCTAATCTAATCTGAATAGTCTCCGAGTCGGTCAGAAAAACGTTGTAATATGAGGATTTTAATCTGGATAGGCGATATTAATCTTGCTACTAATTGGAGCTCAAACTAGCAATTCAGGATCTAATGAACTAGGACTCGACCAATGAATGAATGAAGATAATTTTATTAACCCACGGAACTACAAGAAAACAAGTGGAGTACCAAAGGAAGTACAACACACACAAAAAATGGACACAAGAAAAAATCGAACAATAGCAACCGAGTATTGATCTTGGTGCTTGAGAGCTGTTGCTGATGTTTTTATTATGGCACTTGCCCTTCGGCCAAGTGCCATATAGCGATCGCAATTTCTGTCCGTCCGTCGGTCTGTCCAGGTTTTGCTAGTTCGGGCACTTCCACATAAGCTAGGAGGATAAAACTTGGCAGGCGTATCAGGGACCCCAAATGATTAAGTTGAAAATAGTCACTTCCCCCATCCGAGCACCGTGGGGGGAGTAGAGGGAGGGGGAATCCGGAATCTTGAGGTATTTATAACTTTTGAACGGGTGATCGGATCTCGATGAAACTTGATATTTGGAAAGACCTCATGTCTCAGACAACCAATTTAAAATCCGGACCGGATCCAGTGACTTTTGGGGAGGGGATCGAGATGAAACTTGGTTGGAAGACACCTAGCAAACACTAGATACATCATTGACATAACCGAGCCGATTCGGGCACTGTGGGGGGAGTGGAGGGAGGGGGAATCCGGAATCTTGAGGTATTTATAACTTTTGAACGGGTGATCGGATCTCGATGGAACTTGGTATTTGGAAAGACCTCATGCCTCAGACGACCTAGACGACTGTCCGTCCGTCGGTCTGTCCAGGTTTTGCTAGTTCGGGCACTTCCACATAAGCTAGGACGATAAAACTTGGCAGGCGTATCAGGGACCCCAAATGATTAAGTTGGAAATAGTCACTTCCCCCATCCGAGCACCGTGGGGGGTGTCGAGATGAAACTTGGTGGGAAGACACCTAGCAAACACTAGATATATCATTGACATAACCGAGCCGTGCCTACTCGTAAGAAGTGCCATATGAGCTCGTAGCTCTTGTTTATTTTGTTTAAGTGCCGGCCGATAAGGGCCATAATACATAACAAATTATATACTACACTTTTAAGACTAAGTTGGGAAGAACCCACAGAACACCAGCTCTTTCCATTCCAGGCTGAGACGGCTGAAATTTATGCTAGAGATATTTCCAATTAGTAGTTACTAGAAATTTTATGTATTTTATCGTAGATTTATTTTTCTAGCTTGAGCCTGAAGAGGACCCTTGCCATGAAGGGTCGACATATCGTTAGAATGTCTTAGCGGAATTTTTGGGATCCCAAAACGTAAGTGTCGGGATACCTGTGATTTCGTAAAAGTTGTCCGTCTGTCAGTCTGTCCGTCTGTTAGCACGATAACTGTTGAAGGGGTTGAGATATTTTGTTCAAACTTGGCATGAGGACTCTTTGTGTCAAAGTACAGGTCAAGTACGAAGATGGGTTCTGTAGTCTTATATCTGGGGGAGGAGTTTTAAATTAAGGGGCGAAACAAAATATTTTTAAAAAATGCGTAGGAGACACGCTGAATCCGAGTGTGAAAATAATTTTCTCGCCGGATTAGTAGTTGAAGTAGCAAGTAGTCCGGCTAAAACTGGAAAGTTTGTGAAAACTAAAAGTTTAATCTGAAGTCGATTAGAGGTTTGATTTATGGGTAAGAAGACATGCTGAATCCGAACATGAAAATTATTTTCTGCCGGGCAAACAGTTTGTTCGGCACCGGCCACAACCGAGAATTTACCATGAACTCTTAAAACCCGATCATATAGTCGAAATACCGTGAGGAGACATGCTGTTGCAGCTTTCCAACATAACAAAGATAAGCTGGCAAAATTTGACAGAATCCGGAAATTTGGATTGAAAGGTTCGCCTCTCAGTGTCACCATCTCTTTCACTCTACATGCAGTTTGCCGAGACTGGCATTCTGCTAAAAAGAGGAATTTGGTCAAGTGGGCAAGTTGGTCTGAGGTCGATTGGAGATGAGATGTTGGAATAACATGGATGCTGAACCCACGTCCAAACATGGTTATAGGTAGTAGCAAAATCGCAAAGGGGTTGGCAAAGACTGAAAGTCTTCAGGATTCTTGTGTCAGGAGCAAGTAGTCCAATAAATATTCAATATTTCGATCCCGTCGAAACCTTTGGTCTTGTTCGTTCGATCAGCGCCACCAGATGTGACTTGCAATCTGTTCGCAGTCAGCTTGGTCTGAAGGAATGCTTTTGTTATTTACAGCTGTGTACTTTGTAGAAGTAGGCTCTTGCGTTTGTCTCGAACTTTCGAACTTGACAGCACTACAAACCTTTAAATATCATTTTGCTTTTTGGGATCCCAAAATCTAGGCCTAAGTGACGGGATACCTGTGACTTGCTAAAGTTGTCCGTCCGTCCGTCTGTCTGTTAGCACGGTAACTCCTGAAAGGAATAAGATATTCTGTTGAAACTTGGTTTTTAGGATCTGCTAGGAAGTACAGGTCAAGTTCGTAGATGGGCACCATTGCTATATATTTAGGGGTGGGGGAGGGGTTTTAAATTAATGGACGAAAAAATAGTTTTAAAACCCAATGAGATAGTCGTTCTAGGGGTAAGGAGACATGCTGAATCCAGATCTGAAACTTATTTTCTCGTTCGTCCGGAGTCTGACCAAAACCGGAAAATGTGTTAAAAGTAAAAGATTTATTTGAAGTTGATTAAATGTTCGATTTAGGGGCAAGGAAGCATGCTGAATCCGTATATCACAATCATTTTCTACCCGGACATACAGTTCGCCCGGAATCCGGCTGAATCCGGAAACTTGTTATAAGTATATCGAAAGACGATGTAGTGGTAAGGAGGCATGCTGAATCCGTATATGAAAATTATTTTCTCTCCGGGCAATTAGTTATCCTGGAATCCGGGCAAAACCTGACAATTTGGTAAAAATCTGAAGTTTATTAGAGGTTTGATATAGGGTTAAAGAAATATGCTGAATTCGTTTTTAGCTTTAGTTTTTTGCCGGACACTTAGTTCACCCGGAATCCGGCCGAAGGCAGGAAGTTTTGATCAGTTTCGTCAAAATAGATATAACGTGTAGGGGTAAACACACATGCTGAATCCATATCTGAACTTCCCATCGCCATTTGCCATTGTCCTTAATCTGTTTCTAAATTTTGATTGTAAAAACGTCCAAGGAGTCTGGCGAAGATTGAATATCTACAAGACGCAATTGTCTGGATCAAATATGAAATTTTTGGTATCCCATCGAAACCTTTGGTCTTGTGTGCCATAACTCAAAACTTTGTCCGTCTCCGAAGAGGTTTCCGATCGTGCACTCAGTCCATATAGAATACTGATATTTCTCGAAGACATATGAGGGTACCGAATACTAATCACAGAAGAAGAATTTAGTCCACACCTTGAAATCCTCCGAACCATTTCAGCGGAAATGCCTCTTTTGGACCAGAACTGAAACCCAACACTATCCAATTTTACTTCCAGGAACCAGCGCTTTAACCAACCCTTCTAATCCTCCTATAGTATCGATTTTCTTTTTACAGTTTTTTTTTTTTGCTTTTATTCTCAAACTGTATCTTGCATCATTTGGTCCAGCGTGTTTATGATTGATATTCTTTGAGCCCAAGTTGACTTTGAAACATATATTCAAATATTGTATACAACGGACACTTCAGCTACGATTCTTTCAATTCAGAATCGTAGCTGACGTATCCGTTGTATACATTATTTGAATATATATTTATGATTGGTTCAGTCTGACATGTGAGCCGTACACACTTCGTAGAAAATGTTTCCTTATGTTAGTAGATTCCAGGGAATATCTGGGTAATACAAAAAACAAAAAGCACCAATTCAATTTCAATTCAGTTATATTTAAGAAAGCCATAACACGGATAAGCCGACTAGTAGGTTTCGTGTCACATCAACATAGTACAATAAAATAAGAACAGATATAAAAAATTCAGCCGACAACAGCTCGGTCAGTAAATATGTGCACTTCCGATAGTTCCAGACCTCCGTCTCCCTGTCTCTGTAATACGACTATGCGGAGTCGAATAGATCCCCATGCCCCACACGATACAAACGGGTGGAGGGTAGGAGCTACGTGAAACATCACAATTCGTTACCTCTAAAAACAGCTATATCGCAGTGAAGCCCAGGAGAAGAAATTCTCAAAGTAAAAGCCGATTGGTAGTCCATCACTGTGACGAGCTGCAGAGCGGGCCAGTGCGACTCCTGCACTCTTTCCTCTGATATGCGCAGCGGCGAAGAGGGAAGTAGACGGGCATCAACTCAAAGCTCAGCAGGTTCCCCTAGCTCAGCTCAATTTTGTCGTCCATGTGTCGCTGCATGGGACCGAAGGCGGAGGTTCTGTTGGCTTATTTGTTCTTGGTAGTACGCAGTGGTTTCTCACATATATGAAACATTGCCAGACTTGCTGCATAGGAACTGATCTGTTTTTCTTCCGAGGATTTTGGAATGAAAAGCAGCAACTGTATGACCATGTTGGAAAATTGGACCGGTAAACTCTTCCGTACACCTTAAGACCCAGCTGCCGGCAGTGGCTCGATGCTGCACGGTCACAAAAAAGTAGCATTCTTGATGTAAAAATGGGGTTACTGGATCTTCCTTAATCTGAACTTTTTCCGTGCTATGCATTATTTCGCGTGTTAGCTACACCAGATTTATCTCTTTTATCTCCTATCGCCTGTTTACCCAGCAAGTCTGACGATATAAACCATATAACCACAGTTACAATCTTTATTATCTAGATACCGTTTTTGAAGGATTCAAAGTGCTTGTTATTTCCTGGATTTGATTCTGTTTCCGCTATCTTAATTAAGTCTAATTTGACTGAGTTTTTCAGCCATATGTCCAGCATCCCACCCGGAGCTTCTTATCCGGACACAGTAGCGGTAACATTTGATGAGACGAATTGCAAAGTCACGGTTGTTTACAATGACCACAGCCTCTACGTCTGGGATGTCACCGATATTCAGAAGGTAAGTCACAGAGCCGAAGTTTGCCCAGCGTTCTGTGTCACGTACGGCTGAATCAGATTCAGACGTTGGTGCCGACGAAAGCTGGAAATTTTGTAGTTTTTAACCGTAGAAATTAACTGATTTTGTCCGTGTGACCCAAGACCAAGCGTGATTTTGCTCTGAGTCTGTGCGCACCTTTTTTTGGTGCGCACAACGCTTCGAAGGGGGGGGAGGGAGAAGCGAAGACGCACAATTCCGTACGCGGAAACGCGGCTTTTTAACGCAGGAACACATCCTACTTGAACCAGGGGAATAACTACACTTTATAGAATTTTTTGCTAACGTTCGAAGCAGCGTGACCGCAACACGGCAGCGTTTGGAATGGTGAATGACGTCTTCTCGTTTTCATCAGTTTCTTCCTCGTCATGCAGCGTAGGAATCGTAAATGAACCTAGCTTGTCGGGAATATTTGGAACAGTGTTGCCAGATCGTACCCAAGAAATATGCCACTGTCTTTCAGTAGTACGCCAAAAATAAAAAAAATTTCTTCTTAACCCAAAATTGCCAGAAGTCTCAAAAACTTACAAGGATTGTCAATAGAACCCCAAATAGTTCAATACGCCAGCAAAAAAAAAAAAAGCTAGTCTGTCGTAAAATCGGCCAATGTACGGTTTGGAACACTGGTTTGGAATCCTCTTTATGTTTCGCGGAAAAGATGTGGTCACGCCGCGAAGGAAAATCCGGAAATATTTGTCGGAGGGTCCATCTTCTATCCTTTGCCTGGCCAAGACATTAGGTCAATGTTCAGCAGAAAATCGCCACCTTTAATCTGCCTTCAGAATGCTTGTGCTCTTGGGTTCAGTAGCAAGTAATTGTCGGGGGGTCATGTGTACCACTACAAGAACTGTTTACAAGCTCAAAGACGAAAATTATGTGTAGAATAGGGGCATATTTGAAATAACCAAAAACAAAACTAAAAGTAAGTGCGAAGTTGAAGCTGGTTAAATTAAAAGTTTTGCCCGTTTGGGAGTTAGTCTGCAGAAGGTTTTTTTTTCATTTTACCGTATGGTGTTAGCAATTTAATTATTAAAGTTAGCAATTGTTAAGTTTTCATATTTGATGGAAATATGAATGTGTATGTATATTTCATTTTCGTTTGTTTCTGTTGCAATGACGGAAAACCAATTATCGGCTGCGTCCGGCTTCGGTTTTTTTAAATAAACTACTAACTGATTGATTGATTGGATGTAGTGAGTAGTACTGTATTGTTAGTACATTGCCCGATCGCTTTAACAAATTTTGGTCTGTCTATGAGAGACGAATCGGAAAATTACATTACCTACTCAGAAGCTTACGGTTCCCCGATGCATCTTCACAAGTTCGTCAGACACGCAACAATGCGAATCCAAAATATCCTTTCATCATTCTTTAGCCATGAAACATTTCCTAGCCATTTTTAAGGTATCATGCTATGAACGAAAGAATCACACGGGTGACTCAGAGGATGTCATGTTGAGACTTGGTAATTACCAGATTTATCTGTTTGTCGGCAGTCTTTCACATCCTCTCACCATATCATAGGGCGAGCTTTTACGTTTACCCAAGATTACCAAGAAGGACGGCACACACGGACAGTCCCGGGCATAAACATCCAGGGCCCCTACGAGGTTGCAGATACCCTTATAAGTAGTGAATTAATAGAAGAAAATGCGCCTGTGGCGGGAGTAACCCATAACCGTGGAGTACAGAGTAAAATAATACTAGGGAGTATTACGCCGAGATCTATGCTTTCCGTGCTTCGCAGTTGGGCCATTGTCATAGCGCCTCCCACAACGCTTGTGTCATTTAAAGCCAGACAGACTTGCGCGTTTATGAATTTCTAGTAAAGGTTAAGATGCGTTCTGCACACATCGAGGAAACAGAGGAGGCTTTATCTTTTTTTTGCTGTGTTCAGAATATTGAGTTATTGGAGCCAGCGCTGGTGCACGACTGATTGAGTTTCAGTAGGGATGTTCTCATCACGAGTGGTGCCAGTATTGCTGCCCGTATGGAAATAATTCAGGTCATTGTATTATGGGACATTTTTCCAATCGTAAACAGTTGGAAACGATCGTAAACAATTGTTTTTTTTTACAATTGGAAACAGTTGTGTACGATGTGCCTTCGGCCCAAGCTGACTGCGAATCATATTTGACTGTGCAAAACGGATAAGTCAGCTACTACATTTTATTGGAGCTATATTTCGGCTCTTCTTGGCAAGGGTCCTCTTCAGGCTCAAGCCGCTCAAACTGGAAAATAAACTTGTGAAAAACATTTAAATATTCTTCCTTAAATATCCGATTTTGTTTTTCTTTGAAAATTGGTTGGAGTTAAAGCTGGTCCTGTGATTTCATTCTAGACAAGGCTGCTGTTTTTGCTGTTTGATTGGGTCGTCGAAAGGGTAGAAATTCTTCTGCATTTTGGTTTAGAGTCAATATAGATCAATTTAGAGTATAATATAGTTTTGTACGATTGGAAACAATCGGTCAATCGTAAAAATACAATCGTTAACAACTGTTTACAATCGGAGACAATTAGAGCACCTGTTTACAGTCGTAAACAACTTTTTCTAATCGTAAAAAACATTTTTTTACGATCGTTTCCAAGTGTTTTCATTAGTTTAGGATTGGAAAAATGTCCCATAATACAATGACTTCAATTATTTTCGTACGGGTGCTATTCGAGTATGCGTCATCTTTTTCAAGTCTTGGCGCTACGGCCTAGTGTTATTTTGCTCTGGTGGCTTGCAGAGCCACCGCTCTACCACCGAGCAACATAGGGACCTGTGAACATAGTTCGCTAACCACTCAAATAGTGAGATAAAAGATCCCGCCGGAGGCCAATTCATCGAAGCTGTTCGCATCCCTACATGACTTTCCTTCTGTACGTGATACATTTTCGTCCATTTAGCAAAAGAGCTAACTTTATTTCTTATTCATTTAACGTAACATTGGCTTTAGAAATAAACAAGCTGACTTTTAAATGATTGAGAAAAATATCAACTATACTTTTTACACCTTTAAATTATATTTAGATTAGATTAGATTACGTATATTACGAACAAATGTATACCACGTAATCTGCATCAGAAGAACCTTTTCACTGTGGTCTTGAATGCAGCAAGGTGCGGCGCTTCACGGACTTACACTTGGGATTATATTCCAAACACTCGTAGCAAAATTCCTAATAATGAACGATGCACGAGTTGTTTGTAGGATTTAATTAACTATATCCCACACCCCCTTGTTTCATAATTGTGGTAATCACTATCAGGGGCGTCACTATGGGGGGGGAGGGGGGGACTCCCCCCCCTAAAGGTCCTGAGAAAGTACTTTCGTCGGGCGAAGCCCGGCGAAAGTTCACTTGTTTGTCGGCGCGAAGCGCCGGCAAACACAGAAAAAATAATATTTTTTATACTTTTTATCAGGCATCGGTCGATTCGTCGGCACATCGGATGTTTTTATATGCAAGAAATAAAATCCTGCAAATGTTTGTCGGGCAAAACACTGAAGAAATCAAATTCTGCATGCTTTTGTCGTTCCTCGGGATTCTCGTCGGCACATCGGGTTCTTTTTATACAGAAGGAATCCAGAAGAAATAAAAACAAATTAAGTTTTTGTCGGGCGTCGGTCGACTCGTCGGCACATCGGGTTCTTTTATACGCAAGAAATGAAATCCTGCAAACATTTGTCAGGCAAAGCACTGGAGAAATCGAATTCTGCAGGCTTTTGTCGTGCCTCGGTTCATCGGCACATCGGGTTCTTTTTATACATGAGAAATCCAGAAGAAATATTTTTTTTATGCTTTTGTCGGGCGTCGGTCAACTCGTCGGCATATCGGGTTCTACTTATACGTAAGAAATCAAATTTTGCAAACTTTGTCGGGCGCACCCAGGAAGTTTAAGTTTCATTGGCACAAGGGGTTATTTTTACACGTATGAATCAAGTTCTGTACAGTCTAGTCGAGCAAAACACAGAACAAATCAAATGCTCGATGGTTTTCTCGGGCGTCGGTATTCTCGTCGGCACATCGGGTTCTTTTTACAAAAAAAAAAAAAAAAAAAATCAAATTCTGTATCTTTTTTATCGGGCGCATGCCGAAAGTTCAAGTCTCGTCGGTACATCGGCTTCTATATACGCGCAAAAAAATAAATTTCTTTACAATCTTGTCGGGCAAAACACAGAAGTAATCGAATTGTGAATGCTTTTGTCGGGCGTCGATGTTCTTGTCCGCACACCGGGTCTTTTATACGGGAACCCGTCACTACGCCCACCCGTCATTTCGCCCACCCGTCACTTCGCCTAAAAAATCCGTCAGTTCGCCCACTTTTTCCGACAGTTCGCCTAAACGTTAGTTCACCCACTTTTTCCGACAGTTCACCCACCCGTCACTACACCCACCCGTCACTTCGCCCACCCGTCGCTACGCCCACCCGTCACAACGCCCACCCGTCACAACGCCCACCCGTCACTACGCCCACCCGTCACTACGCCTACCCGTCACTACGCCCACCCGTCACTACGCCCACCGTCAGTTCGCCTACCGTCAGTTCGTCCACCCGTCATTTCGCCCAAAAATCCGTCAGTTTGGCCAACTTTTCCGACAGTTCGCCCACCCGTCATTTGGCCCAAAAATCCGTCAGTTGGCCCACTCCTGAAATCCGTCAGTTCGCCCACTCTTGAAATCCGTCAGTTGACCCACTCTAGAAATCCGTCATTTGGCCCACTCCCCGTCAGTTCGCCCAATTTTTCAGACAGTTCGCCCACCCGTCATTTGGCCCAAAAATCCGTCAGTTGGCCCACTCCTTGAAATCCGTCAGTTGACCCACTCCCGACATCCGTCACTTCGCCCAATTTAAAAATCCGACAGTTGACCCAATTTTGCAGGATCATTAAATCCACGAAAAAGTGCCGCGACCCCAGGGGAATAATCAGCTCAACTCGGCCCTGTCAGTAAAAAAAGGGACGCACTCCCAGAAGATTACTCAAACAGAGGCGACCTTCCTCGTTTAATTAGGTCAACACGAGATGCCTATGGTTGCAACTTTTATGTTTACGTAAAGAAGGATATGAAGATGGGTTTAAAACAGGTATTATATGAAAAAGCACCGAGACCCCAGGGGAATAATCAGAAGGAGCCGACAATTACGCAGACATTTAGTCAGAAACGTGGGGAGCTTTGCGAGATTCTGCGGCAAATTCAGTTGGAAAATCTAAAAGATGAAAAAAAAGGAAAAATAGAGTAACGAGCAGTAAAGGGTTCTGATTGGCAATACGATTTAAAGTCGTTCACACGGAAATGGAAAGTAAAAGCAAAATAGAAATAATATAATGCAGGACCTTACTACCGAGCTTCCGTGTACTATCTCCGAGTATATTCGCAAGCTATCTGCAATGTCTGAGTCTCTACTCTGTACGAAAGTGTCCTCTTGTCAGTGGGAAATTTTTTTCTTCCAAAATTTACGTAGCCCACAAACTAAATTTAAACTGCTCATCGACGTTATGTGATTCAAGATATGTGAGAATTATAAATTTCTTTCGCCGACGGCTTTCAACCCAGCAAACCCGAATATTCAAAAGCTTTTCCAAAATATGATCGTAGATTCGTACAGAACAGCTTTTCCAACCTTGAGTCCCTTGTGCTGTTAACCAAGGACACACCCAGGGTTGCTTACTGCAATATCTACTGCCAGTTTGGGGCCAGGGGTGGCCCGAAAGGGGGGGGGGGGTGAGTGGGGGTGACATCTGTCAAACACAATCTCCGAGTCGTTTGAATTTTTTTTTTAATTTCATCGTAAATCCGTCCCAGTCAAAGGCAAGCCGAGTCGTTTCAATCAGGTTTCAATACCCCGTCAGGGCGGTGACATGATTATTTCTCGAACGACGGGTACCATTGCACCCTTGTTTTAAAACCTGTTCTAGTCGTATATGATTTGTATCTATCTAATCAACTTCAAATAAAACTTACACTTTTACCAATTTTTTTCCGGTTTTGGTCGGATTCCGGGCGAAATACTCGGCCGGGTAGAAAAGAATTATCATATACGGATTCAGCATGTTTTGTTGCCCCTAAACCAAGCGTTTAATCAACTTCAAATAAAACTTTTACCTTTAATAAATTTTCTGGCTTCGGCCGGGTTCCGGACGAACTAATTGTTCGTCGAGAAAATCAGTTTCAGATATGGATTCAGCATGTCTCCTTTCCCCTATATCGACTATCTTATTTGCTTTTTAAAACATTTTTTTTTTGTCTCTTAATTTGAAACCCCTCCCTCACCCCTAGGTATGGGGCTACAGAGCTCATCATAAATTTCATATTCGGATTCAGCATGTCTCCTTACCCTTAATTCGACTATTTCATTAGCTTTTAAAAAGTATTTTGTGTTACCCTTTAATTTCAAACCCCTCCCCCACCCCTAAATATAGAGCTACATGGCCCATCTTCGAGTTTGACCTGTATTTTGACCTAAAGACTCTTCTTGCCAAGTTTGATCAAAATATCTCAACCCCTTCGAGAGTTATCGTGCTAACAGACGGACGGACGGACGGACAGACAGACAACTTTACGATGTCATAGGTATCCCTCCACTTACGTTTTGGGATCCCAAAAAGGAAGCATTCATACGCGAAAGTTGGAGACACCGGGACTCGAAACTCACTCGTTTAGTACATATGGCAACGTCAAATTACATGTAAAAAAAAATCGAGCTTTAAATGTAACAAGACTGGACTACTTGTTGGACATGATTCTGGTCAGTGATACACGGTGAGTGAGGGAATTGAGTGAGTTCCTCAGTTGTTGTCTGACACATAACAACTTGTAAAAAACAACACATTTTAGCCCAACGTCTTATTTTTCAACTTTATCTCTAATTTTTTGTAATTTTTCACAGTTTTTCAAGGAATATTCACACTTTTCGCAAGATTAAATGGAGGTACTGAAATTTTAATACGACCTGTCTAAATTTCTTTTTATGGCACTTGTAGCCTCTGTCTCAAATACAATACACCTATCGTAATTCCGTCTGTCGGTCTGTCCGGGTTTTTTTTCACACTTTTCGAGCTAGGGTACTTCCAGATGTACTAGGACGATGAAACTTGACAGACTTATCAGGGACCAACCAAACTAACCTGGATATGACCAGTTTCTCGATCCGACCATCTGCGGGGGAGTAGGGGGCGGAGGAATCTGGAAAATTAGGGCAGTTTTTCACATGTTTCCGAGTTAGGGTACTTCCAGATGTGCTAGGACGTGAGGGACTGGAGGGAGGGGGAATCTGGAATATCGAGTTATGCGTAACTTTGGAACGGGTGATGGATTTGAGTGACATTTTATAATTGAACAAAGGACATGTCTCTGGGGATCTTTTTCATGTCAGGAAGATGGGGGGGGGGGGGATACGTGAAAGGCTGATACTGGAGAGATTTGGATGGAACTTTCTGGGAGTAAGAAAAAGATGCTCTGGATAAATCTTTTTCACAACTGGATTGACTTCGGCGATTGTGGGGGGAGTTTGAGGGGAGGGTGGGGGTGTCGGAATTCCGGTGATCACGATTTAAGGCACTTAGATGTGCTAGGACGATCTTGGCTGGAATATTAGACATTCGAGAAGATTGGCTTAGAAATCGCCACTTTTCAAATCCGACTATTCCTTAAAGTACCAATCTTGATTGTAAAGTAAGAAAAATACTTTTAAGCGAAATATACATTTTCATGGGTTTTGCTTACAAATGAAGTTCCAGCTCCCTTAAAGTGCGCATGTTAACTGCAAAGTCGGAAAGCACTTTTTATCAAATGGTTCATCTCAACTTATGATAGCGGATTCAACAGCTATGGGGGAGTTGATGGAGGGGTCGTCGGAAATTTCAAGAAACGGATAGATTGGAGGGATCGGAGTTAAACTTGCTGGGAAGAACAAGCATTTATTCTAGATAAATCGTTTGCACAATTGGACTGGAGCAGGACAATTGGGGGTAGGAGGTGGAGGAGGGCCTTCCAGAATTCCTGTGATGGCGTTTTTCAAGACGAAAGTTGGCAGGCATATCGGGACCCAAACATCTGACAGACCCCTTACCTACTACATACAGCTGCAAGTGCCATTTGAGCTTACAACTATTTTTTTGCACCCATCTTCATACTCTTCTTTACGAAAACATAAAAGCTGCACTAATAATCAACTCGTGTTGATCCTAATTAAACGACAAAGGGTGTCTCCAATGGAGTAATCTTCCGTCCGTCTGTCCATCTGTCAGCACGATAAATCTCGAAAGGAATGGGCTATTTTGATGAAACTTGGTGTGAGGATTCTTTCTGTCAACGGTAAGATCAAGTTCGTACATGGGCTCTGTAGTCCTACATTTAGGGAGGGGGGGGGGGGGGGGTCAAATTAAGGGGCAACACAAAAATTTTGTAACAGCTAATGTGATAGTCGATTATGGGGTAAAAAGACATGCTGAACACGATGGTGAAAACCATTTTCTTGCCGGATAAGGCAAGGTTGGTTGGTTAGAATTAAAAGTTTTCTTTGAAGTTGATTAGATGTTCTATTATGGAATAAGAAGACATACTGAACGCGATGATGAAAACCATTTTCTCGTCGAACAACTAGTTCGCCCGGAATCCGGCCAAACCGGAAAATTTGTTAAACGCGAAAGTTTCGTTTGAAGTTGATTAGGTGACAGATTTAGGGCTAAGAAAAGACGCTGAGTCTGTATATGACACTCATTTTTACCCGGACATATAATTAGTCTGGAATCCGGTTGAAACCGGAAATTGTATAAGTTAAAGTTTTATTTGAATTTATTAGATGTTCTTTATAGGGATAGGGAGATACGCTGACTTCGTTTCTGGATTGTTCTTTTTTTGCTGGACAAGTAGTTCATTCGGAATTTGGCCGAAACTGGAAATTTGCCAGATGTAAAGCAGGAAGTTTCGGTCAGTATCGTCAAAACAGAAATGGCTTATAAAGGTATATCTGAACTTGGTTTTCTCAGATGGTTAGCGTGGCGAAGACTAGATCTAGCGAAGACAAGACCCAATTCCCGGGATCAAACATTAGATTTTTGGGATCCCATCGAAACCTTAGGTCTTGTTTCTCAAGAGATATCCTCTTGTTACATGGAATCCCAAAACTTGCAATGGATATTGCAATCTGTAACCCTGGTCTGTCGTGGTTAATCCGCAAAATTTCTCGAAAAAGTTAAGTAGCTTTTGGACATTCGGGTCCCTGGTTTGAAAGCCTTCGGTTCTTACACATATAAACACATATCTTTGATGTCCTATTTATATTCAGTTGGTAGGCTACGTAGAATTAGAAAAACCATCTTCCCACTAACAAGAGGAAAATTTCCGTAAAGAGTTGAGTCTCCTACATTGCAATTACTTTTGATAGTAGGGCTAATATTCTCTCCAAGAAATACTAGGAGGCGACACGAGAAAGCTTTGCATTAAAATCTACGACCTAACCCTCAACTTAGGTCCGAGTCTCGATACGCGACGGGCGATGCTCTACACGGCAATTGAAGAACGAAAAGTTCGCTTACAGTCCGAAAACTTACAATAAAAGGATTGTTTTCGAGTTGTAGGTGTTTCCTGATTTCCATCTGAGGGACTGGAATTCACAAAGGCTTTGCAGATGTTCTTTAGCACTACCATTGTAGCACAAAAAATCATATCATACCACCGACCTAACGGGGTTATGAAACCTGGTTTAAACGACTCGTCTTGCCTTTGACAGGGACGGATTTACGACTGAAGCTGGCCAAAAGTGCCAAAATTAACAATTAAAAAAAAAAATCGGATTGTCTTAAAATAAAACGAGCGTCCGGGACCTCGATGAGGCCAAAATAAAAGAGTGATAGGACTTAGCAAAAGGCAGGAGAGGGGTGAATCTCCGCTCCTTCGGGCCACCCCTTATTCCTACTATGCTTTACGAGCCTGACGAGGACCCTTTCCAAGAAGGGCCGAAATATCGCTGATGAAAAATCATAGCTGACGTATCCGTTGTAAACATTGTTTGAATAAACTATGCTTTTACTTTTTATTTCCTTGTGAACTACTCCCAATCGTGTTGCCAGACGAAAACTTTCGCTGCACGTTACTCTATTTTTACCTTTTACTTTTGTGCTTTTGTTCCTTCTTATTTTATGCAGAATCTAAAAACAAGATTCTGATATTTCTGACTAAATGTTTACGTAATTATTATAGTGAAAAAGTAACATAAAAAACGACGAAATACAGTTCCGAAACCTACCTAGGATGTTGAACTTTGGATAGGTCTGTTTGCGCGTATTGTTGCAAAAACCTTTCAATTTCCGTAAAAATTAGCAGGTTCAGGTTCAGGTTCAGGTTCTTTTATTTCAAAAATACTTTGTGACACTATATTTTGATCACTGGGAGCCGGCAGGGATACGAGCTCGTTAGCTCGGCAGGCGTTAGCAGCAACCTCTTTATCAAGCAACAAAGTTTGTTACAAACTATTTGAACAGCTTTTCTTTTCACCCATCTTCACGTGAACGGGATCTTTTTTTTTAAGTAAACAGAACAGTCGCACCCAAAGAAATTTTGTACCGACCCTAATTAAACGAAAAAAGGTTCGCTCCTTCTGATTATTCCCCTGTGTTCGCGCCCCTTCTTCATAGATGTTACTGATCTAGCAAAGTTGGGCCAACTGTCGGATTTTTGGGCCAAATGACGGGTAGGCGAAATGTCGGAGAATTGGGCGAACTGACGGATTCTTGGGCGAACTGACGGGTGGGTGACTGTCATAAAAATTGGGCGAACTGACGGATTTTTAGGCGAAATGACGGATAGGTCAACTGACGGATTTTTGGGCCAACTGACGGGTGGGCAAACTGTCGGAAAATTGGGCGAACTGACGGATTCTTAGGCGAAATGACGGGTGGGTCAACTGACGGATTTTTGGGCCAAATGACGGGTGGGCGAACTGACGGTGGGTGAACTGACGGTGGGTCAACTGACGGTGGGCGAACTGACGGGTGGGAGTAGTGACGGGTGGGTGAACTGACGGGTGGGCGTAGTGACGGGTGGGTGTAGTGACGGGTGGGCGTAGTGACGGGTGGGCGTAGTGACGGGTGGGAGTAGTGACGGGTGGGCGTACTGACGTTGGGCGAACTGACGGGTGGGCGAACTGTCGGATTTTGGAAGTGGGCGAACTGACGGGTGGGGGTAGTGACAGCGACCCTTTTATACTTAAGAAATCAAATTCTGCAAACATTTGTCGGTCGCAAATTTTTCCGGAAAAATACAGATTAAAAAAAAAATTCGCCGGCGTTGCTTAGTTCAACTTGTTCTGGGTACAGTCGTTGGAAGCTTCGCTTCTTAGCAAAAGTTGAAACGAAAAGCCGAATATGTGAAATTAAATAGGGGTCCCGTCAGTACCGCAACACGTCAGTTGACATAAACGTCAGTTCGCCACAGAATTCCGTCAGTACGCCAACATTTTCCGACAGTTCGCCTACACGTCAGTTGACCCCCAAAAATCCGTCAGTTGATCAACACGTCACTTCAGCAACACGTCAGTTGACCAACACGTCAGTTGGCCAACACGTCAGTTGGCCAACACGTCAGTTGCCCTACACGTCAGTTGACCAAACGTCAGTTCGCCTACTGTCAGTTGACATAAACGTCAGTAGACCTACACGTCAGTTCACCTAATCCTAAAATCCGACAGTTCAGCTACACGTCAGTTCGCCTACCGTCAGTTCGGCTACCGTCACTTCACATAAGCGTCAGTTGGTATAAAAGTCAGTTGACATAAACGTCAGTTGGCATAAACGTCAGTTGGCATAAACGTCAGTTGGTATAAACGTCAGTTGGCATAAACGTCAGTTCACACACATTTTCCGGAAGTTTGCTCACATGTTGTTGTCGACGGGATAGTTACGGAAGCTCGCCCAGGGGATTAATAAGAGAAGCCGACAATTCACTTTTAATGAGGGCAAAAATTAAGTCAGGAGGCTCTTGTCAATTCTGACAGTTTTGGTTCACGTTACGAAAGAAAGAATACGGTTGGTAGACACCAGGGAAAACTCTCATTGTAATTGATAGCTTCGCTAAGCTGGGGTCAGGGAGGCGAATAAGGACAGTCGGTTCTGATAAATGTATTTTGAAGAGAGCTAGCTTACAACTTCAAGATATAAATAATAATTGCTGGGCAACTAAAACACAATTAGATTTTGATGGCACTTGCAGCTCCGCCATATACCGATCACTTTTTGGTCGGTCGGTCCACTGTTCTCGAGTAGGGTACTTCCAGAAGTTCTAGGACGATGAAACTTGGCAAGCATATTAGGGACCCGACCAAACTAGCTTGGAAATAGTCACTTGACCGATCCGACCATCTTGGAGGGAGGGGGAGGTGGCGGAAGCCAGAAAACAGGGGCATGCATAACTTTCGAAGAGGTGATCGGATCTTAATGAAACTTGATATCTGGAAAGACCTTGTGTCTCAGATATCTCATATCAAGTCCGGACCGGATCCGATGAATCGGGGGGGGGGGGGGGGGGGAGTTGGAGGGGGGAACTGGAAATCGTGTGAAACTCTTAGAGTGGAGCGATCCGGATGAAACTTAGTGGCAAGAACAAGAACAAGCTCTAGATAAACAACTGACAGAACTGGATCGGATTCGGACACTATGGGGGGAGCTGGAGGGGGGTTCCGGAATTCCGGCGATCCGTAGTTAATGTACTTCTAGGTGGACTAGGACGATAAAACTTGGTAGGCATATCAGGGACCCGACCAGATTAACTTGGAAACAGTCACTCCCCCATCCGACAGTCGTGGGGGAGGGGGAGACGGCGGAATCCAGGAATTAGTGGCATGCATAACTTTCGAACGGGTTATCGGATCTTAATGAAACTTGATATCTTGAAAGATCCCACGTCTCAGATGTCCCGTTTCAAGTCCGGACTAGATCCGATCAACTGGGAGGGGGGGTCGGAGGGGAGAACCGGAAATCTTGTGACGCGCATAGAGTGGAGCGATCACGATGAAACTTAGTGAGAAGTACAGGCACAAGTCCTAGGTACGTTACTGACAGAATCGAACCGGATTCGAGGGAGAAGGGGGGGGGGGTGGTGTCCGGAATGATCGTGAGTTAAGGTACTTCCAGATGTGCTAGGACCATAAAACTTTGCTGGGGTATTAGAAACTTGACATCATTGGGTTAGAGATCACCATTCCTTAAAGAACTCATCTTAACCGCAAAATACAAAAAACACTTTTAAGCAAAATTTACTTTTTCACGATCGCTATGTACATGATCCTTTTTGCCTCAAGGGTTTTTCTTAGAAATTAATTTTCAGCACCATAGTGCGAATCTTAACCAGAAAGTGGAAACAATACTTCTGACCATCACTTTCATCTGACCCAGCCTTGCAAGTGCCATTTGAGCTTCCAGATCTTACTTTTGGGATCCCAAAACGTACGTGGAGGGATACCTATGACATCGCAAAAGTTGTCCGTCTGTCTGTCCGTCCGTCTGTAGAACGATAACTCTCGAAGGGAATGAGATATTTTGATGAAACTTAGTGTGAGGATTCGTTGGGTCGTCGGACAAGTCAAGTTTGAAGATGGGCTTGTAGCCCTACATTTAGGGGTGGGGGAGGGGTTTCAAATTAAGGGGCAAACAAAATATTTTGAAACAGCTAATGTGATAGTCGATTATGGGGTAAGAAGACATGCTGAACACGATGGTGAAAATCATTTTGTTATCGAACAAGTAGTTCGCCCGGAATCCGGCCCAAGCCCGAAAGTTTGTTAAAAGTAAAAGTTTTATTGTAAGCTGATTAGATGTTCGATTTAGGGGTAGGAGGAAGACACGCTGAACACGGTGGTGAAAACCATTTTCTCGACGGACAAGTATTTCGACCGGAATCCGGCCCAAACCGGAAAATTTGTTAAAATTAAAAGTTTTAGTTGAAGTTGATTAGATGTTCGATTTAGGGCAAGAAGACATGCTGAACACTTATGTGAAAACAATTTTCTATCCAGACATGTAATTCGGCCAAAACCAGAAAATTGGTAGAAGTTAAAGTTTTATTTCTAGTTGATTAGATAACAAGGGGTAAGAAGAGATGCTGAATCCGTGTGTGACAATCATATTTTACCCGGACATATAGTTCAACCGGAATCCGGCTGGACTCGGAAAATGTGTTATAAGCTAAATTTTTATTTGAAGTTGACTAGATGTCATTATTGGGGAAAGAAGATACCCAGAGTTCATTTTTGAGCTTTTTTTTTTTTTTGCCGGACAATTAGTTCTGGAGTTTGGCCGAAATCGGGAAATTGGCGGTAGTGGTAGGAAGTTTTTCTCAGATGATTAGCTATTTGGCCTTAATCTGTTTCTGAATTTTAATTATAAGAATGTTCAAGGAGTCTGGCGATGACTGGATTTGGCTAAGACAAGACCCAGTTGTCTGGATCAGATATTGAATTGTTGGGATCCCATCGAAACCTTTGGTCTTGTTTTTCGTCGCTGAGGGATAGCTAGGCCTATGAGACTAATGATTGCGTCATCAGTTCACACAAAATATGTTTTTAGAATATAAACTTTTGAAATCCACGATGAGTTGACTACTTCCCCACGATGGTCGGATCGGGTAAGTAAGCGACTTAGGGTTTTTACAGAAAACACATACATCTTAAAAAATTTTTTCTGCGACACACTGTTGTTTGGAAAGTAATCTGGTCGATTTTTACCATGAAGGAGTCTGATTTTCGAAATTTCTGACTGCGGCGTAAAGTTTTAAAACAGTCTGGTTCACTCTGTGTTAAAACTGTCTGTATTTAAGTAGAAAAATATTTATTTTCCATTTTTTTTTTGTAAATAATGCATACAGCGGGTACGTCAGCTACGATGCTTTGGCAGCGATATTTGGCCCTTCTTGGCAAGGGTCCTCGTCAGGCTGTCAATGTTCATCCCTGCCAATGAATCGTAGCAGACGTACCCGTTGTATGCATTATTTGAATATATTTTTCAAAGTCAGCTTGGGCTCAAGGAATATTTTTTTTTCATGGCACTTGCAGCCTCTGGCTCAAGTGCCATATACTGATCATAATTCCGTCCGTCGGTCTGTCGGTCGGTTTTTTTGTCACATTTTTTCGAATTAGGGTACTTCCCGATGTACTAGGACAATGAAACTTGGCAGGCATATCAGCAACCCAACCAAACTAACCTGGAAATAATCAGTTTCCCAATCCAACCATATTGAGGGAGTGGAGGGCTGTGTGAACTTGAAAATTGAGGGCAGTTTGTCACACTCACACTCGAGTTCGGGTACTTCCAGATGTGCTAGGACCATGAAACTTGGCAGGCATATCAGGGACCCGACCAAACAAACTTAGAAATAATCAGTTTTCCGATCCGACCATCTCGGGGGGGGGAGGGCGGGGGAATCCGGGAAATTGAGCAGTGTGTAACTTCCGAACGGGTGATCGGATTGGAATGAAACTTAGTAACTGAATAGATTCTATATGTCTGATGTCCCGTTTAAGGTCTTGACCATATTCGATAGTTAGGGGGGAGTGGGGGGGGGGGGGAGACCGGAAATCTCGAGAAACGGTTAGAATGGAGGGATCGGAGTGAAACTTACTGGGAAGTACAAACATCTGCTCCAGGTTAATCTTTTACACAGTTGGACTGGATCCGGACACTTCGGGGGTGGGGGTGTAGGGGGTTTCCCGGAATTCCAGTTTCTGGGGATTTTCATGACGTAACTTGGCAGGCATATCAGGGACCCGTTCAAACTGACTTGGAAATATAAAAAAATCTTCGATATGATAATCTTAGGGGGGAGTGGAGGGAGGGAAATCCTGAATATTGAGTCATGTGCAACTTTGGAACGGGCGATCGGATTCGAGTGAAATTTAATAAATGAACAGAGGACATATCCCTGTGGCGATCTTCGTCATTTCCGGATCGGATCCGACAACTGTTGAGGGGGGGGGGAATACTAGACCCGCTTATACTGGTGTGATCGGGATCGAACATTGTAGAATAACAAACAGATGCTCTGGGCATCATTTACAGAACCGGATTGGCTCCGGGTATTGTGGGTGGAGTTGGAGGGGGGGGGGGGGGGGTCTGGGATTCCGGTGATCGCGAGTTAAGGTACTTCCAGATGAGCAAGGATGACGAAACTTCGCTGGAATATTAGATATTCAACAAGATTTGCTTATAAAAATAGCTACTTCCCAAATCCGACTATTACCGTATCAACCTTGACCGCAAAGTAAGAAAAATACTTTTAAGCAAAATATGTATGTTCATGGTCCCCATCAGCCAAGTGTAATTTTTGCCTTAAGGGTTTTGCTTACAAATGAAGTTCTAGCCCCCTTACAGCGCGCATCTTAACCGCAAAGTTCTTTTGATGAAAAATATATCTTAACCCCTGCAAGTGCCATATGAGCTTACAGCTCTTGTTTTGTTTTTATGAATTTTTCGGAACTATTGGAATAATAGCTATTTCTGGGGAGAAAATTTATTGATGTTAGGCTCTAATGTGGATAATGTGGCTCTATATTAGAAACTTTTTATTTTAGCAGACAGAAATATATTTTTTTTACTTTTTTAATTTATTCTGAAGGGGGAGCTTGAAAGTAAAAGGCTCATTAAGAACTAACTTATGAATGGGACTGGTGATTGCATTACTATCAATTAACAGAAAATTCTCGTTTTATCTACTATTTTGGAGGGCTACTACTTTTTGGGATCCCGCACCTATGACTTCGTAAGAGTTGGCCGTCTCTCCTCTGTTAGCACGATAACTCTCGTAGGGGTTGAGATATTTCGTTCAAATTTGGCATAAAGAATCTTTGGGTCAAAGTACAGGTCAATTTCGAAGATGGGGTCTGTAGCCCTATATTTAGGGGTCGGGAGGGGGTCAAATTAAGGGACAAAAAAATATTTTAGAATCTAATAAGATAATCGATTCAGAGATAAGGAGAAATACTGAATCCGAATATGAAAATTATTTTCTCGCCGGAAAAGTAGTTCACCGTGAATCCGGCAAAAACAGGAAAATTTCTGAAAAAGAAATGTTTAATCTGAAGTAAATTAGAGGTTCAATTTAGGGGTAAGAAGACACACTGAACACGTATTAAACAATTTTTTGTATAAGAAAATTTGTATAACATAAAAGTTGTATTTGAGCTTGATTAGATGTTCGATTCAGGCTTAATAAGACATGCTGTATCCGCATATGAGAATTATTTTCTACCCGGACATATTCTCCCGGAATCCGGCTGAAAAAGTAAAGTTTTGAAAAAGTAAACGTTTTTATCTGAAGTTGATTAGAGGATGGGTGTAGTGGTAAGGAAGCATGCTGAACCTATGTGTCAATATTCCACGCCGGACAAATACTTCGGGCTCCGGCCAAAACCTGAAGATTCGTTAAAAGTTAAAGTTTTATCTGTAGTATATTGTAAGGTAGTATATAGTACTTAACGGACAAGAAGCTCGCCAAGAACCAGGCAGAAACCGGAAAATATGTGGGCAGTAAGGCAGCTGGAAGTTTTGATCAATTTCGTCAAAGTATATCCGACTTATAGGAGTAAACACGCAAGCTGAATCCACGTCTCTCTGTTTCTAAATTCCAGTTAAAATTGGTTGGCGAAGACCGGATATTTATCCACAAGATCCAACTGTCTGGATCAGATATGAAATTTGTGGGATCCCGTCGAAACCTTTGGTCTTGTTTGAAGACAATAGAGGAAGCACTGGCCAAGAGCCAAGAGAAAAGAGTTCGTCCCTCACTGTTTCCGGTACCCTTTCGGAAAAGATTGAGAATCACTGACACATTTTGGTCCTTCACCTTGCGATGGTTGTTAAGCCCTTATTTGTGTTTAATTATACGTTCACCTCATATTTTTCAGTTTTCGTTTGACTAGCCCCGTCTGCCGCATCTGATTGCAAGCTCCCGGTGATTCTTAACTAATTTTACCCTCATCAATATGCGCAAATGTCGGCTTCTTTTTATTAATCCCCTGGGTTTTATTCCCTCTGCTTAATTGCTTTCGGTGACCCAGTCGACTTCGAACTAATAGGCGGGTCTGAATCTCTGGGGGTGGTGACGGATTTTGTAGGCGAAGTGACGTTTATGTCAACTGACGTTTATGTCAACTGACGTTTATGTCAACTGACGTTTATGTCAACTGACGTTTATGTCAACTGACGTTTATGTCAACTGACGTTTATGTCAACTGACGTTTATGTCAACTGACGGTAAGCGAACTGACGTGTAGGGGAACTGACGTGTAGCTGAACTGACGTGTTGACGAACTGACGGATTTCTAAAATAGGTGAACTGACGTTTATGTCAACTGACGGTAGGCGAACTGACGTGTAGTGCAACTGACGTTTAGGTGAACTGACGTGTAGGCGAACTGACGTGTAGTGGAACTGACGCGTAGGGGAACTGACGTGTAGTGGAACTGACGCGTAGGGGAACTGACGTGTTGACGTACTGTCGGATTTTTCGTTTAGGCGAACTGACGTTTATGCCAACTGACGTGTTGCGGTAGTGACAGCGACCCATTAAATATATGTATTTATATCAAAGGAACAATGTCAACTGATGCATTACAGTAAGTTTTACACAAAATTTCGCCTGCGGTGCATTTTGTAGTATTCCCTATTTGGAAGAATGGTGTATCATTTAGTTTTCCTTTTCGGATAGAAATTGTTGGGGTTTGAAAAACGTTAAAAGCCGGAAATTGTATGGTACTATAGCTGAATTTTCCGCAAAAAAAAACAGATTAAAAAAGTTTCGCCTGCGGCGCTTGGTTTAACTTGCCTTGGTACAGTCGTTGGAAGCTTCGCTTTCCAGCGAAAGTTATAATGAAAAGCCGAATATGTGAACTTTAAAATTCGAAATTATACCAAAGGAATAACCTCAATTGATGCGTTGTTACAGTTAGTTCACACAAATTTCGCCTGCGGCGCATTTTGTAGTATTCTTTATTTAGAAGAACAGTGTTTCATTTAGCTTGGCGTTTTAGGATTGAAATTCGCTGAAACACGTTAAAAGCTAGAACTGTATGGTAGGTATAGCCAAATTTTTCCGGAAAAAAAAGGCAGAATAACAAAATTTCGCCTACGGCGCTTAGCTTAACTTGTTCTTGATACAGTCGTTGGAAGCTTCGCTTTTTAGCGAAGGCTAAAATGAAAAGCCAGATATGTGAACTTAAAATACGAAATTACATCAAAGGAATAATCTCAACTGATGCATTACAGTTAGTTTTACCCCGATTCTATTCTGTGCTGGCGGGAAATGTACGCCGTTGCCGCGAAGCGGCAACGGCGTTTTTTGTCGGCACATTTGTTAGTCCGTCGGCACAAACCGGACGTCCCCCCCCCCCAAAGGTAAAAGGCTAGTGACGCCCCTGATCACTATTCGTAGAAAAAAATTTGCAAAAGAAGAAGGTAGTAAATTATCAAAGTATTTGTTAACAAAAAGGCTTATTTGGTAATCCCTTGTTTTTAAAACATCAAAAAGCTTCTTTTTAACGAAAAATTTCAGAAGTTGTCGAAGTATTATCGTCATTGTAAAAAGTAAGTTTTATTGCTTTATTTTGTATTTTTTTTATTCTTTACACGTAATAAAGTTACTTGCCCACAGTGAGCAACCATAGCACACGTATGATATAGCGAAATAAATTGTTTTCATAGTTTTTTCTGTCACTAAATGTTTAATGCGGCGAAGCACGCCCAGGGATCTAGATGCTTTGATTGATATAGTATTACCTTATGATTAGAGGGATTTTATTTTGACAGATGCTTTGGCGCACGCTGCGGTACAACTCGAAAGAGAAAATACAAGACTTGGATTTGTGTGTTTTATCGAGGGGTCTTGAAAATAGTACAAGATAGTGTGTACACGTGATTAAAAAGCCTTCAAATGTTTTCAGATGATCTTTAAACCGAATGCTCCTTGTCACGGGGGAACAGGACGTCAAAAATAAAGGAAGCTCTGAAAATTTGACTATCAAAACTCATCCCCGGCTGCACCAGTGGTTGCTTTCAGTTTGGATACTACACAAAATACGATCCTCTTGTTCAGGCAGCACCATGCTGTCTCTCATACAGAACAGTCCGATGGCCAATAAAATAAATAATTATGACATATGTTATTTAGGAGAATTTGCATGATAATGATTTTCCACTCTTTCTTCGCGAGAAACTGCTAGCTCTTATAAGGTCAGGGGGCGTGTGTACTTATACGTCTGAAATCCCGGAGTATGATCTAAGATGCAGAGATTGCATGCGGGGGAGTATGTACGTATAATGTGATTGTTTAATGCTCCTGGCAGCAGCTGAGGTGAGGTCAGCGGGAGACATTGCCCCCTCCTCAAAATCTGTCATGTTCAGGTGTGATGTGTCTTTTTGCGAGGTTGTTGCAAATATATTTGCAAGACTGAGCCAACAGGTCCTGATTTATAGCTCAGTCATCCAGCATAATAAAAATATGCTTCGCAAAAGCAATATCTGCTCATTTGGCACGCGCCTCTGAAGTCGTCTGTAGCTGTAGTTATTACAGTAGTAACAACCGTGCCCTTTTGCTCCTATACTCTTGATGACTAACTCGCCGTGCTGATTAAAAATCGCCGTGTACCTAGAGGAAGAGCCGGAAGCGGCACCACGACTGTCCCCAACGATCGCCGTGATTGGTTGACACAGGATTTGAGTTGTTGTGTTTGAGTCGTTAGTGAGACGTTTTCTCGTTCTTCCTGAGGGTCACTGGCGTGTTTACACTTAGTCATCATACTAATAATAGTAATGATAATATATTCGCAAATTGGATGACAGGCCGTTCAGACGTTGCAGAAAGTTGGATCGGCGAAATTTTCCGTCCCCAATTGTAGGTTAGGGGGTTCACCCCCCCCCCCCCGAAATATAAAAATAATCCCTTTTTTGTAGGCTTTTCTCTCCGATATATGTCTTTTTTTTTTGTCCGGGCAACCCTCCCCCCCCCCCCCCGAAATAAATTCCTGGATACGGGCCTGCCCTTAGGTATCCCGACCTTGTTTTGGGAGCCCAGAAAATGGATGGATGCGTCGAGGGATTCAAGGTCGAAAGAGCCTGTGTGTTTATCGGTCGAGAGAACCTGTGCGAGATTCGAATTGAGAAGTGCCTCAAGTATTAAGTATTCAAGTATTTATTTCTGTACTAGAAATATTACAACACTGGACAACTTGGTTTATTAGCCTAGAAGGAGAGGAAACTTGTGTAGGCCTAGCTAAACCAAAACTTAAAGATTATAAGAAAATAAAACACAAGCGAAAGAAACACAATAAAAAGGGAAGCAAAACAAATGAAAGATACAAAAAAGAGATTTATGGAGAAAATTTTTGTTTGTATTGCAGGTTGGAAAGTCGCATTCCTTCTTGTCCCATTCCGCATGTATCTGGGGCGTCGATGTTACGTCAAATGACATGAAGCAGAGTGCCTTGCCTCCCCTCTCCTTCGTGACGTGCTCGAATGATGATACAGTTAGAATCTGGAACCTGGAACCGTGCGCTATCAACAGCACTGTGTACAGGAGGAACATCTATTCAGCTGTAAGTAACTAAGTATCTTTTCCAGATGGGAACGGGCTTGGGCATCTAAATTTAAGATAGAAGAGACGGTATATTCCACTACAGCCTAGGTTAGGTTTTTCTTTTCAGTTACCTGCACGCTTTTTCGTTGGTTGTTTGGTTTGTTCACGTTTTGGACATGTAAATCATGGCTGATGGTAAATCCAAAATGGGTGGGGCCTGAATGAAACTTCCTCTGAAATGATTTGAAAACCTTAAAGAACAGCTGTTGCTAGAAATGATCTTTTCACGATAAATGGTTACGAGATATCGAGAAATTAGTGATTTTCTTGTTAGCGCTTGTCGACTCTATCCGGACAAGAGTTGTCGAAGGACCTTGAAACTTTCAACAAAGTTTCCGCTGCTTGACTGGCAAACTCGGCTGGTCCGGAAAGAGCCAAAAAGTCTTTGGTACAAAACGGAACTATGGTGAAGGGCTGAGATTCTGTATGCTTATAATTCCATAGGGGAACTTGAGATAATGTAAAAGGCAGAATAAGTACGAAGGCCCTTCAACTATTTTATCATTTTATCTCTCCAAGCAACACCATCTTAAACACGCCTTGTGAAATCTGAGTTCTTTGAAGATAGGGCAAGTGATAGCAAGCTCATACATTTGGTAATCTGGCTTCCTAATACAGCGCACAAAACCTCGCAAAAAAAAAAATGAAAAAGAAAACAGTGTTTAATACATTCGGAGAGGCTACATGATAACGACACCAAAGCCAAGGTCTTGTCAGTTATTTCTTTTTTTAACTAAAAGATTTTTATCGGTGCACCTTATTAATCGGTATTTCCATCTGTCTAGTACTTGTCAGAGGTTATGGAAGAGTTTCGTAATATGCTAAAGTCGATGTTCAAGCCTTAAATTTTTTTGCGCTTCGTGAGCCTTGTCCAGTCTTTCACTGCATTTGTCAGCTTTTTTGTTCAAACTCTTCACACAACAGGCAAAAAGTATGATTGATCTTCGGTCAGTTTTCTGTTTTGTTTGCATGTTTATTTTTGTGGCTGGGCTAATTGGTGGGTGTGCGGCGGTTTACGCGTGGCACGCACTGTCTCCTTTGAAATCTGCGTTTTCGAGTCTTCTGTTTAATCTGCACACAACCATGGTGGTGGGGGACTCGAATTTCTGTCAGGATTTTCAGTACCATCATCAGGAGAAGTTGAGATTTTTAAATTTATGATGTAATTACAGATAATCCGGCATCCACTGTAGGGAATTTTAGAAACAAAAATTAAACAAGTCTTAAGTAAAAATTCCAAAGGAGTTGAATCAGAAGTATTCTAGCATTTGCAGTTTCTAGACCAAAGATATCTCAAGTGCAAAAGTGTTTGTCCCCAGCGTAGTTGACACGGAGTGTTTTCAGTAATAGTTATTTTAAAGGATGAGTGTGATCGAAGCACAGGTTGAAAGAATTATTGTAAAATCACAAAGTAATAAAACCGTCGAAGGTCTGTGGTTGCAGAAAAAGGCGGGAAAACACTGTAGTGTTTTGGAATTTAGGGGTGTTTAACTGGGTTTGCAGGCGGTTTAAAGAGAAAACAGTATTACTGAACACATCAACAAGATGGGAGGAAGTTCTTTATAGTAAATGGCAATAACACTCCTAGGGAGATTTAAATTGAGCCTCTTGCGAGCATCGTATCATCTGGTGACGCGATACACTTGATGACTATCTCTCCCTCCCGATGCAGAATCTCCGGGTACCTGCGGAAGAACGGAAGAAACGGTGTCACAGCTGCGCTGACTCGGGATTTGAGTCATTGAGTTTGAGTCGTTACGGACACGTTTACTCCTTCTTCTTGAGAATCATTGGCGTGTTTTGGACTTAGTCATATAGAGTATTCGGAAGCACCTTTTTGGACAAGCTCAAACCGAATTTTAACAATAAAATCAAACAAATAGAAAAACATTTTCTATTTAGGGGTAAGAAGACATGTCGAACACGATGGTGAAAACCATTTTCTCGCCGGACAACTAGTTCGCCTGGAATCCGGCCAAAACCAGAAAATATGTCAAAAGCAAAAGTTTTATCTAAAGTTGATTGATGTTAGATTTAGGGGTAAGAAGAGACGCTGAGTCTGTATATGACAATCATTATTTACCCGGTTAGTCCGGAATCCGGTTGTACCCGCATTTCTTTAAGTCAAAGTTTTATTTAATGTTGATAGATGTTCTTATAGGGATAAGGAGATACGCTGGATTCGTTTCTGAATTTTCTTTTTTCTGATGGACTAGTAGTTCGCTCGGAATTCGGGCGAAACCGCAAATTTGGCAGAAGTAAAGTAGGAAGTTTCGGTCAGTATCGTCAAAATAGATATGGCGTATAGAGGTATAGATTGATGGATAGATGGAATATCTGAACTCGGTTTTCTTTGATGATTAGCCTGGCGAAGACAAGACCCAATTGTCTGGATCAAATCTTAGATTTTTGGGATCCCATCGACATCTTTGGTCTTGTTCAAGAAGAAATATGTGTCTTCTGAGGTAGTGAATGCAGTTTGAATGACTGAAAATTGAATGAACGGGTGCGATTGACTTCCTAGTTGTCACAAAGGACCGACTCAGTGTCTCTAAGTTACGAATAATGTTGGCTCATGGCAGATATTAAAACTATTATACAAAAAAGTACAGCAGTGTTAACAGTACAGTCATTTGTATCGTTTGATAATTCTCTTTTCCGTTTTTTTGCCATATATTTAACTCCTTCAAAAATTGTCAAGTCTAGCAAGTGTCTCATAAATCAAGTGAAAAGGTGTTTTAACAGTTTAATGTCGCCTGAAAAACATGACAGCCGCACCTATTAGAGGAAGAGGCGACTTTTGTCAGCACCATTCAGTTGAAGCCGTGATGCTGTTCCGCTAGTTGGCTACAATAAGGATTGCGGTACTGCAGTATGGTCCGTCTAAAGTTGGGTTTAGTTATGGGCTGGCTTAGATTTGCCTTTCGTGTTGTTTTCCAGAAGGGCAGAGTAAATTTGTCTAAATGTGGAGGGGGTTCTTCCGGCCTCCGGTCGACCACTTCGTGACTTTCGTCTGTCTCCCCCATGCAGTTTGGTGTAGACCACGTATGCCAGTACCCATCTCCTCGTACCCCGAACTTGGGGCATTTAAATGAAATTCTATTTTGGCTCTTTACCGATAATAATTGACCTAGGAAATTGGCACTTTATTACGAATCAACAATTCTTCTCAAATAAAAATGGTCGAGGAAATTTCTCAGAAGATAGAGGGGGTTCTTCAGGCAAGTTTGTTAGTCTTATCCGTCTCTGCTGCCCCCACCCCACCCTGCAATTCGGTGTACACCAAGTCCGCCAGTACGCGAAACATCCCCAAGTCATCACGGCATTTTGAATGAAATTCCATGGGGGTCTTTCTTTACTGATAAATTGGCTAGGAAATGTAAGACTTTGAATACGGATCAGCAAAAAAATTCTTCCTGAATAAGATGATCCATCTTTCCGCGAAGCTTTAAATTTGAGACAATTTATCTGACTTATTCTAGCCTTCGGTGTTACCCGATTTTTGTTGCAGCAAAACTAGATAGCGCTGACCAAATTAGAGTGAAGCTGTTGGCAAACATTTGCTATCGTGTAGCTTCTTGCACTTACAAGTGGATTCGTGCTGTCTTTTCGGTTCCGTGCCTATTTTTCAGCGTCGCAGAAGCCAATTAAAGTTTTAGCGTTCTATAGATGAAGCTTAAAGAACCAATGACACGATTAGGGTTTTCCTTTTGCTGCCGCGAATGCTTGCGTCACGGCAAGTGTCTGACATGTTGATGAGAATGATCATGATTTGACACAAAACTACCCCTTAGTTTCCTGAGCCTATGGAGAACCGATTTTTTTTTTTTTTTTTTTTTTTTAGAAGAAGTTTGCATGTTGGGTGAACCATTTGTGCTTTAAACTTGTTTTTCCCAGGTTGAGACCGTCTTCGTTTATTTTCATATTCGTATTTTAACTCGGTTTTCACGCCACTATCTAGTTGCCAGCCATTGAACCCATAGTGAACAAACAACGAACAAGTAGCTTTGTTACCACGTCCCATGAATACAAATTGGCGAATAACCAGTTGTCGGTAAAGAATATCTTCGTACTCTAAAGCAGAGAGTTTTTAATTGGCAAAAAAGTACGGCGTTCATTTTATCAGCGATTGCTGCTGGCGTAACAATACAACACTACTTTGAAATACAAAGAATAATACTTGTTGATAGATAAACAATCGTGTGAGTTATATTGTAGAGCAAATCAGCGTTTTTGCTCGAGTGGTTATCGCCCATTGGTTGATTACTAGTTAATGCCCTGATGTTAAAATGGTAGTAAATCTGTCAAGCACTTAAAGACGTCTTTCCCGCCTCCGCAGGAATGGCATGAACGATGAAATGATATGCTGATGAAATGATAGCTGCTTAAGCTTAGCTGATAGCAGCTCCGTAAAACCTGGACTTCTTGACCCTAATTTTGTGTTTTTCCTCTGCTGGGTAGTAACCCACCCTCTGTTGTAGTCTGTGGTAACGACCAGACAAGGTTTCATTCATCAAAAATTAATATTTTAGATAGAAACCAGTTTCAAGCAAGAACAAAAATACAAATTAAAGAAGATAGTCAAAATATTCTTAATGAGGGGATGTTGAAATAAAAGAAAATGAAATAAAAAACTAACAGATATGGCCTTACCAGTTATTTGATCATGATTCTTTTGAGTAAAAGCAGCGTAGCTTCAGGCCGTTTTGATTATGCAGTGGAAAGGTATGGAACACAAGCGGGGACCAGAACACCACAGTTTTCTCCGACCGTGAAACCACCCGTGTAAAAAGTATTGTAATGCGGTGAGCCATGCCCCTATCCATGTGGTGCGAGAAATCATGTGCAAGAAAGCTGTTATTTTATGGCGTGCAAGGCCAGTATTTTTGGACTGTCTTCTTACACCCATGTAAGAAGTATTTTGTTATGGTGAGCCATGCCCCACCCAAGAGGTTGGAGATACCATACGGACAAGCATATTTACATGTTGAACCATTTCCGTGGTAGCCTGGAATGACTGATTCTTATTGAAATGTCAAAATCGCGAAAGCAAAACCGTCCGTACAAAACAACGAAAGGGCAGAACCGCCAAAGTCAAAACCGTGCCATGCAAAATAGCGACAGAGTAAGGAACATGAAGGTCAAAACCGCGGCAGACACACACATAGCGCGACGGTCAAAGCAGCGAAAGTCATTTCCGCGACAGGCTGGGTAGGTCTATTCGAAACAGAACGGTGGTTAGACACCATACCACCACGACCACCGCTACTGAATAGGTAATATAATAATAATTTAATTGCAATAATACGGCTTTTGCCTCTGTAAATTTCTCGGGACACTTTACACACCAAACTGAATTCCAGCCAGGTGGTAGTTGCCACCTTCTTTGAATTGGTTGATATTTTTGGCATTTACAACACTTTCTGGGAGATCTTTTCAGTATTCTACTATTCGGTTTCTAAAGCTGCATTTTATACTCCATGTAAAACAATATTGGTTTCACAGGAACTACTGAAGACAGTGTACTTCGACTCCTCTCACTCTTCGCTGCGGGACGCTATTGAGCCACCTAACGGCGACGGTACAACGGCCCTAGATGGCAGGAATGGCGTTCGCTGTGTCCGAATCAGTCCAGACGGACGTCATTTGGCGTCTGGAGATAGATCTGGAAATATCAGGTAAGGGGAGTTGCCCACTGCTTCCATCCACCTCTTTCCCAAACACGTTTTTGTCGGACAGGAAGGGCAAATTGTCGGAGTATTCATTTCTTCCTAGAGCCATGAAGGTCGCGCTGTGTTTGCCAAGAATTCATAGCTAATCTACTTCTTTTTGCCGTTAAGAGTACCTTGGCATGATATCCGAAATTTGGTTTTTTTTTTTTAATCTAGGAAGTTCGTGTTTTGGCTGAATTAGCAGGTTGATTAGACGTTGACCATAACATTGTGCGCAGGTGATAGCAAGGGAAACCCGTACTTAATAGGTCGGAGCAAGTTTATAAAATCTCCCACGATTGTCTGCGGGTCAGAGTAACCGAACAATCACGATAAGAGCCATTACAGATTGTACATTGTGTTAATTTACCGTGTGTAATTACGTCTGTGTTTTTTTTGTCATTTCATCCTGAAATTTCTCTGAGTATCATTTGTATCTGTATATATAGATTTTCTTTCCTACAGTTGTGCAAGTTATGCGAGCGAGTTATCCCGAGTCGGTCTCTGTCGATCAGTATAGGCTATCATCCCTACCGTTCAACTAGGTACATCTTTTGATTGGTCTGAAACCCTAGCCTGCTGTAGGACTGATAGACTGATCGGGGTACGTTTGATTCTAGCCATTCAAGATAGAAAGATAGTAAGCTTATCTTAAAGCACAATGGACACTTCTAATGCTTTACTTTGTATTAAATGCTTCAGAAATAAACATTTCCCACTTCCTTTAGAAGGCGCTACGAAAATCGGCCGTTTTCTTGTTATCCCTTGTCTTTACCCCTCGGGCATTTCGGCGATCCAAATCTTAGGAGCTGGGATATCGTGGCAGGAAATGGCTGAGCCAGTGATAAGTAAACGTCAAAAACTTTAGAAAACGGCAATTCTTTGATAAAGAATGCCAAGATAAAAAAGAAGAAGTGGTAAAAACTCTTGAGTTGGTTAATAGGATAGAAAATAGTCAGTCAGATAGAGAAGAATTAATGAACCGGTATAGAACAGAGAGGAGGGAATATAAGAAGTTGATCAAACGAAAAAAACTAGAAGAACAGAAGAAAGATGAATTAGAGGTGGAGGCGTCATATAAAAAATCTACATGCCGGGAGTTTTGGAAGAAAGCTAGAGAATCAACAAAAATAAACGAAAAAATAAAGAGGGCCATAGCCTGGATTCATGGCCGGAGTATTTGCATCTGCGGCTTGACTTTGATGACATCTTGTCATCAAAGTCAAGCCGCAGATGCAGTTTTATGAACCGGAAAATTTGTTTCAAGTTAAATTTTAATTTGAAGTTGATTAGATGTTCGAAATAGGGGAAAGAAGAAACGCCGAGCGAGACGCTCAGTTTAGATTTTAGCTTCTTTTTTTTTTGCCGGACAGGTAGTTCCGGAATTCAACCGAAACCGGGAAATTCGCAGAGGTAAGGCAGGAAGTTTTCGTCAAAACAGATATGACTTATAGGGGTAAACACAAACATGCTGAATCCATATCTGAACTTGGTTCTCTCAGATGATTAGCTTTTTGGCTTTAATCTATTTCTGAATTTTAATAGTAAAAATGTTCAAGGAGTCTGGCGAAGACTGCATCGGGCGTAGACAAGACCCTATTGTCTGGATCAAATATTGAATTTTTGGGATCCCATCGAAACCTTTGGTCTTTGACTGGATGCGGACACTTGAGGGGGGGGGGGCGGAATTCCGTTTTTTCGGATTTTCACGAGGAAACTTGGCAGGCATATCAGGGACCGGGTCAAACTGACTTGGAATAAAAAAAAAAAAAAAATCCCTTTTGGGGGTCCCACCCCCCTCCCCAACCCGGTTCAGGGGCAAATGGGCCCAGATTGCCCAGTGAATAAAGTTCATAACTTGACCAAAACTGGACATAGGACGATGAAATTCCTTGGACGTGTAGATCCTAGGACTGGGAAATTGCTGAAAAAGTTACACCTCCCCCACCCACCGCGTTCATCGGCAACTGGGACCAATTGCCCAGGAGTAAAGTTCGTTACTCTTGCTAGGAATCAACAGGTATCAAGTTGAAACTTAGTAGGATTGTGAGCATTGGGTCATCAGAAGTTCCATGGCTGAAAGTGCCTATTAAAAGTTTTTCTTTGTAGAATAGTGTTGTGAAGCTTGATTAGCTTTCTTTTTAAAATGTACCAGAACACACAATAAGCTTATAAAAAATAACATAGCTACAAAAATCAGTCAAAAACAAATAACCTATTCAGATCTGAAGTATACAAGCTGATTTACGCATAAAATAAAGATCTACTAGGTATTTCAAGAAACATCACTTTTATCTTTGTCCAAGCTAATAAATTGACCATGTACTGTCCCAAAAATTACGCTTTGAAATATCACAGAGAGGAAACTGTTGAAAAAGCTGCTTTTCTAGGGGATAAGCATTGTTCCTAGGTTGTTACAGAGTGGGATTGGGGTAGTTTGGTGTGCCCATTGAACTTTAAAAATCAACTTTCGTGGTTACACAACTAAATTTGCGATTATTGTCAAAAAAAGAAAAAAATTACAATATTTGTGTCAATACAATACAAAGTTTCACGAACTCTGGAATAAAACTTTTTGCACATCGGGCGTGTTTTGTAAGTACAGAACAGAGTTTGGGTACTCTAGAACTTTCTACTCGTTCTGGTCGATTTCTAACGTTTTCGTAGGGGGAAGGGAAGATTTGGGAGTAGAGAGGATGAGATACGATGGCTGAAACGAAGTCGGTGCTTATCTCTTTTCTGCGCTCCTGCAGTTCCTGCCTTAAACACTGTACCTACGGAATGCCTGCCAATACCTATAACCTAAATACCTCCTTTATCCTTTTGCATAAAAATGAGTCTAAGATACTTATTTCACTCTGTTTGTCTTCTGTTTGATTATTTATTACAATTCATTGTCTCCAGAAATGATGGACGAGATTATCAAGAGTTTGCTTATTTATTATCATGTGTTCTCGAGCAGGCATTTACCCGAAAGTAAAATCGTCACTACTTACAACATCACTGACCCACTTACAGCAGCTGGACAACTTATACAGAATTACAACAATAAGGTTAAGCTAGAATTTGTACATATTTTCAACAAAGAGGTTTAGTCATTCTTGTGTGTGTCTCACTTTTATGTTTTTGTGTTAGGCCATATTCAGTTTGAATTATTTATCTTGATATTATGACAGACATTATTGATTTGCCTTCATGTATATTGACGTATTCAACACGCCATTTTGCCCCAGGCCACGATATGTGTTGATATTTGAAATAAACTGAAACCAAAAACTAAGCATCAACAGGAGGGCATTCTTCTACAATAGGATAGTTTTGTGGATAGGATAATGTTGTCATAGTCTCTATGTTTCTCTGGTCTCCTTTTTGTTATTGTGTTTCCTTCTTCTTGTCTTTCTTTATTCCTACTCCGTCTATGTCATGTGCTTTTTGATGGGTGAAAAACAAAATTATTATTATTAATATGTGCTGGTTTTTCCCCAGAATCCATGATCTGAAGACCATGGAGGAGATTGTCAAAATTGAGGCTCACGACGCAGAGGTCTTATGCCTTGAGTATTCCAAGCCGGAGTCGGGATATCGACTTGTCGTGTCTGCGTCCAGAGATCGTCTCATCCACGTCTTCAATGTAGACCAGGTGAGTGTTTTTGTGCGTCTTAGCCTTTGTCCTGTCGTATGTGGGGTTTGATAAATAAATAAATATAATTAATAGCTTTTACGCCTCTTCACAAAAAATGAAAACAAGTTCATTTCGAGACAAGTTTTAATACCAGAGATCTAATCTAGTGTAAAGCTCTCTACACAATTTAGAGACCGAAAACATGTCGTCCAGATGTTTTTGTCCAGATGTCCAAATTTCTAGTTTGTTGACCGTCTCCTCAGCGACTATATCGTCTGGTACAGAGTTCCACGAGGATACAGTGTTGCTACAGTTGTAGGAATGCATTTTGAATGACAGAAAAGCGATTGTGGTGAATCAAATAGGAGGACTTTGGGGGGTTCGGATGCAACAAGCGACGTTAAAGCAACAACCTGTACTACACTGTCGGACGTTTCAAGGATGCGCAGTTTCAACAGACAATGCGTAATAGACAACACTTGGGATGTAATCTGTGTTTGAAAACGTTATGCATGAAATGAAATGTTATGCCTAACAAGCATTCCAAGAAGAGCCGAAAAACCGCCAAAAAAGTATCCGCTGAATTTTTCGGCATCATGACGACAACAAAAAAGTCAACAGATGCTTTTTTGGCTGTTTTTTGTTCTCTTCCTGGCGATGCTTCTTATGCATAACATTCCATGCATAACGTTTTCAAACACAAGAGATTCCGTCCGAAGTATTGTCTGTTAGGCATTGTCTGTTGAAACCGCGCATCCTTCTGTTATCTTTTATGAAACTTCTGAGAGTGTAGAAATGATCTTTTCACGATAAAAGGGTTCAGAAAAAAGAGAAGAGTCTAAAACGTAAGGTAGGCCTTTTGGCCTACCAAGTATTCCAAAATCGAAAGAGTTGTTGGTGGACCTGGAAGCTTTCGGCGAATTTATATGCTGTTTCAGACAGACTCGGCTCTTCCGAAAACGCGCGAAAAAGCCGTAGATGCAAAACGAAACAATGGCGAAGGGCCTGGGATTCCTGAAGCTTATAATTCCAAATTGGAACTAATGATAGGGGCTAATGAAAGGCAGAACAAGTTCATGGAGTCCTTTAAAGGACAGATCTCAACCAACGCATAGCAGTCTGTTTTATGTCTGGTCACCTAAACAGTTCGACTGCGGTATTTGGATTTGCCACGATCGGTCCCTCCCAATTCCCGAAATTTTCAGCGTGAAGTTTCTGGAGTGCAAATCCACTTGCTGGCGTTACGCCCGGACGAGCCCCCCGAAAATCCAGAAATTCCAGCTTCAAATTATCCAGTTATATATTGATGAAAAATGCCCGAGCCGACAATCCGCAGTTTTTACGTTTCTGAAATTAGAAGAGAACCAAAATTAAGATTATTAAAGGAGAATTAAAAAATTTGTGACTACCAGTTTTTTAAGACTTTTCTTTCTTGTAGAATTATTCTTTTCTTCAAACATTGGATGACCACTGACTACCAGTTTTTTAAGACTTTTCTTTCTTATAGAATTATTCTTTTCTTCAAACATTGGATGACCACTCTTCTTCCATCACGGCGGTTCGCTTCTTGTTCAACGCTGGACTGTTACAGCTCGTCTCTTGTGGTGCCGACAAGTCAATCATCTTCAGGCAGCTCCAAGTGGTAAGTAATAGTTTGAGGAAACCTGAAATAATGCAGCCAGTCTAACTTGCCAACTCAAATAATAATTTATTTATGACCTATCGCACACTCACAAAGAGAAAGACGGAGTATAAATACAAAAAAGAGGAAAAAGTAATATGCGGAAAGACATAACACCATACAAAGAACAACACGAAGCTTAACTTTTAACAAATTAACCTAACAATTAACCAAAAAATAAAAAGAAAGAACAAAAACAGAACCAGAACTAGAACAAAAAAACCTTCCAAGGATGGTTCGAAGGATTTTCTGACATCTTAGAAAAAAGTTTATCCGCAGCAACAAGAGGATCCGGCAAGCTGTCCCGCAGTCTTAAAAGACAAAGGAAAAGAAGACCTTCAGTCAATTTATGTTAATACGTGATGGGTAACTAGATTGTCCTATCCCAGCCCTTTTCGATTAAACTTTAAGCTGCTTGCGGTGGGGGACTGACCCCCTCCCCCCTTCACTATTTTCTGTCAGAAATTAATACCCGCCAAAGATAGTTATCAGGCTGAAAATGAATCATCATCCTTGATAGCTCGCGTTCAAACTTTTCATTTATCCTACTTCGATCACTCTCTAATTCCGGGTGGGAAGATATTCTTGGAACCTACTGTACGCCTGTACTCGTGTTTTAGCATGCCTGTTCGATTGAGGGGAAGCCCATCGCTTAAATATGTTATAACGTCCAGCAACAAGATTATTCCGTGTTTGTTTTCAAAGGTTTCTCCATTGCTTGTGTCGAAAGAACTACGCGAATTCTTGATCCGAACAAAAGTTCAGGAAAGGATGTCAGTGCTTTGGCAGCTCGTTTGTGCAGTTCCTGAAATGAAAAAAAAAAAAAAAAATAGGTTGTCGTCCGATAGCTCCTATAGTTCAGTTAAGTTTAATTCAGTTTTATTACATACAGAAATAAATGAAAAAAAAGTGTCTATATACCCACACAAAGCTCCGTGGCCCGTTACATACGGTTGAATACCAAAATAATTAATAAATAAACAAGTCTCTTCTGTAGCCTATTATAACAAAACAATAAAAGACCAATTGAAGAATTTTTATTTTTTATTTTTACTTACCATTTCGCCTTCAAAGTTCACTTCGAAGTCTACACCGGTCTTCCACGATCACTAAATTAAAAAAAGAAAGAAAAAAAGCTTAAGTAGCATTCATTGATGTCGCCCTACGCTCATTATTCTTTACACATAATACTTGGATTAACCGGTTCAAAACACATATTTTCTGGGACCTAGAAAATATGACTTCGTAAAGTTGTCTGTCCATCTGTGAGCACGATAATTCTCGAAGGGAATGAGATATTTTGATGAAACTTGGTGTGAAAACTCTTTGGGTCAAGGGAGAGGTCGAGTTCGTAGATGTGCTCTGTAGCTTAACAGGCGTGGGGGAGGGGGTTCAAACTAAGGGGCGAACAAGTTTTTTGTAACCGCTAATGAGATTGTCGATTTAGGAGTAAGAAGACATGCTGAACACGAATATGAAAACCATTTTCTCGCCGGACAGTTCGCCCGGAATCCGGCCAAAACCGGAAAGTTTGTTGAAAGTAAAAGTTATATCTAAAGTTGATTAGATTTTCGATTTCGTAGTAAGGAGAAATGCTGAAAATTTATATGAAAATCATTTTCTCGTCGGACAAGTAGTTCGCCAGGAATCCGGCCGAAACCGGAAAATTTGCTAGAAGTTAAAGGTTTATCTAAAGTTGATTAGATGTTCGATTTAGGGTAAGAAGAGATGCTTCTTATTCCGGTTTTGACAATCATTTTCTACCCGGACATATAGTTCGCCCGGAATTCGGCGGAGGAGTCCGCCGAAGACCAGATGTCTACAAGAGCAAATTCTATTGATCAAATGTTTTCCCGTCGAAACCTTTGATCGTGTCTATTCCCGAATGTATTGTCTCAGTGGAGTTCAGCATTGAAGGTATATAGAGCTATTGGAAATTCCTGTTGACGGCGACAATTTCCGCGTACTGCCTTTTGGTGTAAATAAATACTTGGGAATTAGTAATAAGTTATAAATAATTATTTAGTTACCAAAGTTGCACTTTCCTGTTAGTTGATTGTGCTGGTGTTGTCCGGTTTACTGTCTTCCGATGAAGATGGGCCTTAAGCTCTCAGAATTTCAAACATAAACACTAATTGTTAGGTACTTCTATGGTTCTCCTTAACAAACGGCCATTTTGTGAAGGTTTCGATCAACGCTTTCGATTTCAAGGGTGTCCTTCTCCATATGCTCCAGTACACTGTAAAAAGTTTCCCAGAGTAAGGACTTAGTTAACTGCAGTATTTGCTACTGGGAATAACCTTATCTCTAATAGGATAAGATTAATCCGAGTTAGAGATAATCTTATCTCAGTAGAGACAAGGTTAATCCTAGTAGTAAATACTGCAAGATTTTTTCTTTACAGTGTTTGCTCTTGTTTGTGAAAACTAAGTATATCAGGTCCTTTAAACTTTCTAGATGTCGGTCTCTATGTCAATCGTCGAACTATCTCTATGTATTTATGTATATTATGTATATTACCTAAAGTGGTCGAAGATATTGGAGAAACCGTTACAGTAGGAAGCCCTTCATAATCGCTGGCGATGCTCTAAAAGCCATGTGCCCTTGCCTTTAGGCTGGAATTATCTAGTTCTTTCAGTTTAAGAGTTAGTACAAGTCTCTAATAAGCAAGCTATTTACAACTGTACTGACTGTCGAGCCAAGAAGTAAATCGCAATAATGGGAATCATGCTTTCGGTTTTTGATTCATAACTATCATCTACCATTTCATTAGGTGGATAATGAGAACGTAGCCATTGTCGAATTTCGTCAGTGGAAGCTAAAAGGGCGTTTATAAAGGCTGTGAGAAGATATTTGCAAAGACTATCAACTCGAAGCTCCAGATTTTAGTGCCTCGTTGATATGCAAATTCAAAGGTTCGGGTTTTCCATGTTTTATTTGACCTTTAACCCCTGCACTTGGTTTTGCTTGATCGGCAACATCATTTCAATTGTAGTCGCTTCTTGCTCGAGCGAGAGCAGAGTGAACATGACTTCAATTGACTTCAATTCAGTTCAGTTCAGTTCAGTGTAGTTTAAAAACACATAACGTACATGCCGATTGGTTGTTTTTGAGCATAACAAAATACTACATGTATTATGCAGACTTTGCGGCAGTCGTCCCATCACAAATATGGTCAATAACATAATACAGCTATATAACATAAGTGATATACAGATGAACGTTCAAGTGCGCTCCTAGTTGTATAAACGAACGAACGGGGGGACGAAACTCTGATCATAGCTTGTTCGCAAAGCTACCACCGGCTCTAAACGAGGCACAGGATCGGCAGCTTGACGAGGAAGGCGAATTCGGGAGGGGTCAAAATCAAGGGGGAGGATTTCGCAGTGAAATGGGTTTTGGGTTACAGATGTACCGAAGTTCATACAAAGTTGAAGTCGGCGGCATGAAAGGGTGTCTAACTCACATTGCTTTAGGAGCTGAATGTATGGGACTTTTGGAGCTTCAGGTGTTACATCCTGACTTCTGCTGACGCATGCGTGGGTTTATGCAGGTAGACTAAGGATCTTGAAACCGGACCCAACATACGCAGCCAGTCGGGTCGGGACGACGTTGATATCTCGGATTGGTCAGAAAATGTGTAGGGTAACCGATTTCAGTTGCCCAAGTAATGGGTGTTATTTTTTTATAACCGGATTGAAAAATGAAAAGAATGAACCTAGTGGACAAATCGGATGATGATGGTCTGATTGGGTTGACATTTTTATTGACGTGATTTTGGATCTTCATCCGAGGATAAGTTTACAAGTTACTTTAAAAAGCAGCATGGATAATACATCGCGTTTCGAGGGATAGAGAATTTGCTTGCGTACTTGTACCTATAACGAGACCACACGATTGCCGCTTCACCCGTCGTCCTTGATCTGATGAAGGGTCTCCGCCAGCTCTTAGGCCGAATTACAGGCTGTTCAGAACCATCTCTTAAATTTGACAAACGACATATCCACTTAACTCCAAGATTGTGGCCTCTGTGGCTCCGGTGATGTTTTATCCGTACTCCTGCCATACACATAGCCAGTGGAAAACACCGGAGGCAGTATCTATCCACAGACAAGATTTATATGTTCAGGCAAAATTAACGGGTCCCGGTTTCTTGGTATTAAGTTAGAATCAAGCAAAAAGAGTTCATTAGCGTTTAATGATTCAGCATCTCTCTTCTAGGCAAATGGAACGTTTCAGTTCGTCCGGTCACACAACGTTAACGCCAAAGGGACAATATATGACATGGAGTCGGATCAATCCAATAAGCATGTGCTAGCAGCTTGCCAGGACCGCAACATTCGTATTTACAACGCCAGCAACGGGAAACACAGCAAAACACTGCGAGGATCGTTAGCCGAAGATGGGACACTAATCAAGGTTGGTTCAGGGGTAAAGTCGATTGCCCATGCTTTGTTGTCAATACGTATTGCATTATATCATATATTTTGGTTGTGGAGTAAAATGATCAACGAAAAATAACGCAAGAAAAAACAGCTGTAGAAACACAATATTTAGACATTATATCTAACTGGGCGTAAAAAGAAGATTCACGAAAAAAAAAATCATGTACTCGATGACCTGATGAGCGTAGTAGTGACGCTGGCGTTTTCCCTAGTTATTCAATGACATCTTGGACGCGGAACCTGTGAACTAATTTTATTCACCTGGACCTTTCAGTGATCTGGTATAAGTTTCCGCAAGTTCAGCTCTATGACACGCTGCTACAGTCAAATAATAGATGGTGCTCTGCAGACTCTGCCCTACTCACTACTCTACTCTGTAGATCTAGGAGATCCGAAAGATGAGACCGTGCTATCTTAAATACGCGAAGCAACTGCTCCATTTGTCAAAATTATGCCATAACCACACGCTAACGGAGAAGTTTCAAATCAAAGATGCAAGCGTTAAGCTGCTTTCACACTAACGCGTTGAGGCTTTCACACTGAGCTATGCAACCTCTGCTTCGCGCTTGCGGTGACGCAAGGCAGAGCTTACGCAGAAAAATAAAACGCATGCGGTGCCTCGACCTATACGCATCAGATTTTTTAGTGAAAACTGGAAGTTTCTGAAGACAAACTGGAGAAAACCTACTAACGAGAAGAACAACTTGGAACGTGTCCGACCGAAAGCTCCGAAACCAACGAAAATGCTGAATTATTTCAGCATTTTATGCAGCATTTCGCTTTCTGACTTACATTTTCGCTCAATTAATGCAGCATTATTTCAGTATAAAATTCACTGAAAAATTCAGCAAGAATGCTAAATTTTATGATGAATTTTCAAGAAGAAACTGGGGAGTACGGCGATTCTCTCAGTGTTTTCGGCAGCAAACATAACAAATTCAAAAAGACAACTGACAATTCGGCAAACATTCCAAATTCTAAGAGAACTGGCGATCATTGCCAACGAAGAAAAGAAAATATAAGAAGATAAGAACGTTGTATATCAGTAGCTGATCCATTTTGTCAGCTTTATACAGCTGAATCTTTGTTCGTCTTCTTCTTCCTGACTTAGATTTTGGTATTTTAGAAGTGTCAGAGAAGAATAAAGGCAACAGCTTTCGGACAAAACAAAGAAAGAAAATGCAGCATTATGCAGCATTTACAGCACCAAAAAGCTTTCGGACACGTTCTTGTTAATGATGAAAGAAAGCGAGAATTCAGCATAAGAAACCGAGAAAGGAAAACGTAAATTCACATCCAGCGTGAAAGCTTGTCGCGCAGGTGTAAAAGATACGCTACGCAACCTGTGTGCAGCGCAAGATAAATGCATACGCAGCGCATCGCAACGACGCGTCAATGTGAAAGCGGCTTTACCCTTCTGGAAAGTTCCTCGTCACTACCAAAAATCATGAGCAACAGGGCCGAACCAGTGCGTGAGGTTCTCCACTATTTCTTGGCCGAAAATGACAAATTTGTATCTTTTTCATGGGTTTCATTTCTTTCCTTTTACTTTCCGCTTTAAAAATGATAGGTTGCAAATAAATTACTTACTTACATACTTCTGTTTATTCTCTCGCAGCGAGTTCGATTTGTAGAGGGAAGCGAAAATCGCTCTCATTGAAAACTTTAGTTAAACAGAAAAAAAAGCTTATTTTTGTATTTTGTATTTGTATCATGTGTTTAAGTGAATAAGTGATTCGTCAGTAGGTATCGTGTTTCAGCCCAATTTAGTGAACCATTAAAAGATCCGTGCCAGTAATTATTCCCATTCACTCTTTTTCTCAGCGCCCGTTGAGTATTTTCGTCAATTAAATCCTCATTTCACAGAATTGGGATGGCGTCCAATCTTTTCTGTAGCATGCAGAATATAGTAAAATATTTTGGTCCGATTAAGATTGAACCCTCGACCAAGTATCAGAGATCCTGGACCAAGTGACGTCAAAAGGCGCACGAGTTTTCTTGTAAAAGCCATATTATTACTTTGGCAATATTAATTTATGTGGTTTAAGAACGAAAAGGACATTAGTACAAATAATTCTGACCATTCAAGTCGCTAATTCTTCAGCACCTTATTATCACGGTCAAATAAAAAAATTAGCAATAAAAAAGAAAGAAATGGACATGTATGGGTGTGCTGCTTATCGTACGACCCAAGTAGAGTTAGTAATCTGTGTGTGTTCTCGCGCCGTGAATGATTTACGCAGAGCAAACTAACACTAGAGAGAAGTGCCAAGACTTAAAAAAAGGGACACACGCTCGAATAAAGATACTGATACTTTATTGTAAAACGAGACTTTCACAGCATTGGATTGCCGAACTTGTCGTTTTCGTCAGGTACATCATAATTACAAAACATTTAATAAGGCGGTTGTACATAATAAAGCAATAGTCAAAAAATGATCAAACAGAATAAAAACCCTAGACAATTAAAACATTAAAGGGAAATAGTTAATCAATTAACAGCGACACTAGCACTACTAGTGATAGAGAACGGCCCTACTGAAACTGGATCAGTCGTGCACCAGCGCTGGCTCCAATAACGTCATACTCTGAACACAGAAAAAAAAGATACAACCTCCTCTGTTTCTTCGATGTGTGCAAACTGCATCTAGCTTTATTAAACATTTCTAAACCCGCAAGTCTGTCTTGCTTTAATTGCAACAAGCGTAGTGGGCGGCGCTACAAGTATGGCCTGATTGTGAAGCGTGGAAAGTATAGGGTCTTGCTACTCCCTAGTAACGTAATGTAATGTAATGTTTATTTTTAACCCATCGTACAGGAAAGAGAAAATGATGTAGTATAAAAAAAAAGAAAGTAGAAAAAACACAGAAGAAAGATTACACAACAAAGAAAAACAAAGGGCAAATCACAGAGGGAAAAATTACACTTGTAAATAAAAAAAATGTCAAAGAACAATCAAATGACAATAAACAAATTTTGCTCTGGATTTTCGCCTTTTTGGGGGAACTTTTGGGGCGGGTTTAGACCCTCGACTGCTTATTTTTTTTTTTTTTGCGCGCTTGAAGGAAGTGAAGTGAAAAATTGTATAACCTAGACACGACTTCAAGCTGAGTGGCTGGCGATTTTCTAAGGACGCTGGTAGATGGTCTTTCGAAAACAGAGTGGTGGACCGTTTCAAAAATTACCTTGAGAGTCTGTACGCTGAAAAAGTTTATGATATAACGTGTTTTAGACGAGCTCTGTAGAAGACAATGGCCAAAATTTGTGTCTGTATTACTGAAGTATGATAATTATATCGTCTCATCTCCGATTTAGGACACGGGGCTTTTTGTTCCTCTTTACCCAAGCATACCAAGGTAACGATCGTTCTGAGCCTTATCCGCCGCTAATCTTTGCAGCTCTGCATGGACAACAGCGGAATGTACGTTGCAACAAGCTGCACCGACCGAACACTCTGCATATACGATTACCTTAGCGGCGAATGCGTGGCAACCATGAGTGGACACTCGGAGCTGGTGACGGGACTACGTTTCACGCCGGACGGAAAGCATCTGATAACGGCATCTGGAGATGGGTGTATCTTTTTCTGGAAGCTACCACACGACATGACTGTGACAGTGCAGGCAAGAAGACAGCAGCAGCAAGCTAGAGACTTGAGGTAATGGCCAGAGCAAATGTTTTCAATGTTAGACCTGTAGTATGTATGGTATTGCTGAAAGCGAGTAATATGTAGTAAACAACTGATTGTTACACCATCAAGATGGAAAATCGTATCAGTTTACTACGTATCTCCTGTTTTGGGAAGGATAATAGGAGGATTAAGGTTTTAGGTTTAATGGTTAAATTGCCACAATAGCAAAGGCTAAATAATCCGCAACAAAAAGAAAACAAATAAACACACAGTAATAGCTACCAATACCTAAAAAGCAAACAACCTTTACCGAGGTGAAGTTTGAACCTTGTTTTCCTGAACAAGGAGAGCACTGGCGAAGTGAGAGTTCATCTGAAATCGGCGTCGGGCCTACGAGCGGGTAACGTGCTAGGCTGATCAAGGTTTAGAGCCAGTAATACAAGTTTTTTTTAGGTATACAAAAAAAAAAAAAAAAAAAATCTAGGGTGGGTGGGAGCTGAACTCTCACATCACCAGTGCTCTACTTGTTCGAGAGAACAAGGATCAAACTTAACCTTGGTAAGGCTTGTTTAATCCTCCTATTACCTGCACCTCAGCACTGGCTCGTGATAGTTCAAGTGAGGTTTCAAGGCTTATCTGCAAAAAGCTAGTTCCACGGTCTCTAAATCCTGATCAGCCGAGCGCCCTACCCGCTCGTAGGCCGGAAGCGGATCTCGGCTGAACACCGCTTTCCCAGTTTAAAATTTAACAGAGAAAAGACGCAAAAATATTGGGGCGTCTTACAGCACCGATGATGCATCAGGAACCAACCATTTGGATCAAGAGCAGCCCGATGAAAACCTGTTTCTGGCAAACTGGTTACATAACGCGGGATGTGCACCCTAAGCAAAAATAATCCTGGTTCTCAAAGTACACTCCACTTTCGAAAATTTTTCACTTTCTTCTAAATCTGTGGAGTTCCGTCGGAGTACCTCGTACGAGCTATGGTAGATTACCTTTCAGAGGAGGTAGTGGAGGGGTGGGTGTCCCAGGCTGATTGATCATTGAATCCTCTTTCATTAAGAAAACTAATTAGCCTACCGTCGTAACCATAGCCTACACCCTTCTACTTCACAACGCTAAAGGCTTTTTTTTTGACAAATAATGTAATATATAATGGAATTTTACAAAAGAAAATTTTAATATCATAACAGACCTACCATGTGAAAATCTATACTGATTTGTTTGTGGCAGGAATCACTTAGCCTAGTTATATTTTAAACAAAAAAGAAAAGGGAAAAAATAAATGCAGTACTATACATAAACAACTACATAAATACATTTTTTTTTTCAATATTATATATAAACAGAAGACAATTAAACCTCGTGGCAATCCAGAACCTATTCATACCCAAGGTAACCCTCTCCCCTCACGCCGTTCCGAAGCTAGAACCAAAATAGTATCTTCTAGGATGTTCCTGTTTCGAACTTGTCCCGTCGTATTACCCATTCACAGTCCCATTTGGTGTCGTAATGTGATGTCAGCAAATTAAACTATAATTCCAGGCGACAAACTTACACTAGCCAGAGGATGATTTCGCAAGATGAGGATTTCAGCTCTCCACCACCCGATCTTCTGGACCCCAACTCCAACCTGGCGTCACCCGTCACAGAAGAACCTGACTACAGGTACGAATCGTCCCTATAATTTATTTTTATGAAAGAGTCTGCCTTGAAATATTCTCGAAACAGTGAAAGGGTTCTTTTTTCAGCCGCTCCCATTACATTCCGATCTCAGATAGCTTAAAGCTTAACTGACAGCTTAAGTTAACTGCAAAAAAAAAACCTGAGAGAAGACAATCTAGTTACCCGTAACTTAATCACTTAAATAGGCTTGAAGACCGGATGAGAATGCTCCGCTATTCACGATTCATCGATTTTTTAATAGTGGAGATCCCTGTCAGATTAGTGTTACCCCTATGCGCTTATACCTGTGATGTATGCTTGACGAAAAATTTACGAAGAGTCTTCACCAAGCAGTCTTCACCAAGTTCCCCAGTTTCCACTGAAAAGCCGCGTTTGTGTTGAGATACAGATCTTCGGCGTCTTAGTAGAATTTGTGCTGTGGGGATGGTCGTAGATTTTCTGAACGCCAATACCAGAGCAGATAGTGGAAAATCAGAAAACCACATAGCAGAATCCAAATAACTTAATGTATGCAGCTGAATGATATACAAATAAGTTGGCTTTTCAGTTAAGCTTTAAAGTTTAACTGAAAAGCCAACTTATTTATGTGAAAAGTGAATCTGTGAAAAATGTGAAAAGCCAATTTACTCATTCATTCCAAACTATAACTAGACCTACGTTGCCTGGGCAAAACTCAGCTGAAATCACAAACACGAACGGGTAGAAATAATAGATGGCAGCACATGGTTTGATGAAACGAACGCTTGGCTGCATAACTCCAGATAGTCCTCTCTGGCATAGGCTATACAGCTCCACTTTAGTTCGCACACTGTAGGCTGTGGCTCAATTACAAGCAAAAACCATCCTTTTTGGCCCCAGGCAAGATGTCTACGAAGATTTCCACAGTGTAATGTCATATTCGTCAATCCGGCCTAAGGTCCACACTTTCCGTAAAAACCGCACAGGTTAGACCCTTACCACTTTCTGAGAATAAGCGCAAATCGGGGTACTAGGAAAAAAAAAACACGCCAAAATCAAAGTGTTGCTCTCGCAACACAAATAGTGTTGGAAGTGAAAGCTATTCTGTATCCCTCAACTTTTTGGTCAGGAGTGTTTGCAAGCGCCTTATGGCAACCCTACTAAGCCAAAACTCCATGCTGCATCTAGCCTTCATATCCGGCTGGCACGGCAAAGCTTTTTATCAATTTCCCCTGATGGCCCATCGGCCAAATTTTTGGGTTTTAGCGTACACCAAAGACAAATGTATGTTCAGTCTTGACACTAGATAAAACAGGTAGGCGTCGGGGATCGCAGGCAAGGCGTCGGATGCGTCACTTGGCCAGTCAGCTAGTACCTATCATGTTGTCTGTGGTACCTATCATGTTGTCTGCAGTTGTTCCGGTGTTTAGCCCCGTAATGCCTACATAAGGCGATGCTCCACAGTTCATTTGATTTAGATACTCATTATCATCTGTCTAGGCTGAGCATGGGTCCACTGCCGCTTTGGGCGAAGCGACAAGCTGACGGTGGTACAAAAGGAATATCCCGCTCAAACTCTGGCAACATTGAACCACCAAAGGGTCGATGGGCGCAAAGGATTGATCCGAACGCAGCTGGAATCAGCGTGAGATCCGTTTTCCAGGGTGATAGCATTATTCCCTTCCCGTCTAGTCAAGGTAAAACTGCTTTTCTTTTTACAGTGAGGAATTTTTTGAATAATTTAGGGATATTTGTGGAGGATGTGTTAGAGGGATTGTGCGTGATGCCTGTTAGCACGTTGGTGAAGATCAAAATAGCTAAAACGCAATAAAGATAGTCATATTTATGGTTTCCAGTGGTTCTGGGTATCGTAATAGATATTTCGATATCGCTAACAAGGGGAAGCAAAAGCATCTTCCCTCAACGCCAATCTAGAACATGGTTCTGAAGAAAGCTAAATATTGTCGTATAGTGACGGTCAGGTAATACCTTAGACGTAGAAACGGTTCAGGATGATTTGTAGAAATCTTCGTTACATCTTGGTGATCATCTACGCAGACAGAATGTGGTAATGGTGACAGAAATTTTGAAGTTTCACCTCCGGACTATCATCTGTGAACCAGTCCTGCCCATCTGATCTACATGGAACCGACGACAGTGCTTTAGGTTTCGTTAAGAACTCTTTACACCTGCTTTGCTCATTTGAATCCAGGGCACAGTTAGCTAGAAGTGTAGCAATAAAACACGCGTTGCATTTGTCGGTTGCAGAGGGCGTGAGAACGGTGGTATAGGGCAGTTGCAATTATCTTTTGTTTTGATTAATAATAATCACTTTGCTATGACAAGGAGTAGCGTTAAGATTGCTAACTAGGTCTGTCAAACAGATTTGGTATAATTTGCTTCAGTAAAATAATAATTGCCAGTACCATATTTCGTCACGAGTACAAGATGCAGCAAACGGAGCCAAACAATTGAGACTTGAGTTCTGCTATTCTCAGTTATTCCTGTGTCATCTGTAGGCAAAGGTGAACGAACAGCCAAATCTCGTAACATCACTATCAATTAAGTGTGGAGGTAGAGGTTAATAGGCTCTTGATTTTATTGGAAGGTATGCCTGCTATAGGAAAAGGGATCCGATGTTTCGTCAAAACATTTGATTTTTTTTTCATGAAAACAGTCATTTTTTCTGAAAATTGGTCGATTTTTCGTCAAAATAGTCGGTTTTTCTGAAAATCAGTGGATTTTTCGGAAAATCCGTCGATTTTTTTCAAAAATGTCATTTTTCTTGTTGAAAACAAACATTTGATTTTTTTTTCATGAAAACAGTCGTTTTTTCTGAAAATTGGTCGATTTTTCGTCAAAATAGTCGGTTTTTCTGAAAATCAGTGGATTTTTCGGAAAATCCGTCGATTTTTTTCAAAAATGTCATTTTTCTTGTTGAAAACAGTCGTTTTTTTCTGCAGAAAAAGTCGGTATAGTTAATTTGTTTCTTGTGTGTCTGTGTATTTTGTAAATTTGTATTCCTTTTCTAGCTTTTAGCTATTCGGATTAAACTTGATTGATTGATTGATTGAAAAATGTCTTAATTTTTCACTGTGTCGCTGCTCATTGTAGCAGACTAGAAATTGCCGGCGTTTTTTGATCCCTAAACTTAAGTGGAAGGATACCTATGACTTCGTAAAAGTTGTCCGTCTGTCTGTCTGTCCGTCTGTTAGCAGGATAACTCACGAAGGGGTTCAGATATTTTGTTCTAACTTAGCATGAGGACTCTTTGGGTCATGCACAGGTCAGATTCGAAGATGGGCTCTGTAGCCTTATATTTAGGGGTGGGGGAGGGATTCATATTAAGGGGCGATTTTTTTTTTTTTTTAAAGCTAACGAGCTTTAAAGCTAAAGCTAAGTCGATTCAGGGATAAAAAGACATGCTGAATCCGAATATGAAAAATATTTCCTCGCCGGACAAGTATAGTTCCCCCGGAATCCGGCAAAAACCGGAAAGTTTTTGAAAAGTAAAAGTTTAATCTGAAGTTGATTAGAGGTTCGATTTAGACTGAAGGAGACATTTTGAATCCGAATATGAAATTTAGCTCACCCGGAATCCGGCAAAACTGGAAAATTTGTGAAAAGTATAAGTTTAATCTCAAGTTAGTTATAGGTTTGATTTATGGGTAAGAAGACATAATGAATCCGAATATGGAAATTAGCTTCTTGCCGGATGAGTAGTTCGCCGGGAATCCAGCCACAGCCGGAAATTTAGCATGAAGTTTTAAAACTCAATGATATAGTTTTAAAACCCAATGATATAGTTGATATAATAAAAATAATAATAATTCAAAGCAAGATAAAAGACTTTCGCGTATAAATATAGGGTAAGGAGTTTGCCAAAATTTGCCAAAACTCGGAAATTTGGATCGAAATATTCGCCTCTCAATGCCACCAGCTCTTTTGCTCTGCATGCAGTTTGCCTGGCTGCTAAAAGGGGCAATTTGGTCAAGTGTTCAGATTGGTCTGAAGTCGATGAGAAATACGATGTTGGAGTAAACATGCATGCTGAATCCATATCTGAAATTGGTTGTAAGTTATAGAAAAATGTTAAAGGGGTTTTGCGAAGACCGGAAATCTACAAGATTCGCTTGCCTGGATCAGCTTAGTCCAATTAATATTCAATATTTGGAATCCTATCGAATCCTTTGGTCTTGTTCTGAGTGGCAGTTATGCTTAAATTTGCAATGGGCAATGGAAACGCTATTTCCTAGCTCAAGCTGAGCATATTAAAAAAAAAATCAAAGAGACGAAAGTGCTGTCTTCGCATTTTTGGGATCCCAAAACGTAAGTGGAGGGATACCTATGACATCGCAAAAGTTGTCCGTCTGTCCGTCCGTCCGTCCGTCCGTCCGTCCGTCTGTAAGCACGATAACTCTCGAAGGGAATGAGATATTTTGATGAAACTTGGTGTGAGGGTTCGTTGGGTCGTCGGACCAGTCAAGTTCGTAGATGGGCTTTGTAGCTCTACATTTAGGGGTGGGGGAGGGGATTCAAATTAAGGGACAAACAAAATATTTTGAAACAGCTAATGTGATAGTCGATTATGGGGTAAGAAGACATGCTGAACACGATGGTGAAAACCATTTTGTCGTCGGACATGTAGTTCGCCCGGAATCCGGCCAAAACCGGAAAGTTTGTCGAAAGTACAAGTTTTATTTGAAGTTGATTAGATGTTCGATTTAGGGGTAGGAAGACATGCTGAAGACGATGGTGTAAATTATTTTCTCGACAGACAAGTATTTCGCCCGGAATCCGGCCCAAACCGGAAAGTTTGTTGAAAGTAAAAGTTTTATTTGAAATTGATTAGATGTTCGGTTTAGGGATAGGAAGACATGCTGAAGACGATGGTGTAAATTATTTTCTCGACAGACAAGTATTTCGCCCGGAATCCGGCCCAAACCGGAAAGTTTGTTGAAAGTAAAAGTTTTATTTGAAATTGATTAGATGTTCGGTTTAGAGGTAGGAAGACATGCTGAAGACGATGGTGAAAACTATTTTCTCGATGGACAACTATTTCGCCCGGAATCCGGCTCAAACCGGAAAGTTTGTCGAAAGTACAAGTTCTATTTGAAGTTGATTAGATGTTCGATTTAGGGGTAGGAAGACATGCTGAAGACGATGGTGTAAATTATTTTCTCGACAGACAAGTATTTCGCCCGGAATCCGACCCAATCCGGAAAGTTTGTTGAAAGTAAAAGTTTTATTTGAAATTGATTAGATGTTCGGTTTAGGGGTAGGAAGACATGCTGAAGACGCTGGTGAAAACTATTTTCTCGATGGACAACTATTTCGCCCGGAATCCGGCCCAAACCGGAAAGTTTGTTGAAAGTAAAAGTTTTATTTGAAGTTGATTAAATTTCGATTTAGAGGTAGGGAGACATGCTGAAGACGATGGTGAAAACTATTATCTCGACGGAGAAGTATTTCGACCGGAATCCGGCCCAAACCGGAAAGTTTGTCAAAATTAAAAGTTTTGTTTGGAGTTGATTAGATGTTTGATTTAGGGCAAGAAGACATGCTGAACACTTATGTGAAACAAGTTTCTACCCGGACACGTAGTTCGTCCGGAATCCGGCCAAAACCGGAAAACTGTTGGAAGTCGAAGTTTTATTTCTAGTTGATTAGATAAGCGATTTAGGGGTAAGAAGAGATGCCGAGTCCCTGTGTGACAATCGTATTTTACCCGGACATATAGTTATAAGCTAAACAATTTGTTATAAGCTTATAACAATTTGTTATAAGGTAAATTTATATTTGAAGTTGATTAGATGTTCATTACTGGGGAAAGAAGATACCCTGATTTCGTCTTTGAGCTTTCTTTTTTCGCCGGACAAGTAGTTCTGGAGTTCGGCCGGAACCGGGAAATTGGCAGACGTGGCAGGAAGTTTTCGTCAAAACAGATATGACTTATAGGGGTGAATGAACACATGCTGAATCCAAATCTGAACTTGGTTTTCTCAGGTGATTAGCTATTTGGCCTTAATCTGTTTCTGAATTTTAATTGTAAAAATGTTCAAGGAGTCTGGCGAAGACTGGATCTGGCTAAGACAAGACCCAGTTGTCTGGATCAGATATTGCATTTTTGGGATCCCATCGAAACCTTTGGTCTTGTTAATCAGGCAGAATGGAATTTAACTTAGGATGGAGTAGAGCATTTTCTTGTGGTCATAATACAGATAATGCATACAAATAATAATCAGGTAATCTATCCTATATTGTTATAGGAAACATCCTATAACAATATAGGACGTTTCATAAAATTCTTGCATCTGTCCAACACCGTACTATCCTCCCACCTAATGAGCCCCTAAACAATCGTACGCGTTCACAGCTGAAGTTGAAGCCAGTTAAAAGCAAAACAAAAAGGCACATAAATTAATTTGTGCCGTTTTTCGTTAACATGGTCAATAAAATGTCTGTGTAACGTTAGCATTAGTACCGCCATGTGTCATGTCATGTAATTCTGCTGCATTATCCCTTGTGGACAAGGAAAACATACATGATTGAAAAACACCAGCTTGCGGACCCTAGTATCGCAGTGAATCAGGTAATCTCAGATTTCCAGGGGAAATGGATCCACCCCTGGCTTAAACGCTTTTATGGTCCTTGATTGCGTAACTGTTATGTAAAATGTCATGTGTCTATATCTGTGTTGTGCGTTAAATTTCTCTTTGTTTTTTCTTTTTTCGCTATTTTCTTCTTTACTCCGTTTTGTTCCAAGTGAAAAATAACTCTTGTTCCAAGTGAAAAATAACTCTTGTTCCAAGTGAAAAACAACTCTTCATCCCCTGTGGAGTGGAGGGAGGGGAATCCAGAATATTGAGGGATGTATAACTTTGGAAGGGGTGATCGGATTCCAGTAAAATTTAATACCTGAAGAGAGGACAGGTCTCTGATATTCTTTTTCATGTGCGGACAGGATCGGACGCCTGTTGGAGGGGGGAGGAGAGTACAAATTACGTAACCCGCTTAGACTGGAGAGATCTGGAGAGATACTTTACTTACTTGCTTACTTCTGAGTGTTAAAAAGAATGTTTTGTAAAGACAACTAAGTTGATCGCTAGCAAGTTTTTTTCTAATAAACCTTACTTACTTACACTGTAAAATGTTTCTCCGAGAAAGGGCTGAAGTTAACTGCAGTATTTGCAACTGGGATTAATTTTATCTCTACTGGGATAACATTAATCCGAATTAGAGATAATCTTATCTCAGTAGAGACAAGACTAATCCCAGTAGCAAATACTGCAAGATTTTTTTTACAGTGTGGCAAATACTGCAAGATTTTTGTTTACAGTGTACTGTGTTTTCAGCCCATTATTAGGCGATTAGTGTCGTGGGTAGTTGTTGTTGTTTTTTAAAATTGTCACTGAGTACTTGTTTACCTATTTCTTTTTAGGTGGTACACAGTCCGGGGAATCCGACGGTTCCAAAGACAGCTCTTTGGAGAATAACTGGAGAAATCAGGTATATAATCTGCTAGTATTCTTATTATTTCTCTCTGTTGCTCCAACCCCCAGGGTACCAGTTGTATGCAGTCGACAACCTAGAGCGTATTTTTCCGCCCACGCTATTTCACATGCGTTTAACGAAATTCAGGATGGGATTATTCCAAACAGGCAGTTATGTGACTTGATAACTAACTTAAAGCGGACCACAAAAAATGGTCTTTCTACCACACACACAATGATAACAATCCCTGCTGCCACCATGAATTTTCAAAACCACAAAAAAACACCGTCAAGCAATGAGCAAATAAAAAAAAAAAAAAAAAATTCCTAGGTTTCAAATAATTCGGTCTGGACTAAATCTCAGCCGATTATCGGGGACAGCCATTATGGCACGTAGGAAGCCAAGGATCAAAAATAATAATTTTCATCTCCAACTATTTATTAAATATACATGAATTAAAAAAAAAATAGACTATTGGGATACTCCTGAAGACATAACAAAAATAATCAATTCAGTCTTATAATTCTTTGCTAATCAAACGTGGGAAATTTCGTCATCTAGAAAAGAAGATGTTCTGCGCGTGTTTTTCTCGAGACAAAACAGCAACCCGGCAATCAAGTTCAAATCTAAATAAACTGGTGGCTCCCGATCAGTAAGAGAAGGTAAATAAAATGTTTGGATTAGGTCTTTAAGCGGATGATTCCCAAAGGTGTTTTGGTTTCGGAAAGCTTTGGGAAGATAAACCAGCTAACTTTGACTAACATTTACTTATAAGAAGACGTACCTGTGTAATAAGACGTTACATACAGTTACAGTGTAAGGCGTGGAGTGTAGTTTGTAATAATAATAGTTCTTATTTAGGCGTAGTAGAAGAAGGATTGTCTACGTACTTTGCTGAACTTTTAGAAATATGGTGATAGTTATATGTCTTAACCCACTTAACATTGCTTAACGTTGTCTAGGATTTGGAGGATTTCGTGCCTTGTCCTGAAAGCTTGGATGAAATTGGACGCTCTTCGCCTAACCCCATACTTCAGGTAATTCCAGCCAGTCTTGCTTTTTTGTTTGTTGCATGCTCAAGTACTCGTATGCGTTGTTTTTGTTGTCGGGTTACGTCCAGTCTTTCTAAGACGACGAAGTAGCAGCTAAAGTTCTTACACCTTCGGAAACCACGCTATAAAAAAAGAATCTTGCAGTATTTGCTACTGGGATTAATCTTGTCTCTAAAAAGATAATCTTATCTCAGTAGAGATCAGATTAATCCCAGTAGCAAATACTGCAGTTAAGTTTAATCCTTACCCGGAAAAACCTTTTACAGTGTATCTGAATAACAAAGTTTCCTCAGTAATTCAGCTGTGATCTTAACCTGGGATCCTTGTTGAACGGAATCTCTTCTCCGAGTGACCTCTTTTTCCGGAGTACTACACTGATTGCTACTTCTTTTTCCGGAGTACTGCACTACGTTAATAAAGATAGATGTTGAGATTATTGAAGACTTGGTCTGTCTTTGGCACCTTACACACAGCTTTAGACTGACTATTTAAGCTCCACTAGGATCAGTAAGTCAGGGCTAACCATCTGCTTCATTTATTACGATCACAGGTTTAATGCGAACTCTTACTAGAAATCATCTTTTCGCAATGAAATGGCTCTGCGATATCGTTTTCTAAAATATCATAACTTTCCACGTGAAATTAACGATTTTCTTGTTAGCGCTTATCATCTCTATCCAGTCTTCCCCTTCTCCGACTCGACGGCTGGACGCAAAATATTTAAAAACTGAATGTGCCGTGGTTAAAAAGTGGAAAAACCAAACAAAGAAAAGAATTCCAAAACAAGAGATGGACCTGATGGTCCAAACGAATAAAAAAAAAACACTTTGAAGCCTGTCATGTCCTTATGTGTTAAGGAGTATCGGCGAACCTTAAAGCTTTCGGCAAAGCTCGCGTTGCGTGACCGGCTAAACTCGGAACGGCCGAAAAAGCGATAAAAAGACGTAGAAACAAAACGAAACAATGAACAAAGGCAGGGATTTCAGAAGCTTATAATTCCATAAGGGAGTTAGGGATAATATAAAAGGCAAATAAGTAAGAGGGGTCCTTTAAATATATTCTAGGATGTTTGACTTTGTGTGTGACGTACTGACGTCGGGAGAATCGATTTTCCTAAGATCAAGAAGCTATTTCTGGCCCGCTTTCAGATGGAAGAATTTCTTTCTACTTGTTTCTGACGACAAGCTCTACGCGTCAAGATCCGGGTAGTAAATATGCGAAAGTGCCTAAGAACTATGATGTCAGTGTGTGAAAGCCATGCTTCCTTAAGGTCAAGCTTTTTAAAGGACCAAAAGCAAATTGTTAACGTGTTTAGATGTTGACCACTAAAGGTTCTGCTTTACGCATTTGTGCCAGTAACAGACGATTATGTAGGGTGAGTTCGCGGAAAGCTCTTGTTTTCATGTTGGTGCTTTTGTGTTACTTGGCATGGTTTTAGCTTGTTATTTTGACCGTTGGTGCTTTATGTTCGTAATTTTTCGTTTTTAGATCAGCCGGGTGCATCGTCGTGGCTATGGGGATTTGAGTTCGGCTGAGTCCGGTCGTGGAAGGACGCTTACGGATGACTCCTCTGTTGGGAGCCTCAAAATGGAGGCATGTTTTTTTATGATTTTGGGTTTGCTTTGATTTGTGTAGCATGGTTGATTTCAGTGTGTGCTTGTTTTAATCGTTGCTTTTGGGTTCTTGGCTTTTATATATATATATATATATATATATATATATATATATATCGTTTATTGACCAAAAGAGCGAAGATAGCTAGCAAAGGTAAGTCAACCTAACACTTTTAATGGGATATAAGATTGCCAATGACAAATGACAAATAATACCAGATAAACACGACTAAGAACTGTTAAACGAACGAACGAAGTACGGCACACAGATGAGTTAACATATCTCTCAGTTGCAATCGCTGGATAATTTGTTAATTTAGCTTTGTTTGAGTGAGTTTGAGTGTGTGCTGGGCCTGTTTTTATTTTGCTCAACATACTCAGGCAACATTGATCTTGAAGTTGAGAATTTAGACATTTGTGGACAAAACTTGTTGTTAGCCTTTGTTGCTCAGGGGAAGGGAGACCGAGACTTGAAAGGCTCTCTTCATAACTAACGTATTCTGGGCCCAGGATAATCTTATTCAAAGCTCCTGGGCTCTTGGCTCTTGCTACGCTAGCAGTAGAACGTAATTCTGACGCACCAGCATCGCACGGAGTTTTGTGTCTTGTCCAGATATTGCGAACGCGCATTTGCGCGTGCGATCATGGCGCCGTTTCATACAAGTATGAAGGAATGAAATTTGATTATGTTGAATGATGACATTTTATTATTATTTTTCGCTTTGCAGTGGTTTAGCTCCAAGCCGAACTTTTTTGTATCGCTACCGAATAAATCGTTGGGTACTGTCTAAACCAGATAAGATTATTTTTGTTTGTCAGGACGAGTCTTGGTCCATCTTGGGTCACTTTGCTGTTGCCTTACGATTCAGTTTTGTCACGCAGACTTCTGTATCAGAGAAGCTTGTACTGTAATAATCTGAGGGCATTAAACTTTATTGATTGGATATTGCTTTTGTTTGCTCTAAGCCGGAGTAGAGTAAGGGACTAACACTAGGGAGCCAAAACCTAAGCTTTCCATGCTTTGCACTCTTGGCGCCGCCCACTACGCTTGCGGCGTTTTGTCTGATTCACTTGACAGGATACAATCAATCAATCAATCAATCAAGAAGCTAGAATACAAGAGGAATACCGAAGTGCTTTATTTATTTATTCAATAAATTTCTCTCTCTCTCTCTCACAGACACACAAGAAACAATTTAACTAATACACTTACAAGAAATTACCAGAAATAAATGATGGAATGAAACTACGTAAAAATTGGGTAGAAGAATTTAAATTCTTCTACAGTTTAGAGCCCTCCTTGTAGTTTCTAAGTCCCCTAAAGTACCGTATATTGACCTCCTTAATACTTATAATTTAAAAAACCCTGTTGAAGCGCCGTGGAAAACTTTCGTTAGAGTTTAGAACTAAAATCCTGAATACATCAGCACTACGTGATATCCTCCCCCCAGATTTTTCAGCGGCAAGAGTAAGGCCTGAGAGAGTGGTAGCCCAGCCAATACCCAAATTGCAGCCAATTAAACATACAACGACTCGTTACCTAAGAAGTTTTGTCCCCGCTTCCGTCAACCGTTTTAACTCGCATCATTAACTGTATACAGATTTGAATATTTTGTGTTACGTTTGACAAGTCATGGTTATATCCAAACTAGTGTGGAATTATCTTTTGTATATAATTAGTGTTAATATGGACGAGAACCACCAAATCTGCTTGACCGTTGTATCGGTTTTGAAAATAAGTTTAATTGAATTGAATTTAAAGCGAGACAAACTTGCGGGTTAAGTAATTTCTAGGAAAGCAAAGGTGCGGTCGGCACACACCAAGGAAACAACGGACGCGGTATCATTTTTTTGCATTGTTCAGAATATGAAGTTATCTGAGCCAGCCTTGGTGAATGACTGAATAAATTTCATGTTCTCTATCGCTAGTGGTGCTAGTATCACTGCTATTCGAGTGTGTGTCAATTATTGTCAAGTCTTGGCGCTACTCGCTAGTGTTAATTTGCTCTGAAGCCGGAGCCAGTTGCGTCTTCAGCACAACTGTAATTGAGGCCAGAATCACGTTGTCCCGGTCAATGGAGAGCGGTAGTACGCTACAGAGGCTGGCTGTAGTACCTTGGCGATGACACTCGTATCGTACAGAATCGGCCTCCATGAAATAGAGCCTTATCTGTGCACTGTGGAAAACTTGATTGGCTATTATGTATGAAGGATTTTAATCCCGGACCGAGCAACCAAAAGAGGCTGTATTATTTTAAACCTGTTTCTTCTCGCAGTCTGCTTCTTCCGTGCGTATTTAGATACCTCTAAATTGGTTGCGTTTTTGATCGAAGTTTGAAGTTACCGTTTAATACCGTTTTGGTCGCCGGTCACAGTTTATTTGTCCTTCAAACTCTGACCGTCGAACCTGGTGAGCTAGCAAGTTCGAAGTTTGCTTGAATCGTCGAAGAAACGTCGTCCGGGCAAGGATCGCCGGACCCGGAAAAACGCTAATTAAGCAAACGGCGAACTTTGACGGTGTAAAACGGAAATTAAGCAACCGGCTAACCGAAGGGCGAACAAAAACTTCGATCAAAAACGCAACTATTGAAAGTTAATGGGTTCTTTTTATAGGACCTTGAAGGCACGGAACACGACGGAGACATCGATGATGATTCTGACGGAGAAGGAGTCCCAGTTCCCAAGGAACTTCTTTATTATCCACACGCTGATGATACAAGCAGGTATGTCTCATGTGTAGCTAATTTTCCTTTGTAGAGAGACTAAAGGGGCCAGCCATTGTTACCAGTTTGTGTTTAGATAAACCATTGACCAAGGTTTATACGCGTCAACTAAACCAGGGAAAGTTCAAGGAAAATTGAAAAGTTACACACAGTATTTGTTCGATTCAACACGCAGGTATGAAGGGCGCGATACCTTTGGATGGACGAGTCTCCGAAAACTTTCATTCACTACCGGCGAAGCATGTGGATACATATCATGGGATGTCTTATTAGCGAGCTTGATCGACATAGGTTTTGGCCGCTGACACAGGTTTCGCTGGCGTAGGGAAAAGGATCTGACGTAAGCTAAGAGGGTGCGGCGTTTTTTCAGTCGTAGAACTACAGCGTGCAGGCTTTTATTGTGAATTTGTACCATATGTCCTTGATGCTGTAAATATTGGAGCTGTTCATTTCGTGTTTGATATATTTCAGGCTGTGTACCGTGGAAGATGTTGTTCACAACACAGTCATCCGTTTCTCCGAGCCCGTTATCTTTGATAACTCCAGAAGGTTTTCTACTACCGACTCAGAGAAGGGGCATTCGTCCATGTAAATCTGAAGCTAAATAGATGAATCGTGTACCCCCGTAGAATCAGTCCCGTAGTTCCTTTGTCAAAATCGAATTTTACCGGTAGTGTTCGCTGGATTGGTTGATGTTTTTAGTTTGGATAGGCTGTACCGTTTGTGTAGGGGATGGCTAAGCTACTACTGTATTTCCTCTCAAAACTTGTGTGATTACCAAGATAATTCCAAGAAAGGTTTCCCGCTCTCTGGTCACTGACCTAACGAGGTTACCTTGGTAGCGCGACCTTCCTGCCCTTCCCCGTTATCTACCCCCAGATCTGCTTACTTTGATGCTTGGAAAGAAGACGTATAGACTTTGGATTGTTACTTTAATTTTGACCCCTGTCCCACCCTTCTGCAGTCTGAATGTTCTAGCTGTCATTGCTAGCGTATTTTTGAGATGCTTTCAAGCTTCTGATCCAGGAAAGGAAGCAAGCGTGCACCTCGTCTGGATAATCGTGGACCGCGTGAACAAACCAGACCTTTCCTTAGCAATGAGATTTGGGTTGCCGATCAGAGCTAAAACCTGCCTCACGTCCTGTATCACCTTTTTGGAGACTTCTCACCAAATCAGACAAAAACAAATCTGGTCAATATTCTATCGTTTTGCCAAATATATATTACGCCTTCCCCCTTGGACGAGAAACTCGAAAATTTCCAGTCGTTATCAAATTAGTGATCCGCTAACAGCAGTTGAGAAACACATAGAAACTTGTAGCCAAAATTTTGACCACGACGGGAAAACCCTCTTGGATTGGTTGCATGATAAAAGTTATATTGTGTATTTCGCAAGTTAATTCTCTTTCGTGTTCCTTTCTTTTTCTCCTTCTTCGTGCCCTGTGTTTTTTTGACGGGTTATAAATAAAATCATCATCATACGCTTCGCAAACAGTTTTCTTAGGTTTTCCAAACATGCGCTAAAGTTGTTTAACAAACCTATCAAACTCCTGTCTTGTTTTTCAGCGACTACACGGTCAACGCTATGGATGTAGAGGAACTGCGGCGCTCCTCTCGGCGTTTTAAGAAACCACGAGCGGAACCTCTGTCGCGCCCTGCCTCGGTTGCTATAAGCCTAACAGGCTCTCAAGACAGTGATGACGATGATGGTGATGACATCGGAGCAATGTCAACGACATCTGGAGAGGCGGGAGACAAAAATCTCAACATGCTGACTACCAGGTATGATTTTTACTATTTTTTTGTTTTGTTTTTCTATATATATATATATCGTTTATTGACCAAAATAGCAAAGATAGCTAGCAAGTCAACCTAACACTTTCAACGGGATATAAAATGGCCAATGACAAATGACAAATAATACCAGATAAACACGACTAAACTGTTAAACGAACGAACAAAGTACGGCACAAACGAGTTAACATATCTTTCAGTTACATCCGCTGTATAATTTGTTAATTTAGCTTCGTTCGAGTGGGTTTGAGTACGCGTGTTTCATTTCGGACAAGGCTTTATTAAGAAAGCTGTTTTGAATCTCGAGCTGTATGGCTCGGACTTGGAAAATGGTCTGGTAATGGGAATCATTGTTGCTAACGTAGCGTTTACGCGGACAAGAAATCCCGTCGAGCAGAAAGGAATGTCCGGTTGACTTGAGAGGATTCCGTTCGTGAAGACGACTAGAAAAAAGTCTAGTGGGGCGAGAATTCCTTTCATGATGAAAGGAATGTTGTTCTACTCGAAAAGAATCTGGTTGGCGGCGCTGGTAAAACGACCTAAAAAGAGTTCTAGCTAGCTGTTGATAGCAGCGGTCACCGATACTGGTGTCATAAATGCCATCAAAACATTTTTTTTTGTTGGCTGGTGATTTTTTTTTTTGTCAGGTTTTCTCGTATGAAGAACTATGTTTTTCCCTCTGCGTGTGAACATAATCTTGTCACCAAGACCGTATTCTGTTCAAGTTTTCCCGCACTTGTAAACTTTGCATAATCAAAATCGTAGCTTCACTTCTCTTCAACCTTCATTTTGTTCTCTCCTCGGTTTGTTTTGGTTTTCCCCCAATAAATTCTGCCTCTGCTTTGGAATTAATGCCTCGTGTTAGGACGCCTATGTTCTGCTGATTTGCACTTCTTATTTATTTATTCACCATGAAACTTTCGTAGTTATTCAGTCGTAGACCATCAACAGAGTGGATCATCGAACCTTCAACCCTTTTCTGAGACATCTTTTTTTTCTTCTAGCATTGACAACCTCGACATAGTTAGCCAGCGCGAACGGTACCTGAGAACAGCTTTTGAGTCCCTTGACGACCCCGTGGATCAAACCCCCGTGAAAACCGCCAACGAACCTTCCCCGGATTCTCTAACAAAAAGCAGTTTGTCCTCGCGGTTTTTGAGTCGGGATTCGCCATCTGTCAAAAACGCAGCATTGATTAGTTCGACGCTGGCTCAACAGAGGGATCCAGCGGCAGTGAAAAATCGGGAGGAACTGCAACGTCGACTGGAGGAAACTAAGAAGAAACTGCAGAGTGTAAGTCGTTAGACCAAACTCCTATTTCTGACTTCCAGTTTTTATTTCGAGAAATTTAGTTCAGAGAACAGCCTTTTTATTTATTTAACTATCAACAGTCAACAAGTGCCAGAAACTTAAAAAAAAATGAGCAGCAGCACAATACCAAACACTAAACAGGGACTCATCCTGGGGAAAAAATGACTGCTTCACCTACGACGTCCAGCTAGAAGTGTCAGCCGCATATTAGGCCTAGCCAGGACAACCAGTAACTGGGTCAAGGACGCTTGAATGCGCTGCTAACGAGAACGAGTAGACACTTGTGATCAAACTTCCTGAAAATTTTTGAGATTCTTTTGTATTTTCACATTTTGTAATCCATTTATGACCTTCAGCAGTGCGCGATAAATCGTTCACTCACTTCAGCTTCCTTCCTACAAAGGCTTACAACCTGCTTAAAAATGCAGATGCTTCACTAAGTCTTATTAAATGAAATTTGAAATTAAATAAAATTAAATTTTATTTATAACCCGTCTAGGTAGAGACGGAGTACGGTAAAAAAAAAGAAAAAGAAAAAGAAAAAAATCAACGCGTTCGTTCTTGTAGATCGGCAACAGATCAGGGTTGACGTCGTCGCAGTCCATCAGCGATCTGACTAGAGTTGGAGACACCTCACCTTCTCCCAACAAGATGGCATCACCTCTTTCACGTTTGGGCAGCCCTGGGAACAGGCAAGGTAATGGGAAGGGACTTTCTATTTAAAATGTTGCCTTTCGCTGCCTTTGTATTTCTTTCTCCAGAGCTGCTGACGAGCCGGTGGAGGTCGGATTTCCGTTGATTTTCCGGTATATAGTAGACATCCAGCTATTTCGCAGATTACTAGTTTGTTGATTAATTGATGTCTCATTGCAGTTTGTCTGTTTTAAGAATTCTCATTCATATAGAAAAGTAGGTGGCAACTGTGTTACCTTTCAATGTATATCTTTAGCCAGTACGAACGACATCAACTGCTCTGACTAATAGGCAATCACCTCAATGGGCACTTAACTCAGTTATTGAAGACATAACTTCCTGTTGAAGCATTTTTTTTATTTTTCTATTGCAGTACCAGTTATTACCAGTTACATACAGTGGGCGTTCCTAATGCTTTAACTTTTCTGGGCGGGGGTGGTGGGGTGAACGGCCTTTCTGACATGCTTTTTTTATCGCCTTCCTCTGCTTGAAAACACTGTGTGCTAATTGACACTACTGTGTGTGACTAATTTCCGCTTCTCGCACATTTAGAAGATGGCGACGCCGGTGAAAGCTTTGGGTATCGGCTTCAAACTTCTGGAACAATGCCGAATTTCCACCTTGCAAAACGGATAACCCTAACTGGCGGAATCTTACCGTCTAAACTCGAAAATAGGATGTTGGCTGAACCGCGGAAAAGAGGTGGGGGTTGTGTTATTGTGCTGTACCTTAGGGAATTGTAGTAGTTGTGACGTAGCCTTGCGAGGGACAGTAGTTAGCATCATCAAGGGTCCATCATATGTTGTTCATAGTTACTCACTTGGTCCTTCCATGAGCATCGCTGGTCGGCGATCTTCTTCCGCCCTTATCAGTTCCTTGGGTTCTCGCTAGATGCCACGCAGCTACGATTGAAAGTAGTTGGTACTCTGCGCGCTCTACTTGATAGAAAATAGGGCTAACCTTGCGTAAAATATAATAAAACAGAGACCTCACTACCAAAGTACTCTCCCGTCTCATCGAAAAAGATGCCTGTCAGCGATACGATATGCAGTGGATAAAGGTTACCCTAATTAAAGGGGGAAGAAGACCCCTCCATTCATGGATAGTCCCTGGAAAGTCCTTGGGAAATAATACGTTCTGAACATCTTATTCTGGACCCTTGCTAGCATTGTTGTTCACTTGTAGTTATGTATGCTCCATGTAGCAGAGCCTGTTCGCTTTTTGTCTGGTATTCTTGGTGGCACAGTTCTTGCTTGGGTTTGGAAAGCACCGGTACTGTAAGGTCTAGAACCGTGGATCTTTCGTGAGAGAACTGCCTTCTCATTGATCCCTGGCACCTATATGCAGATTCAGTTTCGCTTAAATACCTCTATCCGACTCGGAACGTCTGCTTAAATTTATTGAAGTATCGCTCAGTGGTCATCTGCCTTACCAGAGTCGGCTCTGTTTTGAAGAGGCTTTGTTGTTGGAATATGCATGCCAAGTGCCAAGTGAATTTCCCTAAATGTTCGCTGTCCTGGAAGAAGATGGCGCGGAACGAAAAGGAGATTCAGTCTAGCGATATTTCTACCCTTCTTGGCAAGGTCCTTTTTCAGGATCAAGCTCGAAAGATTGTCCATTGTTCTAGAAAAGTTCACAGGGTCGTCTTTTTAGCTTGATCCTGAATCAAGCTAGAAAGAAGCTCTTGCCAAGAAGGGCCGAAATATTGCTAGAATAAGTCTCAACTAACTTTTCCACTTAATGCCGTCTAATATGATTCGCAGTCAGCTTGGGCTCAAGGAAACTTATACAGCTTTACGTATACTTAGAAGGAGAGCTGACCTTCCCGATGAAAAATTTATCCCAAAATAGTAGTATGAAGTTGTACGAAAAAGTAGCATGCAGTATACGAACCGATGCTACTACATGATTCTCTCGCTTCTATGTCAAGGCTACCTTTATTATGTAATTACATATCGAGACATGCAACTTTTTCCTATCATACAACTACGAGGTTACAAATTTTTCATCGGGTTATCAGTACAGCATAATCTACCTGCTAGCAAGCTAGTAGACTCTACCGAGGCGGATGTCTGCTGAGGGATGAGCACATGACTGCACCAGACGGGAGAACCGCTATGCTGCTTGATGTATGCATGATTTTGAGAATCCATTCGGATTCGAACGAAACCTGAATTTGTTTTCTCACGGAAACCGGAAAAGTTTGTCCCAGCGAGTTTCCTAACATTGCAATCTAGGTCACATCAGCGTAACTATGTTTGCAGACTGCGTTCAAGGTGCGTGACTCACAGTCCATACACGACGCATCGCGTGTAGTTTCTCTTAAGGACGGGAATTACGAATGCGAAATCTTTTCGGACAAGGGGTTCGCGCGGTTGAGCCAAAAAAAATCTGAAAATGACTCATATTTTTGGGATTACGAACGTGAGTCACGAACTCCCCCTGACTTCGTAAAGTTTGTACGTCCATTTGTTAGCAACTCTCGAAAAAGTTGAACGTTTTGTTAAAACTTGGTGTCAACGCCATCTTGCCTGTAAGGTGATTAGATAGCATCACGAAACCTCGGATTTTAAGTTCGATGATGGAGGGGTTAGGAGGGAGTCGTTTCGCCCGCTGGACCAGAGTGACATTGAAATCTTTCGAGGCATAATTTCATGGGAAAAATAGTGGAACCGACTTGGAGAGTTCCTTAGGGTGGAACTTCCCAAGTCAATTTTCTCATAATCTCGATATAATGTAAGCAAGATTTCATTTACATCTTCCGCGACAGAAAATGCATTGCTTTGTTTAACTAAGAGCGCAGCCGTCCACCGCACTTCACTGCGGATGCAAGCTTATATGTGTTGGACATGGGACAAATGGTGGAATCGACTTGGAGAGTTCCTCGGGGTCGAACTTCCCAAGTCAATTTTCTCATAATCTTCGATTTCCGCGACAGAAAATGCATTGCTTTATTTAACTACGAGCGCCGCCCTCCACCGCACTTCATTGCGGGTGCAAGCTTATATGTGTTCTATGCATGAGAATGTTCAGCAACTGCTTTTTGCTTTGTAGTGGACGACCAACCTCAGCATGAGAACGAGGCAGAAGAGGGGGGATTGAGGAGGGCTATCTCACTCAGCGACCTCACACGGCCTTCAACCACTGCAAGAAGATTGTTGCCATCCCCACCCGTCAACGGTAGGGTGCTCTTATTCTAGCCTTGCATATTTCCGTGTTGCTCATTTTTAACCTTTCGAACATTCTCTGTTCTCTGCTAGCTGACTTTTCGTCCGGAACAAGTTCTTCGTGATTGCAAGGATCCCTGATATTCCTTGGTTCACTGCGATCCTTAGAAGGGGTATTTAATGTATGTCTTTAGTCCCTCACGTCAGGTTACAGAGATTGCTAGTGTGCACTTGTTTATTAGATATATTTATTAGATTTATCTAAAATCCTACAGTAAAACCGAGTGAAGCATTACCTTTCTTTAGTCAAACAGATAGTTAAATTAAATTAAATACAATTTTTTGTATAACCCGTCTAAGTAAAGACGAAGTACGGTAAAAAGGTTAAAAAAAGAGAAACATACCCAAATAATTAAAATTCAGTAAACCGGAACATTGGGAAGCTACGTACGCTCAGTTTGATGTTTCTCGTGCGAAATCAGCGTCACTGGGGGGAAATGTGCATGCGATGCGTCAGAATCTCGTGCGGAGGAGTGAATGCGCATCCACCGGCAAAGTCAGACTGTGTGTGCACTTATCTTAAGCTGGGGGATAAGCGATTACTATAGTTATAATAAACTGCCTCTGTAGTGGGAGTGAGTCTATAAACTTTTGTCATCGGCCTATCTGCTAGGAGCGCTGGCGGAATTCAAAGATGATATACGCGCGTAGTTATATAAATAACTATAAGGCTATATCTAGGGAGTAGACGATGAAACCGTGACCTTCTTTGTCAAATCGTGTCAAACCGTGTCTATCCAGTTTGTTCTTGTGCAACTTCGAAATCACAACAATTTTATGTGCAACCCGTCGACAGGTGCGAACAAAGAAAAGGGAAGAAGAAACGAAGAAAACGCTACTGCAATAATAAAAAGACTAACAATGCACTAGCCTAATAGATCAACGTCGCGACTAAACTACTTCAGAAGAATTTGTTCCTATGCATGTCTACAGTTTAGCATTAATTACTTGTGTGGGAAATAGTAGTAGTATTAGTACCGATACTCTGGTGAAATCGACATCGGAGAATATTTCTTGCGTTGTACTGAGACTACTTCTTATGTTAAGGTCCAGCCCCTCCGATCCACTGAGTGCTGGTGCAGAAGTTTATGGTAACCTATGATACTGCTATAAACAAACAAACAAATTTTTTTTACTCATACTCTGCTGTTATCCAAAAAGCGGGTCATAAGTAAATCAATAAAATAAAAACTGCCTTCGCGGTGGACGCCACCTAGGTACGAAGAGTACGACGAACATTCTTGGTCACATTGTACCGAAGTATCGAAATAATGCTGCCTGCAGATGATGAAGGTCGGGTGGCCACAGATTGGAATTCCTGCCAGGATTTTCGGCACCATTATCAGCTCCATCCGGAAAATTTGAGATTTTTCAAATTCATCATGAAAGTGCACAAAATCCGCCTGGGAATCTTGATCATCTTCACTGTCATCAAATTGAAAGTTCTTCACGAGGTAGCAAGCCTCAGGAGCAGTCCTCTAGATCTAGAAGAGATGAAATATACTGATCCACGCACTCTTAGCACCAAGAAGAATAAGGAGAGAGTTGGAAACTTGCATAAACTCGCATGTCAGCATGCTGAGCATAAATTTTCTCGATATCGGTAGCAAATGTCTGCCCTTGACGTGCTTATGAAGAGGCCATTCGTACAAAATCCCTGGTACTAGGCCTCTGATCTTAGCCTTTAATCATAATTTAGGTCACGTTCTTTTACTGCGGGAGGGAGTGGGTGAATGATGCTACGAGAGAAGGTTGTCAGTGAAAGACAGGCCACGAGGCTTCTTCAGAGTGAATGTGGTTGTTTTTTTCAGGATTTTGTTGAATACCTGTTTGGTAAAAATATGAATACAAAAATAAATGGAAGTTTTAAAAGTGACCAGCTGGGAACAAACCCGACGAAAAATCTGTATCCTGAGCAGTAGTATGGTAGTAGTACAAAAACGTTGCATCTAATACTAGGTAATAGCAAATAATACTATCATGCAATATGCGTCAGACTGGTCCAATCCTATGTGGTAGCATCCAGTAGCATCCTGTCTTGCCATGGTAGCATCCAGTCTTTCTAATAGTAGCATATAGAAGTATGCAGTAACACGGTAGCCTTGAAGTAAAAGCATGTAGTACCATCGCTAGTACTGCATGCTGCTTTTTCGTACTACTTCATAGTAATATTTTGGAATGGAGGGAGGGGGAATCCGGAATCTTGAGGTATGTATAACTTTGGAACGGGTGATCGGATCTTGATGAAACTTGACATTTGGTAAAAACCTTCTTGTTTCGGATGTCCTGTTTCAAGTCCGGAGCGGATCCGGTTGACGGGTGCGGAGGGGGAACCGGAAATCTTGTTACATGCTTAAAGTGGAGCGATCGTGATGAGATATAAATTTTTCATCGGGAATGCTGCACTACCAACCTCATGTGAAAGAAGTTGCTTCTTTGGTAGCAAGGAATTAAGTTTTTGAGAAGTCTTTGGTGCGACATACGTACACAGCCACACTTGCACTTGAACATGTGCTAACGCGCTAACCATGGAATATTTATGTTTGCAAGTTATTGGTTCTTTTTTATCTTGCCACCTTGCGAGTTAACACCGTCCGATTGATCCTGCACGTAGATGCGAAATCCTGCCAGATAAAAAAGCCTTCCATTTTAAGATGCCCATTGCAAATTGACACTTGAAAAAATTTCACTTGTTATTTATTTTGTTTTCTGTTTAGTTTCTGGCAGAAATCCTGGCAAGTCTTCCCAACCAAGCACCCCTGTGCGGAGCAGCAATCGGCAACCTTCGTCCAGCATTTTGAACCGAAGCTCGTCTGTGGGTGTACTGAACCAGGTATAACTAAAGACAAAATAAGTCTGTTGATAGGACGGGTTTCTCCTCTGTTATTTCTCGGTGCAAAATTTGTTACAATCGGGTGGGTCCGAGTAAGTTCGCCCACTCCAAAGATACGACAGTTATCCCACCTGTAAGGTTTTATCACTGAGACCCGTTTCCTCGGAGAAAATTTTCGGTTCGTGACGTAGTCTGAATGAAGCAACCACCAAATATGAACAGGTAGGCCACCAAGCTTTGATAGAGGGTCTCGAAAGAAGTCGATCGTGGAGCAAGGTAGTCGATAGAGCGGGTTGGATCCATCATTCAGAATTCCAATCTTCTAGGGTCGGATTGCCCGAGCAGTAGGGAGGAAGATTTGATCAGTACTAGAGTTACTGCATTTGCCTTCACAAGCTAGTACATTTGACTGGCCGGTTTCGGTACATCAGATATAATTTGCAGTCATCTTGAGCCAAGGAATACTCTGTCTCTTTCTTTACCCTACGAACAAGCCCTTGTGAAACTGAATTTTTCACCGCTTAAAGGCCGGCTTGAGCACCTGATTTTGTAGTTTGGTAAATCTGTCCTAGCCAGTACGAGCCACCGGTCACTGCTACCGGAAACAGCCCCTACCAGCAATCAAACTCGATTGCAAAACAAACGTCTACCCCCGAAAGTCCGCACTAATCGCTACGGGAACTCGTTTCTGCCCTTTTTGGGATCGCAAAACGTAAGTGGAGCGCAAAAGTTGACCGTCTGCCCGTCCGTCCGTCTGTTAGCACGATAACTCTCGAAGGGGTTGAGATATTTTGGTCAAACTTGGCATGAGGACTCTTTAGGTCAAAGTACAGGTCAAGTTCGAAGATGGGCTAGTTTGAAATTAAGGTGAACGAAAAATATTTTTTAAAAGCCGGATTTTCTCGCCGGACATATGGTTCACCCAGAATCCGGTGAAAACCGGAAAATTTGTAAAAAGTAAAAGTTTAATATGAAGTTGATTGGAGGATCGATTGAGAGGCAAGGAAACGTGCTGAGTCCGAATATGAAAATTGTTTTCTCGCCGGACAATTAGTTCGGCCGGAATCCGGCCAAAACTGGAGAATTTGTTTAACGTAAAAGTTTTATTTAAATTTGATAAGATGTTCGATTTGCGGGATAGTAGTCATGCTGAATTTGCATATGACAATCATTTTATCACCAGACGTATGATCGCTCGGAATCCGGCTGAGTCCGGAAAATTTGTTAACAGTAAAAGTTTAATCTGAAGTTGATTAGAGGTTGGATTTAGGGGTAAGGAGACATGCTGAATTCGTTTTTGAGCTTTATTTTCGGACAAGTAGTTTTGGAATTCTGCCAAAACCGGAAAATTGGCAGAAGTAAAGCAGGAAGTTTCGATCTGCTTTGTCAAAATAGATATGACTTAAAAGGGTAAACACACATGCTGAATCCATGTCTGAATTTGATGTTCTCATATAATTAGCTATTTGGCCTTAATCTGTTTCTAAACTTTAATAGTAAAAGTGTTCAAGGAGTCTGGTGAAGACTGGATCTGGCGAAGACAAGACCCAATTGTCTGGACAAATTTGAACTTTTGGGATCCCATCGAAACCTTTGGTCCTGTTTACTTCGGTTTTCAATGCTGAATCGTAGTATGTGTTTGTTATTTATATGTTTGTTATTTACAATTTGTAAGAAATTGAATTTAGTTATTACCTTAAATTACCTTAAATCGCACTGGCCGGCGAATAAGGTTGGGCGAACATCCTGTAGATTCGCCGGTTGAGTGATAGAGGTGGGAGTGCGTTGTCTAGTTCCGTTGAGTAGATCCACTGGCCTCCCAGTGTAGTTTCCACTCCATCGCTGCCCAGTCTCGGTCAATTGCTTTTTTGAAGTTGTCAACAGTTTTGGACTGAACTGTTTCTTCACTAAGGGAATTCCACAGTGGAACAGCACGAGTTGAGAAGAAGTTGGAACGTTCTCTCCGTGAGCTTCTTTGCTGCTGGAGCTTCTTGGTGTGGCCACGGGTGTGGCTAGAGAGCGACTTATTAAAAATCCCTGGTGTGACACCATGCTATCCTATGATAGTTTCTAAATATACCAATCTCCCTCTCTCTCTCTCTGACTTACTGGCTAATTTAATTCAAGTGATTAGTTTGGAGAGCCACGAAGCGTTCCCAGGGGCTCTTGTCACTGGGTATCATAACGATATCAATTGTAAGGTCTTTAGGTCATTTGATTGTGGGAAGGTAGTTTAATGAGAGTCAACCTCAGTCTAGCTACTTGTTGCAGTGAAAGGTGCGCCCCTCTATGTTTACTTTATGTTGTTGAAAAAAAAAAGTCAGGAGAGCAAGGATCTGAAGTGTGGAGCAAATCATTGGTAGTGGACAATTGACAATACGCCCAGAAGACTGTAGGCAGATTGATGTGAATGTGATGAAGCTGAACCGTAGCAATCCATACTAGCGACTATCTTCCTGAGTTATTCTAAATCCTCCGATTTGGATTGTCACTCACACAGTGTGCAACTTTTGACATGCGTAGCTTATGTGCTTCTTGTGTACGCCGTCAGAGCGTCGATAAAGATGCGGCATATTTTGCGTCAGGAAGATGCTTTCATGACTTTTGTGCGCTGAAAGTGTCGGATCTTGTGTTTTAGCGCCGGTTAATAGTTCTTTGTAGTCCGCAGGGGCGTCACCACCGGGGGGGAGGGAGGGACGCCGCCCCCCCTCAATGTTGTCGGCCAGTCGGTAAAAAATAACCGAGTCGGCGCCAAGCACCGCGATTTTTCGTCAAAATAGTTGATTTGTTTCAAGAAAACAGTCGATTTTTCTGAAAATCAGTCGTTTTTTCTGAAAATCAATCGATTTTTTTGAAACTGTCGTTTTTGCGTGAAACAGTCGTTTTTCTGCAAAAACAGTCGGTAGAAATTACTAGCCAGTCGGTAAATTCCTTGCCCCCCCCCCCCCCCCCCCCCAAAAAAAAAAACAAAACAAAACATTTTGGCTAGTCACGCCTTTGGTAGTCAGCCTAGAGTTTGTAGACCAGGGGTTAGACAGAAAATCATTTTGGTGAGGTATTAAGTAGCTGTAATTAATTCTCGCTGTGAACTTCGCATTCGTGCCTTTCAGACAAGCGACTCCGACGGCGAGACGAGCCCTGAGCCGCCGAGTCGGATGTCTCGACCGGCGTCTGCAGCTTTGAACGTTCCTTCGACTGGCGGCTCGTCCATAATGCGACCGACGCTATCGTCCCTCAACAAGGTTGTGAACACTACGAAGGCGGCCCCTGGACCGAAGCCAGCGCCCCGAAGAATGAGCAACGCCATAAGCACAGGTAGGCAAAAAGCTCAAAAATGTGGTCTACTGAGCAGATTAAGATCGTCAGATCTAGAGACAAAGTTATGGACGAGCAAGCTACGCAGTGGTGGCTTTCTGGAGCCAGAATCAACCTTTAACTTTTTCTATAATTAAAATAATACTAAGTCTGCCATAAATTAATTGTGATTTGTTGGTTTCTGAACGTAATTTAATCATCAATATTCCATCAGTGAATCATCAGATATAAAAAATTCATAGACGCGAAAGCCTTTTGATGCAGTTATATTATTGTTACTATTATTATGTTAATTCTCTGTTTTGGGCTTTTTTTCTAGTCCGGGCTACACTGGAAATAGTAATAGAAAGTCAGATCGTCAGATCTAGAGAAATAGTTATGGACTAGCAATCTACGCAGTGGTGGCTTTCTGGAGTAAGAAATCGAGACTTCAACCGTTAACTCTATAACTAAAATAATACTTACTTAGTCTACTATAAAATAATTCTGATTGGTTGATTTCTGAACGTAACTTAAACATTTCAATCAATATTTCATCAGTGAATCATCAGATATAAAAAATTTATAGAGGCGAAAGCATTTTGATGCAGTTATATTATTGTTATTGTATTAATTCTCTTTATGGGCTTTAGTCTAGTACGGGCTACACTGGAAATAATAAGTTCTAGCAAAGGAGTGCTGTAGCCTTTACGGGAACTGGCGAAGGCTTTAAGATCAAGAAGTACGCTTAGGACCCCGCCGAAACTCTGGTACATCTTCCGGTTTCCAGTAAAGATATAGAGAATAACACCGTGAGCGTGTTCCACCCTTCTAACAATAGTTACTATTTCCGTTCCATCCTCATGAAAAGTTACTACGCTGACCGTTCCAACCTTGTCGGAATAGTAACTTATAGTTACTATTTGCTTACCATGCTCGGGACCGTACTCAGCGTAGTAGCTACGCATCTCTGTAACGTGATTGGCCGGATTCGCCCCTGGCGTGAGGTCCTGCTGGGAAATAGAAAAATCATTCCAGCCTTGACGGCGAAAAACCAGAATTCGTGACGTCATGCGTAGTAACTACGGTAAGTAGGATGGAACACGCTCCGTATCTGCAGAGATCTTTTTCTCGTTTGAGATGCGCCGAACCTTTATAAGCAATGAAATGCTCGCCCGCCTGGCATCCCGAAACACCACCTCCTTCGCATTTACCTTGTGATCATTTGCCCTTCCCTTGAATACTGGTGTCCGGTATGGCATTTTGGTTTAACACGGGAGCAGTCGGAAAGCCTCGAGAGGATCCAGTATCGGTCTTTACTAATAGTATCGAAATCCCGTACGTTTCCCTCCTTAACGAATTTGGTCTCGCATCTTTGTCAGACCGCAGACACCAACTTTCTACCAAGTTTGGTGACCAGCTACTGGAAGACCCCAACCATCGGCACATCCTTCCCCCTCCCCACATTCGCGACCGTATAAGGCCACAGAAAATGGCAGCACAACCAGTTACTAAGATCCAACCCATTCGGGCAATTCATGCGCGGTACGAAAGAAGTTGTGTCCCCTCCTTTATGAGTTTTTTCAACGCGAAATTTTAAATTCTTTTCCTCTTTTTTGTATTAATGATTTAATTGTAGCGCTTTAATTTGTTGCAATTCTTGTTCTTGTGTAATTATTGAATATTTGACTATGTAAAAGCGCAATTGTATATAGTTATGTTTGACGAGAGAACAAATATTCGGTTTTTTGTTAATACCGTAAGAAACGTTTTTCGAATAATAAAGATTGATTGATTGAAACACAAAAAGCCTGAAGGCATTTATTTGTATATCCCTCAGTCTGAAGAGGAAACATAAATACCAAAAAATCATAAAATAATGGCTACAGTGAGTGAACGACGCCATATCTACCGAATTTCCTTCCGAATCTAGCTAAAAACAGTATCCCACGACCTTTGTTAATTGTTTAAGATAGGATTTAGATAAATCCTTTCGTAATCGTAAATTGGTTTCGTAACGTTCAGGATAGTATGAATACACTCTTTCGTTCGCATTTAAATCTATTTACCCTCCACAAACATCCTGCCCTCTCAGCCAACGAAATTATTAGCCAGTTGTTCATTCCTGAACCCGTTTAATGTGCTTGTCACTGTGTAAAAAATTTAATTCTATTTAGTATATTTTTAAACTATACGACAAGAATGTAGTCATGTTTATTTATATTCTTTTGTTTAGTGTTTTAATATGTGTATGTTACTCATACTCCGCTGTTATCCAAAAAGCGCGTCACAAATAAATAAATAAAAATACCGTGTGCTTTCAGACCTCAAAGTTTGGATTACGTTCTTGAAATAAGACTTTGTTCTTAGGTGACCTGAGACAATCGGCATACGATTCTAGCGATGATGAAAAGTCGTCTTCAGTAAGAGCGAAGGTTCTCAGTTTCGAGCGAAGTGCTAGGTAAGCATTTGATTGTTATTACCCATTCCTCACCAGATCACTCGCAATGTCTCTTCGGGCGAGATCTATTTTATGACCGTCCTGGGGCCTACTAGAGATGGGCGTTTAGGGTAAAGTTTAATTCCGTGACTGTTAGGGACTCGTGCGATACTGGACCCATTCACCCCGTAGGCAGGCGTCCGGGTTCCGCGTTCTTCAAGGCTGACAGACACTCGTTATACTGTACGCAGCACCGTCTTGCTGCCTTCATATGTTTTGTAGATGGATCCCGTCCCACAAACAAGATTCAGTTTCTGGTCCCCCTCGCCCCCTTCTCATTCCCTCCATTCTAGCTTATAGGTTATTAACTGTTCATCTTATGTTGGGTTCTAGTGTTACTTTGGCGCGTTTTTGTTTTAGATGATTTGCTCGTTCAGGGGCTGGAACTTTCCTACGTTAAAGCTGGTAGAATGGTCGTGTACGACAGTAGTAGCTGAATCTGATATATCTTCCCCTGCGAATATTCAGGTCGCATTAAGAAAACGGGAGATTTCAGTGAACGGGTGGAACAACCTATTTATGAGGACCAGGTTTGTGAAAACGACCGCCTTGTAAAAGCACGGTTTCAGGAGTAGGATGAATTTTTGTTCTGTTAGAAGTTGACACGAATGGATATTTATGTCTCAATTTCGGCCGTAGATAAAAGTAAAAAAAAAACAGCAGGTGCCCTATCTGTCGGACCTGGTAAGATAATCTTAACAGCCAAACTCCCAGAATTATCCAGCCACTTGCCATGCCGGAGGGTTCCGTTTTCCCCAGACTGAAGATTGCAGCTCTTTTATGTCTTGCTTATTGCGCTCTGAATAACTCAATATAATGCTTAAGAAGGAATTTAAACCTCTTGGAGCTACCGAAAAAGAAAACAAGAGCTAAAAGCTCACAAGGCACTCGCAAGGGTAGTTGCTGTTATTGTGTATCATTTAGGATTCGTGCCGTCACGGTCGGACGGCTCCTCGGAGAGCCATCCATCTCCTCCGTAGCATATCATAGCCCTTACCGCTAATATCCACCTCGATCTCTCCACCCCTGTGAATTACAAGGTTTCCGGGACCCCCTTTAAATCCCCCCCACAGTGGCCGACTCTGGTCCGGATAGTCATGCATGTCACAGGACTTCCGGTGTCCCCTTCCAGCTCCTCCCGCAGTTGCCGGATCTGAAAGTGATACGACTAAGGCTCCATCCTGCCCCTGACAGGACGTTTGCTGTTGCTCTTCATCCGAATTGGTTTACTCGTTCTAGAGTTATGCATCTTACAAGATTACCGGTACCTCCCCGCCTACCTCCTCTTAGTGTCCCGACTCCGGTTTGGAACTGTAAGTACTGTAACTGAACATCTGCCGCATGTGACATTACCAGTAATCAAGTTCCGTCCGATCGAGTCACTGGTTAGAGATGTCAAAGGATTTCCAGGTTCCCTCTCAATCTTTCCCCGCAGTACCTGGATCTGCTCCGGATCTTTCAGTGGTACGAATAAAGCTCCATCCTGCCCCGATACCTCCATTCTAAGCATGTCACAAGATTCCCGGTACCCGTTCCAACTCCTCCCCCCCCCCCCTAGTTTCCGGATCTAGTCCGAACCTGAAACTGAACATCTGAGACATTTTCTCTTACCTACTGTACAGTTTCATCCGTATCGAATAACTCGTTTGAAAGACATGCGTGCCACAAGATTCCGTATTCCCCCTCCCTTCCCTCTCCCCTGGATACTTGTATGCGGGAAGTGACGACTTCAGGTCAATCTGGGCAGGTCCCTGATATTCCTTACAGGTTTTCATCGTCCTAGTCCATCAGCAAGTAACCTATCATGACTGGCGTGTAACAAGATTCACTCTTCTTCCAACTCCCCCACAGTTGCCGAATTAGGTCCGGACCTGAAATGGGAAATTTGGGAATGCTCTCTTCCCACTGTCAAGTTTCATCCATATCGGTGAACTCGTTTGAAAGTAGTTGTACCCAAGACTCCGGATTTCCCTCCCTCCTTGCCAAATTATAAACCGTTTGTCTGTTAGGGTTGCTTGTCCTGTTCGAACATTCGTGTCAACCAGCGCTGCTGATTAAATGACGAGTCTTGCCCCATTTACTTTCGACCGAAATCCTGATCTCACCTTTAGGGGCTTCAAGCTAAGCAGCTCAAAGGAAACGGAAAGCTATTAGTCTGATTGTGCCACTTCAGCCGGGAGGGATCCGCTTTCGAATCTTTGATGCGGAGAGCTTTTAAAATGGTAGGGACTGCCTTTTAAGAGATTATGACGATTAGTAGTAATGCAATCGTTTTATGTTAGAAAGAAACTGAAAGCGCTGGAAAGAAAGTTAACTGAAGCGGAATTAAGTACAAGCTTTTAGGGAGTCAGTAAGTGAAAGGGAATCAAATACACACAAATTAGAAAGCCGTGAAATGCCAAGGAGGCTAAGAATTATTTTTGCGTGATTGGTCGAAGATCTAGAAGTGAAGGATTAATACTTTAAGTGACAAGGCTATCGGTTCTTTGGAGCAAGGGCGGAGCATGTTCATAGTTTCGCAGAGCTCTAATTTAGTTAGATTGCTGGTATATTATTATTATTGTCCAATGCTTTTTTTATGGAACTTGAGCTAAGCCATATAGCGATGAGCTATATAGAGATCGTAATGTCTGTCGGTCTGTCCGCATTTTGCTAGTTTGGGCACTTCCACATGACCTAGGACGATAAAACTTGGCAGGCATATCAGGGACCCAATCGGATTAACTTGGAAATAATCACTTCCCCGATCCGACTATCAGTGGGGGAGTGGCAAGATGGGAAATCCGGAAATTAGTAACATTCATAACTTTGGAACGGATAATCAGGCGTGCATTAAACTTGACAGGTATAATAATAATAATAACAATAATAATAATAATATTGCAAAAAAAAGGCCACAAAGCCTCTACAAAGAACAAGTGTCTTGGACACTTGTGTCAAAGAACAAGTTTCTTGGATGTTCATTGTCAAATTCGGATCGGATCCGATAACTGGGGGGGGGGGGGGGGGGGGGGGGCTGGAGGGGGACACCCGAAATCTCTTGAAACGCTTTTTCTAGTTTTTGTCAAACCCCTACACCTTTCTTCACACTAGTATAGCTCTGCGCCTGGATGAGTCATTCTTTCTTCAAGATCTGCTCGGGGATGAGTCATTCTTTGCTTAAATTCGTTCGGAGAGAGCTAGACCAATCGAAGGTCGAAGGGGTTGGTATAAAATGTTGTTGAACCTTGATAGGGGTTGATATAGATTAGGCGGTGCTAGGATGATGAAACTTGGCAGGCGTATCAGGGACCCGACCAAACCGACCTGGAAATAATCAGTTTCCCGATCCGACCATCTGGGGGGGGGGCGGAGGTTGGGGGAATCTGGAAAACTGAGTGGTGTGTAACTTTCGAACGGGTGATCGGATTGAAATGAAACCTGAATAAAAGACATATATCTGATGTCCATTTGAAGTCCGAACTGGACTCGACAGCCATGGAGGAGTTGGGGGGGGGGGGAGACCGGAAATCCCGAGAAACGGTTAGAATGGAGGGATCGGAGTGAAATTTGCTGGGAATAACAAGCATCTGCTCCAGATAAATCGTTTACACATTTGGACTGGATCGGGACACCTTGGGGGAGGGGGGTGGAGGGGTGTTTTCCGGAGTTCCGGTGATGGCGGGTTCTGGGGATTTTCACGACGAAACATGGAAGACGTATCAAGGACCCTATCAAACTGACTTGTAAATAAAAATTTACTTGATCCGATAGTCGTGGGGGAGTAGAGGAAGGGGGAATCCGGAATATTGAGTCGTGCATAACTTTGGAACGGGTGATCGGATTTGAGTGAAATTTTGTAATTGAACAGAGGACATGTCTCTGGTGATCTTTTTCATGTCCGGACCGGATCCGACAACAAGGGGGGGGGGGGACACGTGACCGGCTTAAACTGGAGAGATTGGGATGGAACTTTGTGGGAATAAGTAACCCAGATGCTTCGGATAAATCATTTATAGAACCGGATTGGTTCAGGCGACTGTGGGGGGAGTTTAAGGGGGATGCCGGAATTCCGGTGATCGCGAGTAAAGGTACTTTCAGGTGTGCTAGGACGATGAAACTTGGCTGGAATATTAGAAATTCGACAAGATTGGCTTAGAAATCGCCACCTTCCAAATCTGACCATTCCTTAAAGTACCAATCATGGCCGCAAATTAATTTAAGCAAAATATGCATTTTCATAATCCCCATGAGCCCATTACCATTTTTGCATCAAGGGTGTTGTGTGCATCTTCACCGCAAGGTCGAAAATTACTTTTTATCAGACGATACCTTCTAGCTACTAGCAGGCGAAACCCTAGACGAAGCAGAGCAACAATTCAAAGAAGAGACGTGCTTGATATAAATGTCGAAACCAAATTGAAGACCATTGAACCGCCCAACGAAGAAGAGAAACAAACCTCCTTGCTTGGCGGGATGAGTTCTAGAAATGCCTTTTACAGTGCTTTTACTTACTAGTGCATACTAAAATAATATTCGACCCTGTACAAAAGTCCCAAACAAAAAATCGCGCCAACATTTTGCTTATTCTTGCAAGTGCCATATGAGCTTTCAGCTCTTGTTTTATTAACAGCAGAAAAACAGGGCAAGCCTATACAACATTATTCAAACGATGTTAATAATGAAGTTGGCGTGTCACAAGTGCAGATGCTTTTTGGAAAGCTCCGATTCCACAAACATCTTTTTCTTCTGGTTCTGATCTCTTTCCTTTTAATTTTCGCGCTTAACGTCTTGGTCTCTAAATTTGTAGTTACGCTGTCTCTAAATGGATAGAGTGAGATGAGAGGCGTGCCAGTCTTATTTGAACATTGAATTTATTTATTTATGTTATTAGAGCTAAATGATGATTGAAAGAATTGTCATGTCGGCTACATACCATTACAAGTTTACAACTTGAAAATGAGCTGGTGGTTTAGATTAGGACTTTGGATAGAACGACCCTTCCCCCCAGTATGCGCTATCGGCTTGCCATACCCACTAACAACTACATGGAGCAGTTCTCGGAATGGCAGTGGACATCAGTTTTCAACAGATCTGTGTCTAGTTTGTATTATTGACCAGGAGCGGTGTAAATATCGAATTTTTCTAGACTCGGGATTCAAATAAGAGAAGTTGAATGTTCTGATTGATTATCAGTTCTTCCTTTAATCCGTATTTTGGTTTATAGTAAAACTCAACGAGAATCATCCCGCCTCGACGTCAGTAATAGAAGCGCAGTACGGTCGACGAACATGGGCAGCCGAGCCGTTAGTGAACGGGATTTGACGCGTCCCATTGGTGGAAATGCGACGATGACGGGATCCGCAAACGTTACCGTCACAAAGACGAAGCAAGAGACTTTCACGAAACGTACAACGACTACCACGAAGAAGACAGTTTTGGCGAAGCCTGTTTCCGTGTCTGAACAGGATTCAGATCCATCCTATGCGCCAGGTAAGCTGGCTTATTTCTGGAAGGATGTATAGCAAATCCTGCCGCTATCCAACTGAAAAAAAGCACTACAAGTAAACCAAGACTTTGAGAATCCAAATTTAGGGTTGCCTCAGACCAGTATGGTTAGTTGCAATTACAGAGATTGCACCGTCGTGAGGGTGGTTGAGGGCAAGGGTGATACAGTTACGTTCCTTGTTTACATAGAGGCCTGACATTGTTCTTACACCATCAACGCTACCCAGTAATGGGCAGTTTTTAAAGTGCCATATAGCGATTGTAATTTCTGTCCGTCTGTCGGTAACCGTTTTGCTAGTTCGTGCACTTCCAGATAAGCTAGGACGATGAAACTTGGCAGGCATATCAGGAACAGGACCAGATTAAATTACAAATAGCTTCCCCGAACCGACCATATGGAGGGGATTTGAGGGAGGGGGAATCCGGAGAAATTGGATATTTTTAGCTTACGAACGGCTGATCGGATTTCAATGAAGCTTGGTATTTGGAAGGACCTCGTGTCTCAGACGTTCAATTTTAAATCCAGACCGGTTCCGGTGACATTGGGGGGGGGGGGGGAGATGGAGGGGGAAACCGGTAATCTTGGAAAACGCTTAGAGTGGAGAGATCCGAATGAAACTTGGTGTAAAGAAAGAGCACAAGTCCTAGATACGTGACTGGCATAACCGGAACGGTTCCGCTCACTTGGGGGGGGGGGGGTGAAAATTTCTAGTGATCCCGCGAGTTCGGTGCTTCCTGATGTGCTAGGACGATGAAAATTGTCAGGCTGTCAGGAACCCGACCAGATTGAATATCAAATAGTCTCTTCCGATCCCACCAGGGGGGGGGGGAATGGAGGGAGGGGGGAGCCGAAAAATTTAGATATTTTTAACTTGTGAACGGGTGATCGGATCTTGATGAAAGTTGCTATTTAGGATGACCCCGTGTCTCAGACGTCCAACTTTAAATACGGACCTGAGCTAATGACCCTGGTGGGAGTTGGAAATCTTGAGAAGCTCTTAGAGTGGGGGGTTCGGGGTGAAACTTGGTGAGAAGAACAAGCACAAGTCCTAGATACGTCATTGACATAATCGGACCGGATCCGGGCACTGTGGGGGAGCTGGGGGGGGGGGGAGTAGATTTCTAGCGATCTGGCGAGTTCGGCATACTTCCTGATGTGCTAGGACGATGAAACTTGGCAGGTATGTTAGGGGTCGGAGCAGATTGACTTGAGAATAGTCATTTCCCCGACCCGACCATCGTGGGAGGGGTGGAATGAAGGGGAGTCCGGAATCTAGTGGCATACATAACTTTTGAACGGGTGATCGGATTTGAATGAAACTTGTCTGGCATGGAAAGAGCTATCGCCTCAGATGTTCTGTGTCACGTCCGGGTCGGGTCCGATACCTGTGGGGGGTTGGGCTCAAGAAACGCTTAAAGCAGAGGGATTGGGACGGAACCTTAATGGAGAGAACAAGCATTAAGGCTAGATACGAAATTGATGGAGCCAGAAGGTTTTGGGGCTCTGTGTGGGGACTGGGGAGTTGGAGGTGTTCCCCGGAATTCTGGTAGTCTCGACTTAGAATAGTTCCAGATGTGCTAAGACAATGGAACTTTGCAGGCATATTAGTGACCCGACTTAATTGACTTAAGAACCTGACACAACATACCCCCGGAAACTAAGAACCCGACACAACATACTCCCGGAAACTTGCGTTCCTAGATCCGAGCATTTTTGTGGGAGGGAGGGAAGGGAAATATGGAAAATGACTTCTGAAAATTACAAACGATTGGTCTGATTCGAGTTAAACTTAATGGGTGATAAGAATCGATGACCTAAACATGTAAAACATGCGTTCGAACTACATGTGACCACGATTGGGGGAATTCGGGGGAGGGGGGCTTTTGACATGCAGAAAAACCAAAGGGATGGACCAAATGGGATGCAAGTTCGACAGTGCCGAGTTTGTGCGGTCTAGATTTGTTATTTGGCGTCCGGGCCGGATTCGGCCAAGGTAGGGGGGGGGGGGGGGGTACCTGAAATTCGCAGACAGGCTATGCTCCGATTTCAGTAAAACTTGGATGAACGGGAAGAGAAGATTAAGAGATACGACGTTTATGTTTCAAAGTCCTCTTCGGCTACAGTGGGGGGGAGTTGTATGGAGATTGCCGGAAACTTTGAGGCTCGCATAGGGGTCAAACCAGTGTATCAGTTTAAATGAAACTGGGAATGTAGAAAGAGCATATAGCCTAGATGATATATTTTAGGGTCCGAACCGGATCCGACAACGGGGGGGGGGGACCGGTATTTTCCAAAAATGCTCAGATTGTAGTGAAACTTGATCGATGGTATAAAAGAATGTACTTTAGATGGTCCATTTTTAGTCCAAACCAGATTCGGCCACGGTAGGGGAAGGTGGAGGGAGTACCGGAAATCTTGTAGCAGGTCTAGGGATCAAACGACTGGATTTATTGGGCTGAAACTTGGATGTTTGAACAGTCATGGGCATTTGCTACAGATAATCCGAGGCGATGCAGGTGCTGCTCAGGATTGAGTGAAACTAATCCTATTTCTATGGATGGCGGGTGTATTTTGTGACGTTCTCATCTTCTTTCTTGTACCGTCTACTCGTAATAAGTACCATATAAGCTCGTAGCTCTTGTTTTGTTTCTTCTTTTATTAATTCATTAATGGAATCCAGCGTAATTCCTAACGAGTGATTCGATGCGCATGAAACTTGATAGCTGCTAAGAGCACATGTACTAGATGTTCCGTTTACTGGTCCGGACCAGATCAGGCCACTCTGGTGAACTTGGAGGGAGGGGGGGGCCCGGACTTGGCTGTAGTCGAGGGCAAGAAACGTACAAATAACCCTACTCGGCTGGTCATCTAAACAAAGTAAATGTAAGCGTAAATACTGTTATGGACCAAAAGTATGTCTGTTCCAGATGTCGACGAGCTTAAGTATAGAGCTGTTTTCATACCTTTCTGTTTTTGTGAGCATAGGGTATACGGGCACGATCTACTATAAAATTAGTCCAACATGATCGCAAATGCCTAAACAACGAGAACTGGAGTGCACGCCTGCTGTACCTACTAATCAGGGTTGTCACATCAACAAAATTTAGAAAACAGAGAGTGAATTGGGAGGGAAATGTTAAAAGTTTCAAAATTTGGGAGGGAAATGTAAAAAATTACACATCTTAATTTTAATTTCATGATAAAATGTGAAATTATGACTTTTGGTCGTAATCACTGCTGCAGAAATGGCACATCTGGATGTTTCCTAGATAGAGTGGATTTAGTCATACGTAGGACAAGAGTGACAGAAATAAAAAAGAGTGACAATTCACACTATCGTGCGACATTTCGCAACCCTGCTACTATTGTTTATTCCGTTGCAGTTACAAAGATGCTCTGCGAAAGTGTTATCGACTCCTGGTGCTCAGCTTCGGACAGCCTTCTGCAACTCCACGCTCGTTTAGCCGCCTCTGACAAAGAGCTAATGCAGCACGTCATGGCACAGATCCAACCCACCCTTGAAGGATTGAACAAATCTCTAAGTGTCGGGATAGTGCCTTCGAACCCCTTTGAACTTGCATCGGAAGGAGTTGCTAATCCCGCCATTATGGCCATGATGAAAAACTATACTGATAAGTTGTTATCGATGATGCAACAGGGGATTGAGCCCCCCGCTGGTAATCGATAGCTGATATCAACTGTACAACTGTTGCTGTAGCGTGTAATCTTGTTAGAATGTGAGATTCGTTAATCGAACAAAGTGAAATTAATGTGTTTAGCCTACCGGCCAGGCGTACGGATTCGAGCTGAATCTCAAAATTTCGAAATCGTACTGCTCAGTTACGTTGTTTCATATACATGTCTATCAGAATCCACTAACCGGTTTTCTAGGATTTCAATGCTATGGTTTTCCGTGAGACGCATGCAGCCCCCCGATGAAAAATTTATCTCAAAGTAGTACTATGAAGTAGTACGAAAAAGTTGCCTGCAGTACTAACGATGCTACTACATGCTTCTACTTCAAGGCTACCGTGTTACTGCATACTACAATATGCTACTATTAGCAAGACTGGATGCTACTATGGCAAGACAGGATGCTACTGGATACTACAGTAGAGGTATGCTTATGTGAACGTTTGTTGACAGTGGAGTTTGCCATTTTCATGCACTTGCTGTGTCTAAAGCTAACTACCAGTTAGCCAAAGTAGGTAACTAAGGGCATCTGAAAACACCTGTATAGGTATTTTGAATCTTCATTCTACCATTTAGCCCAAAACTGCACTGTTCACACTAAAGTAACTGTTCACATAAGCATACCTCTACTGTACTACATTAGATTGGACAAGCCTGAGGCACATTAAATGATGTATAACATGCAACGTTTTTGTACTACTACCATACTACTACGCAGGCTACAAATTTTTCATCGGACCGTGCCAAGTGTTAGGCTAAGCAATCGCTCATAGAAGATGTGCCTCCGGGAATTACTTTCCAGCTACTGTAACGGGTATTCCATTAGAAACAAACATTGCGTTATGGCTTCATTTTCGGATAATTTTTTGTCTACCTTTAGCATTGCCTGGCCTCTGTATGACTGAGTCTTCGGATCATTCCTTGAAAATGTTTCATTCCGGAAATGACGATGTCGGGATTGATTTTATGTAAAAACTATTCAGTAGGAGACTAAACCGAAATGCCATTTTGCTGTATCAAGTGTGTAACGTATTACTGTGCCATTAAGTTAAAATTAAAAGGAGTTCTTGTCATTTGTGTGCCTCCCGCCATGCCGTTGGTACCAAACCAACGAGTTTTGGTACGACTGATAAGTGCCCTATCCCCCCGCCCTTTAAAACACTGCGTAGTGACATGGATCATGGCTGGCCCTAGCCATCTCCGAAAGGTGCGAAGCTACCAAGTTAGACTCCGAGTTGAAGCTTTGACAGAAGGTTAGTCCTAGGAACGCTGATCTCTTGCTGGAAAACGGCCAGTTCTGGTTCTTGGCCCACCCCCTAACGACCGCCAGGAAAACGCGCCGCCTCAAGTTTAATTAGTGTCGCAAGTGATGACTTCTGTCTCAGGCATCGCGCTACAAAGAAAGCGAAATTTCACGAAGCTCTTTTTCACGCAACTGAAAGAAGGTATACTTAAAATTTCAAGCTTTTTGCCACGCCAGATGAAAGAGAAATGTCCAACACATCTACGGCCCAAATTTCACCGGTGATTGCGCCCTTAACTTTAGGCTAGCATGGAGTGTCCAGGAAGCATCCAGTACCCCCACCTAAAATGCCCCCAAATGGCACCACCAAAAGTGCTGATCAAAAACTGATCAGCTGATCCAGTCTCTATGTAACTATATATATTCAATTTTTCAGTTCAATTTATTTTCAAACCAGTACCCCCACCTAAAATGCCCCCAATGCACCACCCCAAAATGCTCATCAAAAACTGATCAGCTGATCCAGTCTTATGTAACTATACATATTCAATTTTTTAGTTCAATTTATTTTCAAACCATTCACGGACACGTGTCAACAAAAATAACTGTATCAAGATAAAATGACGTCAAACGTAAAGTGAATAAATACAACAACACCAATGAGGCCGTCAAACGTAAAGTGAATAAATACAACAAGAAAACAAGATTCTCAGGCAACAATAAAGATAGTAAAAATTTAAAGAACAAACGAAAATTTTAGACGTATATTTATATACTGGCAGTTGTTGAAACTGCTCCAGAATTGAGCCAGCTCACGAATCAGGGCACGAAGCACCGAGCATGAGAGCATGTGACCGGTTGCATTACCTGAATCGGTTGGGAAGCTGACTGCCAGGTCTCACTCGAATTCGGTTGGGGTGTAGGTTGGGTCTTGTAGGATCATATCCTACAAGAGGTACTTGATGAAGTTCGTGTACTTAAATATACTTGAGTGTCAAGCGAGTCAGTTAGAATATAATGCTGACAGACCTCACCCTTTATCCTCTGCCTGCCAAAAAGAGACCCAGGCCGAGGGAAAACTTGCCTCTTAAAAATAAATCACTGGAACTTTTTGCTGCGTAATTTCTTATGCATAGCTACAACTACGTAGCCAACAAGACCAAAGGTTTCGATGGGATCCCAAAAATTCAATATCTGATCCAGACAACTCGGTCTTGTCTTAGCCAGATCCAGTCTTCGCCAGACTCCTTGAACATTTTTACAATTAAAATTCAGAAACAGATTAAGGCCAAATAGCTAATCACCTGAGAAAACCAAGTTCAGATTTGGATTCAGCATGTGTGTTTACCCCTATAAGTCATATCTGTTTTGACGAAAACTTCCTGCCACTTCTGCCAATTTCCCGGTTCCGGCCGAACTCCAGAACTACTTGTCCGGCGAAAAAAGAAAGCTCAAAGACGAAATCAGGGTATCTTCTTTCCCCAGTAATGAACATCTAATCAACTTCAAATAGAAATTTAGCTTATAACAAATTTTCCGATTCCAGCCGGATTCCGGTCGAACTATATGTCCGGGTAAAATACGATTGTCACACAGGGACTCAGCATCTCTTCTTACCCCTAAATCGCTTATCTAATCAACTAGAAATAAAACTTTGACTTCCAACAGTTTTCCGGTTTTGGCCGGATTCCGGACGAACTACATGTCCGGGTAGAAACTTGTTTTCACATAAGTGTTCTGCATGTCTTCTTGCCCTAAATCGAACATCCAATCAACTCCAAATTAAACTTTTAATTTTGACAAACTTTCCGGTTTGGGCCGGATTCCGGTCGAAATACTTGTCCGTCGAGAAAATAGTTTTCACCATCGTCTTCAGCATGTCTCCCTACCTCTAAATCGAACATTTAATCAACTTCAAATAAAACTTTTACTTTCAACAAACTTTCCGGTTTGGGCCGGATTCCGGGCGAAATACTTGTCCATCAAGAAAATAGTTTTCACCATCGTCTTCAGCATGTCTTCCTACCCCTAAATCGAACATCTAATCAATTTCAAATAAAACTTTTACTTTCAACAAACTTTCCGGTTTGGGCCGGATTCCGGGCGAAATACTTGTCCGTCGAGAAAATAATTTTCACCATCGTCTTCAGCATGTCTTTCTACCCCTAAATCGAACATCTAATCAACTTCAAATAAAACTTTTACTTTCAACAAACTTTCCGGTTTTGGCCGGATTCCGGGCGAACTACTTGTCCGATGACAAAATGGTTTTCACCATCGTGTTCAGCATGTCTTCTTACCCCATAATCGACTATCACATTAGCTGTTTCAAAATATTTTGTTTGTCCCTTAATTTCAATCCCCTCCCCCACCCCTAAATGTAGAGCTACAAAGCCCATCTACGAACTTGACTGGTCCGACGACATAGGAATTAAGGCATGAAAATTGGAGTTTGGGTTTTCTCGCCTTTCCCTTCCTTTGTCGCAAAAGTCGGAACGAGATTCTGAGTGAATATGATTAGACAATAGTTGCGTTTTTGCAGATACCATGGTATCTGTTACCACGGTAACTGGGTCAGCAATTAGTCGTTTTTTGCAGATACCATGGTTTCTGATACTGCGGATGCCCTGCAAAAACGACAGATACACTGACATCTAGAGTGACTTTCCCACCAATTTGACTTTCAGACACCGCGATCAGTTACCACGATAATTGTAAGAACGCCTTTTGTGTGGTATCAGATACCACGGTAACTACGAAAACGACTTTAGACCTTTGTTTCAGATACCATTGTATCTGCATAAACGCCTTTGGAAGCACCACTAGCGGCGTTCGACGGCAGTTTTCGTGACACTTGAGCATACTGAAGGCCGCCTAGCGATCGTAATGTCTGTCCCGGTTTTGCTAGTTTGGGCATTGTCACATAAGCCAAGACGACGAAAGTTTGAAGGCCTATCAGGGACCTGACAAAATTGACATGGAAATAGCCACCTCCCCGATCCAATCATCGTTTGGGGAGTCGAGAGATGAGAAATCCGGATTCTAGAGGCATGCGTAACTGTCGCAAGAGCAACTGTCTCAGATTTGCCATTTCAAGTTCCAATCAGATCAGATAACTGTGTGTGTGTGGGGGGGGGGGGGGGGTACCCGAACATATTTGATCCTCAAATATGATTCGCAGTCAGCTTGGACTGAAGGAATCACAAGATTTCCGGCCCCCCCCCCCCCCTCCGACTCCCCCCGCATTCATCGGATTTGGTCCGGACTTTGAACGGGTCATCCGAGATACGAGGTCTTTCCAAATACCAAGTTTCGTTAAGATTCGATCAACCGTTCCAAAGTTATACATTCCTCCAGATTACGGATTACCCCTTCCTCCACACCCCACGGTGGTTGGATCGGGAAGTTGAATGTTTCCAGGTTGATCTAGTCGGATCCCTGACTTGCCCTTCCAAGTTTCATTATCCTAGCACACCTGGAAGTAACTTAATCTTCTTACTCCTTAATCGACTATCACATTAGCTTTTAAAAAAAACTAGACCTACGTTGCCCGGGCAACGTGAAGTGTTGCGGCAACCTTTGTCCGGCTTCGCCGGCTAAAGTGTTGCGAGAGCAACACTTTGGTTTTGTTTCTTCGCTGTCGGTTAAATGCTGAAATTGTCAACTTATCGAAGCTTTTAAAACGGTATGTTCTAAAAAGAATAATCACATAATCAAAAGATGTTCTTTAGCGTTGTAAAACCAACAACAAAACAATATCGGAAGAAGGCTATCCGTAACGTTTCAGGATTAAAATACCATAGATGACACTATTAATTATTACAAAACTACCTTATTGTTTTACATTACCGTATCGTTTGTACCCGTTGCGTAAACAGTTAATCCTAGGTTATAGCGATAGACCATCGATACAAACTTTCTTACTGTCATATTTACAGAAATCGAATACAATGTGCACCAATTTTCAAAAATGTCTAGCCCCTCTGCTTACTTACAAGTCCCTCTCCCGTGATTGACATCAAATTCACCGGAAACAAATAATGGATACACCAGCTATCAAAAGTTGCAAACCCCTCATCGCTGAAGATGATTATAGCATAAAAGCCGATTATTACTTACAAGTCCCATGCATGTCTTACAATTGGGAACAAAATTGTTCTTACCATCGAATACACCTGAGACAAATAACAGGTATACCAACTAGCAAAAGCTGCAAACTCCTCGTTGCCGAAGATGATTATGAGCTAACAGTCGACTGTTGCTTACAGTCGACTGTTGCTTACAGTCGACTGTTGCTTACAAGTCCCTTACATGTCTCACAACTGGTATCGCCTATTTTTGGTTTCAGTGTGTACCTTACTCCTAAAGTTGTCAACCCCCTGAAACTTTCAAACTGGTTTATCTCATGAAGGATTTTTGTTCAAAAAAATGGATGGCATATATTTTGATCAGCTCTTCAAGGGCTATCGATTGCCCTAACCACAACAAAAGCATATCGGAAAAAGGGACTAAATTGACTTTGCAGTCAGTTGAACTTTATCCTTTTCAATCGTAGACATCGTGACGGATGAAAACTTGGAATAATATCCTATATAATCTAGTTGGTATTATAAAGCTATCCGTAACTTTTTAGGATTAAAATACCATAGATGACACTATTAATTATTACGAAACTACCTTGTTTTACATTACAGTATCGTTTGTACCCGTTGCGTTAACAGTAAATCCTAGGTTACAGCGATAGACCAACGATACAAACTTTCTTACCGTCAGATCTATATAAATCGAATACAATTTGCAACAATTTGCACAAAATTCTAGCCCCTCGTGCACCGATTCTACTGACAAGTCCCTTTCCCGTGATAGACATCAAGTTCACCGGATAAAAATAATGGGTACACCGACTAGCAAAAGTTGCAAACCCATAATCGCTGAAGATTTGTGTAGCATAACAGCCGATTATTACTTAAAAGTCCCTTGCAAGTTTTACATTTGGGAACCAAATTGTTCATCAAATGACAGGTACGCCAACTAGCGAGAGCTGCAAACCCCTCATTGCCGAAGATGATTATGAGCTAATAGTCACCTGTCGCGTACAAGTCCCCTAAAAGTCTCACAACTGGTATCGCCTATTTTTGGTTTCAGTGTGTATCTTACTACTGAAGTTGTCAACCCCTTGAAACTTTCAAACTGGTGTATCTCATAAAGGAATTTTTTTTACCAAAAAATGGATGTCATATACTTTGATCAGCTCATCAGCGGCTATCGATTGCCGTCGAAGTCGAACTTTATCCTTTTCAATCGTAGATATCGTGACGGATGAAAACTTGGAACAATATCTTATATAATCTAGTTGATATTATAAAGCTATCCGTAACTTTTCAGGATTAAAATACCATAGATGACACTTTTAATTATTACAAAATTACCTTATTGTTTTACATTACCGTATCGTTTGTACCCGTTGCGTAAACAGTTAATCCTAGGTTACAGCGATAGACCATCGATACAAACTTTCTTACTGTCATATTTACAGAAATCGAATACAATGTGCACCCACTTGCAAAAATTCCTAACCCCTCGTGAACCGATTCCTACTTACAAGTCCCTCTCCCGTGATATACATTAAGTTAACCGGAAACAAATAATGGGTACACCAGCTAGCAAAAGCTGCAAACCCATCATCGCAGAAGATGATTGTAGCATAACAGCCGATTATTACTTACAAGTCCCTTGCATATCTTACCATTGGGAACCAAATTGTTCTTACCATCGAATACACCGGAAACAAATAACAGGTATACCAACTAGCAAAAGCTGCAAACCCCTCATTACCGAAGATGAGTATGGGCTAACAGTCGATTGTTGCTTAAAAGTCCCCTATATGCATCATAACTGGTATCGCCTATTTTTGGTTTCAATGTACCTTACTATGAAGTTGTCAACCCCTTTGAAATTTTCAAACTGGTGTATCTCATGAAGGAATTTTTGTACCAAAAAATGGATGACATATACTTTGATCAGCCCATCAATGGCTATCGATTGCCGTCGAAAAAAAAATTCTACCTGTCTTAGTTCAAAAGTTGACTTTTTTGCCGTAGGCCAACTTTCTAACGTCACGACTTAGAAAGGAGCAAAGGATAAGCTCTAGTTTCTTTAGCAATGAGATAACTTTTAAAGTTTAAGAGGCACATCTGATACCGTTACTCTACCACAAACCAAAGTGCAAAAAAAAAAAATTATAAACTCAGCTGAAATCGTCGCAGACATAGACAGAAACAATAGATGGCAGCACTTTCTGACCCGTGGGAAAAAGCCACTTTTTTGTCTCTGTAGATTTTTCTATTTATCACTCAAAGAAGATATGTTGGCTGTGGGGCCGGGTAACTGCCGCATATATTTAACACTTATAGATTTTAGTCCATCTTCAATTTGAAACTGGTGCCTGCCTGCTTGCGTGCTAGAACGGAGCTTTCCACTCGAAAGCAGAAACATCTTTTGATGAAACGAAAGGTTCGCTACACAACTTCAGATAGTCCTCTCTGACATAGGCTATACAACTCCACTTCACTTCGCAAACCGTAGGCTCTGGCTCGATGACAAGCAAAAACCATCCTTATTGGCCCCAGGCAAGAGTTCTACGGAGCTTTCCAAAATGTAATGTCATATTCGTCAATCCGGCCTAAGGTCCACGCTTTCCGTAAAAACCGCACAGGTTAGACCCTTCTCAGTTACCAGGAATAAAATGAAATCGGAGTCATAGGAAAAAAAAAAAAAAAAAAAAAAAAAAAAGAGGACAAAACCAAAGTGTTGCTCTCGCAACACAATAAATTCGCCCCTTAATTTGGAACCCCTCTCCTAAATATGCAGCTATGGGGCCTATCTAGGAACTCGAGCTTTCCCTTGAACCAAAGAATCCTCACACCAAGTTTCATCAAAAATCTCATTCCCTTCGGAAGTTATCATGCTGACAGACGGACGGACAACTTTTGAAAAATCATAGGTATCTCTCCACTTACGTTTTGGGTAAGAAAACAAAGAAAAACAAAAGCAGCGGCGGGTCACACCTGACAAAAACATTCTCTGTCACAGAGACCAGGGACTTTGGGCTACAGCATTTAGAAAATACTGTTTTTACTTTTTATACGAATTTTTTTTTATCCTGAAGCTCCGTGAACACAGTCGGATAAGATTTCGCATGCGAAATTGTGCCTTCGACATTTTGGTCACTATGGGGAAATCTGTGAAGATTTCAGTGACCCAGACGATTCATCATTAAGCTTTGAGCGAGGGTGAGCTACCCACTCCCCCTGGATGCATAAAGCTTATAGTTACCAACTTACTCTAGTTAGGATAAAGAGATTTTATAGTTGGATAAATACACTGTTACTGGATTCCATGTGCGCAAAGTAAATCCCGAATGAAAGCGGTCCGTCAACATTTCGGAGCGAAGGAGGAAATTCACATCCGACTGCGAAATTTGCACTCGTTGTGCACGTACTTTTAGTTAGTTTGTCGGAATGTTTGATGCAGCCGATATTAGTACTGAACTTTCGAAGTATGTTTCTAAAACGACAAAGTTCTCTCTGACAAAGTTTGCCACGATCTACACTACGTGTTAAGTCGGGAAAGCGCACGGCTTTTCAAGTTGAATTCGCCTTATTCCAGTCCAGCGCTCCAAGCGAACGCTCTTCCCTTCCGACTAGTTACTGTTTGGCCGCTAGATGAGCTAGCATAATGTAAACAATGACACGTTACTTTATCAATTGTGTTGTCTATTTCCAGTTCTCTTAGGCCTAGTCATGTTTACAAGTTCATTACATATCTCTGCCTTTATTCGTGCCCTACCGAACTCGTTTCTATCAGTCTTCATCAAGTGTGTCGATTCTGGCTTCCGACTTCAGTGCTGACTGCTGATTGGCAATTCGGTGGGGCTAATGCGCGACTCGGTTTAAACCGAAAGCCGAACCGCTTATTAGTAGCTACCGCTAACCGCTTAGTAGGTCATAAGTTAACCAACTTCCCCGACAGTGCGTCTAAGGCTTTACTCTCAAGACTCTCGGACACTGTTCGGCAAGCTATGATCAATTGAGAGCTCTTTCCGGTCTACAGACTTTTAAAGCGAGAGTGACTGAGGCTTAAGCAAAGATGACACGAAAAATACCGCCCCATTATGTCTCAGTCGTCCCACCGATTATCCTAAATCGATCAGAGGCCTGAATTAAATGGTAACAGTTGTTTGAAAGCCGCCGTACACGAATTTCTGGTAGTTTCCCGTCAAATCAATTTCTGATCGCGTCGCTGCACAGATGTATAAGAAGTGGGCATCAAACGTAATTGCTCTAATCCGTTCTTGGGGTACAAAAGATCAAACTGACATGAGAAACACTCAAGGAGTTTTTTTGTTTGCTTTCGATCTCGGCATAATGTAACCGGTTACTTTTATCTGTCGAAACGATTGTCGTAATATCCGTAATTACGAGAGTTTGCCAGTTGGAAAGATTCCTTAAGCTTTCAATTAAGCATCGAGAGGGGTTTATCTAGTTGGAATGTTGTAAACGGATAATGTTTTATTTTGTTCTGTTTTTATAGCACTTGCCCTTCGGCCAAATGCCATATAGCAATCGCAATTTTTTGTCCGTCCGTCGGTCTGCCGGTCGTTCGGTCCGGGTTTTGCCAGTCCGTTCACTTCCACATAAGCTAGGACGATGAAACTTGGCAGACATACCAGGGACTCGAAGATTAACTTGGAAACAGTCATTTCTCCGAGCCGACCATCGTGGGGGGAGTGGAGGGTTTGAATCTGGATCTCCACGAAACCTCATGTCTCAGACTATCCACTTCAGATCCAAGTCGGATCCGGTGACTTTGGGGAAGTTGGAGGGGGGAACCGGAAATCTTTGGGAACGCTTAGAGCTGAAGGATCGGGATGAAACTTGGTGGGAAGAACGAGCACAAGTCCTAGATTCATCATTGACATGACCGGGCCGGATTCGGGCACTGTGTGATCCACCGAGGTTGGTACTTCCCGATGCACTAGGATGATGAAACTCGTCAGGAATATGAGAGATCCGAATAGACCGACTTGAGAACAGTCGTTTGCACGATCCGAACATCGTGGGTGGATTGGAGGGATGGGTGATACCGAAGTGGCATTTATAACTTCTGAACGAGCGATCGGATTTGAATGAAACTTGGCAAGTGGAAAAAGCTATTGTCTCAGATGTTCCATGTCAAGTCCGGAACGGATCCGATACTTGGGTTGGGGGGGAAGGAGGCGCTGGAGTTGTTGTTAAACGTTTCGCGTCGAGGTGTCGGATTGGAATTTGGGGAGAAGAACAATTTATTCAAACAATGTTTACACGGATACGTCAGCTCTGATTTTTCATCAGCGATATTTCAGCCCTTCTTGGCAAGGGTCCTCGTCAGGCTGTCAATCTTCTTGTTCAACTTTGGGGAAGGAAACAAACCTGTAACAAATAACTGAAGCTTCTACCGACTATAAATATCTTATTAAGGTAAATTATCTTCAAGTACCAGTATAATGAAAAAACTAGTCCTGAGATTTAATTTTTGACAACGACGCTGTTTTTGCTGCATGATTGGGGCGATGACAGGAAAGGGTTTTTTCTGCATTTTGATCAACTTCGGTTTTTTCATTAATGGGGGGGGGGGTCAAGTCCGTCCGGAAATGCTGTGGCTCGCATAGGGGTTAAATAGTGGAGTGATCTGAATGAAACTTGGAAAGCAGAGAGACCGTATGCCTTAGATGACACATTTTAGGATCCGGACCAGATCCGAGCAAGGTAGAGAAGGTAGGAGGGGTAACTATCAGAATTTCAGGAAAAATGCTCATGTTTACTTTCTCGTTTCTCACACCACCTACTCGTAACAAGTGCCATATGAGCTCATAGCTCTTGTTATTATTGCATTACCATGGCCCTTGGCTTTTTTGTGTATAAACATTACAATGAAGTTTTACCCCATTTGATGCGTTATTCTCAGCCGTTTAAGTTGGGTTTTATCATTAAGTTTTTGTTTTCGATAGTTAGTAGTGATTCTGGTTGAAAATGTGTTGTTGTTTTTTGATTGTTTTTCTGGTTGAGGGTCCCAGACCGGGTAAGTCAAGCTCCTTACTTTCTTTCTTTCCCTTTTTTTCCTTTATTTTTGTCGAAGTTTTTGTTTTTGTTAATGTTTTGTTTCGAGGGTAATTAGTCCATTACAGGTTCGCCTCTGGGCATTGAAGATTCCATAAACCCTTCCTTCATTCATTCATTCATTCAATAGATATCATATAAATTCGGCATCTTCCATAAGGAGACACACGTTTGTTATTTATCTTTCACATTCCATGGTCCTCTGGTGCTTTTCGTGTACATGTACGTACATACGAAGATAAATCTTCGCATTTACAGGTACGAAAATTTTGTCTATTATTTTATTTTGTTACCATGACCGTCAATTATTTAACGTAATTAGACTTACATACGTGCATCTTAGGAGCCACTTGTCTTGTGCGACCAACTTGTCAGCTGAAATTTTATCAAACACTAATTTAACTTGCCAATTGTTATGCCCCGGTTCCAGAGCTTTTGTACCTCAGCGTCATCTACGAGGATATGTAAGTAAGTGAAGTATTTATTACCCGTATTTTTTACTTAGAAATAAACGGAATAAAGAAGAAAATAGAGAAAAAGAAAAATAAGAGAAATATTAGGCACAACAGAGATATAAGCCAGGGGTAGTTCCATTTCGCCTGGAAATTTGAAATCACCCGATTCACTGCGATACCGGGGTCCACAATCTGGTGTTTTTCAATCATGTAATCATGTCTCATAATGACCACGGTTAAAAATGCCTACGACTCAAAATACTGATGGTTCAGAAGCTATTTGAGATATTCAGTCCGTATAGTAAAGTGGAACTTGTGCTGAGTGGGAAACGAAAGGAGCAGACTATCCGAACGGCGATTGTATTTTGAACTGGTATGATCTCAGTTATAATGTATACTATAAAACCCTGAATTCCGAAGAAGTACTGAATCGCAAAAAGTGATATTAAAACTGTTATTTTTAATTAAGAACAATTATTCTTACCTTCATGGTGCAAGGTTTGGATCGCATACTTTCGCTTTCTGTGTTATTCATATTCTAACTTAAGTGATTCTGATCTAATGAGCAAGCAATAACACAAGCCATTTCAATATCTTTCTGTGGTAATCCTGTCCCTCGTGATCCAAGGACATTTTGGCCTCCCCTGCCGAAAGTTCGAGCCGTCGGCATTTTGAACCAGGAAGATTTTAGAGCGTGTTCTATTCTTCTAATAATAGTAACTATTAATTCCTATTTCCGTTCCAACCTCACGAAAAGTTACAATACATACCGTCCCAACCTTCTCGTAATAGTAACTAATAATACATAAATGGCACTTTCCGCAAGGGACTTGTACTATGACCAAGATATCCCGGCTGAGGAGCATTTTCGTCTTTCAGTTCACTACTTATAATAGTAACTATTTGCTAACCATGCTCGGAAGTGTAGTAAGCGTGGTAACTACGCATCTCTGTAACGTGATTGGTCAGATTCGCCCGTGGCATGATACTCTGCTGGAAAATAGAAAAATCGTTCCAGCCTTGACGGCAAAAAGCCAGAATTAGTGACGTCATGCGTAGTAACTACGGTAAGTAAGGTGGAACACGCTCTTAGCCTCTCTTCTGAGTATTTTAAACTGTCGGCATTTTGGGCCGTTGACATTTTCGACGATTTCGGGTCTTCGACCGCAATTGTGGGCATTTTGAATCGTGGGCATTTTTGAACCGTGATCGTGGGTATTCTGAGCGTGCGAATTATGAGAGTGGGCTAAAATTTTGGTGATTTTGTGAACCACCCTCCAGAGATACCGGACACTCAATTTTTATTTTGTCTTGAAAAGTCACAGAAAGGTGTTGTTAAATGAAATTTCTCACAGGAAATTTAGCCACAGCTCGTATCGGTTTCAAGTTTTTCGCGAAAAAAAATCAAGTATATTTGCGCCAAGCCCCGAAGTCGTCAGCACTGACAAAATGATTTCTTAGTTTCACGACGCAAGTATATTTTTGAAAATTTTCCAGGCCATTTAATCGCGAAAAAGCCATTTCTGTCAAGCTGTGTTTTAAGAAACGTCGGTTCCGGTAGCCTATACCTATGTCAACGCGTAAGCCCATGTGGGATCCCGCCAAAACCTTTTGCCTTGTTTTCATCTGTTGTGACTTCTGGTATCATCGTAATTATCGATACACGCACCTTTGTGGCCCTATCGAATTTCTCTAACCTAACCACTCCTGCCCTCTCGGGAGCTCTTGGGATGTCATTTGAATCAACATCTCAATCTTCTGATGATCAGTCATTGCAATTACACGGGGGGAATCTTCTCTTTATGGGCCACATCTGTTGCCCCATAATCAAAAATATTGACAAAAGAGCTGCAAGTGATTGAAAAGATTATCTGGAGATACTTGATTTGGTGGTTGAGTGGCTTTAGCGCGTAATCCCCCGGGTGAAAAACTGATTCGTCGGAAGGAAAACGAAAGGAGAAATAAAATGAATTGCAATATAACATGGACTTTGCTCTCATGTTTCTAAGTAGCGGGTCATAAATAAATTTGCATTTTGTTCACTGAATTTTTTTTTCTAACCTCGGCCCCTAGGAACAGGAGAAAACGAAGTTTCATTGGACGAAATTAGCATTCGGATGTATTAAAGAAGAAGGGAGCCAGCTCAACAAAACCAATGGTTTTGATAGGATTCCAGTGAGGAATACCTATTGGACTTTCTCGGCTATTTCGGTTTTCTGTTCTTCGCCAGGCCCTGGTAATGGACAAGTAGGGATCTTATATGGAGGCCCTCCAGTACGTATCAAGAGAATCTTGGCCACAACAAGTTAAGACGATATTAGAAGAATGTGGAATGTCTGTGTTTTGGAATGGAAGAAAAGGTGTGTCAGCAGGTTTTGGGTCAGTGTCAAAAGAGGTAGAAAGAGTACTGCGTGAATAAGAAGTGCAGATGTGGCAATGTATGAAGGACCAGTCTGAATCATTGAAAGTTTATGCAAAAGCTAAAGAGGGATGGGGGGAGGAACTATATGTTAGGGCGGGTTTGGATGCGAAAAGTTTAGAGGCACTAGTTTGTTTAAGGGGGAACTCACTACCACTTGGGGAAAAAAGGAAATACCTGGGGAAAAACAGGGTACGTGATGGTCCATACTTTTGCCCTATGTGTGGTGAAATTGATGAGAGTCTGTTACATTTTATGTGTGAATGTGGTGAGTTGGGGGGATTAAGGGAGGAAATGTTTGGGAGGAGTGCTTCAGGGGAGGAAGGGTTAGTAGATCTGATTGGAGATAAGTGTTTCGCAGTACTGAGAAATTTGGCAGTGTTCGTCCGGTTGGCAGCGAAGCATCGGGAGTATCTAATGTAAGTGTTATTAAGCTATATCTCGGATTTTCTTTTTTTGTTTTTGATGGTTTGTTTTATTGTAAGTGATTTTTTGTGGTAGTTGCTATGGCCAGTTGGCTTTTGCAATAAATATCATATCATATCATATCATATCATGGACTTTGCTCTGATGTTTCTAAGAAGCGGGTCATAAATAAATTTGCAGTTCGTTCATTGAATTTTCTTTTTCTAACTTCAGCCCCTAGGAACAGGAGAAAACAAATTTTCATTGGACGAAATTTCGGATGTATTAAAGAAGAAGGGAGCCAGCGCAAGAAAACGAATGCTTTTGGTAGGATTCCAACGAGGAATACCGATTGGACTTTCTCGGCTCTTTCGGTTTTCTGTTCTTCGCCAGGCCCTGGTTATCTGACCAATTGCTTGGAAATAAGAAGACCAAAGGTTTCGATTGGATCCCAAAAATCTAACATTTGATTCAAACAAATCGGTCATGTCTTCGCCATTCAGTCTTCGTCAGATTCCTTGAATATTTGTACAGTTAAAATAAAGTTCAAAAATGTATTCAGCATGTCTCCTTGCCCCAATACCGAATATCTAATCAGAAACAACAAACAACGATTTCAGAAACAACTTTGAGCTTCAACCAAATTTCCAGTTTCAGCCAATGTCGTGACGAACTATTTTTCCAGCAAGAAAACTAAGTTCAGATATGAATTCAGCGGACCTCCTTATCCCATCAATGAATATCTTATTAGCTTATAAAACGTACATGTTTTTACCGTAAATTCGAAACCCCCTCTGCCTCTAAGATAGGACGAAAGGACCCATCTACGAACTTGACCTCTACTTTACCAGTGAATCCTCATTGAACAACATCCTCGCTTGAATAACATATTTCCTCGTTTGAACATTATATATCAACCCCTTCGACCTTCGATTACACTAGATCTCTCCGACGTCGAGAGAATAAACAAGTGAATGCCGTCATCTAACGAGCAGAGCAATATTGGTTTGAGAATAAAGGGGTAGGGACTGCTATAGCCGAAAATAGGTCGACAAATTTTATGTCCAGTTTTCGCCGGATTCCGGGTGAACTACTTGTCCGGCAAGAAAATAACTTTGATATTCGGATTCATTATGTCTCCTTCCCTCTAAATCAACTATCTCAATAGCTTTAAAAAAAAAAATGTATGCCTTAATCTGAAACCCCCTCTTGGTCCCTAAATGTAGGGCTACAGAGCCCATCTACGGACTTCACTTTATCCTTGACCCAAAGAATCCTCACACCAAGTTTCATCAAAATATCTCATTCCCTTCGAGAGTTATCGTGCTAACGGACGGGCAGACGCATAACTTTTGCTACGTCATAGGTATCCCTCAACTTACATTTTGGGATCCCTCAAAAACAGGATAGTGGTGTTTCTGGTAGATTAGGGCGAAACGACTGTTCTGCCGAGAAAATAAAAGAAACGACACGGATTCAGCATGTACCCCTAGCTCCATTTCGAAGTTCTAATCGACTTCAGAATCAACTTTCACTTCTACCAAATTTTCTTTTTCTTGTCGAATTTCGAGACACATGCAGATGACAAAATAAAGTCACGAGATGGTCAAAACATGTACTTTTATCCAGAGGCTTTACTAGCCGAAATGTTAGAGGGGCAAGGTATTTAACGACTGGCTAGTCAATTTTACCGACTGTTTTTGCAGAAGAAATGACTCTTTTGACGGACAAAATGACTCTTTTGACGGACAAAACGACTCTTTTGATGAAAACTTGACTGTTTTAACGAAAAACCGACTGTTTTGAAAAAAAATCTACCGTTTCCAAGAAAAAATCGACCGTTTTTATGAAAAAGGACCGAGAACCCCTGCTTTTATTCCTGCATTGGCTCTAATAGACTTTTGACAAGAAAATTTGACAAAGAAACCGGATTCAGCCGGTTTCTTTAACCCTTGTATCGATAAATATTCTTTGAGCCCAAGCTGACTTTGAAACATTTATTCAAACAATGTTTACACGGATACGTCAGCTCTGATTTTTCATCAGCGATATATAACCTTGTATCGAATCTCTAATCAACTAAAGATAGAACTTTTCCTTGTACCAAAGTATCAGTTTCGACCGGTTTCTCAGCGAAGAATTTGTCTGAAAAGCAAATAATGTTCAAATTTTAATTCAGCATCTCTAAATGACACGTCGTATTTATAATAGCAATTCCTTCTACTTCCTAAGTGTACCCTGTCTCCTCTATTAGCAATATATTGATTATCACGCTTGTTCTACTTCCGTGACGTATAATTTGGGGCTGATCACTGTTTTCTGAGAAGCTTAGGAAAAACTCGTCCTGAATTTATTTATTTGTCAATTGAGATCAAACTGCGACAGGCCTGCCGGCTTGTCATCTTGACCTGTATGTTTGTAGATTACGGAGTGTTCTCCGTCTTCCGACTTCTTTAAGAACTATTTAGAAATTGTTCCTCTACTTAGCCTCTCTGTAAGTTGCAGCCTAGGCTATTGTCTAATACAATTTGTCAAGATTTGGCTAAAGTCTGAATCTTAGTTAGAGCAAACAAACACCTTGCCAATGCTGCCATGACCGAAATCCGTAAATCGCTAAACGGTTTTGCTTTAAGTTAAACTTTTACAACTTACGACCGAAATCCCCCCCCCCCCCCCCCAACTCCCCTACAGTGCCCAAATCCGGTCTGGTTATGTCAACGATGTATCTAGAACTTGTGCTTGTTCTTCCCACCAAATTTTATCCCGATCCCTCCACTCTAAGCGTTTCCCAAGATTTCTGGTTCCCCCCTCCAGCTCCCCCAAAGTCACCGGATCCGGTCCGGATTTGAAGTGGGTCGTCTGAGACACGAGGTCCTGCCAAATATCAAGTTTCATGATGATCTGATCACTCGTTCAAAAGTTATATATACCTCAAGATTCGGATTCCCCCTCCCTCCACTCCCCCCACGATGCTCGGAGAAGTGACTAGTTCCAACTAAGACCAACTAACAATAATGTCCAACTAACAAAGCTCGGTAGAAAGAATCTGAAATATACCACCTTAGACGATTCGGCGCCACAATTTACCGGCGGGCCGCCGCCGCCGACTTTCGTCGTGGCTTCGGGGACTATTCGCAAAGGGGTGCTCTAGAAACTTGCAAGATCAGAAATTCTCCAATCACACCCTTAAAGGACCTGTCTTAACTATAACTTAATACTAACGTAACCTACTTCCATAATCACTTCATATATTTCTGAACCCGGAAACCATAGTTTCGTACGGTATATTGCAACCGCTGTAATAAAACCACGCTGATTTTCTCATTTGCCGTGTTCTGCTACCTTAAATGTGTATCACGCTGTCACCGGTCCTCTTCGAGAAGTTTTTCCCTCAGAAAAAAATGTTATGTAAATTGTTTCCCTATTTTCGCTACAAGTCAACGGGTCTTGGAGAACGCTTAAAACAGCCAGAACCGTGGGTTATTTGTTGAAAGCACAGCACAGTCTTAAAGTATTCAAATATTTTAAAATACTGTAAGTTAAAGAGTAAATAGTGGGAGGGGTCCTTTAAGGTTAGTCAAGGGTTCAATGTCTAGCCCAGTTCACTTACTCTCGATTTTGCATTTAGAGCATTGCCTTCACTTCGAAGCGCATCGCTAGGCTCTCCGTCTAACTTTTCTAAAACGACGATCAGCCAGAAAACAAGGATTAGCTTTTACCCGCAGTCCAGAGAGACCCACTTGGGAACCATTCGTGTGGTATTGCCGGGAATCGTATCCTAATGGTCCCATCTCCGAGGGATACTTTAAGGAGCTATTCAGCAGACGAGGGCATCTGTCACGGTTAGTCTGAAGCTAAGTCTCACGGGTCGCGAAGAAGCCCGAATGTCCCTTCCCCCGTGGCTGGTGAGATTGGGAAAATATATAAAAAGTTCAAATGCGAAATCGCTAGGATAGGGCCTGCGTTCTGGAAAGCTTTCCCCGCACAAAAATGTACCTTCTTGGATCCTGTGGGTTAAACATTCTACATAATCCAATTACATCACTATTCAGCGTTTTTACGGTAGATATCAGATTACAATTCTTTCCGCATATTATTTTACTATTATTAAACAGAATGTTCTTTCAGTCTGTTACGAAATCAAAAGTGGCCGGTCAACGGCCGGTCAACGACCGACAAAAAGTTACTTGAGCAAATTTCAGATCATCAAAAGTCTAGTAAAGTTTCAAATCTGTCTGTAAGTGATACCGGGGTCGAGACCGGGGTTAGCTGCATTTGTAAGGAGGTGTCTTATGGTCACATCTTCCAAACTTAGCGCCTCACAGGAATCCCATGCATGTATGAACATACCCTCGGGAGGATAGCTGACTTTAGAAGGACGGCTGAAGAATTTGGCTGCGATTTACTAGTGTTAATAAGAGATGAAAAAGTTATCTCGTTCACAAAATCTTGTTCAGGGACTAAGCAGATTTTCCAGATAGGTAGATATGAACTTGATACCATCATTGCTAAACATAATCTTAGCTTATACAGGTTTTCATGCATCATTAAAAGAAGCCCTACAGCATTACTTTATCAGGACGTTGTCCTCAAGTAAGTACTCCCTATCACTACGTGGTTCCTCTCGAAAAATTACCGTTCCAAGATGCTCATTCACAGCTGCTCAAAGATCACCAATTTACCGCTCTATCTCCTTATGGAATTCATTGCCATCTGACACGCCTCCTCACTTTATTTTACATTCCGTTTTCCAGCGTCTGTTCCTATCCACTCCAGTGTTGGGAAGTACTTCAAGTACTACTTAAGTAAACAATCAACACACCTGGGTGTGTGTACAACTTTCACAGAGTAATTAATACTTAAGTAAAATATCCAAGTACTTGAATGCGTCAAGTTCCGATAAAAGTTCAAGTACTATCGCAAGTACATACTGCTTGGATCTCATCGAACTAAAAAAAAAGACAACCAAAATTCATGAATGAAGTTGTCAAAGTATTATAAAAAGAATCTTTTTATGTTGCGTTCAAGGCACGACAAATCACGATAGGCCAATAATTGCAATTTTCACCCTCAGAATTGTGTTGCGAGAGCAACACTTGGTTTTGTCCTCGTTTTTTTTTTTTTTTTTTTTTTTCCTATGCCGCCGATTTCACTTTATTCCTTGTAACTGGTAAGGGTCTAACCTGTGCGGTTTTTACAGAAAGTGTGGAACTTAGGCCGGATTGATGAATATGACATTACATTTTGAAAAGCTCCGTGGAACTCTTGCCTGGGGCCAATAAGGATGGTTTTTGCTTGTCCTCGAGCCAGAGCCTACGGTGTGCTAAGTGAAGTGGAGTTATATAGCCTATGTCTGAGAGGATTATCTAAAGTTCTGTAGCGAACCTTTCGTTTCATCAAACCATGTTTCTGCTTTCGAGTGGAAAGCTACGTTCTAGCACGCAAGCAGGCAGGCACCAGTTTCAAACTGAAGATGAACTAAAATCTATAAGTGTTAAATATATGCGGCAGTTACCTGGACCCACAGCCAACATATCTTCTTTGAGTGATACATAGAAAAATCTACAGAAACAAAAAAATGGCTTTTTCCCATGTGTCCGAAAGTGCTGCCATCTATTGTTTCTATCCATGTCTGTTAGCGAGTTTATCATTCTTTTTTGCACTTGGGTTTGCGGTCGAGAAATGGATCAAATGTCCCTCTTAAACTTTAAAAGTTCTCTCATTGATAAAGAAACTAGAGCTTATCCATAGCTCCTTTCTAAGTGGTGACGTTAGAAAGTTGGCCTACGGCAAAAAAGTCAACTTTTGAACTAAGACAGGTAGAATTTTCTTTTCGACGGCAGTCGATAGCCGTTGATGGTCTGATCACAGTATACGTCATCCATTTTGTGGTACAAAAATTTCGTCATGAGATACACCAGTTTGAAAGTTTCAAGGGGTTGACAACTTAAGTAGTAAGGTACACACTGAAACCAAAAATAGGCGATACCAGTTGTGAGACATGTCGGGGACTTGTACGCGACAGTCGACTGTTAGCTCATAATCATCTTCGGCAATGAGGGGTTTTCAGCTTTCGCTAGTTGGTGTACCTGTCATTTGTTCCGGTTTATTCGATGGTAAGAACAATTTGGTTCCCAATTGTAAGACATGCAAGGGACTTGTCAGTAATAATCGGCTGTTATGCTACAAAAATCTTCAGCGATGAGGGGTTTGCAACTTTTACTAGCCGGTGTACCCATTATTTTTATCCAGTGAACGTGATGTCTATCACGAGAGAGGGACTTGGTAAGTACAATCGGTTCACAAAGGGCTAGAAATTTGTGCAAATTGTTGCACGCTGTATTCGATTTATATAAATCTGACGGTGAGAAAGTTTGTATCGATGCTCTATTTACGCTACAACTACTGTTTACACAACGGGTACAAACGATAATGTAAAACAAGGTAGTTTCGTAATAATTAATTGTGTCATCTATTGTATTTTAATCTTGAAAAGTTACAGATAGCTTTATAATACCAATTAGATTATATAAGATATTGTTGTAAGTTTTCATCCGTAACGATATCTACGATTGAAAAGGATGAAGTTCAACTGACTTCAAGGTCAATTTAGTCCCTTTTTTCCGATATTCTTTTGTCGTGGTTAGGGCAATAGATAGCCCTTGATGAGCTGATCAAAGTATATGTCATCAGTTTTTTTGAACAAAAATCCTTCATGAGATAAACCAGTTTGAAAGTTTCAAGGGGTTGACAACTTCAGGAGTAAGGTACACACTGAAACCAAAAATAGGCGATACCAGTTGTGAGACGTGTAAGGGACTTGTAAACAACAGTCGACTGTAAGCAACAGTCGACGATTAGCTCATAATCATCTTCGGCAATGAGGAGTTTGAAGCTTTTGCTAATTGGTATACCTGTTATTTGTTTCAGGTGTATTTGATGGTACATGTATGGTCCCATACATGGGACTTGTAAGTAATAATCGGCTTGTATGCTATAATCATCTTCAGCGATGAGGGGTTTGCAACTTTTGCTAGCTGGTGTATCCATTATTAGTTTCCGGTAAATTTGATGTCAATCAGGGGAGAGGGACTTGCAAGTAAGAATCGGTTCACGAGGGGCTAGAAATTTTTGAAAATTGGTGCACATTGTATTCGATTTATGTAAATATGACGGTAAGAAAGTTTGTATCGATGTTCTATCGCTATAACCTAGGATTAACTGTTTACGCAACGGGTACAAACGATACGGTAATGTAAAAGAATAAGGTAGTTTTGTAATATTTAATAGTGTCATCTATGGTATTTTAATCCTTATCCTTTGCTCCTTTCTAAGTGGTGACGTTAGAAAGTTTGCCTACGGCAAAAAAAAAATCAACTTTTGAACTAAGACAGGTAAAAAAAAAAATTTCGACGGCAGTCGATAGCCGTTGATGAGCTGATCAAAGTATATGTCGTCCATTTTGTGGTACAAAAATTCCTTCATCAGATACACCAGTTTGAAAATTTCAAGGGGTTGACAACTTCAGTAGTAAGGTACACACTGAAACCAAGAATAGGCGATACCAGTTGTGAGACATGTAGAGGAATTGTAAGCAACAGTCGACTGTTAGCTCATAATCATCTACGGCAATGAGGGGTTTGCAGGTTTTGCTAGTTGGTGCACCTGTTATTTGTTTCCGGTGTATCGATGGTAATAAGTAGTATAGAAAGGGGGCTCCTACCCCACCCAACCCCCAATAAAATAAACCCTTAATTTCATGAAATTTACCAATTTTAACATATTATATATCAAATTAACATCCTTTTCAAAAAAAATCTATTTTCCTAATTAAAAAATAAAGGCCTCCAGAAATGAACATATTACTCTTTAATCTCAATAAACTATTCATATATGTACTATACAAAAAATAACGGTTCTAAATCCACATATATTTCTTTGTTCTTGTTTTCACGTACAATCGGTTGCAAAACTAAATTTTTCTTTGAAAGTAATTCGTTAGCAATAGCATTATGTTTCTGAGTTATAAACAAATCACATGGTTTGTCATTATGGTTAATGACTACAACCAGCTTATCACCATATTTTGTTTCAGCAATTCTCATTTTATATACATTATATTTCTTTCCTAATACCAATGCTTCTTTTTTTATTGTCTTGTTATATTTGTTTATTTTAATTGTATTCAAGGCTTCCTTTGTTGACTCCATTTGATAGCGGATGATTTTATTAAATAAAAATCCAAACTCACATACATATTTTTATTGATAACACCTAATGTAGCTTTTCTTTCATAATATAGAACACAGTAGACATTGTACGGTACAGGTTGAGCGTCTTTCAATGTTAAGCTCATTTCAATATCAGCAGATTGATCCGTGTTTGGAGACGTCGAAATAGAATAGCGGATACACTTCTTTAATTTTTTTTTTATACTAAAAACACTACCAGTATCAAACGCTAATTGTTTATAACCCATATGTATGAATCTATTGTAGAGATTCGAGTATTTGCATTTCTAGTCGGTAAAATCACATTTGAGTGGTTCTTCATGATATTTATCCCCATTAATTCATTAATTGGTTGTTATGCTTTTCATTTTTCTGTAACATTACAACTACTTTTGTCGGATTGTTTCTCTCAGAAATAACTTTCCACGTGTGTTCCTTATTTTGACTAACATCGCTTTTATACGTATTACATGCTTCCCACATCACATTATGCTTTCTGTCCTTTGCCAACCCCTTTACCATTTCACTCATCATTTCAATACTAGGAGCTATAATAGGGATCTTCCAGGATAAATACTCGATTACTACTTTCAAATTAGTATTTCCATTTCATATAATCATTTTATTACAATCATTTCTTCTTAGAAATATTTTATGCGATGCACCTCTGAAGAATCATTTGTTTCCTTTCAAAAATCCAAACAATTCTGATAATGGTAAATACATATTTACTAATTTACTGCTCTTTGTTCTGTTATATATTTTTTCAAACCCTTTATTATAATTACAGGATTGATTTCTTTCCCTTGATTATAATCTTTATACCAGAAATGATTTTTTGCTGCACTTCTAGAATAATCATCAGTGTATTCAATCAACATGATTAATTTTTTCAATCGAAACATCGTTTATTACGTACTCAGCGGTACTGAATAAATTAAATCCATTATTCGTTAAAGTAGCAACATCGTTTGCAGCTATAGTAGTCCCATTTTCGTTTACTATTCTTACACTAACATCAAGATAACTTTCACTTTGATAGAACCAGGAATCTAATATCTTTGTTACGAATTCATATTCTAATTTATTAGATACATTCACATCTGTTTCTCGAATTTCTTTAAATTCACATTTTACCACTGTATCACCAACAAGCGGTTCGTCAAATACGTTCCACTGCGGACTAATAATTTTATTTACTGCCATTTACATGAGAAGGAAATTACTAATAAAAATTATTTCAGAATCTTCAAACCACTTCCAGTCATTAACGTTTTGAATAAGTCTTGGCTTCTTTTATTTGCACCTAGAAGGTCCTTCATAGATTTTTTTATTATTTTGAATTACATTAATTAATTCTTTCTTGTTTACATCAATCAAATCTTTCCCATATTCTATTGCTCTATTTTTAACAACTCAAATCTCGGTTTATTAATCCCATTATAAATCGACAATGCGCCAGCAATTATTCGTTTTGCAGACGTTTGGAATAATTGAGAATTAGCAGTATTTTTGAATAGACTACCACTTCCACTTCCATACTGCTTTTTATAAAGTAATCTTATTACTAATCAACATTTATAAGTAAATGAATTTATTTCAATAATCTTAAGCTTTTCTTAAATGCAATACGTATCCAATGTTATCTCCATTCAGATCAATCGGTCTTCTTAATTGATCAGTAACTATCATTCTTAAGGAATAAATATACTCTTTCGTATTGATAGGAAGATAAATTAATTGTCTTGGGTTTTCAACAATTTGACAACACGGTTCTGTATTCGGAACAAATGTCCAAATTACGTCGGATTTACTTTTGTTTACTATAGAACTATTTACAAGAGAGCATTGAATTTGAATTTTATCTACGCTTCTTGTAATATTCGGAAGCTTTGTACCTTCATTGATTTTCCTAGAAATTTCACTTTCCTTCTCAAATCTGACAAAAATCACTATTAAATCTAAACACGAATTTTTCTTGTAATAAAATTACAAATCTCATAGATGCCGAATTTGATGAAACTAAAACAGGACATTTATCTTTTGGAGTATCAAACTACTGACAGAAAAAATAATTGAAACAATCATCATTGTACATCCCATTAGGAATTATAACATTTATCCATTCATCCTCTTCAGATTTCCTATACTGAAATGTATTACTTTCAAATTTATCACTTATATTATGCCACGAATACTACAAAGTGCATTGATTCAAACCTATTTCATAATCGCAATGACGATTCAATTCGATTGTTTGACTAAATGTTGTATCAATGATACTTTCATTACCTTCAATGTTTAACAACACCATTTATTAGAACATTTTTTATACAATAAATTATATTGTTTCTTTGTATAAATTTTATTTCGCAGAAATGAATCGATAATATCAATCGCCTCATTCCTCACATCATCGGATGTATTCCCATTTACTCTACTACCTATCAAAGTGTACAATTTTTTATTCTTTTCATCCTGATTCATATATATACCAGTTCCTTGTTGTCTGCCTAATGACATATTTGACTGAACAGCTTTTAATCTATTCTTGTATTCTTTTATAAGAACAATTTGTTTATCATACCTACTAGAACCACTTTTACTTTTCATACCACCATAACTTTGACTTATAGTTGTTAAATGATCCAGAACATTATCTATTTCATTAGGATGCTTAATGTAATAATAAGGCATTTTAAAATAATTATCAATACCATTCCAGTCTTCTTTATGTTTTAAATTAATTTGATTTAATAATTCTACATCGATATTCAAGTTTACATTTATGTCATATGATTGTTCTGGATTGGGTTCAATAGCAGGATTTGGCACTCGATTCGCTTCTTCTGAAACTAAAGCAGGATTTGGTGCTCGATTCGCTTCTTCTGGTTGTCTTTGTAAAGCTGTTTTATACGTTTCACCTAATCTGACAAATCGTCTTCTTGAAGTACCATCACCTTCCTGTAGTTTATTTATGATCATTTCAGCGTTTTCTTGTAACAACTGGAATATTCTTATTAAATATTCTTATTAAGGAAAGTTATAATACTACTTGTTATTTAATTTTTCTTTCTTCCATTTGTTTTGATATTGCTAAGTTTCGCATACGTTTGCAGTTCATTATGCGAGTATTGCGGTAAACCTCTCTATAATATCTGTCGTATCTCTTCTGCATTACTCATCATTTATTAGGTAAATATTTTTATAAATGAATTTCTCTCGGTTGAGAAAACATAGATGTGAATAAAACCATTTGATCAGTATGCATTAGACGAGGTAGACACTACCTATATCTCCAACTTTGATGCACAAGAGCAAGAAAATTAGAATGCAAAAGTTACCTAGATGGCGTCAATGTTGAGGTTGACGCTATCTATATTTCCAACTTTGACGCACAAGAACAAGAAATCATATTGTAAAAGTTATCTAGATGGTGTCAATGTTTCGAAGTCATTTAGACTGGAGCTACTCTCAATAAATAATTTTGTAAACAATTTAATCATGTTATAAATGAAAGAATTAGAAAAGAAAATGTTTCTGTATCGCCAAAGCTATAAGTAGTACAATAATGTTAGTAATTGCTTACTTTTATCCAAATTCCTCTTTTCCACATCTGCATTAAGTGCGTTTCTTCTATTACCCCTTGCATCGTTAAGTCTTGGTGCTGACATTATTGAAACAATTGAAAAGCAGTTAAGCATTGTTGATAGAAAAGCAGAATATAGATCTAACTACAATTTCTAGACTGAGTTGTTGTCATTGCTAAAATGCGGGTAATTAACAATTGAAGAGGTAATTCAGCGCGAAACTGAAATGCGTAAAACCTTTAGATTTTTTCCCGCGAAAAAATACATGAAACAACTCCGTTTGAATGGTTATAAATGTTGTAATCAATCTGTAAAAAGTCAAGAGAAATTACCAAAAATATAGACTATTGCTATACTGAATATTCTTTCCTACCTGTCAAACAGATCTTTATTTCCTATGCGCATTAATGATCTGCGTCATTCAAAGTTCCCGCCGCCAATTTGTGACGTAATTTCTGTCTCCGGCATGACTAACACAATCTCATCTTAAATCGCAAACTTAGCGAATTAGACGAGGAACCGATAGCACAATTGGTTAGCGCTTGGCCCAGCGTTGATTCACCTGCAATCAGACCTTCGAATCCCACTGACCGCAGTTTCTGTTTGTCGATAGTAGGGTGGTAATAAAAACTTGCGGCTTCCCCGATCAGGGCCCCCCAGACTAAGGTCACATCACATCACCACAAACTACACCAATCAGGGTGTACCAACATCACACATCTTAATTTTCAAAGTCTGGGGTTGTGGGGTTTTGCAAAAATATTTTATGAATTTTTCAAAATGAATTAATCTTTTCATATTTATTCGTTAGATGTGCTAGGTTTTCTATTACCAAATATTTATAAGCGATTTGGGTTTTTATTTAATAATATCATCTTTATTTCCTATGTCCTACGCGTCTTACACATCACAGATAATGCCGCCAATTTGTGACGTAATTTCAGTCTCCGGCATGACTAACACAATCACATCTTAAAACGGAAACTTTGTGCCTTGGCTAAGGACCCCGATAGTTCAGTTGATTAGCGCACTGGCCCGAGCTTATCACCGTCTATCAGACCTTTCGAACCCTACTGCCGGCAGTTTCTGTTGGTAGCGATTCAAAGAACTCCTATAGTGACCTAGGAGATTTTCCCTGTTCAGGGGCCCCCCAGACTAAAAGCCATCACAATATTTTGCTTTGCGGGTGCTTAACGCAACTATTCTACAAAGTCTGGGGGTGTGGGGTTTTGCAAAAACATTTTATTAAGTTCAAAATTGGTAATCATTACCACGAAAACTCAGTACCACGTCTATAATGAACTAATCTCTCACATTTATGAGTCATAAGTGCTCGGTTTCTATTATCCGATATTTATAAGCGATTTGGACTTTTATTTAAGAAAATCATCCGCTAATAAATTGTATTAATAATTTTTACAATCCAACCAGAATTAGTGAAGCGTCGTTTTTTATGCCACTGGCATGTCTGATGCTTTTAAGGAACACCAGGTTTATTTATATTTGCCATTAAAATTGTACCTTAACTTACCTTACCTTAAATGGAGTCAAGAAAGGAAGTCTTGAATACAATTAGAATAAACAAATACAATGAGACAATGAAAAAAGAAGCATTGGTATTAGGTATAATGTATATAAAATGAGAATTCCTAAAACAAAATATGGTGATAAGTGGGTTGTAGTCATTAATCATAATGACAAACAATGTAATTAGTTTATAACTCAGAAATATAATGCTATTGCTAAGGAGTTGCTTTTAAAGAAAAATCTAGTTTTGCAACCGATTGTACGGGAAAACAAGAACAAAGAAACACATGTGGATGTAGAACTGTTTACTCAGTAGTGTATAGGATACCGTTATTTTTTTATAGTATATAGATCAATAGTTTATTGAGATTAACGGGCAATATGTTGATTTTGGTGGTCTTTATTTTTTAATGATGAAATTAAAAATTTCTTTGAAAAGGGGATAAATTTGATACATAATCTGTTAATATTAGTAAATTTCATGTAATTAGGGGCTTATTTTATTTGGGGTCGTGTCGGGTGGGAGCCCCCTTTCTATACTACTGTAATAACAACTTGGTTCTCAATGGTAAGATATGCAAGGGACTTGTAAGTAATAATCGGCTGTTATGCTAGAATCATCTTCAGCGATGATGGATTTGCACCCTTTGCTAGCTGGTGTACCCATTATTTTTTATCGGTGAACTTGATGTCTATCACGGTAGAGGGACTTGTAAGTAAGAATTGGTTCACGAGGGGCTAGAACTTTTGTATATTGGTGCACATTGTATTCGATTTCTATAAATCTGACGGTAAGAAAGTTTGTATCGGTGGTCTATCGCTGTAACCTAGGATTAACTGTTTACGCAACGGGTACAAACGAAAATTTAAAACAATGATGTAGTTTCGTAATAATTAATAATTTCATCTATGGTATTTTAATCCTGAAAAGTTACGGATAGCTTTATAATACCAACTAGATTATATAAGATATTGTTCCAAGTTTTCATCCGTCACGATGTCTACGACTGAAAAGGATAAAGTTCAACTGACTGCAAAGTCAATTGTCCCTCCTTCCGATATTCTTTTGTTGTTGTTTTTACAACGCTGAATAATAGCTTTTGATCATGTGATGATTCTTTTTAGAACATACCGTTTTAAAAGCTTCGATAAGTTGACAACTTCAGCATTTAACCAACAGCGAAGAAACAAAACCAAAGTGTTGCTCTCGCAACACATTAGTCGGCTAAGCCGGACAAAGGTTGCCGCAACACTTCACGTTGCCCAGGCAACGTAGGTCTAGTTTCGATTTGTTTTGGCTGGCTGTGGACTACTCTGTCCAGGGTCCAGCTCTCCGAAGCAGATAAGGTTCGACACAAAATATTGGAAAACACCGCGCCTTGTGGTTATCAGGGTCGGGGGCAAGAGGTGGGAAAGGAGTCTGAATCATGACATAGACCTATTTGCCTACCAACTCTTAAAAATAAAAATAAAATCCCACGCCCTAATTCTTAAAAGAGTTGTCAAACTAGAGGATTTTTCGTTTTTTGTTTCAAGCTTTTCACGAAATTTAGGCACTTGACTGGCAAATTCGGCTCGCCCAAAAAAATCACTTAATATTCGTGTGTAACAATGACGAAGGGAGGGTATTTCTGAAGATGATAATACCATATGGCAGATAGGATTAACGCAAAAGGAAGAACGAGTACGAGCCTTTACGGATCTTGTTATAGAATTACCCTTACATCCACGAAGTTTTTAATGCAACTGTGTTTTCCGATTTTCACTCCAGAGGCAAGACCTTTTGGTATCTCAAAATGTTGGTGAAAAGATACCTATGATTTCGTAAATGTTATTCGTCTGTATATTTGTAAGCGCAATAACTCTCGAAGGAGTTAAGGGGATCTACTTTTAAGTTGAGTGCTTCGCTTCTTCCAGATATCCTGAATAGCACTTCGGAAAGGGTTATAACAAAGGTGTGCGAATTTATCGAAGAAGCGCTGAAGCTAAGAGCGACCAAGCTTAGTAGTGAGCCTTCTTAGCCGTAAAAAAATATTGTTGATGTTTTCTCTTGTAATGTGTATTATTGTTGTGTTATGTATATCGCCCATGGCTTTTAAATACACTTATTATTATGTTTGCAAAATCTGTGGTGAGTATCCTTGGGGTCAAGTACGGGTCAGGATCGTGGATTCGGGCTGTAGCCCCATATTTATGCATGGGAAAGGAGCTTCAAATTGTCGGACAAGTAGTTTTCCTGATTCTGGCTGAAATCGGAAAATGTGTATACATGTAAGAGTACACGCTGAATGCGTATCTGAACTTTATTTTATTGATGGATAAGTGATCTCGATAAGTGAAATTCTTCAGAGACAAAATTTTTATCAGAGGTCGGTTCAAGAATCGAAATAGGGGTCGAAAAACACACTTGTATGGAATAAAGTGGAATATTCTGAACGGGACTAAGCTACGTAGGGGATATGATTAAAGGGTTGAATGGGGAACAAACAATGCGGCTACACGATCTGGCAAAGACGGGAATTCCACAAGAATCAGCGTCTGCATGAAGCAAGCCTAACAAAGATTCCTTTCTGAGATTCTTCCGAAATCTTTGGCTTTGTTCCAATTGGAGCCTCTATTTTATTTACAAGAAGAAACTGACAGGGATACGTCAAGTTTGAACGCTTAGCTGTGCTTAAATCAAACCTGATAGCTACATCAGAATATGTATCAGTAGTTAAGTAAATGGTGTTCAGTGTTTCGTGCAAACCACAAAATTTGTCCTAAGTACCAATTAAGTACAAGTTCTTTACTTCAAAGTCAAGTACTACTTAAGTACAATTGTGGTCTGGTACTTAATACTTGATACTTAAGCACAAAATTTGGAAGTATTTAATACTTATTACTTAAGTAAAAATTGGAAGTACTTCTACAACACTGATCCACTCAAGTTCACCCGCAGGTAATGCACCCATATTTACCCATCGTTTTTGTGTTATTTTCTCTTACATTTAAATTCTCTTCTTTATTTTTCTCTATAGTTCACGTCGACAAAAAAATAAATAAATAATAATTCTTCAGTGTTTTTGTCTACTGTTTCCTTCCCTTTCTTTTTCTTTCTTTACATCGTATTTTTCTTTTTTTTGCCTCAATATCTTTCTGTATGTGTAGTTTATTTATGCTCGTAATGTGATGTATCTATTGTAATGTGAATGGTTAGTATATAGGTGGTGGATCCCCAACAGGATAGCTTCAGGGGTCTTGTTTCTTGCTTCACATTTATGTTATGCAGTTTGTGTAGGACGAATAAATGAACGAACGAATGAACTTCAGTGACGGCAATGCTTGCAGTTAAGACTGACCACCAAAATTCCGATGTGACTTTCGAGTTTGATGACCAAGCCACAGTTACTGAACGATGCAAGGTCTTTTCAAAATTATTTTCTTATGCGTCAAGCGCCTTTAGAACAATCCTGCACAAGCCAAGTCGACGCTAAAAAATTGGGCAACTGCCAACCTGATAACTTCAGAATGGACCAACATTTCTGAGATAGCTTTTAAAATGATCGGATGCCCATCATTTCACAACTTTTCATCAGACAAACCTATTATTTGACAATTCTTTATGTTACACAATTCTCGCGTTACACAAGTTTCTCACATGTCAAATTGCCACAGGGTCGATAGACAAGTACACAGAAATTTATTTAAAAGACACGTGGTCTACTTAGGACAGTAATTCATTCTACTTCAGCAGTATTTCCATCCATTCTCATTCCAGAGATTCTTCACTTCATAAGCGTATTTTATCTCCTCTATTAGCAACAGGGTTATTTTCACGCGTCCAACGATTTCTTCTTCTTGTGTGCAGTGTTGCCAAGTGTGACACTTTAGTGCTTTTTGACACTTTTTGTCTCTGGGTGACACCGGGACACTTTTTCTCTGAAAGTGACACCTTTTTTATGAACGTGACACTTCTTAGGTCAGACAAGTACTTCTTCATTTACTTTAGTAAAGTGACGGATAACCGCCACCAAAACATATACTTCACATTGGTTCTGTACACAAATACAGTTTGAAGCCTTAAACACAGCTCATTTCCTATTATATTTTATTACAAAACTGTGATGTATCAGCTAAGAAATGTTTTGAAAAATGCTGTTACGAATTCAGTTATTACCAATTTTGCGCGTTCTGCAGCGGAATGCCCAAGATAAATCGAGGTGTCAAAAAGCACCTTTTTGTCAGCAATTGTGACACTTGTATTAGTCGAGCTCATGGCAACCTTGCTTGCGTGACGTATCAGGCACCCGATAACTGTTCCCGGGGAGATGTCTCCGTTCGAAAATCGGTTATACACATTTTGACAAGCACATTTTCATCCAAGGTAAGAGCCATGGAAAGAGGCTAAAAACAGACGAAGCCGTTTGAATTTTCCTGTAAGCTTAGGTTAGTTGTAAAGTGGTCGGTTATCTTAGAACATCTGAGCAGGAGCACTATGCAGTGCGACGAGTCCTTTAAATACAAAATAATGAAGCAGATTACAAATCTAGCCTATGCTATAGATACAGAACTGGATTACTGTCTCCTGCACAGAGGCGTTTTACTAGACAAATGTTTGTGTGAGGGGGGGAAGGTATTTACTGACTGGCTCTTCATTTTTACCGACTGTTTTGGCAGGAAAAAAAAAATTGTTTTCAAGAATAAAACGACAGTTTTACGAAAAACCGACTAATTTTCAGAAAATCGACCATTAAAAGAAAACTGTTTTGACGAAAAGTCGACTGATTAAAAGAAAAAACTACTGTTTAAATGGTCCTACCTGTCGTAGGATCGTCTTAGATGCACAGTCCCGCGGTGACATACCTTTCACAAACTTGCACTGTGCGGATTAGTCAACTGATAATCACCAAAACCGGTTTGCCAAGTGAAAACTGCTTAAACCGGCTTGCCAAGTGAAAGCTTGCTAGCTGATACCCTCTCTACTCATCTGACCATGGAAGAACTGCTCTTCACGCAAGTCAACACAGCAAGAGGCAGGGAAGCCCACACAAACATACTTATAGACAAGCAAAGAGGCCTAGACGTGCCCAAGCTTAGCCAGGCACCGTGTTCTAGAGCCTAGAACTCCGTGCGTCTCCCAAAATCTGTGCCTAGGAATGGGTTCGAACGGTGACGCTCGGCAGACGCCTAGACATCCGTGCCTGGCTAGGTGTGCTTGTGAACGGGGCTTTACGACTGTGTCAGGAGGCATAACATTATACAGATGGAGTAAGAAGTCCTTTCTAGCGCAAGGGATTATTTACGAAATCAGCTTCATGATGTCGAAGGAGCAAAACCACATTTCCAACCTTACAAAGGTTATCTATGACAAGGTAAGATAAAGGGCACAAGTGGAAGGCCAAGGTAAGTTCTGTCGTCTCACCAGAGAGGGCATTCCAGGAAGGAGTTCTCCAGTTTTGCTTCTTTTCTTAGAACGGCTTAACTTAAATCAATGAATAAACATCACAAATCTACAACTTCTCATAAGCTTAGTTTTTCAATATAAAACATTCATTGATATCTTGTTCGAGATCTTGTTCAAAACTTATTGTCAAAACAATGTTGACTATAGTCCCACCCACAGGAAATTGCTAGTGCGTGTCGACGTAACAGCTCAGGGGTGCGGGAGCTTAATCTTTTCCACTGAGTGCCAATATTAATAATTTAGATAAAAGAGCTATTTAGCAATTATATTCAGCAATAGAATTTAATTTTAAAAGGGATTGAAAACATTTGCTCAGTTTAGGACTAGAATTGTGGGTGATTTAGTATCATTTAGGTAGTATCCAGATTTTATGGCGAAAACATGCAAAACTGATAAGTAGGCTAAGTGTCTACGACACTTCAGTATTCTGTGTGACAGTAAGTGCCAAAGTGTTGGAATCCCGGGCTCAAATCCTTGTAATCACAGCAGAACAGGTAAAGAATCAAAGTCTAAAAGACAGCTAAGAAGACAGCCGCAAGATCGCCAACAGCCTACACAACTAAGCTGCATGATTGCTCAGTGTTAATTCTTCAAGCACAATGGACACTTCTAATGCTTTACTTTGTATTAAATGCTTCACAAATAAACATTTCCGACTACCTTTAGAAGGCGCTACGAAAATCGGCCGTTTTCTTGATATCCCTTGTCTTTACTTCTCTGGCATTTCGGCGATCCAAATCTTAGCAGCTGGGATATCGTGGCAGGATATTCAAAAACTCCCAGCAATGCTTGATAGAAAAGGATATATTTGAGATTTCACCAAAGTCAAGCCGCAGATGCAGTTTACCTGATTGTTCTAGTGTTTCCTCAGAAGTTCCAAACTGCTGATAGGCTTAAACTGCCTATTAAAAGTTTTTCTTTGTGGAATAGTTTTGTGAAGCTTGATTATAGCTTGCTTTATAAAATGTACCAGAATATGCAATAAGCTTATAAAAAATAACATAGCTACACAAATCATTCAAAAACAAATAACCTATTTAGATCTGAATTATACAAGCTGATTTATGCATAAAATAAAGATCTACTAAGTATAATAAGAAACATCACTTTTATATTTGTCCAAGCTAGTAAACAGAGCATGTACTGGCCCAAAAAATTACGCTTTGAAATATCACAGAGAGGAAACTCTTGAAAAAGCTGCTGATTTAGGGGGTAAGCATTGTTCCCAGGTTGTTAAAGAGTGGGATTGGGGTAGTTTGATGTGCCCATTGAACTTTAACTAAGTTGTCTCAAGGCAACCGGTTTCGGAAGCATATCAGTTGGCACGTTTTCATTCAGTAATTCCCAGTCGACAAGTCCGCAGAGGATAAACGCGTGAAAGGTAAGTTCCCACCAACCAACTGCAACTACCATTTCTATTCGTGATCTTTGTCGAGTTTATCATTCTATTTCTGCGCTTGGAATTGAGACTGGGAAAAGGTTATCAAGTGTACTTGCTATGCTTTAAAAGTTTGTTCGTTGACAACAAGTTGGAGCTTACTCCAAGCTCTTTTCTAAGCGGTGACTAATGGAAAGTTGACCTACGGCAAGACAAAGAACTTCGAACAAAGAAAGCTATTTTTTTCAACACTGAGCGAAAGCCCTTTACGAGGGATCAAAAACTTTGTCATCAGTCTTTTTCTAGAAAATCCCTTCTTGAGGTATAGCCTACGACTTAAAAATTTCCAAGGGATTGACAACTTAAGTTATCTTGTCAGGTAAGACAAGGGCAAGAGCGGCACTTCTAATTAAGAATCGGTCTTGAGGATAAATCACTTCCGTTTCCATCACTTCCTTAGTTTGTGCTAGTTGATGTAAATATTGTTGTTTCCGATGCGATTCAACCAAGATATGGAAATTCGTTTCCGCATCTATCACAGAGATATCATTGGACAACGGACATCTTCGGAGATGAGGAGCTAGTAGCTTGTGTTATTGGGCGTGTATTTTATTTATTTCCAATTCATATGATTCTAGGAAAATTTGCTTACATGTCTATCACTGTCACCTAAGATGAAGTGTTTACGCAGTGATTACAGATAACAGTGCACACAGTTTTGCAACTACAATGACACAGTTTCGCAATTAGTCTTTCTGTAGTGGCGTAATTCTGAAAAATCAGATGGCTCTAAAGTAGGATACTAACTAGGTTCTAGAAGATTGGGTTGTCGCTGTTCTTCCGTCACAATTGAAAAGGACAAAGTTCGACTATTTGGAAAATCAATACCGTCCTTCATTCGATAGTCCGTTTCAAAAGTTTCAAGGGGTTGAAAACTTAATTACCTACTAGGTCAAAGTAGATTATACGGGTAAAAACAGTAACAAGCGCTAATCGCTTCTTGTGGCATTTGTATAGGCTACTACGGAACAACATTCGATGTCGCAATTTCAGAACGGCATTCCAGTGTCCCTGCGTATTTTTGAGGTGGCCAAAGAGACATGGGGTGAAGGAGTTATAGGATTAAGTATATAATTAAGTAATTAAGTATATTATTGAGATGAGGGCTGATAGTTTACCACTAGCGGCAAGATGAAAATATAGTGGTAAAGCAAAAGAGAGAATTGATCCTTACTTCTATCCTATGTGTGGTCACGAGGATGAAGGCTTAGTTCATTTGGTGTGTGATTGTTTGGTACTGAATGAATGGAGAAAGGAGGTATTTGGTGAGAGAGTATATGATGAAGAATGGATGATAAGGATGATGAAGGATGAACGTTTTATTACTATAAGAAAATTTGACGCTACTTGAGGCTTGCGCAGCATAGAACGAGATTTTTAGAATAGGAGCAGCGTGTTAGTTAGTTAGTGGATTTATCTATACAAAAATTATTACCATGGCCCACGGGCTTTGTCGTGTATTACATTTTATTCTATTCTGTTCTATAATAACCCAAGGTTGAACAGGATAAAGTTCAACTGATCGTAGAATCGATTTTTGGGCTAAAGATCGTAGCCTACTGAGAAAGTGGAAAAGAACTAAGAAGAGCTACGGTAGGTAGCTGCGGTAAGGTAGGGTAGGTATGATAATCTCTAGAAATCTCTAGTAAGGTAGGGTAGGTATGGTAATCTCTAGAAATCCATTCGACTTTTCAGTTCCCGAAGGACCCCTTCCAAGGGGTAACACTCATAGTGCCCACGACTCAAAATGCCTACGACTCAAACTACCCACGGCTCAAAATGCCCACATTTCAGATTGTTCACAATTGAATTTGAGGTGTTCAGTCGAAAGTTAGTCAACAAGAAACAGAAATTAGGGGCGAGTGAGCAACGGAAGGAGTAGTCCCAGTATCAGAACTGGAGTAACCGTAATTTAAACTGGTATAATCTCAGTTATAATATAATTCTGTCATTCTGTAAAAACAAACTGAATCCCAACAGCGATTTTAAAGCTGTTATTTTTAATTAAGGAACAACTATTACCTTAGTTTCGCTTTCTGTGTCTATATGAATATTTTTACATGAAATTTCTTCTGTACTTTCACGCAAACAATACTGAACTGATCAACGAACAATAAAGTTTTGTTTTAATATATTTTCCTTGGTTAGCCTGTCCCTCATAATCTCGTTGTCCGTTTTCCCAGGATCATTTAGGCCTACCCTGTGGACAGTTTGAACCGTCGGCATACAGGACGATTTTTGTCTCCCCCTTGGCCATTTTTATTCGTCGGCGTTTTGAGCCATCGGCATTTTGGACGATTTAGATTTTGGGATCTTCGACCTCAATTGTGGGCATTTTGAGTCGTCTGCATTTTGAGCCGTGGGCATTTTGATCATGGGCAATCTGAATCGTGGGCATTTCAAACCGTGGGCATTCTTAGCGTGGGCGTTGTGAGAGTGGGCAAAAAGATCGTGGTGATTTTGGAAACACCCTTTTCAAGACTACTGAGGAAACTGGCTCGGCAGATATTGGTGCACCGGAACCTATTTAACGGTAGTGAGGAAGCTAAACTGAACTAAGGGTGCTACTCAACGCTTAAGCCGGCGAAGATAAGTTCGGCTGTTATTTTTTTTTAAATCAGATAGTCTGTCTTAAAATACATTTCTTTATTTAGCAATGTCTGGTTCACTAGTCAATAGAAAACTTGTCCTTTGGTGGACTTTCATACTGAGAATACTGTATAATACTAACTTGTAAAAAAAAAAATTGTTGTCAAGTGAGACATCGTTCCAAATTACCATTAAGCCTAGTACCCTCTCACTCTATTTCGAGACTCCGACCTATTTTATTTGTATTCTTCTATAAATACTTGAGTCACTGAATGGAACCTTCCCCTATTTTGTCAAAGCGACCACGCTTGAAATTGAAACTTGAGATTGACTCAGCTCCAATCATCCTATAAACACTGCCACGAAAGCCGCAATCCCGGCAAGGCAGTTCCTCGGATTCATTTCATTCCCTTGGGCCATAACATGAGACTCAGGAAATGCAACTGGGTTTCAAATTGAAATTGAAAATGAAGTTCTAAGCCCGCCTCTTGGGGGCTGTTACGACTCTATTATCCATATTCTCCCGCAAAGGGGTATCAACATACTGACTTGTTTTGATTACGGGATAAAGAGAAGATTTCCACGAAGAAGCGTTCGGGTGGTAAATACCGGAGCGCGAAAATTATTCGAGTCAAAAGTGTGGAGGGGGGAATTTAGAATATCACCAAGAACAAACAATCAAAATAGAACTTCTGCGTTTAGTTGCATGCAACTAAGAAAACCCCGATAAAACTGAGCGGACCTAGATGTATCTACTCTAGCTTTGAGCTTATGTTGATACCCGTTTACTCCTCTTCCGTCTTCACCGTTGCTTATCGCACAAGAAATAGTGAAGGAGGCTGGCAGGAGGCGTACTCCGCGCGCTGAGCCGCTCTGGAGCGCGTCCATAGAACCAATCAGCTTTGACTCCTACTTTTCCTCACCAGCGACTTAACAACGATTTAGCTATTTGTAGAGGTAACAAAAAGTGGTATGGCGCAAAGCTAGTAACCTCCGCCCGTTCGTAGTGGACAGGGTATGGGAAATTTTCGACTCCACATAGTCATATTACAGAGATGGGGGGAAGAAGGTTCTGTCAGATTATTTATTCTTATATGAATGGACTGGTCAGAAAACAAGCAGCAGTACGTTTTCACTCCTTTTTTAAAGTCTCTTTGTCAGTTTAAGCTTGGGAATCAATACAGTAACGGTTAATGATTACAATATGAAAGATCTGACAACTGTTATAAATAACAAAGAAAAGAAACTTCAAAACCGGATTGCTTCGTCTCCCCATCGCTGAGAAAGCACTACTCCAAGTCCAGTGTTCGAGGCATCCGTCTGCAAAATGAAGTAGGACCTCTGGCATGCATCTGTCCACTTAACTTTCTCGAGTTGTTCTTTTCTGATCAGTGCAGTAAGTGGACCAGCACGTTCAGCAAACCTTGGCACAAATCGATTGTAATAGTTGGCCATCCCTAGAAACGATCTGACTTCCTTCTTCGTTTTTGGAACTGAGAAGTTGTTGGCCCCTTGGACGTGTTCTTCAACCGGCCTAACCATACCGTTACCAATGCGGTGTCCCAAGTAAGTTGTCTCGGTTTCTGCAAAGCGGCATTTCTTTGGATGAATTGTAAGTCCAGCGTCTTCAATCTTGCGCAGCACATCTTCTAGGTGTGCCAGATGCTCTTCCCAGCTGTTGCTGAAGATGACGATATCATCTAGGTAGGCTCGTGCATACTTGCGACACTGCCTGAGGATACGGTCAACTAATCTTTGAAAAGTAGCAGGAGCCCCGTGTAGGCCAAACGGCACAGTAAACTCGTACAGACCTCAGTGTGTCTGAAACGCAGTCTTCTCGCAACTCTCCTCAGTTACTACGATCTGCCAGTATCCTTTGGTCAGATCAATAACGGTAATGTACTTGGCGCTTTGTTTCAAGGAGCTCGTCGATCCTGGGAAGCGGGTAAGAGTCGAACTTTGACACCGAGTTTATTTTCCTGACATCAAGACAAAATCTCGTCAAACCATCTGGTTTGGGAACCATAACAACAGGGGAACTCCAAGCACTGCTCGAAGGTCTGACGATTTCAATTTGATGTTTCTCAGTTGAGCTACGGCCTGAAAGTTCTGAAAAAACGTTTTTGAATTTCTTGGCAATGGTCAGTAATTGTCTTCGGCTCTTGTGAATCAAGTGCTGTAGTGAATCTCTGAATTTCTCTTCCAGGTCAGCAGGTGACTTTTCCATGGCTGGGCTTTGAAGGAAACCGACATCCTCCGCATATAAGTCGAACTCTGGCTCTCGACGTTCAAAACGCCGCAGAAGATTTATATTCAGGACTGTTGATTTCTTCCTGCTATCAGTCATCTCCACTTCGTAATCGACGGCATTGATTTTTCTCAAAACTCTGTAGGGTCCACTCCATTTTGTCTCCAACTTGTGGGTACCAGTTGGCAACAAAACTAGTACTTCATCTCCTGCTTCAAGCGTTCGTGGCTTAGCTTTCAGATAGTAGTATGACTTCTGTTTTGTCATGGCCAATTCCAGGTTGTCTTTGGCTTTTTCGACCATGTGCTCGAGACGAGCTCGTATAGTCAGTAGATGATCAACCGCTGATTTCGACGTAGTCTTGTTGACCTCAGCTTCCCACTGCTCTCGAACTATGTCAAGAGGACCTCGTGGCTTCCTTCCATAGAGAAGCTCGAATGGACTGAAGCATGTAGAGTTTTGGGATGTTTTCCTGTAGGAGAATAGGATGTAGGGTAGCATCCTATCCCAGTCTTTGGTAGATTCTGCAACAAATTTCTTGAGCATTGCTATCAAAGTACCGTTGAATCTTTCAACCAAACCATCACACTGCGGGTGGTATGGAGTTGTACGGATAGCTTTGATGCCCACAATCTTGTACAGTTCCTTCAGCGAACTCGAAAGGAAATTAGCTCCTTGGTCAGTCAGTATTTCTTCAGGTACCCCAACCCGACAGAAATACTGCTCTAAGGCTTCGGCTATTTTCCTCGCATTAGTTGTCCGGAGTGGAATAGCTTCCGGATATCTTGTTCCGTAATCTGAAATAACAAGGACGAATTTGTGGCCATTGCGGGATGCAGTTAGGGGACCTACAATATCTATTGCTATGCGGCGGAACGGTTCGATGATGAGAGGCATTTTGACCATCGAGACTCTCTCCTCCGGTTTGAGTTTGGCTGTGAGTTGGCAGGCATGACATGTTCGAACATAGTTTCTGACGTCCTTCCGGATTCCTGGCCAGAAGAATTTCTGAAGAATTCGGTCGGCTGTTCCATGTTTTCCTGAATGCCCTCCCATCAGCTGGTCATGTGCAACTTGCAAAGTTAATTTTCGGCATGGTTTTGGGACCACCGATTGACGTGATTCTTTCCCGTCAAGTCGCCATACGCTTCTTCTGTAAAGGAGATTATCCTGTAGTTGAAAGTCTATTCCTAGGCTTGCTTTCTTGAAACAGAGTTTAAACGAATTGTCCTTTTTCTGCAGTTTTTCCAGTTCCTTCGATGAAAGGTTTTCTGGATCAATCTGCTCTGTTGTGCTTGACGTTCCTTCGCTTCTACTCTGAGCCTCTATTCTCTTCTGTTGACGACTTTTCCTAGTTCTGTCAAGGCCTCTTCTGTTAACGACCAAGTCCGGTTCGACTCTGGTCAAGTCATTTTCTGGCAAATCCGTCGGCTGACCACTGTAACTTCGGCTCCTAGTTGTAAGAAAAGCCTCGTCCATGTGAGTCTTGGACAATGTACTGGCTCTGCATAGATCTAGGAACCGCGGAAACGATTTTCCAATTAGGACATCCACAGGAAGATTATCGCTGACTGCCACCTCAGAATTGCAGATATATCTCTCGCCTTCTTTGTTGACTGTTATTTCTGCTTTATTCATAGGATATGTTTTCTTGTCGCCGTGGACGCAGCAGATATCTATCTCGTCAGCAAGCGGTGAAGTCTGATGGATAAACTTGCTGTGGAGAATGGAAGAAGTAGCTCTTGTATCCACCATAACTCGCGCAGGCTTGCCGTTGACCTCGCCATCATACCAGAAGAACTTTTCTATGTCTGGTGTTTTTGTAGGACTTCTGGCCGTTGACTGCAACGGTTCGCAATGTGACCTTCTTTTTTGCATTTGAAACAGACCAGAACCTGGCGATCCTTCTGGTTCTTCTGTTTCAGATCGAATCCTTTCGGCTTTTCCGATGGGGTCACCGCTGAGTTCTCCTGTTTCTCACCCTTCTGCTTTACCGTCGTGTTGTTCCGGCTTGTAGACGCAGAAGAACGGTAAGCTTTCCTCGCGAGAAGAAAATTCTCAGCCGTTTCCACTGCAACGTCTAAAGTCGGAGCTTTCAGCTCTCTGATGCTTATTTGTAGCTGCTCGCTACGCAGAGTGTTCACAAACTGTTCAACCAGTAGTTTTTCAAGAATACTGTTGATCAGCGTTATTAGTATCGCTGGATCTTGAATGATGTTGTAGTCCCCCAGTCCTAGCCATTTGGTCAGTAAGTGCACAAGCTTCGCTCCAAAATCGATGAAAGATTGTTCGCTTTCCTTTTCTATGGAACGAAATCTTTGGCGGTACGTTTCTTCGGCGACTTCCTACCGTCTCAAAATAGCCGCTTTCAGTGCATCATAATCCTTACATATGTTTTCCGGAATCAATGCTGCAGCTTCAGCCGCCCTTCCTAACAGTAGACCTTGTAAATGCATCGCCCATGTTGCTCGATCCCAGCCATTTTGAGTTGCAGCACGTTCAAACATCGTCAGATAGGGATCTATGTCTGTGCCTTCTTCAAATCTTGAGATTGAGCCATCTGATGAGCCATCATCCCTTGCATAGCCATCTGATTTGTTTTAATCGCTGTATACAGTGGCTGGAGCTGATCAGTTAAGGCTCCGATCGAAGAAGCGGTTGCCTGCCTTTCCGTTTCCAAAGCTGTCTGGAGCTGGCTCTGTGACGCCTCAACTGTCATGGCCAGTGACTTCTTGATAATTTCCAACATTTGTTCGGTATTCATGCTTCCTGATGGGTTTCGGACTTTTTGTTCTTTTGGTGAGAACTCCAAGAAGAATTCTTCCTCAGACGAAGAGGACTGGAACTCTGGTTTGACTTGTTCAGTTACTTCGTCCACTTGATGATCTGATGAGACGAACGAAGCCTCCGGACAGGTCCGTGATGATAACGTTGATACACTTGGTCGGACTGACGTAGTTAACCGATAGTACTCCACCGGAAATCCAGTTCTTAGTTCTCTTTCCCTCGCCTGTTGACGTGTTTCAACACCAGCTGAATTTTGGGCACTTGAAGACTGTGTTGGTACTGGATTATTCATGCGGCAATTTGAATCATCTGCTGAGTTCGATGGAATCTTGACCAGTGCTGAAAAGCATGCGTTTCGTCGTGATACATATCCCGGAGAGGTGCTGAGAAGCACAAACTTAAATGTGAAATAAATCACGCAGGTGTGCTGAGAAGCACAAACTTGTATGTGATATAACTCACTGTCATGTGCTGAGAAGCACACACATTGATGTGATATGATAGAAGCACAAACTTGGATATGAAATAAATCACGCAGGTTTGCTGAGAAGCACAAGCTTGGATGTGAGATAAATCACTGTCGAGTGCTGATAAGCACACACTTGGATATGATATAAATCACAGTCACGTGCCGAAAAGCACTATCTTCATGCGACTAGAGTCCCTATATGGGATGCTGAAAAGCACAAACTTGAATGTGATGAAAATGACCTGTGTATGCTGAAAAGCATAAACTTGGATGCGACCTAAGTCACCTTTCAGTGCCGAAAAGCACACACGTAGATGTGATAAAAATCACAGGCAAATGCTGAAAAGCACACGCTTAAATATGACAAAAGTCACAAATCTCGTGCTGAAAAGCACAAACGCTAGAATGACAAGAGCCACTCTGCCAAATTGGTAATGGTAGACCAATAACGGGGAACGAGTATGATGTGACGATCGATTGGCAGCTTCCCTCAATGAAAACTGTTCATCACAAACATACAGGGCTGTGGCACGGCCACTGGAACAACCTGGCACAAACAAGAGTGTAGTCATGACTCTTGCTTCAGGGATTGTTCACTGCGCAATGTAAAACAACACAAATACTCGGAAGTACTCGCACACGGAATTCGGAAATCCCACAAAATAGCCTCGATGACTATTCGTCTATTTTTGCGACACGGAATCGCCTGTCTGAACACGACAACGAGTATACTGGGGTCGATTTTTCTACGAAAAACCGATACTGCCTCAAACCAAAAAAATGTCACTTGTCCTTTAAGGAGCCCAAATCCAAGGCTCAGAACTTGTTTTGAATTCTGGGGAAAATGTCAACGGGCCTTTAACGGAACACACTTCTTGGGACAAAAATGTGAATCTGTCACTGGTCCTTTAAGGAAACTCGATTTGATTTTACAAACATTTTCCGAAACTTTAACTTAATCTTCCAAAAACACAAATTGTTTATGGTAATTCCAAATAAAAGTTAAATTGTCCAGGAAAAATCACAGATCGAACCGCTATTGTCTATAAAAGGTTACGCAAAATCTTACTCTGATGATGAAAACGGTGAAGACTCGGTGACGCAACGAAGGTAGATCAGGTCTCTAATCCAAATTCTGCTTGCTGTATCCAAAAGTCACTTTTTCCCGTCTCAATAATCTCACGTAATCTTTAAACAAAATTCACGGAATCTGGGACCGAAATCGGGGCAAATTCGTTCACTTTAAACAACCTTTTTCCTTAAGATTGTACACTTCTGACACCACTGCGCTGGATTGTCACCAAAACTATTGGATTATTCCAGTTCATTAAATCTTATTTCAACAAAACATTGACACTTCTCTCTGCGCGCTTCCCCAGTATACTATCAATCAAACAATATTCATTCCACTCAGAGTCATTGCACACCCCGGGGGCAAACGATGTAATACAGCATTCGCTACACCTAGTCAACTTGAGCTAAATGGCAGTAAGAAAATGAACGTAATATAGCATCCGCTACAGTGGCGCTTTTATACCGAAATTGTCACAGTTATGAACTTTTTAGGATTGTAGTGTTTCTATGAGGTTAATTATTCTTGATATACATGAATATGCGTAGGCTACCTATTGTTGTAAGTAAGTTAAATTCAATGGATTTAATAACAAATAAGAAAATAAATCGCACATAATCAAAACACTCAGCCCATTCCAGGACGCCGAGAATCACAATCTTTACATTTTAAGCATAACACGCAGAGTGGTCACTGCACATACTCTCAGACACAACCTTACCTCTCAAAGAACAAAAACAACCAATTACTATTTGGTTATAGTAACCCCAGGCTAAGGTGGTACCCCATCATAAGGAAAACAAGGAAAAAAAAAAAAACATTATTTTTCACTTAAGCCTTTTTTGTTCATACCTTACTTTAGTTATTCTTCTGTAACGCTAATAAAATTTGTGTGCATATTCCTGTGGTTTTGTCTCAGTAATTTACTCGTCAATTTTGGTCGATCCATAAAAAGAAAACTAGCCCACTAAACTTGACATAATCAAAATAGCTTGAGTATGGAAAAGGGATAGGATAGAACACAAAAAGAAACAGAAATAGGACAATTAAATCCATACTAAAAAAAAACTACAAAGAAGAAGACTATAGTACTACCCAGGGAACTTTGTTACCCAGAGAACGGGTGTAACGAGTAACATTGTACGAACGGACAACACATGGATTCATTATATACAATACATGGATTCATTATATATTCAGTAAAAAATGTGCCTTCTTATTGGTGACCTAAACTGCAACCTGCTGCAAAGCTCCTGTCCGCGGTCTGAGTCCTTCCTATCTGTGTTGCCCCCAGGTTATTTCGTGATCCCTAAAGACACTGATTACTCTTTTATATCTACGTCAGGAAGCACGTCAAACTTTGATCATTCAATCCTCCTAAATCACTCGGCGTCCATATGTAGCGGGGTCTCGGACAATAAATTATGTGTTAAAGTCGGGGAATTCGGAGAACATAGTTATCACATCCCTCTTTTCCTGACTATCCCCATGCGTCGAAATCAGTCAACAGGATCCTGCAGGCCCAAATGGCACAAACAGAGGTTCTGGTCTGAAATTGATAAGCATCTTTTCCAGTCCGCAAGTGATTCTATATTTGATAAAGTCCGTGTACCCTACCATCTCCTACAGAGCCAGGCGACCGGAAGAATCTGCGCGAATAGACCTTAACATTTATGCTGCTGAGATAACGCACGCTCTTAAATCTGGTGAATGTGCAGCAGTCCCAGTGAAAAAATTTAAAGTTGGTACAGACAAATTTGGATGGTCAGCAAATCAAGCACTCCAAGCGGCCTGCAGATCCTCCAAGTTTTGGCTACGTGTATGGAATGAATGTGGAAATCCTAAGAATAATGTTGTATATAGTGTCCGTTTATTTACTAAGAGACAGTTCCAGAAAGAACTAAAGCAGCACCGTGTTTACCACAATACCGCTATGGCGGAATCGATTTGCAAAGACCCCAATAAGCTTTGAAAGATCCGGGCTTCAAAAAATCAGGACAGTAAAGTTGATACGAAAATAACGGAGGAGCAATGGCATGATTATTTCACAAAACAGTTTTCGCTACCCGTAGATAGCGCGGAGTTAAATCATAAATTTGCGAAAAAACTAAATGAGCGGCTAAGTGCTCCTTCTACTAGTTCGTATGCTGTTTGCGCTAGTGACATAGATAAAGTCCTGAAAAAGCTAAAAAAGACAAAATCTTCGGGTGCAGATGGTTTGTGCGCGTTCCATTTTTTAAATGGGTCGGAAAAGCTTATTATGAATTTATCATTATTATATCAAATGGTTTTTTGTACAGGTTTTGTCCCTGATATATTTTGTATAGGTTTGATTTCGCCAATTATCAAGAAAGGTAAACCAGCTTCTGAATGTTCATCATACCGGCCTATCACTGTTTCTAACGTTTTTGCAAAAATAATTGAACTGCTAATAATTGAGAGCCTTCGGTCTACTTGTTACATGCCACCTTTTTAGTTTGGATTCCAGCCAAAACTTGGCTGTTTTCACGCTGTTTATCTAATATTCTACACGATGCTGATCTGACAAAGCAGCCGCTCGCAATTGGTACTTATGATGTAAGTAAAGCTTTCGACTCGCTTCTGCACCCACAAGCAATGTATGAAGTACTCGAGCGAGGTGTTTCTCCTGTAATAGTTAGACCATTGCTGAATATGTACCGTCACATGAAAGCTAAAATAAGAATCCCTGGGAAGGCCGTACTATCCAATTAATTACCAATTTGGATTGGGGTTAAGCAGGGTGCCATCACGTCACCTGTTATATATAACAACGCTAAGACATCTGCCCAATCAAACCTTCCATCGTGTTGTATTCATAAAGGACTAGACCTATCTATCCTGTGTTATGCAGATGATGTTTTAAACATAAGTAGAAGTATATCTAGCCTTGAAAATTGTTTCTAGGATATTTCGCAAAAATATCGGGGAATAGGATTGTCTATAAATACAGCAAAATGTGAAGTACTGCTTTTTAATGATAGTAGTGATTTATCTCTTGTTAATGTAGCTTTAGATGGTATTACAGTTAAGCCGTGTGACAAACTGATGTACCTTGGTATTCCGATTGAGAAGACGCTGAAAAAAACTAAGGCATAGGTTGTTGAGAACACGGAAAGCAAAATTCGTCGTTCTTATGGTCAAACTGTTTCAACCCAGTTTCATCTAAACCGAACTCTATTAGCAAAATCGTATAATAGTGTTGCGCTACCCCATATTTTATATACAGCTCCATTTTCTGAAACTTTAAATGCGAAGGACCTACTAAAAATTAAACGGATTTACTTTAAATTTGCAAAATACCTTCTTCGTCTTCCTCCTTGGACGCGCAATACCTACATGACCAATAAATACGGTATCGTTGACCCGATTCAAAAGCTCGATGAGCTATGTCAACGAGTAAAATGCAGTAAGAGCGGCCATGAGTGGCAAGGGATTGTTTTTTGACATTTTGTGATTCATAAGTGTGATTTTTTCCTCTGTGATTTGCCTTTTGTTTTTCTTTGTTGTGTGATCTTTTTTCTGTGTTTTTCTACTTTCTTTCTGTTTTATACTCCATCATTTTCTCTTTCCTGTACGACGGGTGAAAAATAAACATTACGTTACATTACATTAATCCACTATAGTCCAGGGTGGTACGCCTAACAAGAACTTAAATAATCTATAATAGACCGTCCGAATGTAACGCATAGATAAGATAACCCGGTCTGTCAATAGAGCCAACAAGTGCGCAAGCGCTCAGACGTGGAGTGTAAAAGTAAAATGTTTATCAAATTTTCTATACAAACAGCTTTAGAACCAAGACATTTCTCTTCCCGAATAACCAAACAAGTATTGAACTAACCTTGTAATCACACCACTTTAAAAGCTTTAAATGTAAACAAACCGCCAGTATAAATCCAAAGAAATGAAATCTTGCACGAGTAGCATTTGTTCGAACGCTGAATGGTCTGCCAGCCAATTCCGTTCTTTAAACCTCTTTCCATTAGCAAGGTAATAACAAGTGCAATAAACCTGTAGCAGCCTGATGCCCCCTTTGTCACAATTCATTAAGAACGGCATGTCATCGATCCTATGACAAAACAGTCTAGTTTCCAACCGTTCATTAAAGATTAAAGTATGTCGCGTCGTCTTATTTGTTGATGTTACACTAAACCCTCACCCATAGATATATCTCCCCAAATATACAAGAGTTGGACTTGAGACCTGCCATAGACGAACTTAACTTATGGGGAATCTGGGCCCAGCTGCCCATGAACGGGAGGGGGGGGGGGTGTCGGGATCCATGAAAATGCGTATTTACACCTTTTTTCCCTCAAGTATACTAGCTTAGAGTTTGATTCCAGTCACGGGTCAAAAACTTTTTCCATGGGCAATTTGGGCCCACTTGCCCATGAACGGGGAGGATGGGGGTGGTTCAACTCTCCCCGGCCCCTATGATCCAAAAGCACAAAGGAATTTCATCTCCTACCTCCATTTCTTGTCAAATTAAAAACATTGAAAAATGGTCAATCTGGGCCCAATTGCCCCTGAACCAAGTGGGGATGGGGTTTGGGACGCGCAAAAAGTAAAAAGTGACCGCAATGCTCACAATCCTACCAAGTTTCAACTTGATACCTGTTGATTCCTGGCAAGGGTAACGAACTTTACTTCTGGGCAATCTGGGCCCAGTTGCCCATGAACGGGTGGGTGGGGGAGGTGCAACTTTAAAAGCAATTTTCCAGTCCTAGGACCTACACGTCCAAGGAATTTCATCGTCTTATATCCAGTTCTGGTCAAGTTATGAACTTTATTCACTGGGCAATCTGGGCCCATTTGCCCCCGAACCGGCTTGGGCTGGGGGTTGTGACCCTGGAAAGGCAGAACTAGACCCCAATACCCACAAGTGTACCAAGTTTGAACTTGATACTTGCACTGGTTCACGAGTTATGAGCTCCACAAAATACGGTGAAAACCGAAAACCGAAAGCCGAAAGCTGCTACAGCGCTCGCAATAGTGGATTTTTCCAAGGAATGTGTAGCAGCACCAGCGCATTGGAAAGCCTTGCTCTGATGTGTCGATTGTAAGTAGCCTTGGCAGATTTGAGACATATATATGTGTATGTATGTATGTATGTATTGTACATGGAAAGCACAACGCCCAACCCATGTTTTTTATGGCACTTGCCCTTCGGCCAAGTGCCATAGAGCGATCACAATTTCTGTCCGTCCGTCGGTCACGGTCGGTCCGGGTTTTGCTAGTTCGGGCACTTCTACATAAGCCAGGACGCTGAAACTTGGCAGGCATACCAGGGATCCCAAATGATTAAGTTCGAAATAGTCATTTCCCCGACCCGACCATCGTTGGGGGAGTGGAGGGAGGGGAATCCGGAATCTTGAGGAATTTATAACTTTTTAACGGGTGAACTGATAGCAATGAAATTTGATATTTGGAGAGATTGACTCGTTCATTTGTTAATTATTGTGGTATTAACCCCTATGTAACGGGCCATGGAGTTTTGTAGGGGTCGAAATTTATTTTGTTTCTTTATTTTGATTTTAATAAAACTGAACTGAACTGAACTGGAAAAAAAAAAAAAAATCTCGTGCCTCAGACACTTAAAATCCGGACCGGATCCGGTGACTTTGGGGGGAGCAGGAGGGGGGAACCGAAAATCTTGGGAAACGCTGAGAGTGCAGGGATCGGGACGAAACTTGGTGGGAAGAAGAAGCACAAGTCCTAGATACATCCCTGACATAACCGGACCGGATTGGGGGGAGTTGGGGGGGGGATTCGGTGATCCTGCGAGTTCGGTACTCGGACGATGAAATTTGGTAGACATATCAGGGACCTGAACAGGCTGCCTTAAGAATAGTTGTTCTCCGATCCGACCATCGTAGGGGGAGTGGAGGGATAGGGAATCTGAAAATTAGTAACATGCTTAACTTTGGAAGGGGTAATCGGACGTGCATGAAACTTGACAAGTGTCACGAACAAGTGCCTCAGATGTTCTTTTTCAAATCCGGAACGGATACGATACCGGGGGGGGGCTGGAAGGGGCACCGGAAATCTACTGAAAGGCTCAGATTCGAGGAATCGGGATGGAACTTGGTGGGAAGAACAAGCTTAAACCCTAGATACATTACTAACAAAACAGGACTGTATCGTGTCACGATGGGGGGAGTTGGAGGGGGTTTACCGGAATTCCGGTGATCCCGAGTTAGGGTACTTCCAGATGTGCTAGGTCCATGAAGCTTGGCAGGCATTTTAGGATTCTACCCTATTGACTTGAAAATAGTCCCTTCCCCGATCCGATAATCGTGGGGGGAGTAGAGGGGTGGGGAATCCGGACTCTAGTGACATTCACAACTTTGGAATCGGTGATCAGACGTGCATGCAACTTAGTAAGTATTAAGAACAAGTGTCTTGGATGTTCAGTTACAAGTCTGGACCGGATCTGATCACTGGGAGGGGGGGGGCTGGAGGGGGCACCGGAAATCTCATGAATCGCTTAAAGTCGAGGCATCGGAGTTGTACTTGGTTGGAACAGCAAGCGTAACCCCTAGATGCATTCCTGACAAAACAGGACCGGATCGTGTCACGGTGGGGGAAGTGGAGGGGGTTTCCCGGAACTCCGGTGATCTCGAGCTAGGGTACTTCCAGATGTGCTAGGACCATGAGATTTGGCAAGACAACTAGGGACTCTAACATATTGACTCGAAAATAGTCCCTTCCCAGATCCGACCATCGTGGGGGGAGTAGAGGGATGGGAAATCCGGAATCAGGTGGCATTCGTAACTCAGGAACGGGTGATCGGACGTGCATGAAACTTGACAAGCGTCAAGAACGAGTGTCTTAAATGTTCAGTTTCAAGTCCGGTGTGGGTCTGATCACTGGGGGGAGGGAGGGGGTAGCTGCAGGAAGACAAACTGACAAACATGCTAACTGTTCCGACAAGTGCCATATGAGCTTTCAGCTCTTTTTTTTTTTATGCCCAACCCACCGTACAAACAAATAGTATGCAAATCAAATACTAAGTACATATTAACACACTTTCTGAAGACAAAACAAAGAAAGCTAGCTACAGTAAAAAAAAATCATTCCGGCTTGACGACAGGTTACAAACAAAGCACATACGTTCTTGAAAAACGCAACCAGTACACATTTACTGCCATATTATATAACTAATCAAACCTTCACTAAAATAAACTAGAAATTAACTTGTACTTTATTTTTAAATTTAATTTTTAGTTTTAGTTATTTTTTAAATTAATTTATAGTTTTAATTTTAAAAATTAATTTTTAGTTATTCAAAAGACTTTAAAAGAACAGAGACCTGTGTCTCAGTCCCAACTGGACAAACACTGCCAAGTTTTTAATAGTAGTAAAGGATCGACCACACATCAGACCATTTAGCCACTCCTCATCGTCTGTCTGTCTCTTGAGCAGCTCCAACCTTAAATCATTGAGTTCTGGCAATATCACATGAAGTGGTTCACATTCTCCTCCGGGTCCCCTCACATAGGGCACGAGTAAAGACCACCTACCGCATGCTCCCTCCCCAGGTATTTCCTTCTTGATCCCAACAGCATAAGATTTCCCCTTGAAGGACACCTGAACAATGAAACCATACTGGAACACACCTTGGAGAATGCATTTAAAGACATGGCCACGGAGAGCATTCTTCTCCTGAGCGTGACGTTTTCAAAATAGGTATGTTCGTTTCTGGAGGTTTGCACATGCAGACTCCAAGACAAAAAGCGCAATTCATTCAAATCTTGTACATCGCTGGTTGGATCGTATTGGAATTTCTTCTAGATATACATTTAGGCTTTACTGGTTAAAAAATATTCCAGAAGAAGTGTTGATTGGAGACATTTGTTCATTTCTAAAATTGTTCGGTACTGGAACAAGGACAGATGCAAAACGGAGCAAAAATCATAGATTGGAAACACTATTTCGTATTTGGAACGGGTTTTCTGCAGGCAATGTTAATGGAAGTCCTACAGATAGGGCTGATACTTGGTACTCTTCATTCAGGTGTCCTTTAAACCCATATAAGATTTAACACTTTTCTCTTCAGGCCGGCTTTAAAATCCACTTCTTCCCCCCATATCTCTTCCACTGTGAACCACTTTCTGGTAAAAAAAATTGTCGTTTGATGCAATTTGTTAACGAGGGGTTACCCACTCACCTGCGCCTGTTGTACACTCTTTCCCGAAACCTGCTGGCAGCTGCCCAAATCAGCGTTACCGGCCATAAATTAGGCGATTCTGCTTCTGAACATACTGACTTTAATTTTCTAACACGTGTCAATCGGCCTGACACCGCGGCATGGCAAAATCGAGAGTAGGCATCCCCTCGGTCATGTAAACGATTATCTGCGGCCACGACGGAGACAGTTCTCAAGTCTTGTAACTAGTTATTGTAACATGGCCCCTAGCCCAGCCACCATGGAAAATATTTATTAAATTGGTACAAAGATTTCGAGATTTGCGCGTTTAAATGCTCTGCTGCGATGTAGCATACAAATTAGTTAAACGAAAGACGAAATGAACTAGTCAATAAATGTGATAGAAACGATTACCGAGTACCGATAACGCTGGTATCGAGGTGCAATTTACGGCGCAACATTCACCTAATGGGATCATGTAGCAGAAAACGCGAGTAAAAGATGTAGTTCCAACCAGAAGAGCAGCTAACGCTAACAAAATGTCAAGTTTAAACGCGCTCATGAAGAAACGGCGACTATTAGGGTCAGGCCCGTATCCAGGAATTTATTTCGGGGGTGGGGATTTGACTGCGGGTCGGACAAAAAAGTACAAAAAGCCATAGATCAGAGGGAAAAGCCTACAAACATGACTGTTTTTTTCATGTTTCGGGGGGGGGGGGGTCAACCCCCCTCCCCCTGAATACGGCCTTGATTGGGGTGTGGAGACCACGCCACACGTGCCCCCGTCACAGTATTCGATTGTTGCCCGATAAGTGAGTCAAAAGGCGTATGTCACTGTTTCAAGAATACAGATAATGGCCTCTGTGAATACCAAGAAATCTTGTTTGCTCTAGATTCTTTGAATGATCAATTGTCGATTAACCAGTGAATTTTGAGCTGATATCAACCAATCTTATCGCAAGTAATAGAAGAAACAAGTTTCTTTGTTTGTTCCTCAAATAATCCTGACAAGTATTGTTCAGATAAGGGATTATAGTATAAAGCAATCGGAATCACGTAGGCCAACAGTCTAGAGCGCGGTAGCAGTGACTATCCGTTCGCAATTTTAAGTTACAAGAAAATCGTGTGAGTCTCTGAGCGCAGGTGCAGTGCCATCTCGTTCAAGAAAATGGTTGAGAAACCACTGCTGAGCTTCTCCATCGAGCGGATCCTCGCAAGAGATCCCCTCCCAAGGCCGGCAACCCCCGATATCCACCAGAGCTACTTTGGTGCAATGCAGACGTACCTTGTAAACGCCCTGAGCGAGACGGAGCGCCGAAAAGAGATGTTTTCGCCTGTGGACGAGAAGACGATGCTGAACATCAGCCGCTTTGGTGGTTACGCCACCTTGTCTTTTGACGACTATCGCAGGGCCCTAGAAACTGAACAGGAATCAGATGATATGCTCTGTACGTATACCTATAGTATATAGAGGCTATAATATATTTACGGTGTTACCAGACGACAAAGATTTCACGCTATTTTTCTTCGCTTTTATGGATTCTAACAGGGAATTCGGGGTCGTGATCGTTCTGACAATCCAGTGAGGATTTCCAGCAATGATTGTAGTCTGTTCGCACCATTAGTGTAGGGAGCCTATCTCAGCTTAATGAAACCTGTGGACAAATACCCGACACAGACTGAACGCTTGACTGTAAAGTGTACAGAGTATAAGCTATGATTCAAGACTTGACCGTGTCAGATGCTACGCTCTATCCAACTAACGTCTTCTGTGTATTGTGCGTTGGCATTTACGTCGTTCGATTGTGCGACAACGGCATCATAACTTCACTAAAACGACTCTGTTCGTTGACAAGGAAGTGGAGAGGGGGGGGGGGGCGAAAACGTGTAAAAGGATCCCTCACACCACTTACTGTTGATTCCAATATTTTAATATAAAAAATACGCTACTTTTAAATATGCTCTGCTTTAACAAATTATCCACGGTTTGACAGACCCCTTGACTTCTAACAACAAGACCAAAGGTTTCGATGGGATCCCCAAAATTCAATATTTGATCCAGACAATTGGGTCTTGTCTTCGCCAGACTCCTTGAAGGTGTTTACTATTAAAATTCAGAAACAGATTAAGGCGAAATAGCTAATCATCTAAGAAAATCAAGTTCAGATAGGGATTCAGCATGTGTGTTTACCCCTATAAGTCATATCTGTTTTGACGAAAACTTCCTGCCACTTCTGCCAATTTTCCCGGTTTCAGTCGAATTCCGGAACTATTTGTCTGGCGAAAAAAGAAAGCTCAAAAACGATCTCAGCGTATTTTCTTTCCCCAATATTGAACATCTCATCAACTTCAAATAAAAGTTTAACTTGTAAAAAAAATTCCGGCTCCAGCCGGATTCCAGTCGAACTATATGTCCGGTTAAAAATTGATTTTCATACACGGATTCAGCATCTCTTCTTACCCCTGAATCGGATATCTAATCAACTACAAATAAAACTTTAACTTTTCCGGTTTTTGCCGGATTCCGGGTGAACTACTTGTCCGGCGAGAAAATGGCTTTCACCATTGTGTTCAACATGTCCTCCTACTCCTAAATCGAACGTCTAATCAACTTCAAATAAAACATTTAATTTTAACAAACTTTCCGGTTTTGGCCGGATTCCGTGAGTCCGATGACAAAATGGATTTCACCATCGTGTTCAGCGAATAACCTTCTCTGAGACAACAGTCGACAACATGGAACGCATCGAAGGTAGCGAATCAACCGCAAGTGAAAAATCAGTGAGACGTTGTTACAGTCACGAGAATACGATACGAAACTCGGGTCTCCGAGCTTAAGAATGAATGGAGCGACTACGGAAGTAGTTTGTATTAGTATAACAAGTAAGAAAGGTCCTTTAACTGAATTAGTTCCATTTCATGTTGACAAACTGAGCACTAATCTTCAAGTTCAACCGAACGTCAAAGAACTGCATTTTCCCATCGACAAAGAGTTGCAGGGTCACACAGAGTACAGAAGGAATTTATTTTTTGAGCCTTTCACAGCCCAAATCCTCGGGAAGTTTTTTAAACATCGGTCAGTCAGTAACATACCAAAATCTGCTGCTGCTTCACGCTACATCTCTTGGTCTAATGTTACTGATCGACAACGGGAAAACTCTGCCAGTGTCTTGTCAGGCTTGGACGAAATAGCGGAAGCTATCCGACAGATAAAGTGGACCAGTAAATTGTTTCAGGGGAATCCCCGTCTCGACATCTGTCTTCGCCACGGCGCTCCCGTCGTCGGTTTTACAGGGGTGGACAGGTCCGATTCGGCAACACTCAGACGACAAAGCTCGAGGAAATGTTTCAAACTCAACGGTACCTGACCCCAGATCAAAGGAAACATTTAGCAATCTCACTGGGTCTCTCGGAAAGACAAGTAAGCTTTCGTTTCTTTCTTCACTTAACACGTTACTATGCGTTCACACTGACGCGAATATTCGCAGAAGACCCCGATTTTTCGTCGGTCACAAATTTCGCGCCACAAAGCTACAAAATCGCTGCGATTTTTCGGAGATTGCTGTACCTGGATTACAACTGTAGCTACAAAATCGCGCCACAAAAATCTAGGAGAATAGATATGATTGTTGGAAAAATGATGTTAGCTGTCAAATGTCATGTCAGCCAGTTATACACGAAAAGAACAGTAAGAAACAAGCAGGGACATTTATTTTGGTCCTCAAAGCCTACGAGAAAGTTGCTTCAGAGATGGAAGGAAGAAAAAGGAAACAATTTGCCACCTTCTGTAGCTGAAACCAATCATCGTGTGTCAACCTTGCTGCAATTTTGTAGTTGCTACAAAACTACACCGAAACAAAGTTTCGCGCACCTGAACGCACAGTTAGAAGGGCTCACGCCGCGAGTATTCTAGCGCACCTGCGTCTTCTCTGTGAAGAAATAATTCGCACTACTAGATTTCTGGTTTTTGCTTGATTCCCCCAAAACGGTTGGTCCGCAACGAAATGAAGTGAATATGACGGATTCGTCACGACATTTTCCTTCTTTCGACACTATTGACTTCAGAGGAAACTTTATTTTCAACAAATTTAGTTCGCGGACCGTGGGAAAACAGTAATATATTAACAAGTAAATGAATGAATCAATTTCTTTCAGCAAAAGCCATGTACTAAATACAGAAAAGACAAAAATAAAAACAAAAATAACACAAATCATCAAGAATACAAGTATTTGGCAAAGGATAGAGAAAGAGAATTTACTGTTTCGGTGAACCTTTAAGAAACGTGGGCATGAGCCTTTCAAGGTAAAGCAAATAAGAATAAGTTCAGGCACATGGGTGACTAATTGAAATAAGGATATGTGTCTATTATTACAACAAGAAATGGCGATGACGAAAGCCCATGTCTACCAATTAAAGTTTAACTGAAAAGCCAGCTTATTTTTGTGTTATTTAACTGAAAACACTGAATTATTTGGATTCTGCGAAGGGATTATTTTGTTTTCCACTATCTGCTCTAATTATGAAGTTCAGAATATCTACGGCCGTCCACACAAAGTACATTCTACTATGACGCGGGAAATTTTAATCTAAACACAAACGCTGCTTTTCAGTGGGCAGTGGTGAGATTGGTGAAGATTGCTTAGTGCCTGAACAAAAAAAAAAATCACTAATCTTTCTCGTAAGGCATACAACAAAGGTACAAGCGCATAGAGGTACTACAAATCACACGGAAATTCCACTATTTGAAAATCAATTATTCATGAATAGCGGAGCAACAAAGTAACGCATTTTCATCGGGTCTTCAAGCCTAATTAAGAGAATGAGTGATGGATAACTGGATTGTCCTTTCTCGGCCCTTTTCGGTTAAACTTTAACGACATCGCTGAAGTCAGAACTACTAGATTTGATCACGCGCAACGACGTATAATGAATCTCCTTATTCTTCTCATCTCTGTCATTCATGGAGTTAACAGTGGTTTTCTTTTCTGCAGGTTAAGACATGGTTTCAAAATCGTCGCGCAAAATGTCGGCGTACATCAAAGGTGAGTAAAGACCACATAATTCCTAATGCGTTTATAAGACAAATCACCGGAAATGATGCTGGAAGTCCTATCTATTCCAACAATGTTTATGTTACATATTTTTTTTCTAGGAAAATAAGGATGGATCATGTTGCGGAAGCCCTTGCAGTATTGAGGACTTAGAGAAGGACTGATTCATATAATTCTCGTTCGTCGACTTCTAAAATGTTCGAATAAATTTCTGTGATACCTGTTCTCTACTTATACAATAAGTGATGTCAATATTTATATAAAGAAACATTCTTGTATAAATCGTAAGAATTCTGTAATTACGCCTACTTTCCCTTGCCTGATATATTTGCCTATCCATAAGGTTATTTTATAAAATCTTTTGTCGCCACGTTTCCAAATTGGGTGATTTACCGTGTTTATTGGTTCCCATTCTTTATCGAATTTGGGAATTCATCCAGCTTTAGTTCACTCCGCACCGATTTAGCTGCATTCGCTCCGTCCTTCGTAAATTCGGCGATTCCCATTATAAGGCTATTTTTATGACACTTCTGGCTCAAGTGCCATGTACCGATCGCAATTCCGTCTGTCTGTTTGTCGGGCGGTCTGTCACACTTTTCCGAGCTAGGGTAGCCTACTTCCTGATGTGTTAGGACGATGAAACTTGGCAGATATATCACGGACCCGACCAAACTAACTTGGAAATAATCAGTTTCCCGATCCCGACCATCTGGGAGGGAGACGATGGCGGGAGAATCCTGAAAATTGAATAGTGCGTAACTTTCGAACGGGTGATCGGACTGGAATGAAACTTAATAACTGAATAGTTGACATCTCTGATTTGAAGTCCGGACCGGATTCGACAGCTATGGGGGGGAGTTGGGAGGAGGGGCTGAAATATCGAGAAATGGTAAGAATGAGAGATCGGGGTGAAATTTATTGGGAAGAACAAGCATCTGCCCTGGATAAATCATTCACACAACTGGACTGGATCCGGACACTTCACCAAGTTTTTTTTTTCTTCAGAATTCCGGTGATTGTGGTTCTGGGGATTTTTACGATGAAACTTGGCAGGCATATCAAGGACCCGACCAAACTGACTTGAAAATAAAAATTTCTCAAACCGATCATCGTGGGGGATCGGAGCGAGAGGAAATCTGGACTATTGAGTGATGTGCAACATTGGAACGGGTGATGGGATTCCTGTGAAATTTTGTACTTGAACAGAGGACATGTCTCGGGTGACCTTTTTCATCTCCGTACCGGATTCGACAACAATCGGAGGAGGGGAACCGGAAAATACTTGACCCGCTTAGACTGGCGAGACCGGGATGGAACTTTAAGTAAGTAAGTAAGTAATTTATTTATAACCCGCCGTTTTCAGAAAGCGGAGTAAATGAAGAAAGTAAATAAAACACATAAACATACACAAAAAGACACTTAATGTGGTAGCATCAAATAGATACTCTAGATAAATCAGTTACAGAACCAGATTGGCTCCGGCCAGTGTGGGGGGAGTTGGAGGGGGGTGGGCATAATTCAGGTGATCGCAAGTTATGTTTAGGATTTTTGCCTCGAGGGTTTTGCTTATAACTGAAAGTGCGCATGTTAACCGCGAAGTCGAAAAGTATTTTTGATCAAACGATACATATCAGCCCTGCCTGATTTTTTGTGCCACAAGGGTTTTGCTTAAACATTTATTTCTAGCACCCTTAAAGTGCGCATCTTAACCGGAAAGTGAAAAAAATTTTTTGGATCAAACGATATATATTAATGATCCCCAAGGGCCTGTTTGCCTCAAGGATTTTGCTTACATATGAATTTCTAGTGTCTTTAAAGTGCAAAACTATAATAATTTCTTACCAAACGATACATTCTCGTGATTTTCAAGTCCACAATCATTCTTATCTCAAGGATTCTGCTTACAGATGACCAGAATAAACCCACGAAAAGGCAAATTCTATATTTCATCATCCGAACCAGCCTTGTGAGTGCCATATGAGTTTCCAGCTCTTATTTACGTTTCCAGAGGGCCTAGAGTGGTACATGCTATTTTGTGAACTGACTTCCGAAGATAGTACGAAATACAAACGGAAAGGCAAAACATTCTGGTAGAAGCTTTTCTGGCTTCAGCAACCATGGTCCGACAGCAAGTGCAGAGCCTCGTTTTTGCTGCAATAGCGCTGCCGAATTGCTGCTGCAGCACTTCTTCGCTTTTGCACAACATGTGTTTATTCTTCTTGGTTGAAGCGGCAGCTACAGAACCATGCAGGGAAGCACGGAGCAAGTCCGTGATGCTCGAGAAGCGCTGCCGTCATCCTCGCAACCACTGCAGTGCAAAAACTGATGTAGAAAGAATCAGTCAAAAAGTGGACATGCAGCATGCAACAAAAACGAGGCTCAGAACGCCACCTAGAATCCTTAGTTTTTCTTCCTCTACCCGAACAGTATGCCATTGACAGTGAGAAGTCACCTGGCAACCCTTTCGAATACTCTATATGACTAAGTCCAAAACACGCCAGTGATCCTCAGGAAGAAGGAGTAAGCGTGTCCGTACGACTCAAGCTCAACGACCAAAACCCCGTGTCAATCAGTCACCGCAATGTTTGGGCGCTGCTTTGACACCACTTCTGCCTTTCTTCCGCGAGCTACCCGGAGAGGCCAGAGATTTTGCTTCGGCAAGTAGAGATAGTCATCAAGAGTATTCCCATAACACTAGAGCCGTCCCATCGTTGATGATCAAGAACTTTGTTGAGTTGTAATAAATAGGGCCGCGGTACTCTGGATAGACATTCTCCAAATCCCACTTGGCAGCCACCGTGCCGTCTAGTTCCTGCTAGTCAAATGATCATCAGTATCATCAAATTTTGACTAAAACTCTGCTAGGTGTGTGTTTGACTATATCAGCACAAAACAGGTGTTTTGTACTACCCTTCAATTTAACACTTCTCTTCTCTGTTCATTAACTTATGGATGTGCTATACCTGTGCGGTAGACGCCGATAATGAGGGGGTGAACAAAACCAATAAGGTGCGATGCTGCAGCTCTTGTCTAGTAGCCTTATCCCATGGTTCACACCCTTTAGAAAGATTTATCTAAAGTCTGGTAATGTCCCAGGAAACGTGCAGAGTCCTATCAACGTTGGAGCGAGATCCGAACCCGTGGTCCTTTAAACTTTATTTGGGAACAAATTGATCGCCTGGGAATTTGTTTGTGTCTAGGGAATACTCTAGGGTTCAATCAACCGCAGCACGACACTCAGGGGCTCTGTCCATTGCCAGTGAAGTCTTACTGGGAGCGTGTTCCACCCTACTTACCATAGTCACTACGCACTATGTCACGGATTCTCGCTTCTTGGCGTCAAGCCTGGAACGATTTTAGTATTAACTTTTCACGAGGTTGGAACGAAAATAGTAACTAATAGTTAATATTGTTAAAAGGGTAGAACACGCTCCTGGTAACCATTTTAAACTGATGGCAATTCGCTCGCCCTTCAAGTGGACCAGTTTCTGAAGGTCTACCATTGTCTCATTATCATCGCCTATGACAAAGAGCTAGTACAACACAGATCCATAGAATAATGACATACGAAATAACAGCTTTCACTTTCTACTACAAAGACAGTGCAAAACTCCCATTGCTTGGGCAGCAGATTTCACATTTCCTAGGCTACTCATTAACTTGTGGATCTGTTTTACAATATCTGTGGACAAGTGCTGATAATGAGACACGGGAGAGTCTACAGAAACGAGTTCCCTTGGAAGTGTTGAACCGGAACATGACGAATTCTATGGTAGGCTGGGCAGAAAACTGTTGGAGAGGGGATGATCCACCCAAGACGTTTCTGCGGCCACAAATGAAAATCAAAAATGATACGGGGTTGTGCCTTTGCAGTGAAAACGAAAAAGTGTTCCCATTTTCTTTTTGATTGTCCAATTCTTGTTCGCGAACGTTTAGATTTTAATATTTCACTTTTATAGGATCTATGTACCTTTTCCATTTCATTTTAATTTGGTTTTTGGGATCCAAAAACGTAAGTGAGGGATACCTATGACATCGCAGAAGTCGTCCGACCGTTCGTCTGTTAGCACGATAACTCTCAAAGGGGTTGATGTATTTTGTTCAGATCTGGCACGATGACGTTTGGGTCAAAGTCAGGTCAAGTTCGAAGATGGGCTCTGTATTTAGGGATGGGGGACGACAAAAAAAAATATTTCAAAAGGTAATGAGATAGTCGATTTAGAAACATACTGAATCCGAATATGAAAATTATTTTCTTCTCGTCAGACAAGTAGTTCACACGAAATCCGGCAAAAACTGGAAATTTTGGAAAAAAGCATTTACTGCATTTACTGGGTCGAATTTTTTTTAATAAAAATTTGTTGATCGATTTTTTACCATTGACCAGTCCCTGCCCTACCCCTTTATTCACACATGCGAAAGCTCTGCCCGTGGGTGACGTCACTTTGATTAATCTATGCACCCGGGGGAGATGGTGAATTCGCTCGCGCGGAAAGACTGTATTCTCTGGGTTTTGGGATTGTCGGGAGGGGGGGGGGGGGTCGAAATATGTTGTTCAAACTTCGTAGAAGGATTCACTCTCAAAGTACAGACCAAGTCCGTAGATGGGTCTTTTAGCCCTTTGTTTAGAGGTACAGAAGGGGGTTTCGAATTAAGGGTTGAAACAAATATATTTATAAGCTAATGAGATATTCCCTTAAGGGGTAAGGAGGCTCGCTCCATACCTGAACTTAGTTTTCTTGCCGGACAAATGATTCACCAGGACATTGGCTAAAACTGGAAATTTGGCTCAAGCTAATAATTGTTTCTAAGTCGATTAGAAATTCAGTATCGGGATAAGGAGACATGGTGAATCGAATTTCGAACTTTATTTCTTTGACGGATAAGCTGGCAAGATTAGCAAAAACCTTGAAATTTGGATTTAAAGGTCCGGCTCTCAGTGTCATTAGATCTTTTTCTATGCATGCAGTTCGCCGGGATTGCTGATAAAATAAAAGTAATTTTGTAAAAAAAAAAAAATTAGATATGAGATATTGGAGTAAACATGCTTGTTGAATCCATATCTGAACTTGGTTTCCTCATCTGATTAGTAGTTTGGCCGTAAGCAAAAAAATTCCAAACTGTAACATTTGTTTTTGTACATATTCAAGCGGTTGATTGTGGATAAATAGCAAAAATGGTCTGGTGAAGACTCCAAAATGTACAAGATTCGATTGTCTGGATCAAGAAGTCGGATAAATATTAAATTAAATATTCTTTGAGCCCAAGCTGACTTTGAAACATTTATTCAAACAATGTTTGCAACGGATACGTCAGCTATGATTTTTCATCAGCGATATTTCGGCCCTTCTTGGCAAGGGTCCTCGTCAGGCTGTCAATCTTCTGGTTCAACTTCGGGGAACTACAGGTTTGTTTCCTTCCCCGAAGTTGAACCAGAAGATTGACAGCCTGACGAGGACCCTTGCCAAGAAGGGCCGAAATATCGCTGATGAAAAATCATAGCTGACGTATCCGTTGCAAACATTGTTTGAATAAGTATTAAATTTTAGGATCCCACCGAAACCTTTGGTCTTGTTAAATTTATGAACGTTAGAAATGTTGTGTTGACTAACATAAAAAAAAGTAAACGTTTGGATCTGGAGTTGAAATCTTATTTAAAAAATACGTGGCTTTTTTTTGTTTGAGAACGGAATTCACAGTGTGTAGGTTATTATTTCGTGTGTTTTTGTGTCTGTGTGTTTTTCTAAGTAGTTTGTACAAACTGAAGTGATTTGTAGTATTTACCTGTTAGTTGTGAAATGCTGTAAGGCTAAATAATGTCATAAATTCATTCATATAACCCAAGTATGTGCAGTTTCGACAGATATTACTTATAATACGATATCTTGATGACAAACAAAAATGTCAGCAGATGTTTTTTCGGCGGTGTTTCGGCTATCTTGGACAGCTAACGTCCTAAGTGTTATCTTTTATAGTTCTGACAAGTAAGATGGCTGTTTACCAACATAACTAGCTGCCTTATATGCATTTAGTACCGAGGCGAATGCGTCACGACTTAATCAGGAAAAAAATCCTTAGATTTCAGCGGACATTACTTGGCGCTCGCTCTATCGCTCTCACCGCACAAATTACCTGTCGGCGCAAAGGATAATTTACTCGGCTTATCCCTCGCTCACCAGGGAACCTAAAAACAGTTTTTCAGCTGCTATTGATTCTAATATGCTTAAAATATTAGCTTCCAAGCGTAATAATAACCGCTGATAAGGGTCTATTGTTAGCTGACAATGGTGTTTTTCTAACCCTAAATAATCGCCAACGATGTCAATTGAAACGTTTATTGTCAGACATTTTTAAACGCGTGTGCAGCCAAGTACAAATTATTAGCTAGAGATCACTCGATATATTCTCAACACGACAGCATACATTCTAATATTACTTTCAACTCCCCGATAATAATAAAAAAGAAAGCACGATTCAACGAGATATATGAAAAACACTGGGGATCAAACGTAAATACACATATTGTTGGAAGCTATAAGCTTACTGCTAAAGATGTTAATGAATAAATAAGTATGTCTGTGTCCGATCTTCTACTAATCTGTCCTCTGTAACAGCATCGCTTGTCTGTTTCTTTGTAGAGTGGCGAAATAAAAGGCTGGCCCAATCAGGGGAGTAAAACAACCTCAACCTCTCACTTAAAACAAAAAAGAACGAACACAACCTTTGTTGCAAAAGCCTCTTATCAATGTGCTTGAAGTTCGCAAAACAGTGTCAAAAGCGTCCTGTTAGCGTAACATCTAAATGCAACGATGAAGAACTCACTCCTAATTACAAAAGCCCTGGAAGGGATCTTAAAGGCCCCTTCTCCTTGTCAGACCCTAAATACATTCCACTCCTCTCCCCAAAATGGTTTGCATGAGAGTACAATGACGCAAAGGTGTTGGGATGTGACAGAGAGCTTTGGGCGGAGCTTACAACTGCAGCGTTCATGAGCCTCTCACTCTGTGGGTGGGAGAGTGGGTGTGACATAGACGCTGGGTGTCGCGGGGGCTGGTTCACGGCTGTCTCGTACAGCATGGGCATGCGTACTAGGCGCTGAGAGGCGTGGGCCATGTTCGCAGCTTCGAGTTCCGCCGCTAGTTGGCGTTTCCATTTGTTGCGGCGGTTTTGAAACCAAATCTTCACCTGAAAATGTTCACAGTTAGCTTTGGAGCTGGTAAGACTTTGTTCTACAGTTCTACTGCTCGAAAATGTGATCCTGATGATCACATTTCTGACTCTGACTCCCGCTACTTTTTCTGGAAAAAATTCCCAGTTAAAATGGGGAATATCCTCCAAAATGGTCAACTGGAATATGGTTTTTGTTTTGACTTAACTAGTAGTTCTTCAGAGGGAGTCTTCACATCCGGGTACCTGATGTGTAGATCTACCAAAGAAAGCCAGTCCGCCTGTCCAAAGCTTTAGCGGTCCCAATTGTCCCATCCATGGTACACGGCACATCTCATTCGCCAACTACACATGTAAAATTATAGCAGATTTTTTTTATTGGCTGAAGAAGGTATTTCCTTACATTTCTAACTCTTGCTAATACACTTCTGACATATCCCCGTGTGTTATCTTTATTTTCGTACAGAGACTGCATTTTTGAACATCCTAAACCCTGGATAATTTATTTTGACATGCGTACCTGAGTTTCAGTTAAGCTCAGTGATGCCGCCAGTCCTGACCTTTCTGAACTCGAAAGGTACCTCTTCACATCAAAAGTAGATTCTAGCTGGAAGACTTGACTCCTGGAAAACACAGTTCTTGTTTTCTTCTTCCGCTTGCACAGGTTTGGATCATCACGTCGGTCCATCGAGTCTTCCTTGTCGCTGCACACAGACAATTCGTCACTTTCATCATCCGAGCTGTGCGGTCTCTTTTCTCCGACGGGTGAGTGGCCGACGGGCGACTGAACGTGCGGTGTGGACGTTTCTCTCGTTCGGTCTGCAAAGAAACAACTTTGAAGATATCATCCACTGATTTCGGCGGATGGAATCTCTGACTTATGACAGCCAGTGGACCATAAGGGATTGTTTATTCTCGGAAACTGGGTGTACAGCCACAGACCCGACATCAATCAGTCAATCATATATTTCAAAATATCTCTTAAAAGTGATTACTTAGGATTGTCGATATAAGAACAAGGTATAATAAATACACTTACGAATCATGCTCATTATGTTTATATATTAGTCGAATTAATTAGTCGAATTGTAATTTTTCACAAAGTATGGTACAAATTACAGTACATCACGTGTACGCCAACAAATCCAGTGGACAACCTAATGCAGCACCGTTTACAAATTCCTCAAAAGGTGGTATAAAGTTGAGGTATGACATTTTGGACGTTAATCAACTCTGAACAGCATGCCTTTGACTTCCACTTGCTCTGACTATTAAGAGATCCTAAGAACACCTGAATGATTGTTTCAGGTCTTCAGCTTACCATTTGGCCCAGAACTGCACTGTTCAATGTTAACTAACGTCGAACGAAGCATACCTCTATTGTAACGTAGTCGGGCATGGAGGGTACCATTCTACTTTAACATGCCTGTACTGGAACTTATTTCAACGAACGTGGCGTTTATGAGCAGAGGGGATTGACTGACTCTTTGTCATCAAGGGTCGATTCAGTTTCTTTACTCTTGTGAATAACAATGTTTTTTTTTGTTTGTTTTTTATCTACAGAAAGTTATCAAGAACGCATAAACAGCATTACTAATCGGTGGATATGTCGCACGTGCTAGAATAAACTTTAGCTTTTAACAATAAACATTTTTGATGCACCGGTAAATCAAGGAAAAAATAACGATTTCATGTCTTTTAACTGACGTGAAACAGGAAATTACCAATCATCGGATTAGAATCCGTACATGTAAACCAAAGAACGTTTCCGAAGCACTTCTTCGGATTCACGGTGTGTGTTTCGCTGTTCAAAACTCTTATCTTGGTACTTTAAATTTTCAGAATTCTTGTTTTTCAAGGGCTTCTCCCGTTGGCTTTTCGAAACGAAGCCTTGCGGCCTGGTCTTAAGTGCTTTTTTCGAGTTCGACATTCGGGGAATTGTTGCTATTTCAGGGAACACCAAAAGACAGGAATGACCACAAATCAAATTGTCAAGGTCTTGTCCAGCATCTATACTTGAATTAGTCAAGGTCTTAAGCGAATTTTCATCTGGTCCAGAAAAAAAAAAATGGGTCAGCAAGGGCCGATTCGTTGCTATATATGGTTAGCTACAAAAAGCAGAAGAAAGGCAACATCATGTCTATATAGATCTTGGCGCCTAAGCATTAATCTCCGTTCTAATTCAGCACTGAGTGCTTAAAACATTTAAGGACTGAATGCTTAAGAATTTGACACATCCAAACCTAATTTGACAGATTTTAAAGATATTGTGGATCAAATCATCATTTATTTCTTTACTACGGTACTGGGATAATCAGAATTGTCCCAGACTTTAGTGTATTTATAGAACGGTACATTCTACAAATAGTAAAAAAATAAAAAAACATATTTATTTTATGATATCTAATGTAGGCTCCAATAATGTATATTATTATAAATAAAAATCAAGTACAAAAATTGGCGATAAACGAAATGGTCGAAAAACTTCTTCAAGCCAACTCTGACCACTTAAAGCATGAATAGCTTTAAGTAGAAGAACACCTAGATCTGTAGACCGTTTATAAACCAGACTTAGCGCTACTGAGGGGAAGACCTAGCCCACTACTAGGAAACAGATTTCTGCATGCTGACGTTACTAAACGCGACTAGTACCGTCACTGGAAAAATACATGCCTAGATTTACCGAAGCCTACTAAACTGAGCCATTACTGACTGCTGAGATTGGACGAAATGCGGCAACGTAAATTGACAACTTTAGTCGGGTTTCCAAATGATCTAAAGAGCACGATTGAAATAAAGAAGAACGGTTTCTCATGACATCTGTTATCGCCAGAAACTTAAAATATAAAATGTTGTGACCATGTAAAAAAAAAATGCGTTAAACACTGCTAGATAATTGTGGGCTGAATTATCTACTTGTGGAGGATTTGGCCGATCAGTGAAAGTGACTTGGATATACTACTACTACTAATACTATACCCATCTCGACAACCATGGGCCGTGCCCCATAGGGCGCTGAGTATTGTTCTAAAACTACAAATCCAAAATTCAGCGAAAAGCGGAAATCGGTAGGCCTCTTGTCTTTACCAGCTATGAATCAAGAACTAGGGCTAAGAAGACATAGAAACCCAGGGTTGGTCACCAAGAACCAGGTGTACGAGTTATTTCAGGATACTTTCGGTTACTTAGGGATACTTTGGATTACATTGCATTGGGTTACTTTGGGTTAGATTAGGTTACATTGGGTTACTTTGAGATACTTTTGGGTTACTTTCCAGGGTGTACGAAGTTACTTTTGGTGACCAACCCTGGATAGAAATGTTTTCCTCCGAAGTCGGTAGTTGGCCGCATTCACCGGAATCTGGGAAAACGGGAAATCTGTTGATTCTAATAAAGTGATTGAAGTTTTCTGTTCCAACTATTGATTCTAGTCGGTGGTTGCGTATTACCAAAAATATTCGTTCTTTCCGACCCCAGACGGTTTCCGATTTTTTACTAAAAATTCAACTGGGTTATTCGAAATTTTTTGGTAACAGGGGGAAACAGTCGGAAAGCTCTTGGCAAGCTATGCTCTTCCTCCTGTGACCATTCTATTCTTTTTCTATCTGTTGTTTCTCCAGTTTTAAAGACAAATGATATTAAAGCTATGCGATCCTCTTACTTTCGTTTTTTTTTATTTCTTCTTTTTCTCCCTCCTTGGCAAAGAAATTCTAAAATTATTAGTAAGTACTCGCTACCGGATATCACGGAGAAATTGTCTGTTCTCCACAGAAACTGCGTACGCGGGTCTGTCGCCCTCTCATGGGCTAATTCGTCTGTTTGACTCTTACGTAGATTTTGCTTGTATGTGTTGTGTTTTCCTCAATTATGTCTTCATATTTTCTTTTGTACTACACTGTTTTCGTCTTGTACGGTTTGTGGGTTCAAAATAAATTGTTATTATTATTATATCTTTCCCCAGCTGTTCATTTTGGGATAGGGATAATAAGGTTGGATCCATCTGCCTGCTTCGTTTTGTTAAAGGGTAAAATGTGCGATTCGAATCTGATGCAAACCGGTAATTTCGGAAAGAACATCCTTCGAACATCCAAACTTATACGGTGGTGCATACAGAGATATTGAATATGCTGGATCAGGAGATGGTCCATGAGAATGGATCACTCCGATTCAGGGGCGGATCCAGGGGGGGGGGGGGGCGAGGGGGGCGATCGCCCCCCCTAGACGGGCTGTAATTTTTTTGTTTTGTTTGCTGCACTTACGGAAGTCTGCATTAATGCATGTTCTAACTACTGTAAATAGACTCTAGAACCTTTTACACTACGTTCAACCCACAGCTTTTCCTCTGCCAAGCTAGCCTCGACTGTTTCTCACCTCATAGCTCGCTCATAGCATAGCAACAGTTCACCCGGTGAATTTTAGCTAGATTCGAGACGCAACGCAACCGGACCTGGTAAAAACAAACATTTCGTTCCAGTGTATAGTGAAATTTGAACATCCGTCACGAGGACTTTCGTCGTTTAAGCGACATTAATGTCGGAAAACACGGACAAAAGACGCTTGACAGACAGGTTTGCGAACAGTGGAGCCAGGAAGCTTGAATTTTTCTTGTAAACAGTTGTAAGTTGATCAAGTACAGTTTTTGTAAGCATTAATGTAATTTATGAAAACCACATTTCCATTAAATAAGAGACCGACAGGGACACTTAAAACACGAAAAAAAATCAGCCTTGTGGCCGAAAAAAAGGCCACTACTCCCACTCTTTTCGGTAAGAATCGCCCCCCCTAGAACGAAAGGCTGGATCCGCCCCTTCTCCGATTGTAATGTAGGCTAAAACGGAAATTAAAGACAGAAAGATATTACTACTAAGGGGTTGATTTGGGACAAATAACATTGGTACCGAGGCGACCCGAAATCTATAAGAACCGCTGATGAAGAAGTAAATAATTATTTTTTGTTCATCCCCTAAACAATGTTGGTCAGGTTACTGCCATGCTAACCCTTTGTTCACGAAAGGCAAAAGATAAGATCAGGGACCAACCTAGCGCAGACTTTCAAAATTAGTGGAAGTATTTGCGGCACCATTGTCGTTACATCACTTGCGGAAAGAGTTCCAGTTCTCCAGGGCCCAATTAGGATGCGGCAGACCAATAAACGAAATGGGGAAAAACAATTTCAAAGCGATAAAAATAATAAAACCTGCCACGCGAACGTCATTCTGTTTAGAGGGCAATTATCGCGTCACACCGGTTTCCCGAATTTGTTAGCTATCACAAAATGTCGGCGGATGGTTTACGCGGGGAACAGCTTACGGTGAATTAATGAATTCAACTTATTAACCGATATTTGACATTGCAAAATACAGAACAGGAAAAGAAAAAACACAAAAGAAACCGTGAAAAATGAATTATACTAAAAAGAAAACTAAAAAAAAAGCTTATAGCACCATCGCACCGTACAGGAAATTAAGTGAACGACCATGAAGGAGATACGATTTTGAACACCTGTGTATGGGGGCCTAGCGCTAAGTCTTTCGCTAATCAACGAGTAGCCTATCTACACAAATGGAATTCACCAATTGTATTGTTCAGTTTAAACTTTGCTGACTATTTCTTTTCTTTTTCACTCTTTAGACTGTTATTCAACGTAATGTGATTTATAATTTATAAATGTTTCAATATATTTCATTTGTAGCTTTGAAATACCGCAAGCTTAAGTCATGTTATGAACTCATTCCACGAGTTTCTAGTCCACGGCGGTAGGCCTAAGAAACTGAGTGCTTGCAATTATGGCGCAGAAGGTGAAACAAGTTGGCATAGGACTCAATACTGCAGCTCTCACGGTCTTCTTCGTGAAAAAAGAAAAAGTCACTGAGCGTCTCACAGCAGGTTTTGCAGCGCTTGTCTTTAGTTCCCCCTTTGCGGGTTTGTGCAGATTTTCGTGAGATGACGACCGCCTTATCTATCGACGGTTCTTTTCGGTTATCAGTGGTAGACATTTCGGATGATTTTCGTTACTGCCAAGAACCCCTCTTGGAAAATCAAGAGTTCAACATAGGAGTAGCTTACAATATCATTGAAACCCAGAAACCTACAGCACCGTGACCCTTTGGCTACCATCTAACCCTGGTCATCAAGCACGAGCAACCAACTTTAAAGCCCTACTAATGCGATGAAGGGGAGATCCCTTGGTTCAAAACTAATTTCTCGCATTCATATTTATATTTGTGCTACCAACACGCAACTAGCCGGCAACTCAGATGCCACAAAATTAATTCCATACCTACGGTACTCTACCTACGATTACAGGGTGAGACATGTTAATCTACCTTCATTGGAGTTCCGTCGGGATCGTAACGAGATTCTGGAAACTTACAGAGTTCTCCACTCGGTAGATGATTTGGACAAAAAACAGTTTTTTGAGTTCAGTTCATATCAGTCAACCCGTCAACATTCTTGAGGCTATACCCACCAAAAATAAATCGGAAAACTGGTTAACGTTCATTTTGTTACCGTGCATGCCAGGCATGGAATGGTTTATCTCAGAAGACCGTCTCCCAACCAAATTTACTTTCATTCAAGCAACATCTTGCTGGTACAACATTCAGCCATAGTGCATATATGAACCCTTTTTAGTTTCTATTTTGTTGTATGTTTATAAGTGTATAGTGCAGTGTTGAAAAATTTAGTAAAAGTTTATGTGCTGGTAGAGAGAGAAGCTTCGGCTTGACGTCTTTTTCTATTAATAAATAAATAAATAAGTTAGTGGCATTGAGGTTTTCGAAAATTCGCATCCAAACTTTGCATCTAACTCGGGTGAGTTCTGGTCTCAACTCAGTGGCATGTGATATACAGGACCGGATATAGAGATCCAGAGCCCTTGGGCAGTTAACACAGTGGGCGCTCCATTTCTGGTGGTTTACCACCAGTAAACCAATCTCCACTTTTATTTTTCATTTTACTTCTTTTTTACTTTGACTTTCGAAAATAGACAAACAGACTTGGAAAATTTGTTTGGCTCCAGTGGAGAAGTTCGCCACTGGATATTCAAATCGAATTTTTTTTCCTGGTTTAGTTTGTTTTTGGAGACGTGATTTTAGAGGGTATATTTTTTTTTTGGGGGGGTGAGCGGGTGACCAAGAACGATTTTTTCTTATTTTTGTATTTATTGTAGTGTTATGTAGATTAATCGGAGGCGTCATTAGGGGGGGGGGGGGGCGGCGGCTGGTCCCCCTGGCCTTTCAAGGGGGCCCAGAGCTACCCAGGAAAAACTGAAAAATAGCCCGATAAAATCATTTTTTCATCAGAATTGTGACATCTGGTTGCGCCATATCAGTTGACCATGAGCACTCATGAAAATTTAACCCTTTTTAGTCCGAGATAATGACCCACTATTCGAGGGTCGAATGTCTTCAAGGCTCATTTGAGCCTCGGCTTGAGCCCGAGTCAGTTCGGTTGCGTGTCTGATCGTTGAACATGAAGAAAGTTATATCTTTGTAACATGGCGTTGAGTATCACTTTATGATTTTTTCATGGATAACTGGGTCCCCCTTAGGAATTCAAGTGGGGGCATAGCCCGAAGGAGAAAAAAAACAAGAGTGGGAAGGGGAGAGGTTGAGCAAACACCCAGTGCCTTTTCCACCAGCCCCAGCTTGTTTATTTCGTAAAACGGTAAGACAAGTTTTAAATCGATGTTTAACGTGGGTTGCAGCAAATGCTACTCTGTTTCAATTTTGTTTCTGACGGTCATTTTGTTTGGAAAGGGTCGAGTTAAAGCACCGAACACCGTCCTGTACCAGTTTTCAGTTAAATGACTCACAATGTTCGAAATGTGTCGTGACCAAACACTATGAGCCGATCTATGATAGGTGGCCCTTGCTTTCATCTGTGACCCCAAAAACACTCTGATCATAAGGGGTTAAACAAATTTTGCCTGCGGCGCCTTTTGTAGTACGCTATGTTTACTTTCAAATTTGGGCTTACAGTTTTGGGGATGGGCCATGTTAAAACCTTAATTTGTTCGGAAGCAGTTAAATTTTGTTAGAAAACATTCAGATTGCGGCGCTCATCGGCATTTTGTTACTACACAGTCATTAGAAACTGCTGCGGGAGCTTTGCAGGACCTTTACCTATCACAGATTGGTTTCTTAAAATTCGTTTCGTTTTTCGGATGTGGTGCAGTACGTTTCTTGTTTACTGTTTCTAAACCGTTTAACTCTTCAGCCGTGCTAGATTTCCGACAAGTACGTTTCCACCCAACTTCCGCCAAAGCAGTTCAAACCACACGTGCGGCATGGGGCCTCAAAAGGTGCCCAGGACGCCGCCGCTGCCCCCCCCCCCCCTTAGGGTTCAGCGAAATGACGCTTCTGAGGTTAATTTGTCAAAGGGGATTTGCGAAACCTCTTAACGAGTGTAGACTTTTGGAGAGTGTTGTAGTTGCTAGTATTTTTCTAGTAAACCCCATAACTAATCTAAAGAAACAAACAAATAGTAAGTAGTCGGTTTTCTGTCATATGAAACATAGCAGTGCCCCTTTTTAAATAACTGGTATATCATCAGTATTACATTCTTGCAACAAATCGCATTGCTACACGAAGAGGCTTATCTAGGTATCGAGCAGTTGCGGAGTATGATCCACACGAAGAGGTGAAATAATAACATAACTATAACAATTATTTATTAATTATTAAGTTAATAAAAATATTATTATTAAATTAAAACTACAAATAATTATATAGTGTTTATTGACTTCCTAAACTTATTATTACTTATTTGATAAAAATAATAACTAGACTATATAAGAAGCATAATAATTGAATAATAATTTACCTTCACTGGAGGAAGGAGACCGTGCTCGAACATCCTGCTGCGATTCCACAATCCGATGGTGGCTCCACAAGCTTGCCAGGTTGTGCAATCCATACCACGACTTATCCGGCGGCGGGTATTCTGGAACCGGGGCAACGGATGGAATGCCACCGGAAAGTGCATCTGCTCCGTAGAACTGGGAGAAGAAATGAGGTCGGAGGAGGTTGAGGGCGTTGATATGAGACATCAGGCCCATCCTGGAAGAAGGTAAATCGTTAAAACTGAGGGGCTAGACTTTGCCTACTTTCAACATTTCACGGTTTCCAAGCAATCCCGGAGTTTATTTCTCTGGACCGGAAACTGAGCAACGAAGTACTTGCTACTCCCTAAAAGGGTACTCCTTAAAGGTATCCACACACGGTCGCAAATTCGACACATCGCGTGCAGTTGACATAGTGACGCGATTTTCGGATGTAAATCTTATCCATCTTGTCCGTGTTGCACGTAGCTTAACCCCTATACCTAAACTAATGTCTGGCAAACAAACTTTCTTTTTAGATATACTTTAAATAGAGTCGTTAACTCATAATGGTTAACAAAATTTCGCTAAAATGGTTAAAACAGCGTCACAAGAAGTAACATTCCAGAAACTGTGGCGAGTACAATGTCGCGTCTGCCGTCGGGCTAGAAATCGCAAGGACAGGGGTCAAAATGGGCATCGAAAAGTCCCGTGCAGAGGCAAACAGGCCCTTACGAATCGCCATTACTTTGTCGTAGAGCAAATAATCAAAATTTTATTCCAGTAATCACAGCAAGGGACAGGGGAGACAAACATTTGGTGAACGGTGTTTGTGAAGATACGTAAATCTTTCTGGCTTGCACTTCTGTTGTCTACTGTTTGCATTACTCAGAGCAAAATTCTGACTTCGAATTCCGAGCAAGCTTTCTCACTTCGCTACAAGATCTACCGCCTCCCTATGTTAGTTCTTACTTCTATCGGATAAAGCGTACTATTATAATTGCTACGGAGGTTGGGATAATATCTTATTGAATCCCGTGTTCAAAGGCGATGCTTTTGCGATACCGGCAAACATTAACAAATTACTTTATTTTGACTATGACCTTGCTCTGAGTGCAGTTAATAAGGTTAAATGATTGATTTACCTTGCCATAAGCTGTGGATCCGTTTCATATCCGTGTGGAAATCCTCCCGAGTTCAAAAGCTGCGCTGCCGCAGTCGACTGCTGAAGCATTGCAACCCACGGGTTATGCTCAACCTCTACCCTTTTCTCTTCTTTCGCATCCGAGTTTCCAAGAAGGCTTGAAATCGAAAAAGGGTTCGGCCGGGGTTTGTCTGGAAGGACACCCCCCGCCGGAGACGACTTTTCCGGTAGACCCACTTTCTCGATTTCTTTGCAATTCTCCGGCTGCTCAGAAAGCAACTTGGCCATCATTTTGAGAACTTATTGCAGAGAACGAATTCACCAACTGTCCGACAAACACCCTTGGCTGGACTTGTTACACTGTTAGACTGAGGTATGAATAATGTGGCAGAAGCTGAATTGTTGATAAATTTTCCGGCACAAGCTCACTCATCAAGTTCCAGCAATCAAGTGGCAATTGCTATTAGGCCCGGGCCCTGCTTCAGATCGGGACAAATTTTCGGTAAGCGTAGAAAACCGATCGGCGTGTAATCGATTCTAACACACCCTTGCGCAGCTCTCTTTCCATTCGCTGACTGTGATAATCGAGGGAGGAGCGAGTATCTATTAAGGGGACACAAATCTTTTGCGCGGCTCGGATTGTTATTTTTCGGATGACTAATTGGCTCTCGCTTTGCCGATAATTAAATATAATTTAGAAATATCATCAGCTTTGCCCCGTCGAGAAAGATGGGACTAATTACCAAATGGAGGATTAGTCGCAAAAGAATCGCTATCTGATATTGATGCGCTCGGGAGATTGATGATAACAAGATGCAGGTTGACAGAGAGCGGATGGATCGCTAATTAAGATTTTTGAAAAGATGAAAAATACCTGCACGATGTTCCCCTGCAATACTTACAAACCTCGTTACAAACACCGTTGCTAAGGTTCACTATTATCAATATAGCGTGTTGGCGGTCACCAATCCTATGGTTATAATTGGGGACCAGCCTTATAAGCTTGCATATTGGTTGTCCATGTGAAAAAGAAATTAAACAAGGTTTCGAAGGGGTTCCAAGGGGGAATGTTTCTTGTAGGCTACTTCTTCATCCAGACAATTGATTCTGGTGAATTCCAGTGAAATTTAATACCAATTTTTTATACAAAGGTTACAAAGAGAGTATGAAAAAAAAAAAGAAAAAAGACAAGAACACACAACCTGTAACACATAGATTTTGATACTCTTATTTACACATGGGGTAACGCCCGAACATAGCCCTATGGCGATCATCAAGCCAACGAATAAAACGTGCAATTCGCTAAGATAGCTACTTCAATAAATGGACCGACATTATACTTTTTCGGCAATCCACAATTACGGGCACACCGAGGTAGTCCTAGAAGAAATTTGCAATACCTATAAAATGTGGAACGAATGCATTTTTTAGATCCCAAAACGTAAGTGGAAGGATACCTATGACCGAGACCTATGACATCGCAAAAGCTGTAGGTATGTCCGTCTGTCTTTGAGCACGGTAGCTCTCGAAGGAAATGAGATATTTTGCGAGATTTTGATGAAACTTGGTGTGAGAATTCTTTGGCTCAAGGGTAAGGTCAGGTTCGTAGATGGTCTCTGTAGCCCTATATTTAGGGGTGGGAGAGGGGCTTCCAATTTAAGGGGCAAACAAAATATTTTTAAAAGCTATTGAGATAGTTGATTTAGAGGTAAGGAGACATGCTGAATCCGAATATGAAAGTTATTTTCTTGCCGGAAAAGTAGTTCACCAGGAATCCGCCAAAACCGGACACACAATTTGTCGACCAGTTTTCGGCTATAGCAGTACATGCCCCTTTATTCACAAACTAGTACAGCTCTATGTGTGGATGCCGGCATTAATTTGTTTATTCTATGTGACGTCGGAGAGATCTAGTGTAATCGATGGTCGAAGGGGTTGATATATAATGTTCAAACGAGGAAATATGTTGTTGAAGCGAGGATGTTGTTCGATGTGGATTCACTGGTAAATTACGGTCTAGTTCGTAAATGGGTCCTTTAGTCATATCTTTAGAGGCAAAGGATGGGTTTGGAATTTACGGTAAAAACATGTATGTTTTATAAACTAATAACATACTCATTGAGATGGGTAAGGTGGTCCGCTGAATCCATATGTGAACTTAGATTTCTTGCTAGACGAAAGGTTCATCACGAATTCGGCTGCACTGGAGATTTGGTTAAAGCTCAAAGCTGTTTCTGAAATCGATTAGAGATTCGGTATCGGGGCAAGGAGATATAAGTAAGTAAGTAAGTAAGTAATTTATTTATGACCCGCCATTTTGAAAAGGCGGAGTAAATGAAGAAAATAAACAATATAAACAAAATACATAAACACACAGAAAAAGACACTTTATTTCAACCTTCGGTCAGGAAGCAGTGGACGATGTCGTGCGCTGGTTGGTTCCTGTTGTCCATGATTTTTTGAAGCGATAAAGAAACATGCTGAATTCATATTTTAACATTATTTTAACAGTAAAAATATTCAAGGAATCTGACGAAGACTGAATGGCGAAGACATGACGCAATTGTTTGAATCAAATGTTAGATTTAGTGACCTGAATGACGACAGCGCTAGTATGTGCGGCCTACGTAAGAAATCAAATTCTGCAAACATGTATTTCCAAGTTAATCTGGTCGGGTCCCCGATATGCCTGCCAAGTGGTATCGTCCTGGAAGCGCTTCATGAGATTTTCGGTTCCCCCCTTTAGCTCCCCCCCCCCCACTTATCGGATCCGTCCGGAATTGAAACTGAACATCTGAGACAAATTGTTCCTGAAACTTGTCAAGTTTCATGCATGTCCGATTACCCGATCCAAAGTTATGCATGCTCCTAGCTTCCGGATTCCCCAGCCCTCCACACCCCTCACGATGGCCGGATCGGCGGAGTTTTCAAAAAAATGCTCAGATTCGAGTGAAACTCGATAGGTGGTAAGAGAAGATGCTTTAGATCAGTGGTTCCCAACAGGTGGTACGCGTACCCCAAGGGTACGATATTGGTTAATATTGGTTAATATCGTACGGAACCGATACGATAGTATTATATTATCCAATATAAGGAACCGATAATGGTTTATTCTATACCTTCAAAATCTCGCCTCACTCATTTTTGATTGCCGAAAGCCTAATATTACTAGCAGAGGAATCACCAGCCAAAATTTATCTGAAGGGGCAAGGTATTTTTACTGGCCAACAGGTCCTTTTTACTTTTTTTTTTTTTCAAGAAACTGCTTTTACGAAAAACCGCGGAGCTTCGCGCCGATTCTTTTCTTTTCTGGCCAACTTTTTTTGGGGGGAAGGTGTTGTCAACCCGTGCATGAGGCCTCTGATTACAAGCCCTAGTGACAGTCAGTGAAATAACGTTGATTTAAAAACAGCTAGCCTACTGCCGTAAAATCTGTTCCTGTGTCAAACAACATTGTTTCAAGAAGAATCTAAATCATTGCAAGTGATATTGTCATTCAGGTTGCGAATTAAGCAAACGAAAAAGTTTGCGATGCAGCTTGATGAAAGCACGGAGAACATCAAAACCAAACACAGACACAGGCTGACTGTAAAAAATATGCGGCTAACGACGTCGAGCCGAGATTTGACAAAGTTTTTGCTACAAGGCAGCCTCTAGTGATTGCCTCATTGATTTTGTCTATATTTTTTACACATGTATGCCTTATGATATTAACTATCATCTTTTTCACGTTCTGAAAAAGGGGGTACACAATCTTTTCGAACCTTGATTAGGGTTATGCGGTACGGAAAAGGTTGGGAACCGCTGCTTTAGATGATCGTTTCGGCCGCGGTAGGGGGAGTTGGAGGGAGGTACTGGAAATCGTGAGGCACGTCTGGCGATCAAACGAGTGGATTTTTTGAGCTGAAACTAGAAGTTAGTACAGTCAGTTGCCCCAGATGATCCGAGGCAATGTCGGAAACGCTCAGACGTGAGTGAAACTATCATATATCCTACTTATAGGTCCGGACCTCATTTTTGGAGTTTGTGACGTTCTCATCTACTTTCTTGTACCGCGCACTCGCAATAAGTGTCATCTGAGCTCGTAGCTCTTGTTTCTTCAATGAAACAAATTTCCGGTCTCTCACTGATGCAAACGAAGATCCAAATGTTAAAAAAATACGGTACAGAGAGGATAAATTTTTGAGAAAATGATTGATCATAAAGGAGAACAAGTGCGCAAACGCTCAAACGTGGAGTGTTAAGTAAAATGTGTATCACAACATTTCAAATTCCCAATAACCATACAAGTATCGAAATAATCTAATTCGAAATCATTCCACTTTAAAAGCTTTTCATGTAAACAAAATTCATCACACGCAGAAATCCAAGGAGATCCTGAAGGTCTTGCAAGAGCACTTTCAGTTTTAATACTGGATGTCTTGCCAGCCAGTCCGACCCTTTAACCTCTTTTCAATGAGCAAGGTAATAAGAAGTGCAATAAACCAAATCGTGGCCTCGATCGTGGCAGCCTAATACCCCATTCGTCACAACTTCATTAAGAACGGCATATCATGGATCATGTGACGAAACCGTCGAGTTTCCAACTTTTGCGTGGTCTTATTTGCTGCTGTTACACCAAGACCCACATCGCGTGGTCTTATTTGCTGCTGTTACACCAAGACCCACATCTATACACAAGTATTCAATAGCTGAACATAGACAAACTTAACTCATGGGAAATCTGGGACCAGCTGCCCATGAACGTAAAGGGTGGGAGAGGGTGGTTCAATTCCACATATCATCATCATCGTATTCCCAACCCTGAGGTATGAAGCCCAAGGAATTCATAGCCCTATCTCCAGTTCTTGTCAATTCAAAAAAGTTAAAAGATGGGCAACCTGGGCCCAATTGGGAGTGGACCCCGAACAATAAAAAAGAAACCCCAATGCTCACAAGCCTACCAAGTTTCAACTTGATATCGGTTGATTCCTTTCACGATTCACGAGCTTTACTCTTGGGCAATCTGGGCCCAGTTCCCCACGAACACAACCATGTGTGCGGGAGGTACAACTTTAAAAGTAATGTTTCAGCCCTACGATCTACAAGTACAAGGAGTTTCATCGTCTTATGTCCAGCTCTGGTCAAGTTATGAACATTATTCACTGAGCAATATGGGCCCAATTACTCCTGAACCGGGTGGGTACGGGAGTGGGTTCCCGAAAAGGCACAACTAGACCCCAATACTAACAAGTGTACCAAGTTTGAGCTTGATACCTACACTGGTTCACGATTTATGAGCTCCGCAAAAAACGGTGAAAACCGAAAGCTCTACAGCGCTCGCAAGAGTGAATTGTTCACGAATGAACACTGCATTAAAACAAGACCAAAGGTTTCGATGGGATCCCAAAAATGCAATATTCCAAGCAGACAATTGGGTCTTGTCTTTGCCAGTCCAGTCTTTGCCAGACTCCTTGAACGTTTTGCTGTTAAAATTCAGAAACAGGTTAAGGCCAAATACCTAATCATATGAGAAAAACAAGTTCATATATGGATTCAGCGCGTGCGTATACAAGTCATATTTATTTTGACGAAAACTTCCTGCCTTACTTCTGCCAATTTTCCGGTCTCGGAATTCCAGAACTACTTGTCCGGCGAAAAAAGAAAGCTAAAAAACGAATTCAGCAGGGAAAACACTGTATCGAACATCTATTCAACTTCAAATAAAAATTTAACTTATACAAAATTTTCCCGTTCCAGCCAGATTCCGGGCGAACTATATTTCCAGGTAGAAAATGGTTCTCATATATGGAAAATGATTTTCACATAGGTGTTCCGCATGTCTTCTTACCCCTAAACCGAACATCTAATCAACATCAAATAAAACTTTTACTTTCAACAAACTTTCCGGTTTTTGCCGGATTCCGGACGCGGAAAATATTTTTCATCGTCATGTTCTGAATGTCTTCTTACCCCATAATCGACTATCACATTAGCTGTTTAAAAATATTTTGTTTGCGCCCTTCATCTGAACCCCATCCCCCACCCCTAAATCTAGGGCTACAGGGCCCATCTACAACCTTGACTTTACCCTTGCCCTACAGAATCCTCACGCCAAGTTTCATCAAAATATCTCATTCACTTCGAGAGTTATCGTGCTAACAGACGGACGGACAGACGGACAACTTTTACGATGTCACAGGTGATTGCAATTACTTCTTCCGCTTCGAAAGATTTATCCTGAATTCAGGATCTTTGAGATTTCCGGGCTTAACAGGAATTTGCTAATATTTTTAACTGCAGTAAGAGACAGGCATTTTTGAGAAAACGCAACCATTATGGAGCATTATTTTAGCTATATGGATACGTTCTGCTTTTGTCCGAATTTGAACATCTAATCTAAAATCAAACTCATTTTTATTAAAAAATCGAAGAGATGCGGTTTATTTCTTTCGTTTGAATCGTCTGATGGTGTCTTCGTTTCGGATAGCAAAAAGGAACTTTGATCATCAGTTTGTCCACACAATTTTGGGATCACAAAAATGAGAACACTGAGAGTGAAACAGTACCCAGTGCTGCTTTTCCTTTAAATGTTGTTTTTCTACAAAATCTTTTTGTCTCAGTTTTTTGCCAAGAATTTTCAGTGTGACCTTTTAAGCAGAACCACACGATGGCTTTCCGTCCCTCTAGAAACTTAAGAACAAAGGCGTAGCCCCCTTTACTTACTAAACTGAAAGCCCGGCCACTATTTTATATTCACAATTTTTCGGTACAAAAAAAAGCAAATTAATTTGGAAGAGAGCTAGCGCCATTCACGTGCCACAAAACAATTAGCCAGAATATACTCCAGCAACTTCATTAACAGAGCTCTAATTAGGCAGATCAGGGACTTGTTTGCCTCCTTTTAACCTAATTATAAGCATTTTTGCTAAACACAGCTCGGGAATGCTCAGAGTTAGTTGGTTTTTGACGATTTCTAGGATCTTTCAGGTGAAGGGGATTCAGAACCACACCTAGTCTAATGGTCTGGACGACGGAGCCATTGTATGCTAAACTAGGTGAAATATGCAATTTGTGTGGGGGCGGTGCAACCCATTATGCTGATGAAGCTATAAAACAAGAAATAATCGCCAGGCTTCTAAGCTGTCCCGTTCACCGTTATGATAACATTGGCGTTACTTTATTTGAGACTTGGGTTTTATAAAACTAAAATTTGCTTTTATTTTGTACCTCAACTTGAAAACAAGACCAAAGGTTTCGATGGGATACCAAACACGGAATATTTGCTGAATATTTGCAGATTTCCCGTTTTCGCCAGATTCCGTAAGCATATTACAATTTATCCGGAATAACCGCTAGAAAATGTAACAAAAAATGATACCGTACTGATACAATTTCGCAGAGAGCTTTAATTCAGTTGTAATTTTTGGTTCAGTGGTGCACAGTTTCTTTCCGTTTTACTATTGGATTCGACGTTTTGGTCCCTAAATTTGAAGTTAAATTACTAGTGGTGCTATTGTAGTTGTACTCTTAATTCAGAATTAAATGCATGCTATGCTGATTTTTTGGTCTGTAGTTTCACTTCTCTTTTCTGTATATACTCCACGGTATAATGTTTATTAACTTGCGCTAACGAACTTCAATAATTTTTTCACTGCTTCGCCAGAAAAGAGAATTTGATGTTCTACGAAAAGCTTATTCTGTTCACTAGCGGTCAAAGAGTCGACCCGGGCACCTACTTCTGGTGAGAACCGATGCAATCCGGCCGGATTATAGTTGTCTTTGGAACAAACCGACAAGCTTACGCAAATTATACCTCATCTGGCGGTAGGGGGTCTCTGCGGTTGCTTGGGTGCGCAACAGCTAAACCCCCATGAAAATCCCTTTAACAACACCATTAGATCATCCTATTATGAGCCGTTGGATGTAGTTCTTAGGGTACAATCTGTTTAGCTTTCATGCATGACCTGTTCGTGTATGTGTCGCGAAGGGGCGGGGACGCCTGGAGGACCAGGTCGTATGATTGTCCGAAATTACTGAGTGAAAAATAGTCCGAAGCCAAAATATCATGTACCACGTTCTAACGTCTCGTCCAGCAGTTTGATATATTCTTTCTAAACTGGCGTGTTAAAAATCCGCACGATCGGTTTATCTGTCTTAAATCTTCCTTAGCAACAAGATGGTCTTGTAAATATTATCACGAACAAATATAATGATAAAGGAAAACAACACGTTAAAGATTGGTCTATCGAAACTACACCTTTCCGCAATTAGGGGGTTTTCTGGTATCAGTTTTCTGGAAAACTGGATACCAGGATCTGGACCCCGCATCATGGGCAACCGTGTTCACTTTTGGTAAACGGCACTAAGACGTGGGGTTAGGGACTCGATACGCTCGTCTGGTTTATAAAACCAAATGTATAATATTTATTTGTTAAAATGACTGCGGGCCCTTTTCTGCTCAGGTTCCGTAGCCCGATTTTCGGGTCGTCCATTTTTTCTGTTATTTTTTTCTTTCTTTTCTTTATACTCCATCTCCTGCTTTTGTAGCTATGCGGTGGCACGCGTGCATGCTGATTTAGTACGAAGTTACATACCAGATAAGGTACTCATGTTATTACGAAACAGTCCATATATACACTCTTACTGCAAGACAACGTACACCAAGGGGGAAGAATTTCCAAGCCCCTGCGTACAGACAGACTTCATAACCTGGGAATCAACACCAACGGTAAATCCCACATTACCAGTCCACTTTTAACCAAAAAAGCCCCAGCACGCGACATGAAGAAAAGAAGTGGATCCAATTACATCAACAACCCACTCAATCCCCCCTCACACAGCCTCCGGACAGAGGAATCCCCTGTCATCGATGAGGATGGAGTGTTATCTGAAACTCTTTCCCAGGTAACCGCTTTCAAGAGGGTATTTACGGCAAATAGGGCATTAACAGCCGGTAGCCCAGCAAAGAAAGTGGCTATAACGGATTAGACAAGGGGTCATTTTCTTAGTGATAGTGGAGTCTTTCGGACGAGCTGAGAAGTAGCCTTTTAGCCTCACCCGACAAGCATCAAAAGAGAGCGCGGATGAAGGGGCTGGCTCGAAATATTACGAATGTGGGTGTTTCAGATCATACTTTCAACTGAAGGGTTTTAAAAGTCACTTTGAGATGTATGGGAGACAGGGCAGGGCTACATTAGAATCGGTTTACACGAAAAATTCAACCGTGGCGTACCCAGGGTGAAGTAAGGTACTTTGTTATAATGGAAATGTGACAATATCCTATATGACTCTGAAACACGCCAATGATCCTAGCGAAGAACGAGAAACGTCACCCAAACGAATTCTCAAAACTGACTCACTTCCTATGTAAACCAATCAACAACATTTATTGTGGTGGTGTTTCTGGCCGTCCGCTCGACACACAGCGATTCTTTTCATCGGCGCGAAGAGTCAAGGCGAGTCTTCACTTTCCAGAATCTGGGTTCCCAGATTTTACGAAAAAAAAATTTAATTTCTTCTGCGATACTTAAAAATTCCGGGGATCTGGAAGTTCAAAAGCCCCTTTTTCTGGATTAGATTGATATACGTTTGGACCAGTTCATATTCCAGATGCAATTTACAGAAGACGTCAAAGAATAATCTGGAAGCCCAGATTCCGGAAGGCCGGGAGGTGAAGACCGGACTTTTGAGCCAGGCTTCCAGTGGCACAGAACAAAGACGGGATAAAGAGGTTTCAGCCCACGAAAGTAAACGAGATGTAAGGTGTACTGAAAGGCGAGACGAAATAGGAAGTATAACGGTAGGTCGAGGGCAGGCAGGCTACTCCTTGGTCCAAGAAGAAAGTGTATGGTTGAAACTGATGCGAGCACTCGTCGGTGTTGCCCGTTGTGTGCACGGTAAGCCGAATAAAAAAGTTCAACCTTTGATGTTTATCTGTAAAGGCTCGTCCAGGTGGTAAGGTGAGCTTTTCAGAGCGCCTTTGAGAAGCGAAACTGGGTAGAATCTGACAAATTGTCTCCACACTGCCAGAAGTTTCATAACAGATTGCGCATAACACTTTCAAGAATAACACCTTTTCACTTAGACATAAAATGTTATGACCAATTAAGTTTATACTATTTCGCGCCTAGATCTCCAACAACACCTTCAATAGGTAAAAAATACTACACTGTCAGAAGTTACATAACGACAATAGAAGGATGCGCGGTTTCAATAGATAACACGTTGGGATGTTATCTGTTATGTTTCTTTCGTTCCCGTTAGTATTTTTACCAATTGAAGGTGTTGTTGGAGATCTAGGCACGAAATAGTGTTAACTTAATTGGTCATAACACTCTATTTTTAAGTGAAAAGGTGTTATTCTTGAAAGTGTTATACGCTATCTGTTATGAAACTTCTGACAGTGCAGGCGCAGACACAATTTTTCATACCAAGTTTCCAATGATGATTGTAAGATTTATTTGTTGCGTTCAGCAATTTATTCTCACTACGATGATTATTTTCTTGCATCAGACTAGCTATCTCTACGGATAGTATTCTGACTCAAGGTTGTTTGATAATAGCTAGGAGCTGATGAGACTTGGTTGAGATCAGCTCGAGTCCTTGAAAGACAAATAATTGCGATTTTACATTTCTCCAGTACCAGGTCGCGGCGATGAGAAACCACTGACTGAAGTCGAATATCATTGGCCTACTGGACAATTCTCAAAAATATTTTGGTGAAATGATGAGAGGAACAGTTCGAACTTTCTTCTTTATTCTAATTCAATTTCTTTGGGCGGGGAAATGCAAACAAAACATAGCTACATGAATGAATGAATTGATGATGTGCTAATGGAACTGGTGAATCTTGTCGCAAATTAACCCAACAAATTCACATACATACTAAGTCGGCTAGAATAGAAGAAATAGCAACCAAGACATCCGTCTATTCCCCCCTCCCCTCACGTCTTCCGTGCGTTGGTCCGAGAAGAACACTGGCAACTAGTTTTCTCCACATCCTGACAAATCTTCTGCCTAATTTTTACATAGTTTCATCCCATCATTTATTTCTGGTCATATGTATTAGTTATATTTCGTGTCTGTGTATTTCGTAAATAATTTATTCCTTTTCTAGCTTTAAACTATTTGGAAAATAAACTTGACTGATTGATTGACCCAAGAGCTCGAATACAAAGTTCAGGACCACACATATCAAGCAAGAAGGTGCTGCCACCTAATCTAATCAGAAGCTACTTCGACTTTGTTTCTTTTTACAAAAGAAAGACTAAATAAAGTTTTGACAGCGAGTCGAGGGGGCAGGCAGGTGGGGCTCTCTTCCGGTTGAAAAGCGATTCGGTTTCCCCTAGACAAAAATCTAACCACTAGTATCAGATTAAGAGACAACTTCATTGTATCGACATCATACAGATACACGATGCCCTCTAATGCTTATTAGTCTTGATATAATGGCCCTCAAAGCCACTAGACTTTTAGTTGGGGGTTTGGATACAATCGAGCCGCGTGCGACCATTACGGATAGATGTCTGATGGATCTTTTGTAAGGTTTCAATCAGACGGAAATAGGTGGATAATTAGAGGGTCGGAAATCTTAGAATTCACGTAATACGGTTATGAGACATGACAGTCGCAAATTTGTCGTCAAATCTCGGATTGTTGGTGAATATTTGTTAAAAGGCGGCATTAAGAAATTGTCCTGTCCTGTTCAACATGACCAGATATCAGGAATGACGGGCATTGCGCAACAGTTGGTTCAGACATCCTAAGGGGGAAAAATATTGTTGGAAAAGGCAAGGAGAAAGCATCTATGAACCAGTTACCACGGTCGAACCGTAGTATCTGAATATCAGATACCACGGATATTGGCCAGATACCACGATAACTGCAAAAACGCCTCTTGACCGTGGTATTGGATACCATGGTATCTACAAAAACGCAACTAATAACACAATGTTTAGCGCGTCATTCGGATACACGTCGAAACTCTGGGTGGCGGTTAATACCCAGTGCCGAAAATACCGGCGGCGCTAAAATTCTGATACAACTTAAACGCTAAAATTATAATTATCAACAAAACAAGGCAAGGATGATATCATGCAAAATGACAAATTCATCTCTTCCACAATGGATGTGAGAATGTTTTCATGTGTTTGTATTATGCTTTCCTAGGTTTCCCAATTACAGCAACAACCTGGATGATTCCACGCCTCTTACGAACAGAGCCGAACACTCTTTCATCCCCGTTGCTGTTTACAGGCTCGTTCAGTCCCATACAGCTTCTTCGATCGGACTCCGAGTGGGTACCTTTCCTGGAAATCTTCTGAAGCCAGTTGTTCCGAAATTGGACGATTCCAGAGCTCAGACCATTCGCTTTCCCGAAAATTCCGAGGAAAACCCAATTGGCCTTACGACTCTTAACGTAATTAGTTAAGGCTTTTGTGCAAGGGAAGAGCTATCCCCTTAGAGCCCTTTTAATAATATGATGGCTCCTTTGAAATCAGACGATTTTCAAGTGGGTTGAATGCTTGCCAGCGAGTAAAAGCTGGGACTTGATGCTATTCAGACAAATTTCGATATACCAGAGGATTATGAGATAGTGAATGGCGTTTATATTTCGACCTTCGGGGCATTCCAGGAATTAGATGGAATTGTACAATGGATGAATAAGAGTAAATGACAGGAGAGGCAGCACAGAAGGACAAAAGAAAGAGTGATATGATGCTTTCAGATTTACTAAGGGACAGTTGTCTGTAAATAATTCTTATTCTGTATAGGCATTTTCTCGGAAATAGGCCCTGTCGCTAAGATAAACTTTTAGTACAAATCATATATCGTGAGATATGTTAGTTTGGACGTTGACGACTTTGAGTTTTACCAAACAATATAGAGCGTGTTCCATCCTACTTACCGTAGTTACTACACATGACGTCACGCATGCTGGCTTTTTGCCGTCAAGGCTGGAACGATTTTTCTATATGCCAGCAGAATATCATGCCACGGGCGAATCCGACCAATCACGTTACAGAGATCCGTAGTTACTACGCTTACTACGCTCCCGAGCGTGGTATGCAAATAGTTACTATTTCGAGAAGGCTGAAACGGTCAGCGTAGTAACTTTTGGTGAGGCTGGAACGGAAATAGTGACTAATAGTAAATATTTGTAGAAGGGTGGAACACGCTCATACTGAAATCTAATTTAGAAAATGCATGAGAAGTAAGGAGCGCAAGCAAGCGTTTAAACTTTAAATATTCCTTCAGCACAAGCTGACTGCGAATTATATTTGTTGACGAATCAAATTCAGCTGACGTACCGTTTTGCACTATAAAATATGTTTAAGGTTTAACTTAAAAGTCAACTTATTTGTGTGGCAACAAAAATTCATGAAAGTGAAATGACTTTTCAGATACCACGATAACTGGCCAGATACCACGATAGCTGCAAAAACGCCTTTTGACCGCGGTATCAGATACCCCAATAACTCAAAAACGACTTTAGACCGTGGTCACGATAACTGCAAAAAACACTTTAGACCGTGGAATCAGGTATCAGAGACCCAGAAGGTCCGGGAAAAAATAATCGGGTAATTTTTTTTCAAATTCAACTGAACTTGATGGTTTTTATGGAGTCTACCGGCATCTACCGAAATCTTGCTCAAGGAATGTACCGGAACTTGTCTCAGGGAGTTTACTGGAGGATATGGATCAGGGGATCTACCGGACTTCGTCCCACGGAATCTACTAGAATTTCGCAATCTACCGGGATATTGCTTAGGGAATCTACCGGAATTTTGCTCAGAGAATCTCCGGAATTTTGCTCATGGAATCTACCGGAATTTTGCTCAGGGAATCTACTGAAGTCTTTCTCAAGTAATCAATCGGAACTTGTCTCGGGGAATTTACTAGAGGCTAGATCAGGGAATCTACCGTAATTGTGTTGCTTACCGGATAAGTATAGATTCACGACACACAACTTAAGGAAGTGATTCTTGCAGGCAGCATTGCGTACCGGAACATTCATCGAGTGATTCCGGTTATCGTCTAAGTTTCTGTAGCTTTCAAGGATTAGGCAACCTACTGAAATCCATCATTTCCAACTACAAATACTGTTCCAGGAATAATATCACGGTACCGTCTGTCTACTCCAGTTTCGACAGCTTTCTCGACTCCTTCACGGCGAAAAGTCGAGAAGAGTTCAAAGACGAGTAAGCCTTGTTCCGAAATGACCTCAAAAGTCGCCAGGAGAGCCTCTAAACAAAAAAATATTCGAATTTTCCGTTAACTGAAAGATGTCTTACCACTAGTGTCGAAATTGTTCAAGCTGACCAAGACAATCCCTGTTATCTCAGAAAAAGGGGAAAGACTTTTTATTAAGCTTAGTTTTGGTTATGGCCACTTTGCGTTCAACATTGGCTGACCAGTGTCTGTCACTAATCGTTTGTGAAACCGAACTAGTTGTCGAATGTGAAATTGGATGTGTTGTGAACAAATGGAAAACGCTCAAAACGCGACGAATAAATGTGCAGGGTGGGTTGAAGGTCAAAGACTTTTTAGTTTCAACCGACAATCTTAAAGTTTAACCGAATAGGTCTGAGGTCCAACACGTCTAGTAACATATCAGTTATTCACCTAAATATTCCTGAAAACCCGATAAAAATGCTCTACTTCGTTTCTCCTTTATCCAGGGAGAGTCGATTTCATAGAATGAACTTATTCTTTCGGATTTGTAATACCTCTATGTGCTTGTCCCTCTACGGTTGAAATATTCATCTACTAGAAATTTAAGCCATTGACAAAAAATAAAATAAAAATATCAGATTCATTGCAAGACATATCCTAAAATCATTTTCCTACTGTTCTACATGCGTAACTTCTCCGACGTCGCGTCTGTCGCCCTGGATACCATGGTATCTGCAAAAACGCAACTTATGTTTGCAGCACACATAAGCTACGGCGGATTCATGATACCTATGGGTGATCGGGAAACCGATACTGTACGAGGATCTGCCCTATCGTTGACACCAAGTCCGTAACATGCCCACAACCACAACGTTACCTAGAGCGTGTTCCACCCTTGTAACAATAGTTACTATTAGTTACTATTTCCGTTCCATCTTCACGAAAAGTTACTACGCTGACCGTTCCAACCTTGTCGGAATAGTAACTAATAGTTACTATTTGCTTACCATGCTCGGGAGCGTGGTAAGCGTAGTAACTACGCATCTCTGGAACGTGATTGGTCGGATTCGCCCCTGGCGTGAGATCCTGCTGGAAAATAGGAAAATCGTTCCAGCCTTGACGGCAAAAAGCCAGAATTCGTGACGTCATGCGTAGTAACTACGGTAAGTAGGATGGAACGCTCTCCTAATGACACTATAGCAGGATCGGGGATATACAAGTCAGTCAGTACATCAGATTTGACCATTCGTCTTCTCTATTTGGATCGGCGACATACAAGCAGAGGCATTATGAGGTGAAGGACGCACCTTAATGTCGTCGGCCAGTTGAAGCACCAAGTTTTTTAGCAAAACAGTCGATTCTTTCTTAAAAACAGTCGATTTTTTCCCTTAAACAGTCGTTTTTTCTCAGAAACAGTCGACTACTGCAAAAGAACGCTTCTGCATGCAAGTGTATATCGCATCTGACCTCAAATCTTATTTTGTATCTACACTTAAATGACCTGTCTTACCCTAATACTAACGCAACATACTTCCATAATCACTTCGTATATTTCTAAACCCGGTTTCGTACGGTAAATCCCTCTAACAAAACCACGCTGATTTCCTCACTTGCCGTGTTTTGCTACCTTCAATGTGTATCAAAGTGTCGACGGTTGTCTGCGAAAGTTTTTCCATCAGAAAAAACAGTTTTGTAAATTTTTCCCCTGTTTTTGCTGCAAGTCAATGGGTCTCGGAAAAGGCTTAAAACAGCCAAACCGTAGGTTATTTTTTGAAAGCACAGCCTAGTTATGAAGTATCCAAATATTTTAAAATACTGCAAGTTGAATAGTAAATAGTGCGAGGGGTTCTTCAAAGCCGCATACGCTACCACCAGAGAATATTTTCAACTTAATATCTTGATGAACTCTACGGTAAACAACGAACGTTGAAACCGAAGACTAAAAACGGCAAAAGCGGCCGAAGGATTGGATTGTTGACAAATGAATACTACTATTAGTTGCGTTTTTGTTCGACTTTTCACTCGACTTTTCGACGGCTTTTTACTTTTTTGGCGTTTTCGTAAAATGGTCCTAAGCACTCTTTGACAATTTCCCGTTTTCGTCAAAAAGCCAAACGCCGACTTTCGCCTTTTCCCTCGGCTTTTTGCAAAAAGGCAAACTTGGTAGGTGACCAAGTTACGCTCTCCTTTTGGCTTTTTGCTTCGCTACTTTAGCCAGTTTATCCCAAAATCCAATAAAAAAAGAATTTGATTCAAAGTGAAAGTCAGTTTTTCGAGACTGTCTCGGATTTTAAAGATGACAAATTTGAAGTGCAGGTAAAATACAAATAAAATCGTGTTTGTCAAAATAGCGTTTTCATCCGAGAAAAGTGAAAAGTCCTTAGTAGTAACGGCAACTTGCAAAAACGCGCGAATGTTAAAAAAGTCCTGAAAACGATAAAAAGCCAAAGCTGAAAAGGGAAAGGCAAAAGCCGAACAACAACGCAACTATTGTTTCGTTTTATTGATTTTCTTTTATGGAAGGGTCTGAACCATTCGATGTTTTTCTTCTCTCCGGTTCAAACCCTGAAATAATTGTAAGTGCAGAGTATAGTACTGTTAATGTTTATGTATTACATAAAGTAAGAATAAAAAAACCTTGAACCTTGAGCTACCTTCTGTTCCAGTTTTCTCCGGAATCCTACGCAAAAAAAGGCCTCTGTTCCCATTTCCCGAGTCAGTGGACTGTGTCAAATACTCAGTAATCTCGGGGAAGGGACAATAATGCATATACGATGCTCCCGCAATCTTCCCGATTATAAACTCCTAGCGCATAACAATGACAGAAGATTCCCCGATTGGGTCTGAACAATGGAGGAACCATTTGCATCTACTTTTGGTTGAGAGGGCGCTAAAAGCTGATGGCTCGGAAAATGTAAACTGCCTCGCCAAGAGTGGTTTTGAAATTCTTGTCGATTTCTGATTATCCGGTCCTGAACAAGAGACTTGAGGGAAATCAGCAGGGTCAAAAGGTCGATGGTAAGTGACGAAAGACTGAAAGAGGCAAACGAGAAAGGACAACAACCAGTTTTCGGGTTCACCTTTCCAGTTCACCTTTTAAATTTGGGCTGAAATATACGCTGTTTCTGCTCGAAACCAAATGTACGTCTATTTCGTGGTAATCTCTTTGCAAAACCTCCAGCAACCTTTCCCTTCTATTGCTAAAGTACCGGAAAAATAACAACCAACATAAATATTCCTTCAGCCCAAGCTGACTCCGAATCATATTTGATAGTGCAAAACAGATACGTCAGCTGAATTTTATTACAGCTAGCTATATTTCGGCCCTTCTTGGCAAGGGTCTTCTTCAGGCTCTAAGCCGCTCAAGTTGGAAAAACGAACTTCTGGGAAACAGGTCCGAGATATAGCTCTAATAAAATTCAACTGACGTGTCCCTTTTGCACTGTCAACCAACCGCAAATACATTAATTTCAGTGCGTAAGCGGCTAACCACTATAGTATAGATATTCCGTCGGCCCAAGCTGACTGCGAATCATGTTTGACGGTGCAAAACGGATAAGCCAGCTACATTTTATTAGAGCTATATTTCGGCCCTTCTTGGCAAGGGTCCTCTTCAGGCTCAAAGCGCTCAAGCTGGAAAATAAATTTGTGGAAAAACAATCAAAGATTCTTCCTTAAATATCTGCTTTTGTGAACTTCTTCTCTGAAAATTGGTTGGAGTTAAAGCTGGTGCTGCGATTACATTCTGGACTCGGCTACTGTTTTTGTTGTTCGATTGGATCGTCGAAAGGGTAGAGATTCTTTTGCATTTTGGTTTTAGAGTCATCTGTCTTTTCTTACTCTTTCCAGCTAAGATGGATACTTGTTGGCGGCATGTATGGGCGATTAGTTCCGTACTTCGGTGATAGATATTCCTTCGGCCCAAGCTGACTGCGAATCATATTTGACGGTGCAAAACGGATAAGCCAGCTACATTTTATTTGAGCTATATTTCGGCCCTTCTTGGCAAGGGTCCTCTTCAGGATCAAACCGCTCAAGCTGGAAAATAAACTTGTGGAAAAACAATCAAAGATTCTTCCTTAAATATCTGCTTTTGTGAACTTCTTCTCTGAAAATTGCCAAGAAGGGCCGAAATATAGCTCGAATAAAATGTAGCTGGCTTATCCGTTTTGCACCGTCAAAAATCACTATAGGATATTCAAACAATGCATACGGATACATCAGCTAGGATGCTTCGGCAGCGACATGTCAGTGGTATCAAAAGTAATTTCCACTAATAGGATATGTATAGTTGGTAGAAGCTTCAGATATTTATTGCAGATTTGTTAGTTCTCCAAAAGTTGTCCCTGAAGTTCGACAGCCTGACGAGGACCATTGCCAAGAACGGCAGATATATCGCTGCCAAAGCATCACAGCTGACGTATCCGTTGTATGCATTGTTTGAGAAAAAATAAGTAACGTTTTCTCGATCAAATTTTGTTTTATGACGAAGTGGGTGATTCACTGTTAAAGGACTCCTGAACAATGAAACCATACTTGAACAGACCACGGAGAATGCATTTACAGACACGGCCACAGAGAGCATTCTTCTTCTGAGCGTGACGTTTTCAAAATAGGGATGTTCATTTCTGGAGGTTTGCACATGCAGACTCCAAAACAAAAAGCGCAATTCATTCAAATCTTGTACAGCGCTGGCCGGGTCGTTTTGGAATTTCTTCTAGATATACGTTTGGGCTTAACTGGTTAAAAGATATTCAAGAATAAGGGTTGATTGGAGACATTTGTTCATTTCTAAAATTGTTCGGTGCTGGAATAAGGACAGATGCAAAATGGAGCAAAATCATAGCTTGGAAACACTATTTCGCATTTGGATTGGGTTTTCTGCAGGCAATGTTAACGGAAGTCATACAGATAGGGATGATACTTGGTACTCTTCATTCAGGTGTCCTTTAAGGGCTGATCAGACTGAGGTTGATTACGCATGTATTTTATCCTTGTTCCCTTCTGTAAGACGGATAAACTGGCTGAAAATATTCATGCTTTCGGTGCTTGATTTGTCGAAGTGCACGCTGAAAGCTTAAATATTTTTCAGCCAGTCTAATTCTTTAAACCTTTCTTTTGTACTTCCTTGGCTTCCATTACGCGAACATTTTTCCAATCGCTTTTCTGTGGTGAGCTGCCACAGAGTATTGGGACAAAATCAGAGAAAAAGCCATCAGATATAACACAATTCTACACGTCTTCCAAATTTTGCTAGATGGTACAAAATTTTGTTATATTTATTCACTTTACGTTTGACGTCATCATTGTTGTTGTTGTATTTATTCACTTTAAGTTTGACGTCATTTTATCTTGATACAATTATTTCTGTTCGAAAAATTCGAACTAGTCCGTGAATGGTTTGAACAAAAACTGAACTGAATTGAAAATAATAACCAACGCTGAGTTTTAAGTAAAATTTACGATCAGTACCAAATTTTTCATAGGCAACACTAAAAGTACTTAAAGCCAGCAGAAAGTAATTAAATTTTGTTCCGCAAAAAGGACGAGACAAGTAAAAGAAAAAAGTACAAAGATTAAAGCATTTAGAATACAAATATCGAAATTTTATCTTAGTGAACAATAGTAGCACAATTCAGGACAATAGTACTAACTTTCACTACAATGCTTAGCGTTATAAACTCATTGTCCTTCCTCCTCAAATACAGATAGCGTAGGCAGACCTTCAATAGCTTTCCTGGTCTAAGACCAGCCTAAGAACCTATCCAAGGTCCCGAGACGCTAAGGGTCCAAGCAGTCGTATTAAGTGACCGATTATCATCCCCTGATTTCCGCTAATGGAACTCGTCCTGGGGGCATTATGGACCGGACAATATGTCGGCATTAGTTGGTAGGAGACTAACGAGACGATCCTGGAAGCGAATGTAATCTGAAACCGGGGATTAGTGAGGTTCGTCCTTACGTGTTCAGGGATCGGTAGGTGGCTTCCGATAAATTGGATAAAAATCCCGCAGAAGTTTGCTCTCGAAGCCGCAAGAATGGCGTAAACAATTCTTTGAACAAAAATCATGTCCCGGTTGTGATAAGCGCGGTTTGGTTGTACGGCCTCTCCGTCGATCGTTGGTTTGATTCCAGATTTCTGGTTTTCGTCTTTGCAAGGATTCGCATGACAAATATTTACAATCGCAGGGAGGATCTGCCACGAGAAATTTCATTTTTCATTGAACGACTTCCGTCGTTTTTGTTCAAATGGAGGGGGGACGTGCTAATTATTATTTTCTTCCGAAACTTGAATGTTATTCAAAGTTAAGAGTTTCGGTCGCACCCCTCCCCCCGGCCCTCCCGCATACAGCATGCAATGTAAGTAGCTTATTCCTTCATCTCCTGGCTATGAATCATACTTGATGATTTCTCCCGAATGATTTCATCCCAATCTTTCCACTGGTTTGACGCCTAGGCGAACCAATTTCCGGTACCCCTTCCCTCCAACTCCCCTCACAGTGGTCAAATCCGGTTCAGAAATATTAATCAAGGGCATCTTCGATACCCACCCATCAAGTTTCACTCGATCCAAACATTTCCGCGAATTTCTGGTACCCCTCAAATTCCCTCCACCGAGGCCAAATCCTCGACATTAATCTAGACATTAATCTAGGGCATTTTCGATACCCACCCATCAAGTTTCACTCGAATCTAACCATTTCCGCGAATTTCTGGTACCCCTCAAATTCCCTCCACCGAGGCCAAATCCGGCGGGAACCGCAAAATGGGTTATCTAGGGCATACGACCTTTGTATCCTCAAAGTTTCATCCTAATCGTTTCCCTCGTCTGATCCCTAGGCGTGCCACGAAATTTCCGTAATGCGCCCTTCAAATCTCCCTACCTTACAGACCCCCCCCCCCCTCGAGGTCCAATCTTCCAGACCATAAGACATCCGCACCTTCCAAGCTTCATACCTATCACTCCACTCAGGCAAGACACACTATTTCCGGAATATTCCCTCCAACTCCGCCTACCGTGCTTGGCTCCGGTTCAGTCAATTCATCAAATTTCACTCAGATTTGAAAAGAAATTTGGGCGATTTCGGATCCAGGTAGTATTTTCTTGAGCATTGTGTAGGGTCGTTAAGCCAATTTGGTCGGGTCACTAATACGCCTGCCAAGTCTCGTTGCCCTAGCACATCTGGAAGTATCTTAACTCACAATCATCGGAATTCCGGGACGCCCCCACCCCAACTCCCCCACAGAGACCCCATATGATCTGGCTGTGTCAATAACGGATCAATAACTCTCCAAGTTCCAATCCCGATATCCCGCGACTCTAAGCGGTTCACGAGATTTTCCATGCCCCCCCCCCAACTCCCCCACAGTTACTGTACCTGGTCCAGACTTGAACTGGAACATCTGAGAAGGTAGATCTTTACACTTGCCAAGTTTCATTCACAACCGATCAACCGTTACAAAGTTATGCATGTAACTAGATTCCGGATTCCCCATCCCACTACTCCCCCCCCCAAGATGGTCAGATCGTGTAAACGACTATTCTCAAGTCACTCTGCTCGGGTCCCTCATATGCCTGCCAAGTTTAATCGTCCTAGCACATCCGGAAGCACCGAACTCGGAATCATCAGCATCCCGGCCGCCCCTCCGACCCCTCCCACTGTGCTCGGATCCCCTCTGGTCCTGTCAACGATGTAGCCAGGACTTGTGCTTGTTCTTCCCACCAAGTTTCATTCTAAGCGTATTCCCAGATTTCCGGTCCCCCCAAACTCTCACCAAAGTCACCGAACCCGGTCCGGATTTGAATTGGGACACGAGATCTGTCCAAATATCAAGTTTGATTAAGATCCGATCACCCGTTCGAAAGTTACACTTAGCTCAAGTTTCCATATTCCCCCCCCCCCCCCCTCCGATAGTCGGATGGGGGAAGTGACTATTTCCAAGTTAATCTGGTCAGGTCCTTGATCGTGTTCAAAGTTTCACCAACAGACATTACGATCGCTATATGGCATTTGGCCAAAGGACACATGCCATGAGAAACAGCAGGCAAAATAAAACAAATATGATGTACTTGTATGATTTGATATACTGTATAACAGACAATATGGTGAATTTTCGTTCCTTTTGGGGTAAAAGCTGATAAGCAATTAGAGAAAAGTGAGCAGGGATAAACCCTCAGTTTCAGCTGAGAAAGACAGGCAAGGAACGAACAGAAAGAAGAGCTGAAAGCCGATGTGGCCCTTGCAAGGGTAGTTAGCATGTATTTCAGCTAAGGGTCGCATACGGTCCGGACATCAAAAACACATAATCTACAACACGTGCTCTCGCCAGCTGCCAAATGTCATCCGCATCAGATCACTCGTTCGAGAGTTATACACGTGCCCGAATTTAGACGTAGGGCTTTTGAATGTCGTGCCCGTCATGTCCCGTCCCGATCCCCGCACTCTTATTTTCTTTATTTTCGTCATTTACTCCGCCTTTTCAAAATGGCGGGTCATAAATGAATTACTTACTTACTTACTCTCAGTGAGTCCATACTTAAATGCCATACCTCGGGTCTAGGACCTACGTAACCGCAAGGTTTCATCATTGCGAGTGCCATACAAGAATTACAGAAAATGGTTCTCACAGGTTCAGCTGTACGAATGATGAACTAATTTTATATTAGTCTACTGTTTACTGTTCATATCAGGTTTGCGAACGACGGCAATTTATGTAAACGTGTTGTCGTTACATATTTTTCAAATAAATGCATTCAGCATTCTCAGTTTTCATCCCACCACCCCCTTACAACCTTGTCTGTACGGTAACACATTTGTCTGAATAGTTATTTCAAGAGTTATTTTTAGTATTTTTTCCCTTATTTACTCACTTGTTTCCTCTGGAATGTGTTGGTAATAAATAAGTCATTTTTATTAGTACATGCATAGATTATCTTATTTAGGAAATGTTCTTATTTATGCTCTCCTGACCCAAAAAAATAAGGAGCAAAATGTATCCTACCCTTTAGACGATCACGAAGCTTCCAACTCCTCTTCTCGTCTACCGTTCCTCGCATTTGTGACGCCATCTAGCCGCAGAGCTAACAGTGTCTGCCGACGGAAACAGGCGCGCCTGAAATATCAACACTGCTTAGATTCGATGGCGCGGACGTCGCGATTCTCAGGAACGCGACATCACATTAAAAGACAAGGCTCTTAATTCGGCTGAGCCTACCGACGAAACGTCCCCATGGCAAAACGTCGCAATGGCACAACATTTCCATGTCAAAACGTCCCCATGGCGAAACGTCTCCAGTTCAAGATCTTGTTTACTGAACGTTGTACCTTTTCCCAGGGCCGTCCCGGCCTTTCTTCGTTGGGGGGGGGGGATAAACTCTGGTGAAATTGGCTGAATAGGTACGTAATTTTTACTTCTTTTTTTTCCTAATAACACAGCCAGTTGCCTTCAAGACTATAATATAAAAAGTTGCATAGTATGTACAAAATCAAGTCTAAAGAGAAAATTCGGCACGTTTTCACGCTCTTACACTTCTGTTTTTATGGCATTTAAGCTTACACAAGTGCCATATAGCGATCGTAATATCTGTCTGTCTGTCTGTCGGTCTGTCCGCATTTTGCTAGTTTTAGCACTTCCACATGACCTAGGACGATAAAACTTGGCACGAATACCCAACTGGATTAACTTGGAAATAATCACTTCCTCGATCCGACCATCAATGGGTGAGTGGCAACATGGGGAATCCGGAAATTAGTAACATCCATAACTCTGGAACGGATAATCGGGCGTGCATTAAACTTGACAGGTATCAAGAACAAGTGTCTTGGATGTTCACTGTCAAATTCGAATCGGATCCGATAACTGGGGGGGGGGGGGGGGGGCTGGAGGGAGACACCCGAAATCTCTTGAAAAGCTTATTCTAGTTTTCGTCAAACCCCTATCCCTTTCGTCGCACTAGTATAGCTCTCCGTATGGATAAGTCATTCTTTCATCATACTAGTATAGCTCTGCTCGTGGATGAGGCATTCTTTGCTTAAATTCGTTCGGAGAGAGCTAAGGCAATCGAAGGTCGAAGGGGTTGGTATAATATGTTGTTGAACCTTAATAGGGGTTGATATAGATTAGGAGGTGCTAGGATGATGAAACTTGGCAGGTGTATCAGGGACCCGACAAAACCAACCTGGAAATGATTGGTTTCCCGATCCGACCATCTGGGGGTGTGGGGGAATCCGGAAAATTGAGTGGTGTGTAACTTTCGAACGGGTGATCGGATAGAAATGAAACTTAATACCTGAATAAATGACATATCTCTGATGTTCCATTTGAAGTCCGAACTGGACTCGACAGCTATGGAGGAGTTGGGGGGGGGGGGGCGGAAATCGCGAGAAACGGTTAGAATGCAGGGATCGAAGTGAAACTTGCTGGAAATAACAATTATCTGCTCCACTGGATCCGGACACTTTGGTGGAGGGGTGTTTCCCGGAATTCCGGTGATGGCGGTTCTGGGGATTTTCACGACGGAACTTGGGAGGCGTATCAGGGACCCTATCAAACTGACTCGTAAATAAAAATTTACTCGATCCGATAGTCGTGGGGGAGTAGAGGAAGGGGGAATCCGGAATATTGAGTCGTGCGTAACTTTCGAACGGGTGATCAGATTTGAGTGAAATTTTGTAATGGAACAGAGGACATGTCTCTAGTGATTTTTTTCATGTCCGGGTCGGATCCGACAACAACTGGGGGGGGGGGGGGGGATACGTGACCGGCTTGGACTGGAGAGATCGGGATGGAACTTTGTGGGAATAAATAACAGATGCTCCGGATAAATCATTTACAGAACCGGATTGGCTCAGGCGACTGTGGGGGGAGTTTAAGGGTGAGTCCGGAGATCGGGAGTAAAGGTACTTCCAGGTGTGCTAGGAAGATGAAACTTGGCTGGAATATTATAAATCCGACAAGATTGGCTTAGAAATCGCCACTTTCCAAATTTGACCATTCCTTAAAGTACCAATCATGACGGCGAATTAAAAAAAATACTTTCAATTTCAATTCAATTTTCAATTTATTTAATAATAAAGCAAAACATATCTCTCGTGGGCAGAGCCCAAATACGATGTTTTTGTAGTCAGAGATAAAATAAGTTGTCAACAAATAATTTAAAAGAAAATAAAAATAACAAGGCAGATAATGCTAAAGATCATTGTACTGCTTTACGAAGCTAGGCACAAAGCTTCTACTGTAGCGCATAGTGTTACAGTAGATTGGGGTCAGTTTGGGAACCTTTTCAGCCACTTCTCGGGGGGGACGAGATCTTACAGGAACAAAAGGTGGGGGAAGGAATGAACGGTACATGGGGTGCTGGAGAAGGGAGGAGCCAAAGTTGCGGCATAGTTTTCCGCGGCGGGAAGAAAGGGATTCAATTTTAAATTCTTTCAGGTAAAAAGAGTATGGTAGGGGGGAACCACCAAAGATAATTTGCAGCGATCTCTTCTGAACTCGCTCTATTGTATCAGTTTCACCTTGGGTAAGAGCAAAGTGCCAAACCGGACAAGCATATTCGACTAACGGTCGAATGAAAGAGCAAAACATTAGCTTTAGCTTGTCCTTAGGAACCCGAAACTTTTTCAGTGTTTTAGCATTTGAATTGCGCTGTTAGCTTTCTTTACAACTGTCTTTGTATTTTCGTGCCATGAAAGGTCAGAAGAGATCACTACACCTAGTAGCGTTGTTTTATCACTGATGAGCCCGGGGTCGATAGGAGGTTCGAAAGACGGGCGAGTTTTTCTAAGAAAAGAAAAGGTCGTAACCGAGCACTTATCTTTAAGCACAATATGCATTTTCATGATCCCCATGAGCCCATTACCATCTTTGCCTCATGGATTTTGCTTACAAATGAGATTCTAGCTCTCTTAAAGTGCGCATCTTCACCCCAAGGTCGAAAAGTACTTTTTATCAAATGATACCTTCTAGCTACTAGCAGGCGAAACCCTAGACGAAGCAGAGGTCCGTCTCCTCGAAACGGGAAATTACGCAGCAACAATTCAAAGAAGAAACGTACTTGATATAAATGTCGAAACCATTTGAAGACCATTGAACCGCCCAACGAAGAAGAGGAGTTCTAGAAATGCCTTTTACAGTACTTTTTACTTACTAGTGTATAATAGAATAATATTCGACTCCGCCAACATTTTGCCTATTCTTGCCATATTAGCTTTCAGCTCTTGTTTGTTATGGAAAGAGTAGGTGACGGTAAAGAGTTTAAGAAAATATTAACGTCACCGAGTGGAGGAGGAGTCGTAGCCCTAAAATTCGAAAACAGGATTATTTTATAGAAAAGATGCTACGCGGGTTAAAAAAAAAATAAAAAAAATATAGGGCTGCAAACAGTTATTGTGCACCGAATTGAAGTTAAGTACAGGTTTGGGGGCGGTAATCCGTAACTTTAGTGAAGTAAATGCAAAGGTGCTTTTTCTGACCTAAACAATTTCATTTGTATGAAAAGGTGTGTTTCCAAAAAAAAAGTGTCATGGTGTCACCCAGAGACAAAAAGTGTCAAAAAGCACCAAAAGCATCACACTTGGCAACGCTGATATAGGTACTACCGGTTGACGATAAATGGGGTAGGTGAGATAGTCTTTTCTTCCTTAAATGAATTGAAGGAGCGGAAGAAGACGTTTATGCCCGAGTCGAAATAACGATGGAGCCGATCTACGTGGTACGAATGTTACGAATTAGTTTAGACTCTGTGTACTGGTGATCATTGGTACGAGTTGACGACAACTGTGGCATCCCGTAAGAATGACGAAAGACAAATATGGCCAAGACTTGATAGTTCTTTTAAAGTTTAATTGAACAGGCAACTTATTTTTACATCTTAGATTCAAACACATTGAATTATTACAACACTCATTAGGGATTTTCATTCTGTCCACAGTAGTCTTCAGTAGGGACGTTGAGAATGTGGACGCTTTCCCATGATGAATCCGTCCACAATTCGCCCGCGAAAATTTAAAATGTCGACCAAACGTGATTTTTCAAGCTCATATTTTGGTCGAGGTCAGATATGGCAAATATCAGTCGTTGCTCAATCCTTGATTATAAAAACAGCTCAGAAGACTGCCTACTGACAAGGGTAACAACCAGAAGACTTGCCGTGTCAAGGAAATCTTCCAGTGTTCTTCAACGGAGTGGAGTCAATGGAGGAATTTTTATGAAGTCACATGGTCCTCTTGGAACGACTGATCGACAGAATCTTTACAGGTTTGTACAATACTCTTATACCAATTTTTCGTAAAGCATCTTCAAATAATACTGAAGAAACAGGACAAACTAGTGATGGACCTAAACTGGCTAAAAATAAACTAGACTTTAGCGTAGCGAAATCAAGTCATCTGCAAATAAGTCACTTTTAATCCAAGTAAATTGCGCACTCAGGGTTCCTCAAAGAGTTGCAAAGAAGAAAGCCTTTTTTACCCTTGTGCTTTTCAAAAAAATAAGGTAAAAAAATGAATAAATAGAAATAAAGCCAAGCAAATACACCACATATGTAGTACCACACACCTATTAATTCAAATTAGTCCTTTGGCTTCTCACAACCTGAAAAGACCAAGTTCATATCATGTTTTATACTACGACAAGAATGACGTTCCGATTCTATATTTCCAAAGAAAAATGACTGGCTTTGTGAAAAAAAGCCATGGAGAATAGAAAGCCATACAGCCTGGAACATACTCAGCCTTAGGTCCTTGCAAATAGCTAGCCTACCAAGAAAATAGTCAATCCCAGAAGCAATCCTTGGACTTTTTGCCTTTGCAGATCCTGTGATTTCTGGGAATAGCCTACACCTTGTTTACAATCTTGTTTGCATGCTTGTTGTTGTTGTTACCAGCTATAATCTTACACACTGCAACAGAGAAGTCTGTTGCTTTGCCTTCAAATATGAAACAAGCAAGCCTCAATGTACTTTGACGAGAATGTCAGTCCAATTCTGTATTTCTGAAGAAAATGGACTGGCATCGACCTGCCTGTACCATGTGAAAAGAGCCAAAAAGGGAATGGAATGCCAGATAGCCTGGAACATACTCAGCCTTAGGTCCCTTGCAAAAAGCTAGCACACCAAGCAAATAATCGATCATCACAGCAATCCTTGCACTGTTTGAAATTGCAGATACCTACTGTGGATTCTGTCCTACACAGTGCATATTCTATATTCTTGTTTGCTTTATTTTCACAAATGAAATCAGTAAATGAACAGGCTTAAAAACAAACCTAACCAGTAAGCCCATAATGACACCATCTGCACAGACAGTATACCAACATAGATCATGCAGAAACAAAATGTCAACGTGCAGAATCGCAACTCATTGGTAACTGTTGAATATTTTCTTGATAAGAAAAACCCAATAAGAATCGCTTTGTAGTAGGCTAGGTCATCAAAATATACATTACATATCTCAGGTTTTTATGAGAAAAAAATTAGCAATGGTTGGTTTACTAGGAGGTAATCAAGACTCTCAACCATACAAACAACAGGGATGACTTTGTTATGTATATCTGGTACCATGCTGATTCGCCGCTCCCTGTTTGAGACCAAACCAGTCTTACTGCTTGAGACGTTTGGGTAGCATATAAAAACATGGTCTGGCTCTTCAAAGAAACTATCTAGTCATACTTCTTGGTGAGGCCACATATAAATGTTTTGAGGAACTGTGACAAGATAACTACACTGTAAATGTCTCTCCTACATCGGACTTTGGTGGTTGCACATCACACATCATCAGAGAGTTAAAATCCGAATTCGGAGAGTTAAAATCCGAATTCGGAGGGTTAAAATCCGAATTCGGAGGGTTAAAATCCGAATTCGGAGGGTTAAAATCCGAATTCGGAGAGTTAGAATCCGATACAGGATTAAAACGCTAGAATGCAAAATACTGCAGACTAGGATAACTTAATCTGCAGCATTTCGCATTTTCGCGTTTTAATCCTGTATTCGGATTTTAACTCTCCGAATTCGAAATAAAAATCACCGACTTGGTGATGTGCAACCTCTAAAGACCGATGTAGGAGAGACTTTTTACAATGTAATTGGTTAGAAATTCCATCCTTTGAAAACTGTTTCTATTTTAGGTTGAAGTGCAGTCGAGCCTTGAGAAGTTCAGAACACCCTTCCAAGATCAACCCATAGTTACTACCCCCCAGCAATCAGAGGACACAGGTGACTAAAGGCAATCACTTTTCTGCGCCGCATCTATAGAAGCTTTGTTGGTAACAGCTGGTTTCAACCAACTTGATGAAGAAGAGTATCACATTAGGTAGGTTTCTAGCTTTTCAGTTGTAGATCTTGCATTGGCATTTGTGACACATGTATTAGGATTCTTTTTTTTTTTTAGGTATTCTGGGGGAGTTAGCAGGGGGACAAATAAAATGGGAGGACAGTCAAACAGGCCAATACTGTTGGCTCATTGGTGTGAAAACTGGTTATGCAAATTTTGCCGAGTTTGCCATCCAGGGTGAGGGGCTGTAAGGAGAGGCCAAGAAAAGCTACAGCCTTGTGTAATTTTCTGTAAGGAAAGCTAAGTTGTAAAGTAGTCAAATATCCCAAAACAGCAGAAACACTCTGTAGTGCGAGGTGTCCTTTAAGACATAATAAGGGAATATATGAGAAGAATGCAAAACGAGCTTTAATTGTTTCTGTCAGTGGTTAAAAATGCAACCCCTGTTACAAATGAAACTTCAGTATTCGGAAATTCGCCATATTCCGGTTCACCGCTTCTAAGCGGACTAGTTTCTGTAAATCCCCCTCTACCTCACCACCGCAATTGACAGAGTAAAATAGATCCACAGGTTCATGAGTAGAAAACCTGCAATCTGAGTCCCTAATGGAGGTTTTGCTTATGTCTCAGTAGCAGAAACTGAAAGTTACCCAATACCTTATGAATCCGACTGCTTAGTGTGTCTATACGAGTACTGATTCTGAGACGATGGGGGATTGGCAGAAACTAGTCCACTTGGAGCGCTGAACTGGTGTAAGGCGAATTGCGAGTTGAGTGTTCACACCTCAGAAGCTACTTACAAGGGCTTGGATGTTCAAAAAGCCCTTATTCACCTACGTGTTTGCAGATGGTAATTATCATGCCGGTAGCTAATGGCAAGAATTTGTTAGCTAGGATTGAATCTTTGAAGCTTGTTAATTAGCATAGCCCCTCCCCCCTCCCAGGATGTTAGTTACACCCCTGTCAAGGTGTAAGTCAAAACTTACTCCCCTTCATCCTCACGAAAATCATACATTTCTTCATATTACCTTTCTTGCCCAAGACTAGTATCTACTTTGAAAGCAAATATTCGTTGTATTTTGGTTCCAGTTTTTTTGGACCAGGTTTGCTTCGTCCTTACTAAAATTATGTAATACTTCTTTCACTTTTACTCCCTTTCTTGCTCTTCCTGGCAATGCTTATTATGCATAGCATATACGAGACATATTACACCCATAACGATAACATATTCACCCATAACGAGTTTCAAACACAACATTACATCCAAGGTGTTGTCTGTTGAGTGTTGTCCATTGAACCTGAGCATCCTTGTGTTATCTGTTATGAAACTACTGACAGTGTTCAGTATTTTGAAAATAATATAATCTATATACCAATAAACGGGGTATTTTGGGGGGTTAATTAACTATGTGAGGACTGCTCAGTGCTCAGATAGCTGTGTGTTTGAAGAAGAAGACGGGGAAGCCATAGAGAAACAGTAGCATGAAGCTTTATATTCAAACATAAACTTGCATTCTAATTTTATGATTACTTTCAGGATAATATGGACCTGGCGATTTCAGCCTTGCAGGCTTGCCTTGTGCCAGTTACATTCGAACAGCTGTGTTGGTCATCATCAGTCAAAACTGCACCTGATTGGATGAAATTTAGTGAAGAATAATGGGCTATACAATGTTTTGAAACTCATGAAGCTAAAGAGATATACGGTTTTATTCTAAGTGCTTCATTGTGTTTTTGGCGTAAAATAGTAAAAAAAAATAGACTGGTCTTTATTCTGAGCAGCTGCATTTCAGTAGTTTGGCCTAAGAAATGGGCTACTTGTCTGGACAAACATAGTTTGTAGACTGATACAATTTTTTAGCATCTTGATGGTTGTCAGGGTTTGGACACAGTGGAGCTGAAGGTGAAACCTGGAATGTGCTTAGAATGGTGGGTGCTAAAGGTGCTAAAACATTGTTCAGGTAAGGTGCGTTAAATATTGGTCCTTAACCACAGGGTTAAGAGACACCAGCGGTTCAAATCAAATATCAATACTGCACCCAACGTAACAAAGGTGCCAAAATGCTAGTATATGTACTAATTGCTAGGTTTCATCCAAGACTTGAACAGTTTAGGCTCTGTTCCCCCTTGCTCTGTTTCTTCTTTCAAGGTTCCAAGCTTTCACAAAACAACACAACAGTCTGAAACTCAACATATTTTTGTCAATAGGTAACGAGAGTGTACATACTTTATCAGATTTTTTTTCCTTCACAGATACTTCAAGCACTCAAACCGACAGACAACTCATTCCATTTTTTGTTTTGTTTACCTCACAGTTGGTCGATTTGAACCAGCAAATTAAAGAAGGAAAAATTTAAATTCAAAGAATGTAGGTAAAAACAACTTTTCATTTTGTGACAGGAAAATTGCTGCAAGAGACTCCTATTTACTGATACGAAATTTGATATTTCACTATATTGTCAACTGTTTTGTAAACAGGGCCAAGATATGGAAAATTTAGAGAGGTGTCCAAATAAGCATGCTGCTACTGTTCTATCTGCATTGTACAGGCAAATCCTAGGGATTACTGAATGGTGGGAAATAGAACAGAAAATTTATAGTATTGGGTCTGAATGGTTTTGACAAGGTTATGCAGTCCCACTGAATATTTTCGGCTCTGTTTTTTTTTTCAAAGCTCCAAGCATTCACAAACAAACATATAACAGTCTGGAAATTAACATATTTTTTTGTCAATATATAATAAATCAGATTTTTTCCTTGACTGGTAGGTCAGACACTCAAACTAGCCGACAACTTCGTAAAAATTATTTTACCTTGCTGCTAGTTCATTTAAACCAGCAAATGAAAGAAGGAAGAGTTTAGAATTTGCGAAAAACTTTTTCATAAGCAAGAAAGAGTGGAATACAGCAAAGTTAGGGGAAAAAAGAGTGAAAGGCGTTGAATCGCATACTCTGCATTAAAGGAGGGGTTGACAACCTCAGACAAGATTTCAATTTTCCAGAGAAGTCTTGCCTTCAGAATAATCTATCTGGCTAAAAACGGAACCAACAAATATGACAAACACACTAGATCGAAGCTAATTGAATGGCTTACAAAATTGACAGATAAATATTGCTTCAGTATTTCTAGTTAAACATATTTTCTTTTCAGAAAAGATCCCTTCAGTTACCAAAGTCGATGACCCAAAAATACCTTCACAAAGCAGCTTGAAAACAAAGAAAAGGCACAGAATTTGAGTATTTTGAACACATTAATAAGGGTTCGAGCCCAAGAGCCAGAAGTTTTTTTTTTTATTAAAAAAAGTCATATTTTACCTCTTGACCGTCAGACAGCATGCACATTTCATTTAAACATTTTTGCTGAAACATTGAGTTAGTGTAAAATGAGGTCAGGTACCCCTCCTTTCCCTGCATTGTACAACAATACAAGCAAATTCTAGTGATTACTGAGATGTCATGCAATTCTACTTTCCATATTTTTGAAAAAAATCTTATTATTAGGATAGAACGGTTCCGACAATGTTAGGCCATTTAGCAGCCATACAGTCCCCCTCAATCCTGACTGAATCGGCCATTCTTAGTGATTCAAAGGAATAAGGAAGGATTTACCTCAGATAAGTAACAGGTGGCAAAGGTTTGTCGAATGTTGGTCCGTAACCACAAGGTTGAGAGGGACCAGTAATTTAATTAAACACTGTATCTCCCACCAACCCTGTAATAAAGGTGCCAAGACATTGCTAAAGGTGTTCCATCTGATGCAACAGTTGCTGATGATGAAAATCGGGCAGCCACTATCAATACACAAGACACCTCACTAGCAGAAACGACGTTCCGCCGTATCTAGTTTGTTTTTGGCACTGCAGACACTTTTTTGTTTATTTGGTACATGATCACGCTTGTATGGAATTCCGTCACAATTTAGTCGACACCGGTTTATTTATTTGTTTGCTGCTGGTGTTGTTGCCAAATGTTCGAGGCACCATAGAGCTATCACAAAAACGGGAAGAGCGGCAAGCACAATGGTATAATCGCTTATTCGGAAATATCAGAAAAACAAACTAACGCTTTTTCATCGGGTTTTCAAGATTATTTAAGGGAACAAGTGATGGGTAACTAGATTGTCGTATCCTAGACCTTTTCGGTTAAACTTTAAGTTATAGTACGTCGTAGCTTCGCCGCGATGCCTGTTTTGACCGAATTTCTCGCCTTCGGTGAAAATTTGACCGAACGTCCAAAACCTGGGGAGGGTACTACGCCCCCCCCCCCCCCATCGAGACGCACTTGTCATCACCCAACCCAACTACTGAATCAAAACGGAAATGAACCAATGGTCTTTCCAAGTCAGACCAACGAGGTCAACACTAATGACCACGGAAACTGGCAGGAAGTACTGTTCGAAACAACTCAATAATCTCCACACGCAGTTATCTCAAAGAATTTCCTCAAATTCCGATCTCATTTCTTCAGCAGAACTTTCGTCTCCACAACAAGAAAGGAGCAGGAAAGATGACCTTTTTAATTAGAAGATTTTCCCCAGGCTGAACAGACAAGCGGGGACATTAGAAATCCAATTCCCTTCCCGACAGGTCCTCAAATAGACTCTTTCTTTCAAACACATTTAGAGGCGAAAAACTTAGCGTTCCGGAAAATTCCAGTTTGAAAAGCTAATTAAGTAATTTTCTTTCTTTTTCATTACCGCCTTCCTCTCTAGATGCCACACTCTAGAGTCGGGAAACCAGCAAGAACAAGACCAAAGGTTCAGATCGGATCACAAAGGGGAATATTTATTGTACTTCTTCATTCAGAGAAACAGCTCTTCCTTTCTTTTTTGGCTCTTCCTGGCAATGCCTGTTCTGCATAACATTTCACGTATAACGTTTTCAAACGCAAAAATAACATCCCAAGTGTTGTCTGTTACGTAGTGTCTGTTGAAAACGCTCATCCTTCTGTTGTATCTTATGAATTTTCTGACAGTGTATAAATACTCCATTCCGGAAAGTCGAGGGGGGGGGGAGATTTGCTTTCACCTTTAATGTGCACGGAACGTGCGGCATATACACGAGACCGAAAATAGCAATTCCAAACATGTGTTAAAAGTTCAAAATTCGACGAGAAATTCTCAGCCGGTTTCGCCGGAAACTTCACCGCGCGCGGATCTTCAAATACATTTTCTATCGCAAGCACTACACTGTCAGAATCATAACAGGTAACACGAGGATGCGCAGTTTCAACAGATAATGCATAAACAGAAAGCACTTCGGATGTTATCCGTTGCGTTTCACAATGAATTCACAAAAACCGCAAAAAAGTGTCTGCTAAGGTTTCCGACATCATGACGATAATAAATAAAGTCAGTGGATGCTTTTTTGGCTCTTCCTAACAAAGCTTGTTATGCATAATATTTCAGCCATGACGATTTCAAACAAAACAGATTACAACCGAAGCGTTATGTGTTACGCATTATCTGTTGAAACCGCGCATCCTCGTGTTATCTGTTATGAAACGTGTGGCAGTGTTAGAACCCAACGCAAAGCAAACCAAATTTTGACTGAACATAACTACGACGGACTATAACTTGACAGAACTATCAAGTCTTGGCCAAATTTTTTTTTTTTTTTAAACTTTAAAATAGTCTTGTTTTTGAATTTTTGGGCTACGACTCCTCCTCCGCTCGGTGACGTCAATATTTTCTTAAACTCTTTAACGTCAGCTAATCTTTCCATAACAAAAACTACACATTTATACTTCAAACTATAATCTTTATTTCTATTATAAAACTAAATATTCTTTGAGCCCAAGCTGACTTTGAAACATTTATTCAAACAAAGTTTGCAACGGATACGTCAGCTATGATTTCCGTTGCAAACATTGTTTGAATAAATATTATAAAACTATTTTAGGAATTTCAAATTACAAATTCAAATTTCATCTTTTAATCATTTCTCCTATAATTTTTACTAAATCTTATTTTCTTCAATAATTTTTATTTTTTCATTTTAATTTTTTAATAGTTTTCTCTTATCCGCAAACTCGTAATCCATCACTAATATACAATATAAACTCCAACCGTACTCAATTGCTACAAACTATCTCCAACAAATATGGAAGCGCGATATCTACAAACAACGTACTTTTCAAAATCTCAAATTCAAACTTCCCTATTTGAATTATGACCTACATTACAAATTCAAATTCAATACCTTTCCCACACTGTCAGAAGTTTCAGAACAGATTGCGCATAACACTTTCAAGACCTTTTCACTTAGAAATAAAGTGTTATGATCAATTAAGTTTATACTATTTCCTGCCTAGATCTACAACAACACCTTCAATAAGTAAAAATACTACACTGTCAGAAGTTACAAAACGACAACAGAAGGATGCGCGGTTTCAACAGATAACACTTTGAGATGTTATCTGTCATGTTTCTTTCGTTCCCGTTAGTATTTTTACCAATTGAAGGTGTTGTTGGAGATCTAGGCACGAAATAGTGTAAACTTAATTGGTCACAACACTTTATTTCTAAGTGAAAAGGTGTTATTCTTGAAAGTGTTATAGGCTATCTGTTATGAAACTTCTGATAGTGCACTTGCCCTATTTTGTTTTCGTTTTGAGCAATCAACTTTAAAATTCATGGACCAAACCAGGTACTTCTACCTTAAAACTTATCATAAAACTCCATATGCACTTCCTGTTTCGAGGATCCCTTCCTCCGTAGGGTTCCTCTCTGTCAGTGGCATAAAACTCAACATATTTACTTAAAAAAAGAAAAGTTCCCCTATTTGACCCACAAAAACCAACAAAACAACGACAACAAAAGAAACGACTTAATTCTTAAATATACAGTGAAAATTCACTTTATCATTGTTTCACAAACATTTCAGATTGATTGAGTGAATATTCACAATTACAAACAATTTTTCCCATCTCTCAAATTAAACCAGAATTGCTCAAATTCTTTTTTTTTTATAAAATAAACATCCCTTATTTTTAATTATATTACCTAAACTTAACATAATAAGAAAATTCTCTATTTTCAAAACTAAAAAATAATATTTTTTAATTCAAATTCAACATTTTCAAATGTTTTTTATTTTCTGTCCTCTTTTTCTACGATTTTTTTTCTACAATCTATTTTTCATTTTATTTAACACTACAAAATCGCATCTATTTTAAATTCTACATCTAGTCTCTCCTTTATCTTTCTATGTGTATTATTCCTAATCCAACTCCATGCGATGTCTACTTAGATCATTACTTCTTCTTCTTCCTGTTCTCTTTCTTTCTTTCGTTCTTTCCATGCGTAATAGCAGTATAGCGAAATCAGGTGTGCTGTGGTTCTATCGGCTTTCGTCGCTTTCGTAAGGTTTGCAGCCTTATAAAGCTCATTTACGATTAAATTTTGTTTAATTTCTTTTAATTTGTTTAGTTTTGTAATATTTCTTAAAGGACACCTGAATGAAGAGTACCAAGTATCATCCCTATCTGTATGACGTCCCTTAACATTGCCTACAGAAAACCCAATCCAAATACGAAACAGTGTTTCCAAGCTATGATTTTTGCTCCATTTTGCATCTGTCCTTATTTCAGTAACGAACAATTTTAGAAATGAACAAATGTCTCCTATCAACCCTTCTTCTGGAATATTTTTTAACCAGTTAGGCCCAAACGTATATCTAGAAGAAATTCCAATACGATCCAGTCAGCGCTGTACAAGATTTGAATGAATTGCGCTTTTTGTCTTGGAGTCTGCATATGCAAACCTCCAGAAACGAACACCACTATTTGAAAACGTCACGCTCAGGAGAAGAATGCTTTCCGTGGCCATGTCTGTAAATGCATTCTCCATGGTCTGTTCAAGTATGGTTTCATTGTTCAGGTGTCCTTTAATATACCAATTAAGAAATGTTTTTAAAATGTTCATAAATTCAGAATAAATACCAATTATTCACATTTGCGCATTGAGCAGCGGAATGAAGAAATTTGAGGTGTCAAAAAGCACCTTTTTGTCAGGAATTTTGACACTTCTATGAGTCGAGCTCTTGGCAACGCTGAGCTATATGCTCACCACGTGGTTCCAATTAGGCAAAGCGCCCTAGGCATTTGTCGGCTCGCTAACTCCCCATTACGTTTCTGGCTTCTCACTAATTGGATATTAGAGGTGATGATGTTCAGTGAGACCACACAACAGCAAATTATGACAAACAGTAGGTCAATAACCGTCTTCTTACTCATCAGTTCCAGACGTCAGAAGGCATCCTGGAAAAACAACTGATATTTTTTTGTAACTAACCAGGAATTAAGAATGAATGAACGCAAGAAAAGATATACAAGTGATAACAGGATATACATATATATATTTACACGTTCTGGTACCGGTTTCTGTACAGGATCCTATTTTCCGCGTTTGGTAATTATCAGTGCTGGTAGGATTGGTAGAATAATTAACTGGGTAGCTTGAACTAAGTATCTTTGTTTAAGGGGGGAACTGTAGCACTGTCATGCATACTAAGTACACTGGATTTGCTCTTTTTTCGTTCTTTCTTTTACTACGTCTTTAGGTCTAGCAGGGGCGTCGCTATAGAAAGAAAAAAGCTAAAGTGGGCGCTCACCCAGGAAAGCTAAATGGGGGCTGGCAGAGCGCCCGGAAAAGTCATTATGGCTAGTTCAAGGCTACCAAGAAGCTGGGTTAACACCCTTCTTAGACATAAGTGGGTCTGTCCTCTCCAGCGTTTGCGACTTAAGGTATTGTAGTCTTCGTACGTTTCGACCTTGCCAGATTGACATAAAGAGGCTGGCTATTTCTAGTCGTTCGGATATGAAGAGATTTTTTAATCATATTTTGTCAGAATGAGAAGTATGATTGTCCGATTTGAGCTTCCAAGATTGACAAAAGACAATTGTCACATCATGAATTTCACCCTGCAGCGCACAGTTTTAAGCCAAACTTTAACACTATTTGTTATGTACCCAATTCAAGTAAAAATCAGGCTCAGTTTGCTTGTGGTGTACGTTTTCAAGAATTCATTGTTCCTTGAGCCCAAGCTGAACTCAAAATACTTTGCTGTCTTACCTAAACTCCGGAAAAGCTAAAGTCCCAAATCAAGACCAAAGAGGCATAATACCCTGTGATTGCGGAAAGCGTTACGTAGGAAGGACAGAGAGAATTTTCGCAAAACGACTTGCAGAGCATGAGCAAGAAGCTGACCACGCCATCTCCAACGGACACCGTCACAACTATACTTTCAAATCTCCACCTGCAGAACATATTTTCGAAAACCCATCCCAATCAGTATATTTTGAAGAAAAAACAAATTCTTCCAACGTGCACCGGACTCCATCAAACTATTCGAGACGCCACTGAGCAGGCATTAACCGAGATACAGGCGAGTACTCCCTACCGGAAACATGGAACGGAGTTCTTAACGGAAGAAAGTTTAAACCTCAGTGCCTCAGTCCCTTATTAACAACACCCGAAGTCGATCAAATGCAGAAAGTTACCTTTCCTGTCATCGCCCCAATCGTGCAGCAAAAACAGCAGCGGTTCAAAAATTAAGTCTCAGCACTAGTTTTTCCGTGCAGTGATTATTAAAAGTAATAGATACAGGGGACTCAGGCGAGTACTCTCTAATATAAACGTGGAACGAGGTTATTAATGGTATAACATTTAAGCTATCAGTCCCTTCTCAATAACAAAACTTAAGTTTCCTGTCATCACGGCAATCGTGCAGCAAAAATAGCGGCCGTGTCAAAAACTTGAAATTTCAGGACTTTTCCCTGCAGTGGTATTTGAACATAATTTGCCCGAATGAGATATTTATAGTCGGTAGAAGCTTCGGTTATTTATTACAAGTTTTTTTCTTCCCCGACGTTGACCCTTAAGATTGACAGCCTGACGAGAACCCTTGCCAAGAAGGGCCGAAATATCGCTGATAATGAAGCATCGTAGCTGACGTATCCGTTGTATACATTATTTGAATCATACAAAGATTCTTTGTATTTTAACAGAAAAGAATTTGATGATAGGAATTTTCCTCCAGTGCGACGTTAAAAATCATTCGTCTTCTTGAGCAATGGAAGATGAATGATGGGCCTGATATTATTGCAACACGCTTTTTCGGAAATGGTCGAACTAAAGCAAATTATCAACTTCCAGCTAAATGTCTAACATTTTTCTGGATTTTTCGTGAACTAAGACAAACGGGCAGATTCGTGCTAAGTGGCCCTAACTTTCATTTGGGATCCAAAAAGACATTCTGATCATACCGGATTCTACAAAATTTGCCTGCTGCGCCTTTCGTAGTAGGCTGTATTTACTGAAAGGTCGCGTGATTTTGTTCGGGTTTTAGGCTTGGCTTTTGGGGCTTGGGCCACATTAAAAGCTAGATTTTATTAGGGGAAGTTGTGTTTTGCCCGGAAAAAGTCATGGCTTACTTTAAAATTTAACTTGCGGCACTCCGTTTCAATCTCTCTGATTTACAGTCATTATAAACTGCTACGGGTCGGGCTATTGCGGAAGCGAATTCCTCTTATTGCGAATGACATTCACCTTAACCTTACAAATAATAGCTTTAATGTTTCTTTAAATTCGTAAAGTTTCATATTTGTGGAGCTGTGCTTTTTAGCTATTGTTTATAACTGGTGTTAATCTTGAGAATTGCCGGACATCTGCCAGTCGTGTATTTTGAGATCGTCACCTCCCACGCCCAAGCCCTTCAAACCGCCCCTGAGCTTGGAGATACGACTAAGTTTCTTTGGTCTTCAACGCTTGCAGGTATCACAAGTTTTGTTATTACATATGCAACGGAAAGCTGAAACGGACGGCAGGGAGCCGGCAGGCGCCCTGCCCCCCCCCCCCCCCCCCTCGTTTTTTTGGCTAGCGACGCCCCTGAGGTTTAGAATAGTAAAAGGCCATGAGATTTACAAGAGGTACACGGTACACACGATAAGCTAGGCCGCTCTTTCTTATGTCTTCTACACTTTACATCACTTCTGTCAGACTTTCAAAATCACAGGCCGCTCACGATTGAGACACTAATCAGGGATATCTGTACACTGGAAGAAGCCTTTCCTGTAAGATCCTCAGCTATGAGTAGAAGATGCCATGTTAATGCATCATTATCATCAACATAATCCCCTAGAATGGTTTCTGCATCTTCATTTTCGAGAAAATATTTAGTAAAACTAATATTCTATCAAACGCAAGCATTTCTCATGTCGCCCGCCATGCTACCTTGCGGGCTTTGGGACCAACTGCAATAAAGCGCTCAATAGAAGGCAGGCATAGCCTCCACCTTCAGAGAAAAACCATTTATTTATTTTGTTATTTTGCAGAGCAAAGTAACTCCAGAGTTATTTTGCTCTGTCCACCTTTCGATCGGTCGATCGTTCAGGAATACGAACGTCTGGGTTTGTGGACAAATAGGCAACGTTTAAAGTAAATAACAATTAAGTCAGCTATATTCTATTAGAGCTATATTTCGGCCCTTCTTGGCAAGGGTACTCTTCAGGCTCAAGCTGGAAAATGAACTTGACGAAAAAGAATTAAAGATTCTTCCTTAAACATCTGATTTTGTGAACTTCTTCTCTAAAAATCTATTGAAGTTAAAGCTGGTGTTGTGATTTCATTGTGACCATGGCTGCTGTTTTTACTGTCCGATGGGGTCGTCGAAAGGGTAGAGATTCTTCTGCATTTTGGTTTTGGAGTGACCTGTCTCTTCTTCTTCTTTCCAGCTTAATGCCGGTGACTCCAAAACCAAAATGCAGAAGAATCTCCACCCTTTTAACGACCCAGTAGAACAGCAAAAGCAGCAGCCGTGTTCAGAATGAAATCACAGCACCAGCTTCAACTCCAATCAATTTACAGAGAAGAAGTTCACAAAATCAGATATCTAAGGAAGAATCTTTAACTGTTTTTCCACAAGTTCATTTTCCAGCATGAGCGGCTTGAGCCTGAAGAGGACCCTTGCCAAGAAGGGCCGAAATATAGCTCTAATAAAATGTAGCTGGCTTATCCGTCTTGCACCGTCAAATATGTTATCCGTCTGTCAGCACGATAACTCTCGAAGGGGTAGAGATATTTTCTTCAAACTCCGTATGAGGATCCACTACAGGTCAAGCTCGTAGATAAGCCCTGTAAATGTTTTAAAAAGTCAATAAGATAGTGAAGCTATGGGTAAGGAGACATGCTGAATCTATATCTGAAACTTATTTTTTCGCCGCACAATTAGTTTGTCTGGAATCCGGCCAGAACCGGAAAATTGTTAAAAGTAAAAGTTTTATTGAAGTTGATTAAATGTTCGATTTAGGGGTAAGAAGACATGCTGAATCCACATATGACAATCACTGTCTGCCCGGACATATAGTTCACCCGGAATCCGGCCAAAACCGGAAAAATTTTCAAAAGTAAAAGTTTTATTTGACGTTGATTAAATGTTCGATTTATAGGTAAGAAGACATGCTAAAACCATAAATGACAATCATTTTCTACCCGGAGATACAGTTCGCCTGGAATCCGGCCAAAACCGGGACATTTTGAAAAGTTTTATCTGAAGTTGGTTAGAGGTTCGATGTAGTGGTAAAGATGCATGCTGAATTTGTGCATGAAAATTATCTTCTCGCCGAAAAAATAGTTCGCCCGGAATCCGGCCAAAACCTGAAAATTTGATAATAGTTAAAGTTTATCTTAAGGTTCGATATAGGGGTACGGAGATATGCTGAATTCGTCTTGAGCTTTATTTTTTGCCGTAGGCTACAAGCAGTTCACCCGGAATCCGGCCGATATCGGATATTTGGCAGAAGTAAGGGTGAAATTTCGATCAACTTCGTCAAAGTAGATATGAAGTAAATAAGCAAACACACATGCTGAATCCACCCCTGAACTTGGTCTCAGATGACCAGCCATTGGCATTAATCTGTTTCTAAATTTTAATTGTAAAAATGTTCAAGTTTCAATTTCAATTTCAATTCAATTCAATTTATTTTCAAAAATTCGCTCACGGACGAAGCCGAACATTGAATTTCTTCCGTCATGTATAATTTAACAATTAACTAATGTTAAAACAACTATAACTAATGTTATTCATTTGGTCAATGTACATGTATCTCACAATAAAACTCTAAGTAAAACCTTCAATCATACGTAATGTCAACTTATCAAAACATCTATAAACAAAACTCATAATTCGGTCAAATTCACCCTAAACTAAAAACTAGATAATATCAAAAATTATTATATTTACAATTCAATAACAACACACACAAAAATACGATTAAATTATGGAGGTGGTTCGGAATGCCCGTTAAAAAGGTCAGTGAACGAAGGAACAAAACTTTTTCTGTATCGGTCATGGGAACAGGGTACTGGCTGCAACTTTGGAACAGGCTGGGCAGCAGCTCCTGCCGGTCATGGCCTAATAGGTAGATATGCAGGGGGAAGAATTTCTCGTAGGCCAGGGCTCTCCAACGTTTTTAGACCAAAAATGAAACACAACTTTTTTCGGCGCTGTGCTAACAATTCTAAATTAAATATTTTCAACAATTCGAAATATGGGACTTTAGGGGACTTCGAGGCCACAAGGAGGGCTCTATACTGCACCCGTTCGAGTATATCCGCCTGATCCCGGGTCAACCCGAAATGCAAGGAGTCTGGAGTCCTCAAGGAGTCTGGCGACGGGATATCTACAAAACCAATTGTCTGGATCAAAAATTAAATTTTGGAATCCCGTCGAAACTTTTTGGTCATCTACAAGACACAATTGTCTGGATCAAAAATGAAATTTTGGAATCCCGTCGAAACTTTTCGGTCTTGTTTGGAACGGACACGTGGTTCATTCGAAGTCGGAGAAAACCAAACATTTCGGAGCTTTTACTGAGTTGGGGCTGATTAAACAGTACTGAGTAATCCGACTAACCAATAGGATTAAAACAACATGTCGAGTCGGTACATGCTGCAATTGTTATCCAGCTTGCACATAGACATGAAATCCGTAAAACTCCGAACCAAATTTTAAGAGAAAACTTAATGAGTGGTCGAGACAAGTTACTACGTCAAAATATAAGCTGTCAGTTTTCGCCTCGGACGGAAAGTTCGGCCGACCCTGTGAGCTGGACATTTAGAGACCTAGCCATCTACTTGTTTAAATAGAACCGCCTTATGGACCTGACTTGGGCTCGATAATGGGGTAAAACAAGCCTGGGCGATGAAACCTTCGGTGTCTTTGCTTCCGCACCCTCGGACCAGGACGCCTTAAAGGCCAGATCCAATATAGGTATCTAGTGTAAGGAAACAAATATTTATGTACCAAATTCATTTTACTTCGTCTCAATAGTTGTCCTTTTTTCCTGTATCGGAAACTCAAACTTTCATGTTATCGTCTCGTATTCAATTATAAGCTCCGTAGATTTCTGTGTATCCCTGTTAATTTCATTTTCATTACTACTGATAGAATTTGATGCTCACTGTTCTGGTGTATCCAATCCAGTAACACACTTGCAAGCCCTATTATTTCCATTTACTCGTTATTCATATCTCCGTTATTTCGATATCTCTTATTACTGGTAACGTTATTTCAGCCAAACATAAATAGCCACACAAATAAACTGACGTAGCTATTGTTGTGAGTCTAAAAGCTTTAAAGGACACCTGAACAATGAAACCATACTTGAACACACCATGGAGAATGCATTTACAGACATGGCCACGGAAAGCATTCTTCTCCTGAGCTTGACGTTTTCAAAATAGAGATGTTCGTTTCTGGAGGTTTGCACATGCAGACTCCAAGACAAAAAGCGCAACTCATTCAAATCTTGTACAGCGCTGACTGGATCGTATTGGAATTTCTGGATATACCTTTGGGCCAAACTGGTTAAAAAATATTCCAGAAGAAGGGTTGATTGGAGACATTTGTTCATTTCTAAAATTGTTCGGTACTGAAATAAGGACAGATGCAAAATGGAGCAAAAATCATAGCTTGGGAACACTGTTTCGTATTTGGATTGGGTTTTCTGCAGGCAATGTTAACGGACGTCATACAGATAGGGATGATACTTGTTACTCTTCATTCAGGTGTCCTTTAACTACGTATTTGCAGACTTCCATGACGAAGAAGTTGGGGTCCTTAGATTACAGGATATGGGGAATCAAGACCAGGTCACCCCGAACAAATTTTACCCACAAATGCGAAAGCGCTTGACACTCTAACACGAAGTGGGCCAAATCCTCCTCCTATAACTTGCAAAGAGGGCAGAGGTGGAAATACCCGTTATTTCCTATCCTTATTAATGACGGAGTTTCAAGGGAGGACTCGCGCAACTGTTCCAGTGTATCCGATCCAGCAGCATGCTCGCAAGCCAGAAGCTTATCTGCCCTTAACGGTCCCAGTCTTACGTCTCAAGACATTTCAAGCATCCCTTGGAGGCCCTCATTCAATCACTCAATTCCCAAGTTCCAGCCATTCCCGTCTTTAATGGAAGTCTCTCCAGGTAATTAGCGGCTCCACTGATTGTCTAAGTCGATACTGTTTGCCATCGTTTCAGAACAAATGGGGCCCGTTAGTGCTTTTAATTAATTTCGGGCTCTCAATTAATACCATGCTGGAAAGTCTATCTTACTTGTTAGAGACAAGATGGAACATATGATGGAGTCCCAGTTTCGATCCGTGTACAAAAATAAACGTGCTGAAACATCGGAACATAGATATCACAGATTTGGTCGGTAGCAAACTGGAAGAAAAATTATCACAGAATACCACCGAAATGTCGCATTCATCAGCTTCGTCAAAATTGTCAAGCGCATTAGGGACCTGACCAGATTGACTTGTAAATTGCCATTTCCCAGATCTAACAATCCAGGAGGAGTGGAGGGAGGCAGAATCCGGCATCTTGCGACAAACAGAACTTTCGAACAAGTTACCTTGAACGAGTCAACTTGATAACTGACAAGAGCCCATATCCCAGATTTTCCGTCAGGTCCACACGATACATTTTTATGTTCCTCGAGAGCCTATGGTCATTTTATCATCCTTCTGCTCCATTAAGTTTTCTTGTAAAATAGTTTGTGTGTTATAAATAAACTTATTTACTTACTCGTTTTTGTCTCAAGGGTTTTGCTTACAAATGAATTCTTCACCCTCTCCCTTATAGTCTGCATCTTAATCGTACGATGTCTAAATTCTTATTCCCAAACGAGAAATTCCATTTTCCATGACCAGAGGTCCATGATCATTATGGCTAAGTGCCATATAGCGATCGCAATTTCCGTCCGTCCCTCGGTCTGTCGGTCGGGCGGTCAGTCCAAGTTTTGCTAGTTCGGGCACTTCCACATAAGCTAGAACGATGAAACTTGGCAGGCGTATCTGGGACCCCAAATGTTTAAGTTGGAAATAGTCAGTTTCCCGATCCGAGCATCGCGGGGGGAGTGGAGGGAGGGGAAATCCGGAATCTTGAGGTATTTATAACTTTTGAACGGGTGATGGGATCTTAATGAAATTTGACAATTATAAAGATCTGGTGCCTCAGACGACCTGCTTAAAATCCGGACAGGATCCGGTGACCTTGGGGGGAGGTGGAGGGGGAACCGGAAATCTTGAGAAACACTTAGAGTGGAGGGATCGGAACGAAAGTTGGTGGGAAGTACAAGCGCCAAGTCCTAGATACATCGTTGACATAACAGGACTGGATTCGGGCACTGTGGGGGGAGTGGGGGGGGGGTCGGAATTAGGTGATCCTGCGAATCCGGGACTAGGAAGGGGAATTTCGTGGGCATATCAGGGACCCGAGCAGACAGCCTTGAGAATAGTCGTTTCCCCGATCAGAGCATCGTATGGGAGTGGAGGGATAGGGAACCCGGAAATTAGTAATATGCATAACTTTGGAACGGGTAATCTGACGTGCATGAAACTTGACAAGTGTCAAGAAAAGGTGCCTCAGATGTTCCTTTTAAAATCCGGACCGGATACGATAACTGTGGGGGGGGGCTGGAAGGGGGCACCGGAAATCTTCTGAAAGGCTCAGAGTTGAGGGATACGGATGGAACTTCGTGGGAAGAAAAAGCTTAAACCCTAGATACATTACTGACAAAAAAACAGGACTGTATCGTCTCACAGTTTGGGGAGTTGGAGGGGGTTTACCGAAATTCCGGTGATCTCGAGTTAAGGTACTTCGAGATGCTCTAGGACCATGAAACTTGACAGGCATTTTGGCGATTCTACTATATTGACTTGAAAATAGTCCCTTCCCCGATCCGATCATCATGGGGGGAGTAGAGGGGTGGGGAATCCGAAATCTAATGACGTTCATAACTTCGAAACTGATGATCGGACGTGCATGAAACTTGGTAAGTACTAAGAACAAACGTGTCGGATGTTCGTTTTGAAGTCTGGACCGGATCTGATCACTGGGGGGGGGGGAGCTGGAGCGGGCCCCAGAAATCTCGTGAATGCTTAAAGTCGAGGGATTTGGTTGGAAGAACAAGCGTAAACCCTAGATACATTCCTGACAAAATAGGACCGGATCGTGTCACGGTGGGGGAAGTTGGAGGGGTTTCCCGGAATTCCGATGACCTTGAGCTAGGGTGCTTCCAGATGTGCTAGGACCATGGAACTTGGCAGGCCTATTAGGGACTCAAACATATTGAACTGAAAATAGTCCCATCCCCGATCCAATCATCGTGGGGGGAGTAGAGGGATGGTGACCCCCAACAAGATAGCTACAGGGGGTCTTGTTTCTTGCTTTATATTTATTTTATGTAGTCTTACTAGTACGAATAAATGAATGAATGAATGACATTCATAACTTCGGACCGCTGATCGGACGTGCATGAAACTTGACAAGTGTCAAGAACGAGTGTCTCAAATGTTCAGTTTCAAGTCCGGAGTGGGTCTGATCACTGGGGGGGGGGGTGCTGGAAGGGACAAACATACTAACTGTTCCGAAAAGTGCCATAACCGCTTTTAGCTCTTGCTTTATGGCACTTGATCTTCGGCCAAGTGCCATAGCGATCGCAAGTTCTGTCGGTCCGGATTTTGCTAGTTTGGGCACTTCCACGTAAGCTAGGACGATAAAACTTGGGAGGCATATTGGGGACCGGAAAAGATTAAGTTGGAAAAAGTCACTTCCCCGATCCGAGCAGCGTGCGGGGAGTGGACTGAGACGGGGAATCGGGAATCTTGACCTATTATAAATTTTTAACCGGTGGCCAGATCTCAATGAAACTTGATATTTGAAAAAATGTCGTGTCTCAGACAACCCACTTTAAATCCGGACCGGATCCTGTAACTTTGGAGGGAGCTGGAGGGTGGAACCGGAAACTTGGTGGGAAGAGCAAACACAAGTCCTAGACATCATTTGACACAACCAGACCGGATTCAGGCACTTTGGAGGGAGTTGGGGGGAGGGAATTCAGGTGATCCCGCGAGTTTGGTACTTCCTGATAGTTAAGCTTATGTCTCATAGTTGGCCAAGAGTGGTTGCAAAACCATTCTGATTTATTGACAAGACGATGAAAACAAAATATTAGTCGCGAATACAACATATTTAGAGACGACTCCGGGGCCACCGATCGACATGTGGCCAGATCGCTTGGTCATCCGCGACTTAACAAACCGGAATGAATGACACTGACTAGTAAATCGACAATAATGAGTCCCGACGGCTAGCGCGAGGGGTTAGTAAGTTTTTTGCAAATCGCAAGAAAGACAAAAGTTTTGCTGGGCACAATGCTGATGTACTACGACGATAAAACTCGGCAGGCATATCAGGGACTCGAAAAAACTGACTTGAGAATAGCTGTTTGCATTATCGGACCATCGTGGGAGGAGTGGTGGACGAGGAATCCAGAATCTAGTGGCATTCATAACTTTCGAATGGGCGATCGCGTTTGACGGAAACGTCAAATCCGGACCACATCCGATACTTGTAGGGGGAAGTTGGGGGGGGGGGGGGACACCGGAATATTTGTGAAATGGCCTAGTGTCGAGGGATAGCGATGGAGTTTGGTGGGACTAAAAAGCATAAGCCCTAGACACGTTCTTGACAGCAGCATATCGTGGTTCTTTACCGGGAGTCGAAGGGGGTTTCCCGGAATTCCGGTGATCGTGAGTTCGGATACTTACAGATGTGCTAAGGACGATGAAAATTGGCAAACATATTAGTGATCCGAACAAATAGACTTAAGGACCTGAAACAGTGTCTCATGAAGACTTGCGTTCCTGAATGTGACCATTTTTAGGGGAACTGAATCCGGAAATTTCAAATTCCTGCCCTCCGTAGGAAGGGGAATCCGGAAATTCCTGACCTCCGTAGCTTGCGCACGGGTGGGCCGATTCGAGTGAAACTTTATTGGTGATAAGAACTGATCACCTGAATATGCAAAACAAGTGTCCGAACCACATGTGGTCACGGTTCATGGAAATGTAAAGTTTATGTGTCCTAGTCGCATCCGGCTATAGTGGGGTGAATTAGAGGGGTAGTCCCAATCGTGTGACTTGCATAGAGGTCAAACCAGTTGAGTGATCTGAATGAAACTTGGAAAGTAGAGAGATCGTTTGCCCTGTATGACATATTTTAGGGTCCGGACCCGATACGGGGACGGTAAGGGTGAGGGGCCGGAGTTTCCCGTAAAATCCTCAGATTCGAGTGAAACTTGATAGGCGGTATGAGAATAAGCTTTAGAATCATCTATTTATGTGTCTGAACCAGATTCGGCCGAGGTATGGGGAGTTTTGGAGAGGGGGGGGGTAGCTTAAACAGCGTGACAGTTCAAGGGATTAAACTAGTAGATCTGAACTTGGAAGGTAGACACGTCATTTGCCCGAGATGATCTGAGGCGATGTTGGAAATGCCCAGACTCGAGTGAAACTACATATCCTAGGCCGATCCTAGGAGGGTTGATCCTTGGTGAGTGATCTTTGTGATGTTCTCGTCTACTTTCTTGCACTACCTACCCGTAATAATTGTCATATGAGCTCGTAGCTCTTATTTACTCAAGGAATTTGCTTACAAATAAATCCTAGCACCCTTAAAGTCTGCACCTTTACCCCATGGTGGAAAAATACAATACATTTGCATGTTTCTCAAGAGTCCATGAGCATGTATGCCTCAATTCACAAATTAATTCCTTGACCCCTTAAAGTTTAACTGAAAAGCCCGATTATTCATTAACATTGGATTAGAATCCACTGGATTATTTTGTCTCTGCTAAATGATTTTCTTATTTTTCACCTAGGGCTTTAGTAGTGACGTTCCAAATATGCACTGCTGGTCTGACAACACAAAGTTCATCCCGGCGCGGAGAGTTTGAATTTCAACAAAAGCCTGCATTTCAACAGCTAATGATGCGAAACTCAGGGAAACTGCAAGGTCAATCCCGAAGGTTGCCCACTATTACGAGTGACCCCAAAACATTTATTTTTCGGCAATCGTTCTCATTTGTAGTTGCTAAACATTTCAAGTATAGAGGTGCAAGCACATAGAGCTTCCGCAAATCCGAAAGAAAATGCTCATCCAATGAAAATCGAGTATGCTGAATAGCGGAGGAACGAAGTAACGTATTTTCATCGGGTCTTCAGACCTATTTAAGTGAAGAAGTGACGGATAACTGAACTGTTGTATCTCAGACCTTTCCATTAAACTTTACACTGTCCACCTTAACGGAACATTGCAAAAATATGTTTGTGCCAATCAAAGAGTTTTTGTAAGGTTAGTCTCCGGGTGTTCAACGGACTCGTCCACTGTGGAGGCAGTCAGAGTTGGGGATTTTTGTAAACCGCGAACTATACTCTATAAAAACACACCAGCGATCCTCAGGAAGAAGGAGTAAGCGTGTCCGTACGACTCAAACTCAACGACTCAAATCCGGTGTCAATCAATCACCACGATCTTTGGGAGCAGTTGTCTTCTGCTAGATACCAGGAGAGGTCGGAGATTTTACATCGGCAATGCGAGATAGTCATCAAGAGTATTCATGACAAACTTAACGTGAGGATATCTGGACGGAAGTTAACGAAGAAGACTATCATATGCTCTGGGCGAGTTGGGGAAGGGTCAGGCTATACGACCTTGACAGCGGGAACCTTCGGTGATATAAATGTCACCTCCAGTGCCATGTGAGCTCGAAGCTCTTGTCGTTGTTGTTTTGTTGTTTTATTGTTATTGTGTGTTTTTTTTTTTGGCGGGGGGGGGGGGGCAGCCAAGAATCAAACTGTAGTTTTTTGGGGGGTTAGTGGGATGGGCTGGTGATATCCAGGGAAAGGTTCTGATGCAAATAAATTATTACCTTAAATTGCACTTGCAAGCAATTAGGATATTGAATCCTGGTGAGTAGCTTGCGGTTGATGATGGTGTTCATTTATTTCTGGGTCACTGTTTCTGGGGCACTCCAGTACAATTTCCAAGGTTGCGCACACCAGTCCTCGTCGAGTCACTTTTTGAACCCCTCAGGTGTTTCGCCTTAGTCGCAGCTGAATCAGACAGGCCGTTCCACAAAGGAGCAGCACGAGCAGGCTTCCGGGAGAATTAGTTGTCCAGGTAGAAAATGCTTTTCACATAGGTGTTCAGCATGTTTACTTACCTGTAAATCGAACATTTAAATAGCTTCAAAATCAAACTTTTGCTTTTAACCAACTTTTCGGTTTTGCCGGATTCTGGACAAACTAGTCGTCCGGCAAGAAAATGACTTTCAGCGTCGTGTTCAGCATGTCTTCTTACCCCTAGATCGACCATTTAATCAACTTCAAATGAAACTTTTACTTTCAACCAGCTTTCCGGTTTTTGCCGGATTCCGGGCGAACTACTTGTCGGAAAAGAAAATGTTTTGTATATTCGTGTTGAGCATGTCTTCTTACCCCATAATCGACTATCACATTACCTGTTTAAAAATATTTTGTTTGCCCCTTAATTTGAACCCCCTCCCTCACACCTAAATCTAGGGCTACAGAGCCCATCTAGGAACCTGACCTTACCCGTGACCCAAAGAGTCCTCACACCAAGTTTCATCAAAATATCTCGTTCCCTTCGAGATTTATCATGCTAACAGACGGACAGACGGACGGACGGACAACTTATACGATGTCATAGGTATCCCTCCACTTACGTTTTGGGATCCCAAAAAGGACTTCAAAGGAAAACTTTTGTGAGATACACGATATAAAGGATATGGCCTTTTATGTTGCAGAAATTCTATTCCGTAGCAATCGGTTGAAAGGCTACTCACGGGACAAGCAATATATCGTGTTTGTTAACATGGAATTTTACAGTTTATTCTTAATCACCAACAACACTTTGAAACACATCTGAAAATGAATGATCTTTAATTTGCACTGGGAAGAAGAAAAAGCAGTCCAATCGTGACCTAAAATCCATTACCCCCTTTTTTCCTTTTATTTGCTTTCTCTTAATTTATTTTTTCTTAATTAATCCAAGTTTAAATTACGGTCCATTAGCATGCTTAAAAAAGTCGATGAAACATCAATGGTTGTCTTGCAGAAGAACTAATGGAAGCGATAAACTGTTATTCTTATAATCCTTAGCTCGTTGTTATTCTTGGTTTTATCTTGAACCCTTTCCCGCCAGAGACGACCTCCTGAGTTTTTTCATGGCAGTCCGAAATATCCAAACAGAAGAAAAACAATATTAAGAAAGAAACAACAATTTGCACCAAGTAATTTTGTCTTAACTCTTTGTGTTAAAGGAAAGCTGAAACACTTGGATTCCAGCAAATGTTTTCTTAATTTATTATTCACAATTTCACCATTTTAGGGCAAAAAAGAAAACCACAGCAGTCAAAATTTAGATAAGTGGTCAAAAAAGCATACCTCTACGCTCTACCCAGAGTCGTATCCAGGGGTAGTTAGTTAGGGTGTTTGACCCCCCCCCCCCCCCCGAAACATGTCGGCTTTAATCCCTGATTTATGTTGTCTTACTGTTTGGTATGAATTAGGTTCAAACTGCAGGTAGACCCCCCCCCACACCCGAAATAAATTCCTGGCCCCGGACCTGCCTCTACTAGATTTGATTGGGTAGTCTTCAGGTCATCGAGAGTATTCTCTACTTTAAAGTTATTTCGCACAATCTGAATATACAACTAAATGAACCTAACCATTTCCTATTTTTCTGGAACCAGACGAAGCGGATTAACCAGAAGCCTCGCCTGATGCTTTCTTTCCATGTCCAAGATTACCCAATAAAAACAAGACCTAAGGTTTCGATGGGATCCCAAAAATCTAATATTTGATCCAGACAACTGGGTCTTGTCTTCACCAGATCCAGTCTTCGCCAAGCTAATCATTAGAGAAAAGCAAGTTCAGATATACCTCTATAAGCCATATCTATTTTGACGATACTGACCGTAACTTCCTGCTTTACTTCTGCCAAATTTCCGGCTTCGGCCGAATTCCAAGCGAACTACTTGTCCAGCAAAAAAAGAAAATTCAGAATCGAATTATATAACTATAAAGAATATCTAATAATTTCAAATAAAACTTTAGCGTCTAAGAAAAACGGTTACAACCGGAATCCAAGCGAATTGTATGTCCGGTAATAAAATGATTGTCATATACAGACTCAGCGTCTCTTCTTACCCCTAAATCTGTCTATAGAACTTATTACTTTTTACAAATTTTTCGGTTTTGGCCGGATTCCGGGCGAATTAGTTGTCTGGGTATAAAAAGCTGTTCATGTAAGTGTTTAGCATGTCTACTTACCCCTAAATCGAACATTTAATCAACTTCAAATGAAACTTTTACTTTTAACCAACTTACCGGCTTTTGCAGGATTCCGGACAAACTACTCGTCCAGCGAGAAAATGGTCTTACGCATCGTGTTCAGCATGTCTTCTTACCCCTAAATCGAGCATTTAATCAAGTTAAAATGAAACTTTTACTTTTAACCAACTTTCCGGTTTTTGCCGGATTCTGGGCGAACTACTTGTCGGACGAGAAAATGTTTTGCATATTCGTGTTCAGCATGTCTTCTTATTTCATAATCGACTATCACATTAGCTGTTTAAAAATATTTTGTTTGCCCCTTAATTTCAACCCCTTCCCCACCTCTAAATGTAGGGCTACAGAGCCCATCTACGAACTTGACCTTACCCTTGACCAGGGGCGTCGCAAGGGGGGGGTGCAGCACCCCCCCACCTTTTTGAGATTCGGTAAAATTTTGGGCCGAAGGCCCAAAATTTGACTAAAACTGTTCGGTATTTTTTGGAGAGCAAAACTATTCGATATATTTAGGGAAATTTGGTAGTTATACAGAATCCTAAATAGGCTACCGGTACAAATCTCTTCGGTATAATGATCGAGATTCAGTATAATTGCCAGTATTCGGTAGTAATCACAAACTTGGTGAGAGAATTTATTGAAATCATTTGGTAATGTTTCGATGACCGAACTATTCGGTGTATTTATGGAGATTCGGTAGTCACACAGAATCCCGAATAAGCTATCGGGTCAAGATTACTCGGTATCATGATTGGGATTCGGTAATTTATTCGGTATAATTTTCCGGGTTAGGAAGTTAACCACGAATACCAACTTTTGTTCCAGTTTCGACGACAGCGTCCCGATTATAAATTTTGTTCGGTATTCTTTCGATACTAAAACAATTCTGTATAATAACCGGGATACAGTAGTTATACAGAATCCCGAACATGCTATCGTACTAAACCCTATTCGGTATAATAACTGGGACTCGGTAATTTATTCGCTATGATTGCCAGGATTCGGTAATTTATTCGCTATGATTGCCAGGATTCGGAAGTTATCACGAACCTCGAAACTCGGAAGAGGTCGAGTGAGCACCGGTAGCAGAGAAAAGGGATGGTCTATGATTTCAATTATAGTCCTTACTTTTATTTTGGATCCCAAAAAGAATATCTAATCATAAATATTTCGAAAATTCAGTCTGCAGCACCTTTCGTAATATTCTGTGTTTTGTGGAAGGGCGCGTCATTTGACTGGGGTTTTAAGCCAGTTTTAGGATTGAGGTTTCGAAACATTGAAAGCTAGGATTTGGATGGAATTTAAATTTGGCAGGAAAAAGCAAAAAAAAAATCGCGCCGGCGGCGCTCACTTTATGTGACTATGGGTAGTATATTGACTAGACTACAGTTGATGCTGCTGCCGGAAAGCCGCTCCATCGAGGTTCCTAGAACTTCTTAGGATGTAAGATTTGTAAGAGAAGCGGTTAAATTTTAGCCTACAGGAAAAAAAAACTGGATTTCGAAAACTTTCGCCGGCGGCGCTCGATTTCATTTTCTATTGACTATAAAAGACAGAATCTGTTACTGCAATCGTGCCCGGCAAAATATTCTCCAAGTGGGCTTCGCCAAAACGCCGCCTAATAGTTGGCTTATCGCCTTTCATGCTGCCCTTTATTGTTACTCTTCCTACGTAATCCTTTTTTTTCCATAATTTAAAGCTCAAATTCTCAGTTTCTAGGATTCGGTAAAATTTTTGACAGATTCGGTAAAATTTTGGCTCTGCACCCCCCCACCGAAAATGCACTTGCGACGCCCCTGCCCTTGACCGAAAGAGTCCTCACAACCAGTTTCATCAAAATATCTCATTCCCTTCGAGAGTTATCGTGCTAACAGACGGACAACTTTTACGATGTCATAGGTATCCCTCAACTTACGTTTTGGGATCCCAATAAGCTCACTATCTGCCAACATATTTTCAATTAAGGATACAACTGATCTTGTCTATCAGTAGTGTCCTCGGTAGTGTCATCTATCCACCTAATACTTTTTTATTTTATGGAGAAACAAACGATTGCCGTCAATGATCGTCCGACACAAATCCACCGCCAACTCTTTGTCACACAATCATTCCAAACGAAGTGTGAGGAGGGCACCTCCCAAATCGTTTCCCGAAGGAGCTAATGCGCGTAAAATGAAACTGATCGGATTTGGGATCCCTGAGCCCAATTTTCGTGATTCCTCCAAGTTGGAGCGTCGACACCAATTGCGAGAAGCGGGTTTTAATCCAAAGCGAAAAGCGAAGACAGAAGGATGCTTTCCCGCGAGTATTTTCGAAAGGGGATAGCGAATCCTCTTTGTAGTTCGAACTCCAAAGAGGAAAAAGAACAACCTGTCGCATAATAAGGGCTAACCTTTGGGTCTGGTCAAGGTGGATTAGAATTTGGGGACGGCTAAGACTTCACTACACTGTAAAAGTCTCACCCACATCGGACTTTAGTAATTGCGCAACACCGAAATCGAAGAATTCTAGTTCGAATTCCGAGAGTTACAATCCGATGAAGGACTAAAACACTAAAATGAAAAATACTGCAGATGCAGATCAAGTTATCTGAAAGCGGAGAGTTTTTTTTTACGGTGTAGGTATCCTCGCTGATTTTTTTTTTGTTTGGGGGGGGGGGGGGGGGGTTGGTTGACATAATCAGAACGTCCAGCTCCATTGAAGGTTGGGACCAGAGCCTGGTTTCTATTTTTAGATTGGGTTTGGTACCATGTTCCAATCAAAATTCCACCGCGAATCGTCAATCAGAGAACTATGTGTTCCAACTTCGTTTTCGTGTGCAAATTTCGCTCGCACAGACGACAAGCATCCTCAGAAACGCTTTGAGTTCCAAACGAGTTCTAACGATCTACATTTCGTGTGCAACAAAATACGACGAGACAATGAGGTCAATTGCAGTAAGACGCTGTATACTTACTTACTATCTGCACGAAGAAACTAGCCAATAACAACAGACAATTGTATCTGAAATACTGACTGTTTACATTGCGTAACTACTATTCTTCCCATGTTGTCCCGTACGGTGTTTTTCGTTCTACACTGTCAAAAGTTTCTCCGTATGAAGATTAAAGTTAACTGCAGTATTTGGTACTCGGATTCATCTTATCTCTGAATCTTGTCTGCGTAGAGATAGGAGGGGGGGGGGTCCCCTGGCCCCATACGTGACGCCCCTGGGTAGGAAAGACTACCACACGTCCTCGATTTTAGATTAAGTTACACCTAACACCTTGATGTGCTTACACTATTAAAAGTTTTCCAGCATAAAGATTAAAGTTAACTGCAGTATTTGCTACTCGGATTATTCTTATCTCTATGCAGATAAATTTGATACTAAATAGAGATAAGAGGAATCCCAGTAGCAAATACTGCAGTTTACTTTAATCTTTATACGGAGAAACTTTTTACTGTGTACCCAAACGGTAGCAACCTTATCCTCTCAGAAGGGAAATGTCGGCAACGAAAACTGTGGACGAATAAAAATGAAAACAGAGGGGGAAGAGGGTTGTTTATGTACCCCCGCCCTACCATATGTCCCTGGAGGTAGATGCCTCTAGAGGTCGATAGCCCCTAGACGCTACCTCCGCTGTCAGCGTTGTCCATACCAAATTAAAATGTTACCGATATACTGGACTTCGGCACGTCATCTCTTTGGTGACGACTTAAATGGAGCGCCACAACAGAACATTAAATCCTCACCATGAGGCCTTGCCTCCTCGACGCTTCATCGCGACAGCAACTCCTGGGTGTTCGCGTCCTCCGGGTAATATCAAGCAAGATATACACCAACGTCAAGGAATTCATCATCCCATCTTTGTTCATTTCCTTCAGCACATCCGTTCTGCGATCATCGCTTAAGCTGATTGCACTAAATGTCCTCCGTGATTTTCGTTTTGTCCCTAGAAATTGAATAATGCCCTCAGAATAACAAAACTTTGAGGGGGGCTTAATTTGGGTTCTGGGGATTAGGAGCTTTGCAGACAAGCAACGGGAGAATGGGTGGTGAGTAAATAAAGATGATTTCGTCCCAGAGATGACAGTGAAAGCATTTAGCGTGTTAAAGCACTCGAGGAAAATGAGATACAGAAACGGAAATGTTCAGAACTGTCTAAGATGTGTCACTAACGGAATATAACTATAGACGACACTAGACACTAATTTCTTTTTCCAATAAATATTATTGTGTTAATGTTTATGCCCGATAAAGTATCATTGTGCTTATACTTGATGGAGTCTGTGTTTTAGCTTTTTTATGTATTATGTCAGCCATGAGTTCTCCATCAGCTTGCAAACATGGACATTCTCGGTGGTAGTGTTTTTACTGCATTTCGCTGGTGACAAAGAAAAAAGATGTGAAGTCTAGTCTATGTATTGTAGATTTGTTTGGAAAACATATCTGCATGCGCACAGTGTTTGTAAGAGAGGGAACGTTATATTATGGAAATTTAGTTTTGCAAACAGTGCAATTAAGATAATACTGTTTAAGACGTATTGCTACCATTTTTTTTCGGAAGCTTTCTGTTATCGTTGTACTAACAGGTCGTCCTGTAATCTGGAGGCTTGTTACAAGAGAATTTCTTGGCGTCTGATTAGTCTGCCGGCTCTAGAGAGCATAAGTCAGGCATTTGTGCAGAACCATTGCTGCAGTTTTGCTGAACTTGCTAGAAAAGCCCGGTCATCCTTGGTTGAAGGTTGTGACGGTCGGAGAAGTATGTTATCCTCCTGGCAGCAAACTCCATTTTCCATAATCTACCAGTTTGAGGCGTGTTGTTTTTTATTATTTGTATGTTCCTGGCGAAAAAAGAATTAAAAAACTTAATAATAATGATAATAATATTTTACGTAATTTCAGAACAAAAATATGCAATGCGGCAGGGATAGAATATGCAAAAGAATGTCGTCCAATCCGTGATGCCACCCGTCACCATAAATGGCAAATCTACGCGATCGTCTCTTGATACTACCAAACTTCACCCACACCACACGTCAAAGCGTGAGGTATCAAGCATACATACTCCGAACCGGTGCCGATTCCCGTCCATACAGGGGAGGCAAAGAAAAAGCAAAATGACTTCTCTCGACCCTTTCACAGTCTCGCAGAAAATAGTCTTATGCGTTGTTAGTTAAAATTTATGTTTTGTTTTTCCTTTTCTTTCTTGTTTTTCTCTTTACACTCAGCGAGTGAAACTTTGTGTTAGAGCGCGTTCCATCCTTCTAACAATAGTAACTATTAGTTACTATTTCTGTTCCAACCTCACAAAAAGTTACTACGCTAACCGTTCCAACATTCTCGAAATAGTAGCTAATAGTGACTATTTGCTTACCATGCTAGGGAGCGTAGTAAGCGTGGTAACTACGAATCTCTGTAACGTGACTGGTCGGATTAGCCCATGGCAAAATATTCTGCTGGAAAAGAGAAAAATCGTTCCAGTCTTGACGTCAAAAAGCATGAATTCGTGACGGCATGCGTAGTGGCTACGGTAAATAGGGTGGAACACGCTCGTTAGTAACATGGTTGATAACCATTAGTGGTGAGGATTTTTTTCCCTTTTTCTGTCTGTTTCTTTTCTCTCTTTGTCAGACAATCTTGTGTCTGACTCTTTGGCAGTGAAAGTTTATGTGTAAAGATGGGGAATACCCTCTAAACCTCTACCCCTAAACAACCCCGACCCTCTAAACAGCCTCCATCCAGCAATTAAACAATAGCTACAGAACTATGGAACTATATATAATAGTGTATTTTTCTCTCTTTTTTGAATTACGTATTGCCAAGTTAAAATTGTATCTTGTGTGTTGTTCATTGTTCCGCTTCCTTTATCTCTTTTTTTTATACTCTATCAGTGACATTTTATGTAAAGATGGATAATGAAAATATTCATTCATTCATTCAATAAGCAAATTGTTTCTTCAGTCACCAAAACTGACAACTGTAGAATGAACAGTTCGTCGACTTTAGTTACATGGTTGGGAACCAGTAAGTAAGTAAGTAATTTATTTATGACCCGCTATTTCGAAAAGGCGGAGTAAATGAAGAAAATAAACAAAGCACATAAACACTCAGAAAAAGACACTTAATATCTTCGGTCAGGAAGCAGTGGACGACGTCGTGCGCTGGTTGGGCCCTGTTGTCCATGAGTTTTTAGAGCGATGAGGAAACATCCAAAAGGGTACTGGCGAGGAGTGAACACAAGTATGTAGAGCAAATTCTGTCAATTATTTAACAATACGTGTGCCACGGAATTTTCTGGACCCCTCGGCCCAGTTCGCATACGGTCGAGAGCAGGGCCTACCGACCTACACATCCATGTGCTCAGGAGTTATGAATGCTTCCTCCCCCCCCCCCCCACAACCTTACTCTGTCATAAAGGGTCCCAAATATACTCAAGAATCAAGTAAACACGGATGCACAAATTATCTAGACAGTCTGGTAGTACCGACTTCCAAAAGAAATATTACGAACCAATCGACCTTTTAAAACTACCAATCAGGCCCGTATAAAAAACACATAGATCAGAGGAATTTGAAGCGAGGGCTACACACTCACCGGCACCTGCTGTACACCCTTTCATGGCTCCGGCCGGCACCAACCGAAACCAGAGGTGCCGGGAGTTAGCCAACTCCCGCTTCTAAACATGCTGATGTTCTAACACGTGGCAGCCGGTACCGGCACCGGCCTGAAACCGTGGCACCGGCCACTTGCTGTGCACTAACAATCGAGAGTGATCATCCCCTCGTTTCGAAGGTGAACTGGTGCATAAGCTTAGGAATTAGTCCCGGTACTACTTCGCCACACAAACAGGGAGCTTGGATACCGTTGGTATCCCATAAGAATTTTGTGGTAAGAGCGTTTGCCTAAGGAATAACTTAACCAAGATCATGCTAATAGATGATACACGAGGACTCAGCTGACCTGTTTTTCTCTCATTTCAAACTAATTAACGATCAACTCCTCGCTAGAATCGCCCCGGAAACGCTTTCATGAAGCGCGTCTATTAATTACACAATTACTACGTCTGATCCGTTACAAATCGTTTGTGATGGTTTTCTAACAAAGCACTTAATCTTCTCCATGGTGCGCGGCCCCGCCCCCCTTCTTACTCCAAGGCCAATCATCGAACGAATCCTTAGAAATGAGTGGAAATTCCAGGCCAATGAGAGTGTATTATCCACTTCCAACGAGTGTATCACTTTCCAGAGATGCTGCTGGAATCAGTCGGTCAATTTGTGTCGATTATGGAAGGCGTGGAAGTGAAAACAGAAGCAGTGGATTTAACGTGTGGAAAAGATCAGGACGCTTTAAGTGAAGGTAGTAAAATGGACGGGAAGGCAGAAGAAAGTGCACACCACGAGTTCGAATCCCCCCCGTCCAGTGACGTGGACTCCCCAGTAGTTGCCAAACCGGTCTCCTACCCATACCATGGACTACCTTTTAACTTTTCACCATACTTGCTACAACAGCAAACAAATGCTCTTCAGTTGGCAACTGCGGCGCTGCAGTCGCATTTAAGCTTTGGCGGCAAGAAGGACGATAAGGCACGATTGCCGTTTAGTGTAGAAAACATTCTCGATCCAAAGAAATTCACAGGCGATAGACGGTTCCAAGCTCTTTCGCCGGAATCCGAAGAAGAATCAAAGAACGATGACTCGGACTGCGATAATCACTCAGGTAAGAATATACTGTCAATGACATTAACCGTATCAATAGTTATTGTTCACTAAGCCTCAGGGTTATCAGAATAAGACTGCATTAATAAGAAAACCACACGAACTTCCCTTTATTATGTCACAAAGTTTAACTCTTCCGTTCCCCAAATTCTAGTCGTTCGACTGAAAATTTACATAATAACAACACAGAACGTTCACTGACTCTCCTAACAGTTTCCGAAAATTTCATACTTTCTTAGAATACTTCACTTTCAGGTCAGCAAAATTGCCAAGAATCCTCGTGCTCGAATAGTCGATTTAACCAAACTTTTAATTTAAGTGTAGCCTATATAGTATAAGCTATCATTTGGCCTCGGCGCCCTCTGCCAATTTGGCTCCTTCATGATATATATAATTTTTAGATAAACAGAATTTGAACTTGGTCGAACATTACCTAAGATAGGCTTGTTCAATCCTGCCATTTTGTCCCGCCGGGATGACTGGCTTTGTTCGCATCTGAGACATTATAGCACGATCTAAGCTTGTTGATATGACGGGTGCTAAATACTGTAAGTACATATAAAGAAACGACTAGTATTTGCTAATTTCACAAGGACACGGGAAATGTCAACTGCGCTTTCAGCAGTTTACTGTAAAATTCTCCAAGCTTTTAGAAGATATTCCACTTCGTTTAAGCTTGGCCGCATAACCTGTTATCGTCACATCCCGTAAAACCTCAGCTCTCATCTTTGAGAGGAAATCTAAAAGGATTTTTATTTTCTGGGATCTTTGAAACTCTGCGTCCGCAGGCCGACGGGAAAGCCTTTCCGGCAACAAGTGTAACCCACTAAACAAGTTCGGTAATGACGCTTGAAAGCAAAGTCAGTCGAAGAGCTGATTTGTGGTCAAAAAAACAATCCCGGCAAAAATTGGTCAAAGAAAGTGAAAACTGGACTGTAAATTATGAACATATTCCTAGAACAGATGATTACTACCAAGACCCATAATAAGTTGTTTATAGCAACATAACTTTTCGTAAGACGTTGTAACACCGGTATTCATTATTTATTTGTATGACAGTTCAAATAGATTCTATTTTTTTATTGTGCGTAAATATCTGATTTTTCCTTTTGACAGAAGATTAGTTTTTAAATTGATTGATTATTATTTATGATTTCATGACTAAAAACTTGTTTTTCTTAGATCTTTTTCAAAACCATTCTTTAAATATGGCCCTAGTCGGCCGGTATTAGACTCTAATAAATAAATAAACAAAATAAATACTCCTTCAGACCACGCTGAACGTGAATCATGTAAAAAATGCCTCTAAACAAATTTTTATATACTCTGTCTTTATGCAAACTTTTATCGGCATTAATTTTTTTTTATTTATTTAACTTACTTTGAATTTAGTAAACAGACAAGCAGACTCAGAAATGAAATAGAAAAGTACCAACTATACTCTTTTACACATCATAACTTTCAAATTTACACCCACTCCAGGCTGAGGCCCTAGGCTGTCACCTATCTAGGGTGGGCTGTCACCTATCTAGGCGGCTAGCCGCCTAAGCAGCTGTTGAAAAATTACGAAAAATAACCACTGAATAAGTATATGCTTGGGAAGGCTGCATCTACATTAGTATTCCAAAGTCAATGCTGCTGATTGGCTGCTAGTTACACGGAGCTTGTTCCACCCTTCTAACAATAGTAACTATTCGTTACTATTTTCGTTCCAAGCTCGTAAATGTTTACTACGCTGACCGTTCCAACCTTCTCAAAATAATAACTAACAGTAACTATTGGCGTTCCGCGCTCGGGAGCTTAGTTAGCGTGGTAACTACTATCTCTGTGACTTGACTGACCCGATAAGCTTGCGGCACGATCTTTTGACAAAAAAAAAAAGAAAACGTATTCCAGCCTTGACACCGAGAAGCCAGGATTCGTGACGCCGAGTAGTAACTATGGTAAGCAGGGTGGAACACGCTCAAGCTAGTCAATATAGGCACAATAGTAGCTTAGTTGTTACAGCCCGCTGACTAATTAACAAAAAGAAAAGCAACAAACAAAAGCATCTTCATTTACAACCCTAGGTCCAAAGAATAACAATTATAAAAAAATATTAAAATGTGTCTCAATCAAATTGAAGAAATAGTCCCAATTATGTCGTAAAGAAACAAAACCTGTTATCACTCGTCACCAGCATCCGACAAAAACACCACTCTGCTCCTCTCACAAAACAGACTCATTCAATTACAATCCCCCAGCCACTACTTCTAAGACAGTATTTTTTTCAACCAAAATTAAACTAGGCGCTCCCTTGACGCAAATACGGTTTTCACCACACGCGTTGCCTGCTAATTCGTTCGTGGCGTCCATGCGTGCAAACCGAGACAGCTGAAATAACAAGTATAACTCGCTCGTCGACTGAATTGAATCCTCTTTTCCTAAACGGCTGTATGCAGATGATTTCGAAGTTTGTGTTCTTATGTCACTCACCGCCTTGGTGGCCGAGTCTAATTAACTTTCAATTTGCTAGTGTTGTGGTTAACTAGTGAGGCAGGGATGAAGACGCTGATGGGACCAAGGAACCGCGAAAAAGGAATTGGAGAAGTAGAACAGAGTCATGCTTGCCCAGATCAAAATAACACTAGAGAGTAGCGCCAAGACTTGAAAAAAGTGACACACACTCGGATAACAGCGACACTAGCATCACTAGCGATAGTGAACGTCCCGACTGAAACTCAATCGGTCGTGCACCAGCGCTGGTTCCAGTAACTTCATACTCTCAGCAAGCAAAAGAAAATATACAACCTCCCCAGTGTCCTCGATGTGTGCAGACCGCACCTTAGCTTTACTAGAAATTTCTAAACCCGCAAGTTTGTCTCGCTTTCAATATCGCAAGCGTAGTGGGCGGCGCTATGAGTACGGCCTGTTTGCGAAACAAGGAAAGCATGGGTCTTGACGCTACTCCTAGTGTTATTTTGCTCTGTGCTTGCCTTAACAGCTTCAGTTGTATCATTTCAGAAAACTTTTTTTTGGGGGGGGGGGGGGGGGGGAGAGATCAATTTGGGCAATCCCAAGTTTCCTTCACAAATTCAAAATTTAATTACTCTTTTGGGACTAAATTAGAATAGTTTGCTTTTAATTGCTTTCCATTTTGCCGTCTGAAACCTATTTAGCGTCCGAAAATAGCATCAAGGAGGAAGATTTTGAAATCTTGGGGGACCCCCTCCTTCAAATAGTGCCTCTGAACAGCCCTGTAAGCTTTAACTCCCACCAATTTTCAGAGACGAGGATCACAAAATCAGATATTTAAGGAAGAATCTTTAATTGGTTTTCCGCAAGTTCATTTTCCAGCTTGAGCGGCTTGAGCCTGAAGAGGACCCTTACCAAGAAGGTCCAAAATATTAGCTCTAATAAAATGTAGCTGACATATCCGTTTTGCACTGTCAAATTGTATTAACGATTTCGATATCTTATCGAAGAAACTTCTTCTGTTCCAAAGTTTTCAAACGACTGATTCTTTAAAACTCTTCTTGTTTATTAAAAAACAAGAGCTGTAAGCTCATATGGCACTTGCAAGCATATGTAGTAAGAAATACCCCAACAAGAAAAAAAGAAGGGGGCTGAAAATTCAACCTATGGTTTCACTTTAAATATAAAAATAGGAGACAGAAAGCAAAGGGAAACAAGCAGGAAAACAAAGGATGGGTTAGAAGGCTGGGTCAAATGGAAGTATTCCGTTAAGGTGCACCAAACTTGCAAGGCTGGGTCAGAGGATGAAAGTGATGGTCAAGTGCGTCGGGTAATTGCGCACTTTAAGGGTGCCAAAAGTTGATTTATAAGCAAAACCCTTGAGGCAAAAAGATTAATGTACTCGTGGCGATCTTGAAAAGGTAAATATTGCTTAAAAGTATTTTTGTATTTTGCGGTTATGATGATTCGAGTTCTTTAAGTAAGTAAGTAAGTAAGTAATTTATTTATGACCCACCATTTGGAAAGGCGGAGTAAATGAAGAAAGTAAACAAAACACATACAAACACAGAAAAAGACACTTAATTTTTAATCTTCGGTCAGGAAACAGTGGACGAAAAGGAATTAAGGAATGGTCGGATCGGAGAAGTCACGATGTCTAACCCAATGATGTCAAGTTTATAATGCTCCAGCAAACGTTTTATCGTCCTGGCACATCTGGGTGTACCTTAACTCACGATCACCGGAATTCCGGACACCCCCTATTGGCCCCCCCCCCCCTTGGTACCCGAATCCGGTCCGATTCTGTCACTGATGCACCTAGGATCCCACCAAGTTTCATCATGATCTCTCCACTCTATGCGTATCACAATATTTCCGGTTCTCCCCTCCACCCCCCCCCCCCCCCCCAGTTCATCGGATCCGGTCCGCACTTGAAATGTGACATATGAGACATGAGTTCTTTCAAGATATCAAGTTTCATTAAAATCAGATAACCCGTTCGAAAGTTATGCATGCCACTAATTTCCGGATTCCGCCGTCTCCCCCTCCCCCCACGACGGTCGGGTCGGGCGAATGACTGTTTCCAAGTTAATATGGCCAAGTCCGGACCGGATCCGATGAATCTGAGCGGGAGTCGGAGGGGGAGCCGGAAATCGTGTGAAACTCTCGGAGTGGAGCGATCGGGATGAAACTTGGCCGGAAGGCAAGTGCCATAAAAATAACACACTGTGCCTGCTGTTATTAGCAAGAGTATCGGTCTACTCGCTTCGATAGACACTTGGAAAACATACAGAAGAGGTAATCCCAACCAATAAGCTTGCCCGAAATAATGCTAGCAAGACTGACGAGTGTCCAGAAGAGCCAACCACGGCAAACGAAAGGTCGAATACAGTCCCGTTAGGTGATCCAACAATGGCAGGCAGTGGGGCATATTATTCCTTTCCTTATACCACCACCTGCTGGTCGCAATGGCTGGGTATTTAACGTACAAAATTCCATATACTAATTCATCAGCTTCTCCGTTTCGACGAGATAAGCGACGACCTCGAGTTCTTCCCCAATGAAGCACAACGAATGCTTCAGGATGCCTTGTGTCGGGAACGGTCGTTAGTCCTAGGGTGACTGTGGTCGCTCATTGTGCTGTGCGATGTTTTCGATAATGGCAGACACAATTCCTCGTACAAGGTCATCCTGCAGACCCTGAACGGAAATTCATTAGCTCAGCCACTATCATCGAAAGTGCACATTGAAAAGTACACTGTCAGAAGTTTCATAACAAATAACACGAGGATGCGCGGTTTCAACAGATAATGCGTAATAGATAACTGACACAATAGATGGCTGACACGATTCCTCTTACAAGGTCATCCTGCAAACCCTGAACGGAAATTCATTAGCTCAGCCACCACCATCGAAAGTGCACACTGAAAGGTACACTGTCAGAAGTTTCATAACAAATAACACGAGAATGCGCGGTTTCAACAGATAATGCGTAACAGATAACACTTCGGATGTTATCTGTTGTATTTGAAAACGTTATGCATGAAATGTTATGCATAACAAGCTTTGTTAAGAAGGCCCAAAAAAATTTATTCCTTATTGTCATGATGTCTGAAAACTCAGCAGATAGTTTTTGGCGGTTTTTCAGTTCTTCCTGATGGTAACGCTAATTACGAGCAACATTTTGAAACACAACAGATAACATACGAAGTGTTATCTATCACACATTATCTGTTGAAACCGCGCATCCTCGTGTTATTTGTTATGAAACTTCTGATAGTCTACGTACGTATATCTTCAAAGCCTATAGGCCAAGTAGGGAAAAGGAGAAACACTCAAAACCATCTACAGTGTCCTTCGACAGAAGAAAAAGTCCATCGCAGCAACGCCATTAAGTTGATTTTTTTTTTTTTCAGTATTAAGTGTCGACGTCGAAGGGAGCGATATTGACGGCAGTTCACACGACGGAGACAACAGAAGTGAGGGCGAAAACAGCGACCAGAGGGACAACTCCGTCAGCGGAACCTCGACGAAATCGAAGAAAAAGAAATCCTCTTGCTCCGACTCGAAAGGCGGAAAACCGCGCCGCGCAAGAACAGCTTTCACCTATGAACAGTTGGTGGCGCTTGAAAACAAGTTCAAGACAACACGTTATTTATCTGTTTGCGAAAGACTAAATTTAGCGTTACAGCTCAGCTTGACGGAAACGCAAGTGAAAATTTGGTTCCAAAACCGGCGCACAAAGTGGAAAAAACAAAACCCCGGATTGGACGTAAATGCGGCACCCGTTCCGCCCAATCCCGGACATGGGTCAATGTCAGGACATTTTGGTGGGTCAGGGCCATTCAGCCATTCGCAGCTTCTTTATTCAACGGCACACCAGCTGGCGCCGTATTTCAATTCGGGTGGCGCATCGGCACTACCTTTTCTATTAGGCGGTGGCGGTCACCAAGGCTATGCTTCACTCTTGCACCCTTCTGCCGCAGCCGCAGCAGCTTGTTTCCATCATGTGACACATTCGTAGCGCTATTTCTAATGTTATATCGATTATTTTTGTTTTGACGGATCGAGTGTTTGTAAATAATGTGATTAAAATTTGTCCGACGAGTTATTGATTTGTTGTTAGGACATCTCCACAGAAAAATCCAAAGGAGGAGCACGACTAAGTGATGGGAAATGCTACTTGTCAATGCTCATAGATCAAATCTAGTGAAAAGTCGTTAAATTCTTGTTAGAATTGAGCCTTCAAGCTTCTGAACTTTCCGTTATCCTTGGCTCCCCTATGAAATTATAACCTTCAGAAATTCCCACCCTTCGCCACAGTTATGTTTTGCAGCTATGAACTTTGAGCGCTTTCTTGACCGAGCCGAGTTTGCAAGTCAAGTAGTGAAAACTGAACGAAATTTCAAGGTCCGTCGACAACTCTCTCAGAACAAGGGCACGAGAAGATTGAACAATAATTGGTATTTGCAAAAAACGTTGTTTCTGAACCATTTAATCGTGAAAAGATCATTTCTAGTAAGAGATGTGACTGAAAGATGCTATACATCTTATTCTGCAGCCGTGATCACCGTCTCCTCCTTCTTACAGACCGTGAACGTGTTTTTTGGCCTTCTTGAAAGCTAGTGTAGGAAACTGCAATATTTGGTTTAGCGTTAAGAAGGTGGGCACGTTTAACTTGTAGCCTTTTCTTATTTTACCTTTACTTTCTTGTTCCTAAAGATATTTATGTGATTTTGAAAGTAAGAGAATTATTAAGCTGTTCCAGCGCACGATCTGCACAAAAAAGAGCTTCTATGCTTGGATCTGTTACTGTAGACAGACGATCAGGCTCGGGGGGTCACGGACATCCGGGATTTTCGGCACCATCATCAATTCCATATGGTAATGCTGAGATTTTTTCAACTTCATGACGAAAGTGAACAAAATTGAGCCGAAAAAAGTCTGATCGTCTGTCCGTAGGCCAAGTCGTTGACACCTAGACCGGATTTCGAGCGCAGCCAGGTAAGAGCGCAGGTAATTTGAAGGCCCAAGTTACAAGAAGGGGAATAGTATTTTAGCTGACCCATAGGCAGGCCCATATTCAGGAATTTTTTTCGGGGGGGGGGGGGGGGTGGACATAGGTAAATATTACTAAGACTCCTGACTGAATAAGGGTCGTTAGGAACACTGGAAAGCAAGCTTTCCTTGCTCTTGGTATCTTCGCGACGGGCTCCAAAAGCTTAGCTGCACCGAAGTCACGTTACCAGGTTGCGCGAAGGTGGCAGCCCCCCCCCCCCCCCCCCAGTTCTTTCCCTTCGCTTGCCGTTTGCAAGGAAGTGGTGGCACCATGCAGATCTGATTCCGGGAAAAATGGTATGTCGAGATGTAGCGGGCATACTCGACCACAACCGATTAATTTAGAAGACCAGTTTAACTCATGTTAGGGCTACACTGTAAAAAGTTTCTTCGAGTAAGGATTAAAATTAACTGCAGTATTTGGTACTGGGATTAATCTTATCTTCACCATGATAAGATTAATCCGAATTAGAGATAAGATTATCTTTTTAGAGACAAGATTAATCCTTGGAGCAATACTGCAAGATTTTTTTTTTTTACAGTGTATGCAAGAATGGGAGCCTTTCTTCTTCGATAGCCTATATATTTGCACCAAAAGATTCGTCGGTCTTATGGCCAAACTGTTTCAACCCAGTTCCATCTAAACCGAAGTCTATTATCAAAATTATATAACAGTGTTGCGCTACCCCATATTTTATATATAGCTTCTTTTTCTCAAACACTAAATGATACGGACCGACTAAAAATTAAACGGATTTACTTTAAATTCGCAAAATACCTTCTTCGTCTTCCTCCTTGGACGCGCAATACCTACATGACCAAGAAATACTGTATCGTTGCCCCGACTCCAAAGCTCGTTGATCTATTTCAACGACTAAAATGCAGTAAGAGCGGCCACGAGTGGCAAGGGATAGTTCTTGGACATCTTTTGAATTATAAGTGTGATTTTTCCCTCTCTGATTTTCCCTTTGTTTGTCTTTGTTGTGTGACCTTTTTTCTGTGTTTTTCACTTTCTTTCTTTTTATACCACATCATTTTCTCTTTCTTGTACGATGGGTGAAAAAATAAACATTACATTACATTACAAAAACAAAAGAAAGACGTTATCTATTGCCCTAAGCCAGCATAGCTTAAGGATCGATTTCATGTTTTCTTTACTGGAACCTCAATCAAAACAGAGAGATTCGGTACATAATTGTCTTTTCTGGCCTTCCCCCCTCCATTTCGCCTTATTCTGGTTCGGCGCTCAAAGTGGACTAGTTTTTGTATCCTTCCATGTCTCATTATCAACATTTTTGACAGAGAGATTGTGAAACATAGATCCATGATCTAATGACCAGAAAATTATACCTTCGACTTTTTACACCAAAGACAGTGCAGAACTCTCACTGTTCGGGAAGTTCGCACCTTGTTTTGATAGCGGAACATCATAAAAGAAATACCATGATATGATTTTCGTTAAAGCACACCTCGCACCATTAATTGATATGTTCCAATATTGAAAACTATTTGAACACTATAAAACTAGGCTCTTGTTTTAACAAATTATCTACGGCTTTTTCTGCTTTAAGCCTTTCCACAGACCCATTGACTTCCAGCAAAAACTCGGCAGAATTCAGACAGCCGGTTAGCCAATAGCAGAAAAGGCGAACACTCTTTGGGATCATAATGCGCATGGATAATAATGAATCTTGGCGAGTGCAAAGATTAGTGAGGTATCATTAGCAGTTTTATTAATGCAGGTAATTACGGAAATAGGTTGCATTGGAATTATAGACACAACAGATCCTTTCAGGTTTCTTTTCCAGGTTTTCTGCTGGATCTATTTACTATCTAAGGACAAATGCTGAGAATGAGATAAGAAGGGACGAAAAAATGGAAAAGATTCCTCCATTTGCTCTTTCTCAGACAACACAATCGTCATCTAACGTCAAACTCCTAAGCTCTAAATCGTCTGAAAATAAGCCACACAGTTCTCCGGAAGATAAAAATTCGACGCGACTTTTACGAGAACGAAAAAGTCATTAAATCTGTTACGCCTCCGATTCTGCGCATTCCAGAATAATGTTATGTCAAAGAAGCGATTGAAAGAATGTTGAATGGGGAAGGGGCAATGTAATTAGTGTTCTCATTAGTCGGGAAATGAGCAATCGGTTTGGGTCTGAACGCAATTTACAGCGACACCAATACAGATGTCTGTCATCGAATTCTATTCGATGAGCGTCCCGCGGCGCGAAGAAGTGCAGGAGAGGGGATGCCAGTTTCTAACGCATTTGTAGAAGTTCGAAGAAATTGTCTAAATGACTGGAGACACTCTGATGACTGGAAAACCTTGCCGGAGAATGTCAATTTCTGGAATATTGAAAAAAAATTCGGGCGACACTGACCATTTTAGTTTGACCCAACGAGAGTATAACACGATCGATGGTTCAAAAAGATGATGCCCATAGTCATAGGGGGCTTTCACATTTGAGTACGCAACATTCTGGAGTGGGAATTACTAGGAAGGAATGTTTGGTTCAAAAGTTTAGGTTTGGCTGGCTAGATTCCAAGCGGTGGATTTGTCCCGCAGACAGCGCTTTCTGGGGTCCCCAAACGTTACTGACGGGATACCCCTATGAATTCGCAAAAGTTGTCCGTGTGTCCGTCCGTCTGTTAGCACGGAAACTCTTGAAGGGGTTAAGATATATTGTTCTAACTTGGTCAAAGTACAGGTCAAGTTCGTAGGTGGGCTCTGTAGCCCTATATTTAAGGTTGGGGGAGGGGATTCCAAACTGAGGAGCTTAAAAAAAATATAATTTTCTAGCTAACGAGACAGTCGACCAAGGGGTAAGGAGACACGATGAATCCAGATCTGAACTTTGTTTCCTTGCCGGACAAATAGTTAACTCGGAATTCAATCCAGCCAAAGCTGGAAATTTGGTAGAAGTTAAAAGTTCTTTCTGCAGTCGATTAGAAATTCGGTCTTAGGGTAACGAAACAAGCTGAATCCATTTTTGAAACGTTGTTTTCTTGCTGGGCAAGTAGTTCGTCCGGAACTGGAAAATAGTTAAAACTAAAACTTTTGCGTGGAGTCGGTTAGAAATCCGATCCAAGGGTATAACGAGACACGTTAACTCCATTTTTTTTTACTTTATTTTCCTGACGGATAAGCAGTTCGACCGGAATCCTGCCAAAACTTAAAATTTGTTATATGTAAATGTTCCTTCAGCCCAAGCTGACTCCGAATCGAATTTGAGACTACAAAACGGATACGCCAGCTACATTTATCTGTATTTCCGCCCTTCTTGGCAAGGGTCCTCTTCAGGCTCAAGCTGCTGGGACGACCAGAATTGGAAATAATCCGGAAATTTCCGAATGAACAAAATCTTCCGATAAAATGTAAAAGATGGTAAGGTAAGGTAAGGTATAATTTTAATGGCAAATATAAATAAACCAGTTGTTTCTCAAAAGCATCAGACATGACAGTGACATAAAAAACGACGCTTTACTAATTCTGATGGGTTTGTAAAAATTATTAATACAATTCTAGCCTATGGTGTGTAGGCTATATATAAAGAACTTGATGGATAATGTTTATGGTTTTCGACTAGCGTTGGTATTGCGGTCGTAATATGACCGCAATCTCGTTTGGGAAAAAACAACATGTTTATGAGACATGGTGAAGTGAGAAAATCTTGTGGACGAAGAAGTCCAGTAGGCTACACCTTTGGGATCCTATCGAAAGCTTTGGTCTTGTTGTAGTGTTTTTTTTCTTTTTATTATTGTCATGATACCTTTTTTTTCGCGTCGGTCCCTTTGTACGGCGAGGGCGAGCGTCCCGCCCATACAAAGGTGAAATGGCTAGCTCTGATAGAGGAGTTTATTAATACTTAAACTCTATAAACTTTAAGTATATACTGTTTCATATATTAACGATGGTGTGCCGAAAATCCTCACGGGAATTCCAGCCCGCGTCTGCCTGCAGGATCACATTCATTTCCGAAAGCAGAAATATAGACCTGAAACGAAAAGCTAATTTTCCGCTTGCAACTATAGGTTGCAGTCACCTCATTCAGATTTTGACCTGGTCACAGTAGTGTGTCACGAATTCACCCCGGCCTCTCCCTTCATAGAAGACCAAGCATGACAAAGAAGACTACACCTCACCTCTGGCAAAGAAGTCTTTGATAACCTCACAACAGCATCATATAACTGCATCATAGCATCATCTCCCGCATCATAGAAGACCAAGCATGACAAACAAGACTACAGCTCACCTCTGCCAAAGAAGTCTTTGATAACCTCACAACAGCATCGTATAACTGCATCATAGCATCATCTCCCGCATCATAGAAGACCAAGCATGACAAAGAAGACTACAGCTATGCCAAAGAAGTGTTTGATGACCTCACAACTGCATCGTATAACTGAAGGCGGAAACAGTCAAAGGTGGCAGAACAAGTCCCGCTGGGGCATCAGCAGGCCACCCCTCCGGAAGTACAAACTAGATTGTCACCTAACCTTGGGGCCAGTAATACCAAATGTTCTGTTTGGAATAACGCAAGGGGAAAGCGGAGTCCATAACACCTCACGACTGGAAAGTACTTAGCAAAGATTAAAACTTGAGAGAGCAGTTGATGAGTTTCCTTGCTAATGAGCTAAATGGCGTTGACTTTCACACAAAGCACGAAAATAAAAGCGAACCGCCAAAACTAAAGAGAAAACTCAAAACTATTGGTAGGTATTCTGTAGCTAAAACGAACGGCAGGTATTTCTTGCCAAATGAGTGCGTTTCCCAACGAGGAACGGAGCCTTCTTTTCACAGTTTTAGTTTATCCGCCTGTTCTAGCGATCTTTCGACACATCTTGGCAAGGGTCTTCATCAGGCTGTAGCCAGAACCTGCAACACCAACAACAACGGACTTCAACCTATACCGCCTGACAAGCGCTCTTGCCAAGAAAGGCCGAAATACTGCAACAAAAAATCTCACCAGACTTATTCGTTTACCCCTATCGAACTGGACCAATTCGTTTTGATTCTAAACGTATAGAGCCTTATTTTTTTGCCCTGTTAAACTGCGAACACACGACCAGGGTTTTTCAACCGGACTTCTTGCACTACCACCATCAAGTTGAACAAATTTCAACTTCCCCATATGGAAGTGATGATGGTGCCGAAAATTCGGGCAGGAAGTCTAGGAGCTCCCGATCCCGATCGTGTGTTCGCACTATTAGATTACTACAAATCGACTCCAAGCCGAAAAACTGTTGCGGGGATACATCCCACGGGGGCACGGATAATCAAACACATCTGCCATTAGACATACTACGAGCTAAGACCGGCGGACCATTACACGCTGATTATTCCGATAATTGAGTAATGATTCGGGATAGAGTACGAGGGATACAGCGGTTCAGAGTGGGCCCCTGGGATCGCAAACAAAACTCTGATGGTCTTGTCGACAGGCCACCTGTTCTGTTCCTTTAAGTACTTTAAAGGCCTAACGCTAAAATCCATCCTAGATCGTTCAAAAGCCATTGTAATTTATAAGTGGGGAAGCGAGACTTCAATGGAGTCGGATGACCAGCGGCAACGACGGATGGGGGGGGGGGGGGGGGATAAACTACAGCCATATTTTATGGCACACCGCTTCTTGGTACGAGTCTGCAGCAAGGCAGTAAAAAAGGATCTGCAGTAAAATCAAGATATAGTTTAGTACAGTGACTACGAACAGCATTGTTACACTTTCGCTACTCGGGGCCATCCAATACGTTTTTATGTCACTTACAGCTACGCTCAAGTGCCCTATACCGATCACTTTTCTGTCGGTCGGTCTGTCGGTCCACTTTTCTCGAGTTAGCGCACTTCCTGATGTGCTAGGACCATGAAACTTGGCAGGAGTATCAGGGACCCGACCAAACTAACAGGGAAATAGTCATTTGTCCGATCCGACCATCATGGGGGGGGGAGGAGAGACGGCGGAATCTGGTATTTAGGGGCATGCCCGCATGCATAACTTTCAAACAGGTGATCGGATCTTAATGAAACTTGATATCTGGAAAGATGTCATGTCTCAGATGTCCCATTACAAGTCCGGACCGAATCCAATGAACACAGGGTCTGAGGGGGGAACCGGACATGTTGTGTCACGCCTATAAGAGTGGAGCGATCGGGAGGAAAATTTCGTGGGAAGAACAAGCTCAAGTCCTAGGTACATCATTAACAGAACTGGACCGGATTCGTAGACTATGGGGGGGAGTTGGAGGGGGGTACTGGAATTCCAGAGATCCGAAAACTACTTCCAGGTGGGATAGGACAATGAAACTTGGGAGGTAAATCAGAGACCCGACCAGATTAACCTGGAAATAGTCAACTTCCTGATCCGAAATCGTGGGGGGAGTGAGGGTGGGGGAATCTGGAATCTTGAGCTATGTATAACTTTCGAACTGGTGATCGGATCATAATGAAACTTCATATTTAGAAAGACCACATGCCTCGGATTTCCGTTTCAAGTCCCGACCGGATCCGATGAATGTGGGGGGGGGGCTGGCGTCGGAGGGGGGGAACCGGAAACCTTGCAACACGCTTGGAGTGGAGCTATCGGAATGAAACTTGGTGGGAAGAACAAGCACAAACCCTATGTGCATCGGTGACAGAACCTGACTGGATTCGGGCACTGTGGGGAGTTAGAGTAGGGGGTGGGGAATGGAATTCCGGTGATCGCAACTTAAAGTACTTCCAGACTTGCTAGGACGATGAAGCTTGGCTTGAACATTAGAGACTTGACATGATTGGCTTAGAAGTAGTCAGTTCCGTGATCCGACCATCATGGGGGGAGTGGAGGGAGGGGGAATCTTGAGGGTTGTATAACTTTTGAACGGGTGATCGAATCTTAAAGTTTAACCGAAAAGGGCTAGGATACTACAGTCTAGTTACCCATCACTTGTTCGCTTAAGTAATCTTGAAAACCCGATGAAAAAGCGTTAGTTTGTTTTTCTGATATTTCCAAATAATCGATTATCCCATTGTGCTTGCCGCTCTTCCCGTTTTTGTGATATCTCTATGGTGCCTGGAACATTTGGCAACAATACCAGCAGCAAACGAGTAAATAAATTGTGTATCAAATAAACAAAGAAGTGTCTGGAGTCTGCAGTGCCAAAAACTAGGCCAAGATAGTGATGTGTCTTGTGTAGTGATAGTGCAGTGATTTTCGCGGGCGAATTGTGGACGGATTCACCATGGGAAAGCGTCCACATTCCCAACGTCCCTACTGAAGACTACTGTGGACAGAATGAAAATCCCCAATAGGTGTTGTAATAATTCAATGTATTTGAATCTAAGATGTAAAAATAAGTTGCCTGTTCAGTTAAACTTTAATGAAACTTGATATTTGGAAAGACCTTGTGTCTCAAATGTCCTATTTGAAGGCCGGATGTAATCCGATGAATGTTTGGGGGCGGGGGAGGAGGTGGAGGGGACAACCGAAATCTTGTGACACGCTTAGGGTGGAGCGATGCGGATGGAACTTGGTTGGAAGAACAAGTACGAGCCATAGATACATCAGTGACAGAACCGGACTGGGTTCGGGCACTGTGGGGGAGTTGGAGGGGGGGGGGGTTATTCTGCTTATCGCGAATTAAGGTACTTCCAGATGTACTAGGAAAGTTGGCTTGGAAATTAGACACTTGACGAGATTGACTTAGAAACTGTCAATCCGACCATCCCTTAAAATACTAATTCTAACCGCAAAGTACAACAAACACTTTATGACAAAATATACATTTTTGCGATCCCTATAAGCCCATGATCATTTTTGCCTCAAAGATTTTGCTTACAACTGAATTCCTTAAACTACAAACAATACTTTTAAGTAAAATATACATTGTCTTGCTTCCGTTCATCCTATTTTTGCTTCAAGAGTTTTGATTACATATGGATTCCGGGTTCCCTGGAAGTGCGCATCATCACACCCAAATGCATCACCAAACGATATTACTCTCGTGATTTCCAACGACCCATGATCATTCTTATCTCAAGGGTTTTGATTACAAATGATCACAACAAACCCACGATTTCCTACATTCACAGCCTTGTAAGTGCCATATAAGCTTCCAGCTCTTGTTTAAGTGGGTAAGACCTCTTGTCGCCATCTGGATGTGGTGACGCTTGGATTCTTAATTTCCTTCCACGAGCCTAATAAATCATTACACAATAACAGGCGATGTAATATATTTAATTTTTAAATATCATTTATCCTGGCGTATATTTTCAGTCTTCTTTGATTTTTATTTCTGCTCTTGCTAAATATTGGTTGCTATATCTAAAAAGACAGTCTCATGCCTGCAATCTGGGCTTGTGTTGATGGTATAAATTGACGGTATGTTTTTTTTTTTCAGACAGATGCTGAATATTGGATTAGACAAGGAGGTCCAGGACTTTACAACGCTTACACAATCCCCCCATTCTAGCCCTATCTCCTTTTTGTAAGTTATTTAGCATAACTGATTTAAGGACAATTCCGATGTTCTTCAATAAGTATGCTAAGTACCTACTCGCCCTTCCCCCATGGGCTCGTAACCACAAAGTTACGCGACTTCACGGCGTTACCGATCCCTTTGTGGCTGTGGCCCAACGCCGTGCCGAGTTTGACTCTTCTCTAGACCGGTGCCATCCGTATTATAGTGCGTTTGTATAGTTATTTAGCTTAGTCGAATCTTTTTCTTTCCTTTATCGTGTTGCGAGAGCAACACTTTGATTATGTCGTGGTTTTTTTTTCCTAGTACCCCGATTTCAGCTTATTGATAGAATGTGGTAAGGGTCTAACCTGTGCGGTTTATACGGAAAGTGTGGACCTTAGGCAGGACTGACATTACATTTTGGAAGCTCCGTATAACTCTTGCCTACAGTGTGTGAAGTGAAGTGGAGTTGTATAGTCTATGTTAGAGAGAGTACTGTTGTATTCTACATTCTACAGGGTGGAAATTGACCCATCTGACAGGATCCTAATGGACACATCAAGGAACAAACCAGCAAATGAAAGGACAAATTCTTCATCAGCCTCTTAGCCTGGCTTCTTAGCAGCGGTCGTAAATAATTCCCGTACTGTTTCTCGGCAGTGGGATACTGAGGACATGGAAACCTCCTCCCATCTGGCCATGCAGCGCACCGAGTAACCTCCTTTGCCAAGGTACTCGGCATCCCAATCGATTCGATCGAATACATAAGAATATATTTTTTTCGGTAGTAAACTGGGCTCCAAATCGACGAATCTGACAAGAATCGTTACACCGTCATACTAAACTTCAAAATAGAAGAACAGCTATTTTTGGCATCAGCCTGTTAGCCGCTGTAATAGAAAATTGCTAAAAAGTCGTTTAAAGGCTCAAGGTTCAAGTTTTTTTTTATTCTTACTATACCTCATATATGAACATTAATAATATGATACGCTGCACTTACAATTATTTCAGGATTTGAACCGGAGAGAAGAAAAACATCGAATGGTTCGAACCCTTTCATAAAAGAAAATTAAGAAAACAAAATCGACCCAACACTGAGTAGAACGATAACCGCACGAAATCGCCGACACGAAGCGAAATCAATCCAAACAAAACAACAACAAAAATGAGGGAAGGGTAACTGGAAACCAGCATCACCAGAGGAAAACACATACAAATAAAAAATAAACATACCTGCGGACACGGAAAACGTATCCCTTTTGACAATGCAGCGAAGCGAGTAATCTCCTTTGCCGATTCGAGACCTTTCAGACAAAAACTAATAGTATTCTACAAGATTGGGAACTGACCAATCTCACAGGAGCAAATGTTGAAATTGTTGCGTCCTTGAATATGACCACCAAGCGGAAGGGCAAATTCTTCATCATCCTCTTCGCTGCGTTAATAAATAATTTGCAAAACGGTGAAGCTGATTCCCTGAGACATTTCCTAGACCCTGAGAACGTTATTACCCCTGGGTGACAGAAATGTTAGTAGGAAAGAACTCTAGGACATTCCAGCCAACTTCTCATCTCACGCCTCACTACCTCCTGAAGCCATCTCGACACAGATTCCGGTGAGGCAAAAAACCCGAATCTTCACCAATTAGTTAACTCTAATTGACCCATTAATCTGTCGGCTCATAAGCAATGGAGCGTATTGGGTAATGAAATGCTCCCGGCAATAAATTGATGGTTCGCCCAGGTTCAATCAAGTCGCTCGACACTGGAATGCCGTGTTAACAACTCATTAGCCCACTCCTTATTTGCCACTGGTGAGAAATCTATAGGTCGAAATTAACGGATTCAATTAATATGGTGATGAAAGACATCGTTAATTCCGTACTCAATATACCCAGTCACATAGAAGAACGATCAAAGGCCGAGTTTCTTATGGGACCAAGAGCGATGCTTATAAGTAACCTACCAGAAGCGTAGCAGAGTTTTAACGCAGCCAGTATTTTTTGCCACTGGATATTTACGGCCACACAGGGTATCGATCCGTATCCTATGACAAGGTAAACACAGTTGGAAGATTTTCGCGGCAAGAAAAACAAAACCAAAGGTTTCAATGGGATCCCAAACATTCAATATCCGATACAAACAATTGGGTTTTATCTTTGCCAGATCCAGTCTTCGACAGACTCCTTGAATATTTTTACTATTCAAATCTAGAAACAGATTCAGGCCAAATAGCTAATCATCTGAGAAAACCAAGGTCAGATATGGATTCAGCATGTGCATATACCCCTAGAAGACCTATCTATTTTGACAGGGGGGGGGGGGTTAACCAGGAAACCAAATGGGGATCTGGCAGTGCGTTCGATAAAATCAGTAAGGCCAGTTAAGGACACCAATTAACTGAGTTGACATCCAGCTTGGATATCGGCCGTTCGGGAGCTACAGAACCCATCTACGAACTCGACCTATCCCTTGACCAAAGAATCCTCACACCAAGTGCCATTCCAATACCTCGTTCCCTTCGAGAATTATCGTGCTCACAGACAGACTGAAAATTGTCGGGCGAAAACATAAAGCTAAAAAACGAATTCAGTGTACCTCCTCACATCCAAGATTCCAAAGCCGTTTGTCCACACCAGGACCCGAAACCACTTCTTCTCAACTAGAGTGGTACAAAACTGGAACACCCTGCCAGAGGACACAGTCAGTGCGCCGACAGTGGCTCATTCAAATCGAAGCTTGACAAGGAGTGGGAAGCCGAACCCTGGAAATACGAGTCGGATGCCCCGGAATCCTCTACCAGACACTAGCCAAAAAGCCAGTCCCAACATCATGTGTGACTAACATCACTCAAACCAGCGAAAACCATAAGAGGACCATCCGCATTTGTCGCTCGACAATGCGATTTAAGGTAATTTAAGGTAACATCTAATTCGATTCAAATGAAGATTTAATTTACAACAAATTTTCCGGTTTTAGCCGGATTCCGGACGAGCTATATGTCCGGCTAAGAAATGATTGTGATATACGGATCAGCATTTCTTCTTACCCCTAAATCGGACATCTAATCAACTACAAATACAACTTTTGCTTTTAACAAATTTTCCGGTTCGGGCCGGATTCGGGGCGAACTACTTGTCAGCGTACAAAAGGATTTGCACATAAGAATTCAGCATACCTTCTTACCTCTAATCGAAGATCAATCAACTTCAAATAAAACTCTTACTTTTAACAAACTTTCCGGTTTCGGCTGGATTCCGGGTGAACAACTTGTCCGGCGAGAAAATGGTTTTCGTATTTGTTTTCAGAACGTCTTCTTACCCCTTTAGCGACTATCTCATTAGCTGTTTATTTTGTTTGTCCCTTAATTTTAACCCCCTCCTCCACCCCTAAATATAGGGCTACAGAGCCCATCTACGAACTCGACCTTTCCCTTGCCTCAAAAGATCCTCCCACCAAGTTTCATCAAAATATCTCATTCCCTTCCCGTGTTGTCGTGCTCACAGAAAAACAGACAGACAGACAACTTTTGCGATGTGATGGGTATCCCTGAACTCACGTTTTGGGATCCCAAAGAAACAGTGGCAGAAAATCGCGGTGGCACTAATAAATATATTCTGAAAAAAGACGTGAAATTAGACTGTAATAAGAATGGTCTCAATTGCTATTTTGTCAGGTTATTTACAATCGTTGTTTAGAGATGGGCACATGAAAGCGGGTAGTCAAAGAAAACAGATTTCTCAGTTCTCAGTCCACCAAGAGGTTGGAACACGAAGAAAGCGCTCACCTATCTACGTTAGCAATCTGGTAGCGGTATTCTTTTTTGAACACCTCTCTACCTTTGTCATCACTGTATGCTTGTATGGCATTCACAACTTCACACAAGTGCCATATACCGATCACTTTTCGGTTGGTCGATCGGTCTGTCGGTCCACTGTTCTCGAGTTAGGGTACTTCCAGAAGCGCTAGGACGATGAAACTTGGCAGGCATATCAGGGACCCGATCAAACTAACTTAGAAATAGTCACTTCCATGATCTCACCACCGTGGGATGAGTGGAGGGATGGGGAATGCGGAATCTTGAAGCGAGTATAACTTTCGAACGAGTTATCGGATCTTAATGAGACTTTATATTTGGGAAGACTTCGTGCCTCAGATGTCCCATTTGAAGTCCGGACCGGATCCGACGAATGTAGGGGGAGTCGGAGGGGGAGCCGGAAATCTTGTGACAGGCTTAGAGTAGGGCGATTGAGATGAAGTGGGAAGAACAAGCACAAGCACTAGATCGCGCTTAAAGGTACTTCGTGATGTGCTAGGACGATGAAAACCGGCCCGGACATTTGAGACTTTGACAAGATTTCAGCACCCTTTTGATATAAAACAACTAAACAAGTATATTGTCCTTCTTTGATTATTTACTTACTTGTGAAACATCTTGTAATTCAGCTCTGGGGGTCGCCAAAGCAGTGGGCTAGTCTTCATTCTACTTTTGGGGAGGGGGAGGGGTAAATATTGGGCTCCAGTTCCAGGTTTATTAAACAGATCCAAAGTTTAATTAGGCTACTCTTTCTGCGAATGTTCCTTAAAGCAAAGTCATTGCTTTGCATTTTTGCTTTCTGAACACATTTAATAACCAAAAAATAGCACCAAGAAGGGAGATTTTGAAATAGGGGATATGCCCCCTCCTCTCCTCGAAATGGCGCCCCTGTATGAAAGTAGCAAAACTGTTTTGCAATTCCGGGGATGTCGTAACGTCGGAGTACACAGAAACGTAACAACAAGGAACAAAATTGTCAAAAGAACAAAATTACGTAGCTTTGACGTCGCCGCCTCGACCACCGCCACAAAAAGAAACAAGATCATCTGAATTTTCCTCCAAATTTTAAGAATGTTCCAAGAAGCCCGACGACGTATTCCCCCATCCGTCTCCCAAGAAAGAGCTTTTAGCTTATTGACCTCATTCATTTCCGTGATTCCAAACAGATTTGTCTGTGTGAACTGTCAAATTGTTACGATAATTTGCAGTAATTCGTTCAAGTCACTTCTTGCTCTCCTGGCGGCGGATCCATGGGCTAACAAAGAACTGATTCTTCTCGCAGGATTGATTATCCCCTTCACCTGTCTCGTGGAGGTGTTCAAAAGAAGTGTTGTCTTCTCTCACTGAGGAAACTTTGGATACGGAAATTCCGAGTTGTCAGTGTTTTAGCTGCTAGCTGGCAAAACAAGGGATGGTCTTAAAGCAGAACTGAAACCTGATATTGTTCCATTATTTCCTTCTCGATGACCAGCTTGCCTATTTCCGATTTACCGCTCAACGTTTTTTGTATGTTTCTCTCACTGAGGAAACTTTGGATACGGAAATTCCGAGTTGTCAGTGTTTTAGCTGCTAGCTGGCAAAAAAAGGGATGGTCTTAAAGCAGAACTGAAGCCTGATACTGTTCCATTATTTTCTTCCTCGATGACCACCAGCTTGCCTATTTTCGATTTACCGCCCACGTTTTTTGTATGCTTTTGCTCTTTAGCAAAATTTAGTCTTCTCAGGGAGAGAATTTTCACAACTAAGCCAAGCCTATCGCATTGTTCCTGATTGGTTCAGTCAGAGGTATGGACTGAGGAAACCAACAAAAAACTGCGTGTGTTGGCTAGGAAAAGGTAGTGGGCTTTCACAATGATGAGACACTGGGAGAGTTAATACATGGGAGTTGATGTTTTATTTCTTCCGGGGAATCTGAACTGGAGCATTCTTTTACCATGGCGTGAAAAAAAGACGATAAGCTATACAGTAAACCTTTGCGAATCATATTAAAATTCATATATAAAATTCAGCTGACGTATTCGTTTTGCACCATCAAATATCCAAATCTGAATTTTTTATCCTTATACGGTATTCAGCTTCTGGTTAATACAAACCCACCCTTATAAGCCACGGTCAAGGCGAGACAAAGTTTTAGGCATCAAATAATTCTCATCCCAATAGCAACTACTTTCGAGCAAGAAAGATAGTACAACTGGAAGGAGACTGGAAATACTTGTAAGGATTGAGGTATTTACAGGTTGACAAGTTTTCGCAAACATGCAATTATTGATTATTTGCTGAGGATTCATTATGCTCATGGGAGAAATTCGAGTGTAGGCGCGTGACGTCACTGTAGGTTAGAGAGACGGGGGATGAGCAAAGGGCTTAGAGACTTTGCAATTAAAAGCCACAAGGTATTGAATGTTCCTGCAGTTTCTTTACTGTTTCTGACACTACGACAGAAGAAAAAGCTTTTATGAACTAAGAAACAGAGCGTTTTTATTTTATTTTAAGCAGAAACGGCGTTTTTGAGGCTGTCTTTAAAGTATATATCTACACCTGGAAGTTGGCATGAGCTTGTAATATTCTATAGCCTATAGGAGAACATACGCGAGCAGAAATTTGGAAGTTTGCCTAGCTTCGTTACTACAAGTTTTTGAGTGGGTACATTAAAAATCGTATCAAAGCTGGACATAATAGTCCTAATCAATCCTTCAGCTTCTGCTCCGCACAAAAATACCCTTTTTTGTGGGTTATCATCAATATTCCTTCAGCCCAAGCTGACTGCGAATCATATTTGACAGTGCAAAACGGATGTCAGCTGAATTTTATAAGAGCGATATTTCGGCCCTTCTTGGCACGTGTCCTTGCCTACCAAGTTTCATCGCCCTAGTACATCAGGAAGTACCGAACTCATGGGACTACCTAATTCCGGACCCCCCCCCCCCCCCGACGCCGCCCACAGTGCCTGAATCCGGTCTGATTATGTCAACGATGTATCTAGGACTTGTGCTGATTTTTCCCACCAAGTTTCATCCCGACCCCCCTCTCCCACTCTCAGCGTTTCTCAAGATTTCCGATCCCCTCCTTCCAATTCTCCAAAGGCCAGGGGATCCGGTCCGAATTTGAAGCCGGATTTGAAGAGACAAGGCCTGTCCAAATGTTTATTTAAGATCCAGTAACAAGTTCAAAAGTTATACATACCAAAATTTTCCGGATCCCCCCTCCCTCCACTCCCCCCCCAGATCGGGGAAATGACTATTTCAAAGTTAGCCTGGTCGGGTCCCTGATATGCCTGCTAAGTTTTATCGTCCTAGCTTATGTGCCCGAACTAGCAAAACCCAGACCGACCGACGGACGGACAGAAAGTGCGATCGCTATATATGGCACTGGGCCGAAGGGCATTAAGTTTGAGTTACACTACTAACCTAACAAACAGCTGTTTGTTAAGTGTTACTAAACTTCCGAGAGTGCATGAGACTTATTCAAACTCTAAAGCAGCTTTCACATTGACGCGTCGTTGCGATGCGCTGCGTGTGCGTTTATCTTGCGCTGCGTACAGGTTGCGTAGCGTATCTTTCACACCTGCGCGACAAGCTTTCACGCTAGACGTGTAAATTTCCTTTCTCGGTTTCTTACGCTGAATTTTCATTTCTTTCATCATTACTAAGTTTGTCTATCGTTAGAACTTAGTTCTATTCTTGCGCCGAGTCTTATATGTCTGCGTCAGTTCCGCGTTGCGTCACCGCAAGCGCGACGCAGAGGTTGTGTAGCCCAGTGCGAAAGTCTCAGTGTAGAAGCGGCTTAACAGACAAAAACTCGGGCATCAACGCCTCAGTAACAGTGGTAATTAGATAATCACCCGCTGAAGGGTTGGAACAAGTGTTTCTTGTGAAAGACATCTGAGAAGGTTCTTTGACGCCGAGTGACAGAAATTCACAGGGAGAAGATTACAAAGCCAGCAAACTGAGTGGCTATTAAACCTTTGATTATGTTTTGATCCTAATCAACAGCTGTGTGCATCCAGTTGTGACCTTCCTGGGAAATTTTAAATACGTGGAGAATGCGCTTGGAAAAAAGTCAGACAAGATAGCTCTGACAAACTGTACCACTAGTTTTGAAGTAATACAGAGCCACAAAATGATCTAGTAGCTATGAATGAACGCTTCAGTTGCATATTCAATCTATAAGGCAATCATGCAACAAAATCAACACTATTGCAAACTTATTACATCCCTTTACGTACGCTATATACACAACCTCTTCATAACGAAAAATCTCTCCGGTGTTTAAAGGACACCTGAATGAAGAGTACCAAGTATCAGCCCTATCTGTAGGACTTCCGTTAACATTGCCTGCAGAAAACCCAATCCAAATACGAAATAGTGTTTCCAAGCCATGATTTTTGCTCTATTTTGCATCTGTCCTTATTTCAGTACCGAACAATTTTAGAAATGAACAAATGTCTTCAATCAACCCTTCTTCTGGAATATTTTTAACCAGTTAAGCCCAAACGTATATCTAGAAGAAATTCCAATACGATCCGGCCAGCGCTGTACAAGATTTGAATTTTGTCTTGGAATGAATGAAGGATTTATGACGCACTGCCCAAGGGCGTAAGTGCAGTAGAAAAGGACAAAGAAATATAAAATAATAATAATCACAAAACACTCAAAAACATTTTCTGCATGTGCAAACCTCCAGAAACGAACATCTCTGTTTTAAAAACTTCACGCTCAGGAGAAGAATGCTCTCCGTGGCCATGTCTGTAAATACATTCTCCATGGTGTGTTGTATGGTTTCATTGTTCAGGTGTCCTTTAAAGTTTAACTGAAAAGCCAACTAATTTGTGTGACTGCACTGCATTATTTTTATTGCGTTAAGGGATTTTTCTTGTTTGTCACTATTTGCTCTAGTATGACGTTCAGAATATCTACGGCAGTCACCACAACGAAAAATTCTAATACGACGCACAAAATTTGAATCTCAATACACACGCGGCTTTTCAGTGGTCAGTCATCAGTCCGAGGAAGGTGGTTCGCTGCGTGAACTCGTAAATCGTTTTCGTCAACCATACAACACAGATACAAGCGCAACGCACTTCCATCTGGTCTTCAAGCCTCTTTAAGCGAATAAGTCACGGGTAACTAAATTGTCCTATTACATCCCTTCTCGGTTAAACTTTAACACTGTTTCGACACTCTGCAACCCTGACACAAACGGCAAAGCGAGACGCGTAAGCACCCAGTCTTGCAGCAAATGAACATGTCCATCTGGTGGACAACTGACCGCTCTGACTATCAGCAAACCGTCAAAACTTTCCGAGGCACCGCTTATTGTCCACGGACTAATGACCACGGTGGCCCGCGGTTCGCCACACAAACGCGCCGCTATTGTTGGCAACGCCTCATCACCAGAGTTCAATCAAGTCTAAGAAAAGATGAGAAACCGCGAAGGGGGCTAATCCTTTGACATCCAACGCCATTCAGTGAATTGGGGGTTCATTCATCAATAAACAGTGAGTCGTTTATAGACTCTTGCCATGTGGTGGTCATACGGTTCATCAGTGCGGCAAGATGGTGCAAAGACTCTGGGCGTGTTCCACCCTTCCAACAATAGTAATTATCCTGGGATCGACTAAAAAGAGGCACGACATACTGTAGGAGGCATGAGTGCTAAAAAGAGGCACAAAAACTAAAAAGGCCCTTTCAGAATGAGGGGCAGTAGCTATGTTCTAACGTGACTTCTGTCATGCTTTGGAATTATGAACTCTCACTCACTTGTCTACTTCTACTACTTGCTAATCAGTTTTTATCGCTCGCGCCTCCTGTACCATGCAGTGCCTCTTTTTAGTCGATCCCACTCTACGTCCTTCATAAAATCCGATGACGAATTGCCGCCAGACGCGCTAGAGGAACAATAACAATCACACGTGAGATCTGGGGATGAGTTATCTGACGGGTGAATAAGTGATTAGCCTTTCGCTTCACATTGAGTCCAGCATTGGCCCCATGGAAAAGTCAGTCAGCACTCGGCACTGAAGTCGGAAGCCAAATATTAATTTTATGATAGGCTAGTTACTATTTTCGTTTCAACCTCGTGAAAACCTTCTCGGAATGGTAACTATCTGCTTACCACGCTCGGGAGCGTAGTAAGCGTGGTAAGTGGTAACCACAAATATATGTGATATGATTGGCTGGACCAGTCCGTGGCGGGATATTTTGCTGAAAATAGAAAAATGCGTTCCAGCCTTGACGCCAAGAAGCCAGAATTCGTGACGTCATGCGTAGTAACTACGGTAGTAGGGTGGAACGCGCTCTCTACTGACTGGCAAGGCAAGGAAGATGGGGCCTAATTTCTGAGTTTTAGACTCGGCTGTTCTTGAACACGTTTCCTTGAGACAGTAGTGCTCATGAGCCTGCAATGCCGTATCAAGGGAGGGGGTTAACCCCCCCCCCCCCCCCCGAAACACACAAAAATATTCATTTTTACAGGCTTTTCCCTCTGACCAATTTTGTCATATAATATCGTATGACAAAGGTTCATTTATTTCATGAAAACACTAGCTCCAAACTCACTCAAAGGTGACTGAAAGGCAACTGAAATGTAACTGCCTTACTCTATCGCATACCTAGGTATTTATACCTCGAATCTTAATTATTATCTTATAATCCCATGCATGTGTATTACGAAACTTGGTAATTAACTGAGGTCGGGTCAGGTCAAATTAGGGGTAAAAGACTTTAAACTGGGTATACAACATATGCCCCTTCTTGAAAAAAAAATGCGACCTCGCATTTACAACTAAAACTAAATTTTTACAAAGTGATTTATCTTGGAGGGGACACCAAGATATGGATCAACACAAAATTTTGTATAAACTATTTACAAAGTGACCTATCTTGGAGTGATTTATGTCTTTTTTGTACTTTTTTGACCGACTCGCAGGCAAAAACCCCGCCCGAAAGGCAACCCCCTCCCCCGAAAAAAATTCCAGGATACGGGCCTGTGAGCTTGTCTTCACTTTTTCTTGTTGTGTATCTGATTTTGGGATCCCAAAACGCAAGTGGCGGGATACCTATGATATCGCAAAACTTGTTCGTCTGTCAGTCTGTCCGTCTGTGCGCGCTGTAACTCTCGAAGAGAACGAGATATTTTGATGAAACTAGGTGTGAGGATTCTTTGGGTCAAGAGTAAGGTCGAGGTCGTAGATGGGTTCTGTAGCACTACATTTAAGGGTTGGGAAGGGGTTTAAATTAAGGGGCAAATGAAACATTTTAAACAGGTAATGTGATAGTCGATGATGGGGTAAGAAGACATGCTGAGCACGATGGTGAAAATCACTTTTTCATCGGACAAGTTATTCACCTGGAATCCGGCCAAAACCGGGAAGTTTGTTAAAAGTAAAGGTTTTATTTGAAGTTGATTAGATGTTTGATTTAGAGGTAAGAAGATATGTTGAACACGATAGTGAAAACCATTTTCTCGCCGGACAAGCAGTTCGCCCGGAATCCGGCCAAACCGGAAAATTTGTTAAAAGCAAAAGTTTTATCTGAAGTTGATTAGATGACAGATTTAAGGGTAAGAAGAGCTGAGTCTGTATACCTGGATTTTTTTCTAAGTCAAAGTTTTATCTAAAGTTGATCAGATGTTTTTTATGGCGATAAGGAGATACGCTTTGTTTCCGAATTTTCTTTTTTACCTGGACTAGTAGTTCACTCGGAATTCGGGCGAAAGCGGAAACTTGGCAGAAGTACAGCAGGAAGTTTCGGTATATCTGAACTTGGTTTTCTCTGATGATTAGCCTGGCGAAGACAAGACCCAATTGTCTGAATCAAGTATCAGATTTTGGGATCACATCGACAACTTTGGTCTTGTTTTTATGGCACCTGCCTTCCGGCCAAGTGCCATACAATTATTATTATTATTATTATTATTATTATACCGATCACTTTTCGGTCGGTCGGTCGGTCAGTCCGGTGTCTCCGAGTTAGGGTACTTCCAGATGTGCTAGGAGGATGAAAACTTGGCAGGCATATTGGGACCCGACCAAACTAAGTCGGAAGTAGTCACTTGCCTAATCCGACCATCGTGGGGGGAGGGAGGGGAGCCGGAATCCGGAACTTAGTTACATGCTTAACTTTCGAACATGCGATTGGATCTTAACGAAACTTGATATTTGGAAAGACATCATGTCTCATATGTCCCATTTCACATCCGGACCAAATCCGATGAATGTGGGGGGAGTCGGAGGGGGAAACCGGAAATCGTGTGACACGCTTAGAGTGGAAAGATCGGAATGAGACTTGGTGGGAGGAACAAGCACATGCCCTAGGTATATCATTGACAGAACCGGACCGGATTCGTGCACTGTGGGGTAGTTGGAGGGGAGGGGGCGGAATTCCGGCAATGCGGAGTTAAGTTAATTCCACGTGGGCTAGGACAATGAAACTTGGCACGCAAGTCAGGAATCCGACCAGAACAACCTGGAAATAGTCAATTTCCCGATCCGACCACCGTGGGGGAAGTGGAGGGAGGGGGGATTCGGAATCTTGAGAAATGTATAACTTTTGAACGGGTGGTCGGATCTTGACGAAACTTGACATTTAGAAAGATCTCGTGTCTCGGATGACCCAATTAGAGTCCGGACCGGATCCAATGAATGTGGGGGGGGGGGAGTCGGAGGTTGGAACCTCGAATCTTCTGACACGCTTAGACTGGAGCGGTTTGGCTGAAACTTGATGGGAAGGACACGCACATGAACTAGATACGTCAGTGATAGAACCGGATCAGATACACTGTGGGGGAGTTAGAGGGAGGGGAAGTCTGGAATTCCGGTTATCGCGAGTTAAGGTACGTATTTCCGGATGTACTAGGACGATGAAACTTGGCTTTAAGATTAGAGAATTCACATCATTTGCTTATAAATAGTCAGTTCCTCGACTCAACCATCGTGGGGAGTGGAGGGAGGGGGAACCTGGAATCTTAAGGTAGGTATAACTTCTGAACGAGTCATCAGATCTTAACGAAACTTGATATTTGGAAAGACCTCGTGTCTGGGATGTCCCATTCTAAGTCCGGACCTGATCCGATGAATGGGGGGGGGGACTGGAGATCTTGTGAGACGCTTAGAGTGGAGTGAATTGGGATGAAACCTGGTGGGAAGAATAAGTACAAGGACTAGATACATCTGTGACAAAAGCGGACCAGGTTCGGGTACTGTGAGGGGAGTTGGTGGGGGGGGGGGGGGTCGGAATTCCGGTGATCGCGAATTAATGTACTTCCAGATACGCTAGGGCGATGAGACTTCGCTTGAACAATTGAAACTTGACAAGATTGTCTTAGAAAATTGTCACTTCTCAGATCCGACCATCCCTTAAAGCACTAATCCTAATCTTTAAGTTCTAATCCTAACCACAAAGTACAAAAAATACTTTTAAGCAAAGGATTCATTTAACTTAAGTGTTTTGCTCAAAAATAAATTTTTAGCACCCTTAAAGTGCGTTTCTTAGCCGAAAAGTCAAATATATAACCAAATATATTCATTATCCCCAAGAGCCAATGCTAATTTTTGCCTCAATCGTTTTGCTAACAAGTGAATTTCTTAAAGTACAAACAATAATTTTGAGCAGAATATATATTTTCATGACTCCAATGAGCTTATCATCATTTGTGCTTCAAGACTGTTCATTACAGATGAATATCTAGCGCCCTTAAATTGCGCATCGTCACGGCCAAACGCACAAATAAAATGGTTTTTAAGAACAATACATTCTCGTGATTTCTAAGGACCTTTTCTCAAGGGTTTTGCTTACAAATGATCAGAACAAACCCACGAATTGACGAATTCCTACTTTCATCCTCTGACTCAGCCTTGCAAGTGCCATATGAGCTTCCAGCTCTTGTTGTGTATATTTTTGTATGTGTTGTAGGTAGACCGTATTAAAATATTGACTGATTGGTTGATAATCAGAAGCCTAGTTTCTCCATTCATCAAGATAGTACTAGGATATGTTCACAAGCCAGTTCGTCCGGTTCGAACACATATTATCAACAGTCTCAGGATTTTCTGGGCAGCAAACACTCGCTTGAACATTTGTTTAACGCGTATTCCCTGCTCAAGCAGCATCGGATAAGCGTTGTGTGGTTTGTGCTTGAAACGGTTATGACCTTCTCATTGCTGGAATAATATAATTACTGTACACCTTGTGTTTTCAAAATACAAAGCATTTTGTAAAATGGCAAAACTGCTGATGTTGATCTACTTGAATTCTATCTGAAGTCCAGGATGACCCGTTTGGTTTCATTTGCATGTGTTCTTTTGTTATCGATAGAACGTGCAACTTCCCTGTGTCCACTTGCTGCTCTTTTTGTGTCCGTTCTCTTGTCATTTTTTTTCGTATCACCAGTTACATATTTCTAAATTTCAGATGTCCCAGTTGAAACTCTCAATCCTTACGAATATTCTGAAATTCTGTTTTTTTTATTTTCTTCCCTGCTCAAAATTCGTTGCTATGAAGAATACACATGTTCAAAAGGCAAAATGTAAAGCAATGACTTTACTCTAGTGTATACTCGAAGACTACTTTTGATTTACCCAAAAAGAGTAATTAAATTTTGAGTTTGTGTAATAACACCGGGACTGGGGCCCGAAATTGATACCCCCCCTCCCCATAAAGATCCCTGAAATGTATTTGATAGTGAAAAACGGATACGTCAGCTGAATTTTATTGGACACTTGTGTTTCCCACAAGTTCATTCTTCCAACTTGAGCGGTGTTTAGCCTGAAGAGGACCCTTGCCAAGAAGGGCCGAAATATAGCTCCAATAAAATTCAGCTGACGTATCCGTTTTGCACTATTAAACATGATTCGCAGTAAGCTTGGGCTGAAGGAATATTTACTGAAATGGCGCCACTGGGATGACGACGATATGAGGACACCGATCTATCAGCCTGCTACGATACTTCACACTTCATTACTTTCCAGTCTCTTTGGTTGTCCTTTTATCAATCTGTATACCGGTTCATCATCTGCAGCATTTCTCGCCCCATTTCCAACGTAGCCTCCCCAACAAATTTATTTCTGATTTGAACTTGTCATGTTTTTGCAAGTTAGCGATAAGACGCCGCTCCCCGCAATGGTCCAATCAGGTCTGCTATGTGACATTTGACAATTTCGTTCAATGCATCATGGAAACTTGTCATCTTGAGAGATATTAATTTAAATTTGGACAACCCAATTTGCCACTCGCTTAAATTCTTTCTAAGCGGCAATCAGATGATTTATCATCCCCCATCTGTGTCATCTTGAGCATATCGTGGTATTTCCTCTTTGCGCCGTATGGTGGGAAAAGACACCGAAAAATTGCGAATGGGAAAGACAGTCGATGTAGATGGAGATTCAACCAAGACTGAAAGAGACGGAATCACAAGTTCGTCTTTCTATCTTGAGCCTGATGAGGACTCTCGCCAAGAACGGCCGAAATAATGCCACAAAAAACACAGCTGACGCATCCGTTTAACGAAGTCAACTACGAGGTTGAAGAAATTTCAACCGGCGAAGTTCAGTTTAACGAAGTCAACTATGAGGTTGAAGAAATTTCAACCGGCGACGTACATGAGGGATACCTGACCTCGTTTTTACACTACTTCGATTTTTGCCGCAATTGCGTTAAAATGAAATGTAGCCTACATGCTGTCCTAACAGCCAAGAGGAAAAATATGACTTTTTTCAAAGTCATGTTCCCAAAAATATTCAAATTCTGTGTATTTTCTTTGTTTTAAAGCTGCTTTGAAAAGGGATTTGACTTTGCTAACTCTACCTTTTTCGTCATTTTTAAGTCAATCGAGATAAGGTTAGAATGAAGGGATCTTGTTTGAAAAGAAAACATGTTTACCCAGAAATATTGAAGCAATATGTAGTTATCGAATACGTAAACCATTGAATTAGCTTCAGTCTAGTATGATTGTCATATTTGTTGGTTTCTGATAAATTCGGGTCCCTGATATGCCTGCCAAGTTTCATCATCCTAGCACCCCTAATCTATATCAATCCCTACTAAGGTTCAACAACATATTATACCAACCCCTTCGACCTTCGATTGATCTAGCTCTCTCCAAACGAATTTAAGCAAAGAACGACTCATCCACGAGCAGAGCTATACTAGTGTGAAGAAAGAATGACTCATCCAGGCGCAGAGCTATACTAGTGTGAAGAAAGGGGTAAGGGTTTGACCAAAACTAGAAAAAGTGTTTCAAGAGATTTCGGGTGACCCCATTCAGCCCCCCCCCCCCCTCCCAGTTATCGGATCCGATTCGAATTTGACAATGAACATCCAAGACACTTGTTATTGATACCTGTCAAGTTTATTGCACGCCCGATTATCCGTTCCAAAGTTATGAATGTTACTAATTTCCAGATTCCCCATCTTGCCACTCCCCCACTGATGGTCGGATCGGGAAGTGATTATTTCCAAGTTAATCCGGTTGGGTCCCTAGGTCATGTGGAAGTGCCCAAACTAGCAAAATGCGGACAGACAGACAGACAGACAGATATTACGATCCCTATATGGCACTTGAGTAAGCTCAAGTGCCAGAAGAAACAGGGAAACGGGTCTTCCAAGCCGATGGACAGGAAAAAACGCCCATGCGTCCCGTGCTGGTTATACGCTCCTTGACAAAGATAAGAAAGGATCTAGTAGCGTAAACTATTTAGACTGGATGGACCACGACAGAACTCGGATCAGTATAATAGACATGATCGGTCCTTAAAATTTTTGTTTACAAGTTCCTATTGGGCCGAATTTTGTCCAGCCTGTGAATTTACTTCCAATTAGCGAGAAACCACATGACAGGTTCAATTTTTTTAGGCAGCGAAATGACATTTTATAGCGGAGCAGATATTCCTTTCGTTGAAAACTTCGCTTAAAACCCGTATGATGGTGGACACCGCCCACAACAAACGCTGAATGGGGTCTAATCACAGGACGAAACCTCAGGCTACTTACCACCCAAAAAGCTTCAGACAAACGCCATCTATGTTCTCTTTGTTAACCTCGACTTTACGCAACAAATTTAGACGATTTTAACACACACTTTGAACAGGTTCCTATTTCTAAGGCTGACAAGTACCCTTGCGAAAAAAGGCCGAAATATCACTGAAATAAAACTTTAGCTGCGACTACAGGAATGCTCATTTCTGAACACATGAGAGAATGAAGAATACATTACATGTCCCTGATTACAAAGATAATAGTTGTGTTTTTGCTGATACCATGGTATCTGTTACCACGGTAACTGGATCTGCAACTAGTCGTTTTTGCAGTTATCGTGGTATCTGATACACAGTGCTCTGCAATAATGACTATTAACGAAATTGCACTTCTCGAAGTCATCCCAAAAGAACAGATATCCAGTTACATCACTAAGTGGTAAACTTCTTTCTCACCAATCTGACAAAATTTGATGAAAGTGAGAAGACTTTTCAGACACCAAGACCAGTTACTACTGTCGGACCGTACTATCTTAATATCTGATACCACGATAACTGGCCAGATACCACGATAACTGCCCCTATCGCCTTTTGACCGTGGTATCAGATACCACGATAACTGCAAAAAACACTTTACTGATAACGAGTCCGAAAGAAGAGCTATGAAGTGCCGGAAATGGAGTTTTCAAGTGAATAATCCCAACCAGTACGGTTTGTATGTTCGATTCTCCTTCTACGTGCCTATTAAACAAAAGATAAGCTTCATAAGCACTAAATGCTCCTTCAGCCCAAGTTGACTGCGAACTGTGTTTGATATATAATCTTTAGACAAATAAGTAAGCCGAATTTTCTTTTCCAGCAATGTTTTGGCCCTTCTTGGCAACGCAGGGGCGGATCCAGAGGGGGGGGGGGCGAGGGGGGCGATAGCCCCCCCTGGACTGGCTGTAATTTTTTGTTTTGTTTTACTGCACTTACGGAAGTCTACATTAACGCATGTTAGAACTACTGTAACTAGACTGTAAAATCTTTTTACAAGTGGAGCCAGGAGCTTGAATTTTTCTTGTAAACAGTCGTCAGTTGATCAATTACAGTTTTTACCATTATTGTAATATATGAAAACCACATTTTCGTTAAATAAGAGACCGACAGTGACACTTAAAACGCGAAAAAAATCAGCCTTGTGGCCGACAAAAAGGACACTACCCCCACTCTTTTCGGTAAGAATCGCCCCCCCTAGAACGGAAGGCTGGATCCGCCCCTGTGGCAACGGTCCTTACAGCCTCTAGCTAGAAGAAAGGAACGTGCAATTCCTCCCTCACAAGCCAATCGGAGGAATTTTGGGTTTTCCTAAAATCCGAAAAGGTCCATCCACGTACCTTTACAAACCATCTTGAAGGTTTTGCTGTAAGTCAGGCTCTGGCTTTCAGACCGCCATCTCTATTGAATTCTCGGCAGAGAGACTCCAGGATGGGCTGACTTTGATACAGAAGATTTCACCGACGGATGTCTGCTAACAAACATTTCGAAGCAATGGGACGGTATCATCGCCGCTGAACCTCCGAAATGCAATTTCCACTCTGGAAGAACGAAAGTATTCAGGGCTCTTTTAAAAATACAATCAACCTCCCGTCAGAAAAAAACCCACTAATATACTAGTTTTCTTTTAAAGCGGACAGAAGCAGAAACAATAAAAACGCTAAACGACACTACGCGGCGCTCAAAAACGGCACTTTTGAGACTGAAATAGATTAGACAAACATGGCTCCGACGGTCTCTTTGCATAGCGCGTCAAACGAGATGTGAAATTTCGTATTTAAATTTAAATTGGTCCGACCGCTACGAGAAGCGGCCTTTGATAGTGGTGAATCGGATTTTTATTGCATGTAAATGCAGCACTGAAAGACTCCACTGAAGTGTACCACAGGGAGGCAGTCCGGGAATGAAGGTTTTGTTGACACGGGGAATTGTGTCGTTTATGATGTAAGGGATCTTATCTGGAGCGAGACACGAGGTGTTGGGAGAATGAAATGGCGCCAAAGGCAGTTACTTCAGAAAGGAAGCCCTTGGGGCTACCCAATCCTGACTAGTAAAGGAAAATCTTCAACTGTAATGATTCAGATCCCACAATCCCCGAGATTATCCTGATTTCCTGAGCAGAACTCCAACTCCACGATAGTTCACTGAATAGTTGCGTTTTTGATTGCTGTTCCTGATCTCAGTTCTTGTTATTTCTCGTTTTCGATCACCTTCGGAGTTCGCAGTTTGCTTAATTGTCGTTTTTGCTGTAACGAAGACCGTGTCAGTTCTCGGTTCTGCAACACCTGCGAGTGAAACGGCGAACTGTGACGCAGACGCAGTTCTCGGTCCAAGTTCGCCTGTCATGTTTAAATTAACCCCCAAAACTTGAAAGTCCTGGAAAGTGTGTTTGGAAATGGATGATTGTATCTTTTGACTACAAGAATGATTTTTTTCGCTGTCAAATACCATTTACTGACTTATTTAGGCGATTTTATTAAAGTTTAACTGAAAAGGATTTGGATAGGACAATCTTGTTAACCATCGCTTATTCACTTAAATAGGCTTGAAGACCCGCTGAAAATGCGTTACTTCGTTATTCCACTATTCGCGAATAATCAATTTTCAAATAGTGAAATTTCCATTTGATTTGTGATACCTTAATGTGCTTGTATTTTTGTTGTATGCCTTACAAGAAAGATTTATTATTTTTTTGTTCAGACACCAAGCAAGCTTCACCGATCTCACCACTGCCCACTGAAAAGCCGCGTTTGTGTTGTGATTAAAATTTCCCGCGTCATAGTAGAATTTCCGCTGTGGGGACGGCCACAGATATTCTGAACGTCATAACTAGAGCAGATAGTGGAAAATAAAAAAATTACTTTGCAGAATCCAAATAATTCGGCGTATTCAATTAAGTGACACACAAATAAGTTTGCTTTTCAGTTAAACTTTAATGATTTGCCAGGATTCTTATTTTCTGTTTGTATTCACCTGCGTCTTGGAGCGGCGAGGGCGCCAGGCGTCAGACGAACTGAATGTAAAAACAGAAATTAAGCTTCAATGGCGAACTCACAGGGGAACTTACACAGGCGATCAAAAACGCAACTAATATTTCGCTGACTCGCTATTTCAATGAGCTTTCGTGAGGTGCAGAGCAAAATAAAAGTAGGAAGTGGCGTCGAGACCTATGCTTTCCTTGCTTTGCAAATGGGACATATAGAGCCGCCCACTACGCTTGCGACATTTAAAGCGAGACAAACTTGCGGGTTTAGAAATTTCTAGTAAAGCTAAGATCTGCATACATTGAGGAAAATCGGTAGGTTGTATCTTTTTTTTTGGTCTGTTCAGAATATGAAGTTATTGGAGCCACCGCTGGTCCACGACCGATTGAGTTTCAGTACGGACGTTCACTATCGCTATGGTGCTAGTGTCGCTGCTGGTCGAGTGTGTGTCACTTTTTTCAAGTCTTGGCGCTACTCTCTAGTGATATTTTTGCTCTGGTGAGGTGGCTAAATAACACTAATACAAAAAGCACGAAAGTAACGCTAAGACGGAAAGAAACAATGTAAAAGTGGAACACTCAATTAAGCCTTTTTGGTGTTTCTCTGTTGGGTAAAACTGGTATATAAAAAGCGATAAGAAGTACTGCCCATATATTCAGATATTCAGTGAGTTCTGCGACGTCAGTACCTCAGTTATTATTACTGCCCCAGCAACTACTGGATTGACGTAATGAGTGAACAAAGAGTAATGAGTGAACAAAGAGGAACCTTGTTTCACTCTAAGAGTGTGTTCCACGCTATTGCCAATAGTAACTGTTAGTTACTATTTTCGTTCCAACCCTCGTAAAAAGTTACTACGCTGACCGTTCCAACCTTCTCGAAATAGTAAGTAATAGTAACTATTTGCTTCCCATGCTCGGAAGCGTAGTAAGCGCGGTAACTACGCATATCTGTAACGTGATTGGTAAGATTCGCCCGTGGCATAATATTCGGCTGGAAAATAGAAAAATCATTCCAGCCTTGACGGCAAAAAGCCACAATTCGTAACGTCATGCGTAGTAACTAGTGCAAGAAGAGTGGAACATGCTCTAAGATACCCTGAGAGATAAACCAGCTTCCTCTGCACTACCGCGATACCAAACGTACAAAAGTCTACCTATAAAATAACTTTATTTAAGCCCCAAGGTTTTCTACTACGATAAAGCGCCCTCTGTTAAACGCATTGTAGAACCCGTGGAATCGGGGCAGGGGAAAATCTGGGCAACGAATTCTGTTCGTGGAACTGTTTGCGATGCGAGCACAACTTTCTACATGAATCTGAGTCGATAAAAGACTGCATTTGGTAAGACGGACCAAAAAGTACAAAAAAGACCTGGATCAGAGGTTAAAGCCTATAAAAAACGATTATTTTTGTACATTTCAGGGGGGGGGGGGGGGCGGACCCTCTACACACAAACACCTGGATACGACCCTCGTCACGCTGGTAAACGCAACTAACATATACAAGGAACAAAACAAACAAAGCACATGGAAGAATCTGATCAAGAAAGAAAAGTGGGATTTACTGTCTACAAAAATTAAGATGAGCAGGGTCATGTACGGTTAGTTCTCAACGACGCAGCAAAAGCGAACACTTAAAACGATGGATAAGACCGCACGCGTTCCCCATGTCTATTAGCAAGCCAAGCTGCATCCAGGACATTCCCTAGTCACGTAGGTGACAACCACATCCTACCTTTAGTAGTGTCTGGTCTGATATCAGCTTATCGACGAGCAGAAAAGGTAAGATACCCAAAAGGTGCCATCCAGCTACTAGGCTAGAAGTCATTAGTTGCGTTTTTGATTGAAGCTTGAAGTCACCTTCAAAGTCAATGGGCTCGTTTTTAGTCACCGGTCACAGTCTCTTTGTCGAACCGTCCGAACTGTGCGAGCTAGCAAGTTCGAAGTTTACCCGAAACATTGATAAAACGGCGACGACAAGGATCGCTATAGTCGGAAAAACAGTAATTAAACAAACGATGAACTTCGACGGTGTTTAGCGGAAAACTATTTAGCAAATATAGAAGCGAACGGCGAACAAAACTTAGATAAAAAATCGCAGCTATTGCGTTTTTTTCCGATCATCCGCTACAACCTGGATGACGAACACGCCGGAACTGCTGTAAGTGGATATCGCCAAAATAAACAACGTGCCAAAAGGACAGATTGATATATGACGGCATACCATTAAACCAAATACTGTGACACAAAATAGAGAGACAATTCAATCTTTCGTCTGCTTATGCAAGTTTAGCTGGACGTTTAGTGGCAACCATGGATGCGTTAACCAGAAGAAAGAACTATGCTGGCGCTGCTCTCGGTCAGAAGAACAAGACGTAGCTGGGGACACAAGAGTTTATTCAATCCTCCCCCCCCCCATGCTTGTATCCATTCTACAGCAGCTGAGTATACATCGTTTGTCTCACAAAACAGTCACAGATTCCTGAACAAAGAGCCTCTGCGAGCCTGTTGATAATCTGAATATCGCAACTCAAGTCCTCACACGATTACAAGCCACAACAAATATTGAATCTGATTAACCATTTTTCCCAAATCAACAGCACCTCGCCAATTTGTTCCAACCGACAAGTCCCTTGTGTCGATCACCTCAAGAGATCGAACTGCCCAAACGGGGCCGAGGCTTTTACAACTTCCGTCCCTGACACCTAGAAGGTTATGCGTTTGTCAAATTCACTCTCGGGGGAATTGAAAATGCGCCCTCTGATTTTCTGGTTCACCCCCCGGCAATCTTCTAACTTCAAATTTACCAGACGGCTGGCACTATCGGCGGAAGCAATCTAACCTTTCAAACGCCCAGGTTGCCCTCTATTGGCCGGACGACTAATTAGACATATCAATGACACCGATGGCGTGGTAAAACTAGTTTTGCCAACACACCATCAGCACCGAGGAGCTGGACGAGGAGTTTCTGGCTCCTGTCCAAACTGTAAACGGCGCTTGAGTGTCTGGAAGAGAGTGGCCGATAGTGGCTTAATAGAGACAAAAAGCCGTTAGCGGGCTCACCACGTAAAATAGTGGCCCGTCCGATACTGAAAAATTCAACATTCAGGTCCACTAGTTGACAGCACCAAGACCTGCGAGGATTGTTGGCCAGATATGGCAACCACAGACCTTTCTCTCAAGGTCTTATGTTGCTTGCACGGTAATGACTTTCAAATTTAATTTGCGTGTGTAGCCCAAGTATAACTCCGCAAGCACTTAGTAAATTTAAGCTTAGCTTCCGAAACGAGGATGTAGACTTAAAGTGCGAACACACGATCAGGGTTTCCCGGCCGGATTTCCATAACTTTTGTCATGAAGTAAAACAAATTTCAACTTTCCATATGGAAGTCACGATGGTGACTAAGATCTGGTCAGGAATTCCAGCCCGGGAGCGCTCGACCCTGATCGTGTGTACAAGGCATTACCAAGGGCGCATGTTAAAAACTGGAGCAGTGGCTCGAAGTCATTCTTTGTCGGTAAATGAAAAAATGTAAATCCTTATTTGGGAAGGCTTTGGAAGGGAAGGCTTCTCAATAAGCCAAGGACGCACTCTGTTAAGTTTTCAGAACTTGCAGACGTACGGGCGTGAGCCCAGCTTGCAGGAAGTGCTTTGCTTGTCGACAAAACGACGCAAAGTGAGAGAAGCGCCAATGATGGATAACGGATCTCCCAAACGCACGCTGGATCAAACGTGCTTACATCCCCGGGAGTGGACAGCCCCTAAACTGGGATCATTACATCCTTGGCTGTCCTCATTAGGGTCTAGAACCATAGGCCGCCAAAAGAAGATGAGGCTTCTCGGTTCGATTCCTCTGAAGCCGAGCCGAACATCCGACGTCGCGGCTAATAGGATCCCAGATGCTCAAAATGGTTATGAGGCGATCAAACAGCGATGGAAATCACGAGGCGGCGCATGATGGATGCGGTGAGGACCAAAGTGGCGGTCGTTAGGAGGGAGGCGTTCACCTTGATTGACAGACACAATGGAGTAAAAGTCAGGACCAGAAGCAGTGGACAAGACTGAAACAGTGACGCGTCGGTGCGTTACACCTGCGCGAGTAGCTTCGGTATTCTCACGAATGTCATAGCTGTCAGGGAGCTTTCTATCCTATAGCACGTACTAATTTTGTCAACTATTCCTCAAAAACTTGAATTTCCTACTTGTAACGAAAGTGACGCAAAGCAAGAACAGAGCTTGGATTTTCTTCCTCTTTCTTTTCTTCCGTGTGAAAGATCAACGCGTTGATGTGGAAGGGGCTGGAATTTTGATTAATAATAATGTTTTTTTTAAATAATATTGGTTGTTTCCCTGCCCTGGTCAAGCACTTTTTGCGTGCTTTCCTGGCAGGAATGTTAATTGTGTATTTTTGGTTAAATATAATCCAATGAAACTGAAACTGAAATGAATGCCCGAATTTAGTCGATTATGCCGCACTCTCCGGTCACGATTGAGGTTTCGAGACGCATCAAACTTTCCGTTGACTGTTCTAGGTATGAAACATTCCCTTTTTTTTCTCGCGAACTAATTATCCATTTCCTCAAGGACTGAACTCCAGAAGTCCCACTAATTTCAGGGCAGGTCAGGACAGATCAAGCAAGCCACTGTAGGAGGGGGGAGAGAGAGGGGGGGGGGGGTCCCGGAAATACTATGACATACATAGCTTCCGAACGAGTGATTTGTTTCAGACGGAACTTAAGAATTCGCCACATCAGGTGTCCTAGATGTGATTTTACATGCCCAGACCGGATTAGGCCACTGTTGGGGAGATCACTAGGGCAGGTCCCGGAAATCTTGTGACACGCTTAGGATGGAAAGATCGGGACGCAACTTCACTGGCAGGACTATCACATGACCTAGATTTGCCAATTGTAGAGCCGAACTGGATCCGAAAACTGCGTGTGGGAGTGGGAGCAGGGAGAGGGGGGAATTCATGTAGCATGCTAGTCTCGAACGATTCCTGATGAAATCCGGGAACTATCAAGAACGCCTGTACTAGACCTTCTACTTCCAGGACGAATTCAGTCACTGAGGTTGAAGTAGGGTCACGGAAATCTTGTGGCAAGCATAGTTATCCTATGGATCGAATGATCCCGGCTGGATAGAACTTGAGTATGTAAAAGTGTAAGCTACACGTTCAACATGTTCAATTGACCGGTTCTGGACACTGTGAGGGAGTTGAAGGAGGGGTCCTAAAAGTCTAGTGGAACGCCCACGGTAGAGTGAGCGAAACTCAATCCATGGCTGACCGGAAGATCAGAAGCCCCCAGATATACCGTTCATTGATCCGGACTGGATCCGGGCATGATGTGGGAGTTATAATGGGGGGGGGGGCAAACCGTGCCAAACGTTTAAAGTTTAGGAATCGGGACTAAACTTTACGGACAGGACGATTATCGGCTCTTGGTGTGCCATGTAGGCCTACAGATCCAGACCACAGGGAATCTCGGAGGTTCGGGGTCAAAGTTGGCGGATAGACATGCTATAATACCTAGATCTGTAATAATATATAAATTGGATCGGATCCATCCACTGCGGAGTATTTGGAGGTGAGTCTAGGAAGAGCCATCTGACAATGGCATTAGTTAACATAAATAATAACTACCCTTGAATGCGCCATAGAGCTTAGAACTCATTTGCCACTCAGTCCACTGCGGAATTCCCGCGTAACTGCAAACTTATGACCATCTGACCACTGTGCAAAGCTATCCTCCATTGATCAGGACATCCACGTTTCTGCCTTTGACCATTTTTCCCTTTTCATCTGGGATCAATCTGATGCAAAAAATAGGCTATTAAATTGGCCTATATAAAAATTTTCCTCTTGTTATAACCACGTGTGACAAAGTCTATCCCAGGGACCAAATCCTCTAACTCACTAAAAACAAAAATTTGATGGTTGTTTTCTGAATTTCACTGAAATTGTCAATGTTTTACTGTGTTAAGAAGATAATAAAAAACAGATGGCACTTTACACAACGGACTTGTACCGTATCCAATAAACCAGAAACCGTTTGGGATGTGAACTGGTTAGATGAATTTGCCTTCGGGCGGGATCACTGTTCCTATGGCCGGCTCTACAAGAATACTGTAGTGGTTTTTGAACTCTGTTCACAAGCCCAATGGTAAGTAGCTCAAGTGGTAAGAGCGCCTGCCTTGTAAGGAGAGGGTCCTGGGTTCAAATCCCCGCTGAGGAGCATTTTTGTCTTTCTGCTCACTACTTATAAAATGGGTTATTTAGCTCGGCGTTGGGCACGGGCTACTCCAAACTGTGGGTATATACCCAGCGTTTGACATAGTCTATCCAAGGGACTTGTGGTGGACTGACTTCTGACGCTCTCTCACTTTCAAGCATCCTTCTCCTAAGCAAATGAGGCCTGCCAAGTCCGACTATCAAGTCGTTATAAGCCATCTGTACAGCGACAATTTGCTGTCGCAGCAACTTAACTAATCAGTGTCTTAATTAATAGTCGAGCTCCAAGGAGTCGTCGTTAGTCATGCTCAGAGACTAATTGGACCCCAAGTTTGGGACTCAGGTGCTCCTAAGCGGGAGACTTTCTTTCACAAAGACGCTTTATCCCAGACCTCATGGACTGATCATTAGGCAGACGGCATGAAATAATAGCCTATTCCTTATCCAATTGTTTGACGACGTTCGAAATGATTTGTTGATATTATGCCAACGTACTCTGGAGCAGACAAACAACACAGAAATTAGTCATGACACAAATACTATAAGGTGGTATTTATGATAAAGTATGTACTACCATTAGATTTTTACTATCTACCATTTATATAATATAATATATAAATATGCATATGTATATAAACATACATAATATGTATAAACATACTATTAGTTATTAACGTACTATAAGGTCGCAAATATGAGGGGTACACAGACAGTCCCAATCGTATACGAAAATACGCATGCGGAATTCGTGTCACTCTTGATTCCGGAGCGAAGGAGGAAATTCGCACCGGTTGGGAAAATAGGACTGTGTGCATGTAGTGGACTGAAATTATCGGTCTGGGAGGTAGCCCGTTTTTGTTATTCTAAAGAACTGGATATGCTAAATTTTTGTATTGTTATCTTTTCCTGAAAGCTGAAAACTGGGCCTGAAAAGAAATGGTCGCTAAATCAACGCGACCGTTCCGGTCCCAGAAAATTAATCTCACAAAGGTACGAAGAATGGCAGCCGTTAACATTGTAGAAGCAAACAGATTGTTTGAGATTTCCTGTGAGCGTCTACTACATTGTTGGCATCAACTTTTTGCTGGGTTACTTTTTTTGTTCTCTGGAAACTATCGCGACTGCATCAAAAGACATTATGGCGTCGGCAAAAGTAAAACTGGTCTACGCTGAAAACTGTGAGGCGGCAACTACAGAACTACGCGTCACAGCGGCCCCAAAATGGCCGGGTATATTGAGCCATGTCCGTTATTCATAAAGATATTTTCAGAAAAGGCTCTTCAAAGTGTGAGTAATCTACAGACCTAGACAAAAATGCTCCCCGGGCAGGATCTGAGCTAGTGAACAGTTTCTACCAGAGCCGCGGCAGCCAACCGAGAAAACCGAAAGGCCTGCGAACATGGTTCACTACAATCGCCAAGGTCTGAGCAGTGTTATTTTTTTGTTTCCGATTTTGTAAACTACAAGAATCCAGCAGCCTATTGCCCGAGAGCCTTTGGATTTGACCCCCCCCCCCCCCCGGCGGTTCTAAGTAACTGGCTAATGCCCGATAAAGCTCAAGAACTATACCGGTCAGTAACTATGGACAATAAAAACAGTTTGCTACCGCTGGCGAAAAATTGAGAAGCAGGCTACGAGACAAGTGGACCAAGTGGTACGTACCAGTCCTCGAGGTACGACATGCAAACAGTCCATCTCCCCGTGTTACGGGACTGAGAAAAAGTTGGTTCTCAGCTAAGCTCGGACATTTGTGAGCAATTTAAGACAGCCTTACACATCGTTTTAGTTACCCAGGTCATCATTACTTCACCCAAACAAATATTTTTTGAAAGCTAAAACCGAAAAATTTGTGAAAAGTAAAAGTTTAGTATGAAGTTGATTAAAGGGTCGATTTAGAAGCAAGGAGACGTGCTGAGTCCGAATGTGAAGTTTATTTTCTAGTCGGATAATTAGTTCGGCAGGAATCCGGCCAAAACCGGAGAATTTGTTAAAAGTAAAAGCTTTATTTAAATTTGATAAGATGTTCTGTTTGCGGTTAAGAAGACATGCTGAATTCGCATATGACAGTCATTTTCTCACCGGATGTATAGATCGCTCGGAATCCGGCTGAAACCTGAAAATTTGTTAAAGGTAAAAGTTTAATCTGAAGTTGATTAGAGGTTGGAAGTAGGGGTAAGGAGACAAGCTGAATTCGTGTTTGAGCTTTAGTTTTTTGCTAGACAAGTAGTTTGTTGGGCAGAAGTTTCTCGGAAGTTGGGCAGAAGTAAGGAAGGAGGGAGATACGACGTAGGCTACATTTTGGGATCCCATCGAAACCCTTGCCACCTTTTTTCTCTTTACGTGACGTATCAGGCTACCGATCATTGTTTCCGAGAAGATTATTGGTCAGCAGACCAGTTATGCAAATTTTGTCACGTTTCATCAAAGGCAAGGGACATGGAAATAGGCTAAAAGAACTGACACCCTCTGTAATTTGCCGTAAGCACAGCCGTCAACTATATCAACATTTCTTAGCACGAATAATATTTTCGCTTAAAGTAACACTGAAAATTATGTCCTTGTTCATGGAAACATGACAACTGAAGACTCATAAAGCATATTTTCTGTAATACCAATAGATTAGTATTCAAAGAGTTATCTGTTAAAATTGTGAACTCTTATTTTAAATTTTACCAAGCTTCCGACAGTGCGGTGCCACTATTTTACCCCGTATCCAACGTTCCAAGCCCCTTAGCAACAACATAACATGTCGCAGCGTCCTGTCTGAAAAGAAGAAGAACGAATAAGTCCATGTAATACCTGGTAGGACCACCAGTCAGTCGTCCAAGATCCGTCAGATGGACACCTATCGCATTGTCAAGACTGTCATCTTGTAAGATTCGGGTGGGAGATGTAATAAAAGAAAGAGCTGTTCGAAAAAAACGACTATGAAGGGTAACCTTCTGGTAGTAATTGCTTTACTTTGCGAATCCCATTTTATGTGTGCAACGGCCCATGCGCTTCTCTGGAACATATTTCATATCATACAATCTAACATGCTTGGATTTTTTTTTGTTTTTAACATATAAAAGAAAATCAAATAAAGTAATTTTTTCGATGCGTTGCGCTGTTTGATTGTATTTTTGGTCTAAGTTTTAGTTTATTTGTCCCTCTTTTTGAAGTTTTTATTCAGTATTTTTCATTTAGTGAAGTTTTAAACAAATCGAATGTAGAAAAGGTATAATTATCGGTCGGACGCAGACCTTTTATTTATATATTATTGCATTTTGTATACTCCCCAACTTATGCGGATATAAATAAATGTAATCAATTCAAACTGAATCTGATCGTGAGGATTTACTAAACCATTTACCAAATAAATCTTGGTATCCCCATATCGCAAACTTGGGAACTACGCGACCCTTAGTTGAGAGTGTTCTAAGTCGTTCTGTCGCCTAGTCCGATCTGCCCAGCGACTCGAAGAATCGCAAGTGAGGCGTAAAGTTGGTCCTCATTAGCGACGTTTCAAACAAGCAAAAGGCGAAAAGGTGTATCCGTGGATACAAAACTCTGTTCCCGATTACGACCCCCATGGTTCCTTAGCCCCATCAACACTAATAAGTGTCACTGAGGAAGTAGAAACAGAAGGTAAAGCGGAATAGTTTTCTTAAGTCCCAATCAGTGATGTGTCAAGTACTTCTCATTTTTACTTAAGCACAGGTACCAAGTACTCGAGAAAATTTTTACTAAAGTACAAGTATTAAGTACTTCACAAAAAAATCTACTTAAGTAATAAGTACTTTCATAAAAGTACTTCAGAACTTAAGTACTCAAGTATTTAGATAGTATTTCAGTACTTAAGTACTCAAGTATTTAGGTAGTCTTATTACGGCAGGCTTGCGAAAAATCCCTGATAAAAAAGCAAGGATCAAACAACACATAGTTCCGATGTGAGGGGATATATCAAGTCAAGTTTTGGGGATCCCTAAACGCAGTGACAGGACACCCATATAACTTCGTAAAGTGTGTCTGTCCGTCTGTCTATCTGTTAGTATGAGAACTCTCGGATGAGTTAGGCACATGTTTAAACTTGGTTTTCATTCCTTCGTGCTTGCAGTTGATCAAGTAAATATAATTCTTGAATCAAGATAGAAATGTCCGATTCTTTGCAAGACAAATATTCCTTGAGCCCAAGCTGACTTTGAAACATATATTCAGAAAGTGCATAAAAAGGATTCGTCAGCTACGATGCTTTCGCAGCGATATTTCGGTCCTTCTTGGCAACAGTCCTCGTCATGCTGTCAATCTGATCATCAGATCGTAGCTGACGTATCCGTTGTATGCATTATCTGAATATATCTTTGCAAGACATATTAACATCATCATCTTACAATATAAATACATAGGAAATTCATCCACTAGCTTAGTTTTCTCATCAAGTCGATAGTTCGGCAGTAGGCTATTCCCGGAATCCAGAGAAAACGAGAAATTTCGTAATTTCTAATAATGTGTTTGTCCAGTTGTTCGCGTCGGTACAGGGATAGAACTAAACTGACCCATCTGTCAGCTCCCACTCATGGGAACTACCAGGTAGGAATTTTCCCTACTGGGTAAATGGTGATGACCGGAATCTGATGTAAAACTGACAAAATTTGGAAAGAACAAAATCATCTGACCAAACTTATTAAATAGTTTATTTCGAGGTAAAGAGCACGCATGTGTTCCGAATTAATCAATCAATCAAGAGAGAAAACGATTGTCTAAGGGATCTGATTAAGGGGTGGAGAGGAGATGAATAACATTAAGGCTACGCGATCTGGCAAAGACCGGAAGTGTATATTCCCTTATTTTCTGGATGAAGAAGTAACAAAATATTTCCTCTTTGCGACCTCACCGAAACCTTTCGTCTTGTTCTTAATGGACAGGCCCGGACCTAGCAGTTTTTTGCAGGGGGGGGGGGGAGGAGCTACTCCATTTATAACAATAACACAAGAACACAGATCAGAGGTTAGAATCCATAAATAAACGTTTAGGGGGGGGGGCGAACCCCCTATCCCCCTCCCTACATACGGCCGTGGTCCATGCTGCTTGAAAACTATTTTCTAGAAAATGTAGTAAATAAAGAAAGGGCTCAGATTATTGGTTGTCCTTTTGACCAGACGTGTTCTGTTTGGGATTGAGCAAGTTCCATTTATTGAATAAAAAAAAAAAACTTAACCAGTTAGATTTCCTGCATTCTCTGCCAGTGTCGGACAAAGTGGTGACATTCACCAACAGTCAGGGTTGCCACAAGCCTCTTTCCATTAGTGGACGGGAACTTCCCACAAATTTACGGAACGGAATATAACGGAGCGGCAATTTTCAGTTTAAAATTTTTAACTGAATTGAGATGTTGTCAGCTCTAGGCTACATACCTGATCAAGAAAAGCTACATAGTTAGCCATTCTTCAAACAACCAGGTTCACATAAAGAATCACTAGATCCACAATGTTCATCCAGTTTCAGCGCGGATTACAAAGATGGTACTGAAAATCCTGCTAATCGAACTTTTCACCATTATGAAAGTACTTAAGTACCCTTAAGTACTTCTATTTTTTACTTCATTACGGGTATTAAGTACTTCTGAAGTTTTTTACTTAAGTAGAGTACAAGTACTCGCATTTATTACTTAAGTAATTACTTAAGTATTTCCCAACACTGGTCCCAATACTCGTAATGACTAACTCTCCTTGCCGATGAAAAATCGCCGGGTACCTAGCGGAGGAGCCGGAAGCGGTAGATTGGTTTACACAGGGTTTGAGTTGTTTAGTTTGAGTCATTAGGGAGACGTTTACTCCTTCTTCCTGAGAATCACTGGCGTGTTTTGGACTTAATCATAGAAGGCATATTCCCGCCGTTCCCCGAGGACTCCTCGGAGAATGGAAAGGAACGGCGAGAATGGAGGGAGTCACTCCGGGCACCGTTCGTGTGGAGTGACTGTCGCCGTGCCACGAGGAGTCCTCACTTGAGGAGTCCTGGCGTTTTTGTTTGTCCCGGGGACTCACTCCCCGTATTCTCGCGAGCCCCCCCCCCCCCTCCCGGACGGGGAATGGTCCGACTTCATCACCATCATCAAAAAGGACTCCTGATAATACATGGTGGCACTTTAACACAAGGGACTTGTAACGTGACCAATAAACCATAAACAATATTTCGAATATAATTTAGAGGTCTTGGATTCCATTGTCGGAGTCACGGAGGCATACCAGGACCCACAAGACGGGGTCTCATGGTGAAAACCAAATAAACCAAATTCATAATTTTAATGGGGAAGACGCCCTTGAGATGGAAACATTTTATAAGTAGTGAACTGATAGACAAAAATGCTCCTCAGCTGGAATTTGAACCCAGGACCCTCTACTTACAAGGCAGTCGCTCTACCATCTGAGCTACCGAGGGGCTTGTGAGCAGAGTTCGCAAACCACTACGATAGTCTGGTAGAAGCCGGCCATAGGAACAGTGATCCCGCCCGAAGGCAAATTCAACTAACCAGTTCCCCGTGTTCTCGCTGTGTTCTGCACGATAGCGCCCGATAAATGTTTACAAAAATTTGAGTTCTTATGCGTAACAAGACCAAAGGTTTCGATGGGATCCCAAAATTTTAATTATTGCTCCTGACAATTCGGTCTTGTAGATATTCGGTATTCAAAAGACTTCTTAAACATTTTACTTTTAACATTTACAAACAGGTTAAGGCCAATGGTAATAATCGGAGAATACCAAGTTCCTATTTGACAGTGCAAACCAGATACGCCAGCTGAATTTCAACAAGTTCAGATATATTCAGATATCCGTTTTGCACTGTCAAATATTCAAATATGGATTCAGCATATGGTTTACCCTATAGCCTACGTCGTATCTCCTTCCTTCCTTACTTCTGCCCAACTTCCAGTTTCGGCCGGATTCCGGACAAACTACTTGTTTGGCAAAAATAAAGCTCAAAAACGAATTCAGCATGTCTCCCTACCCCTAAATCCAACCTCTAATCAACTTCAGATTAAACTTTTCCTTTTAAGAAATTTTCCGGTTTCAGCCGGATTCCGAGCGATCTATTGATCCGGTGAGACAATTATTGTCATATGAGAATCCAGCATGTCTTCTTACCCGCATATCTAACATCTTATCAAACTTAAATCAAACTTTTACTTTTAACAAATTCTCCGGTTTTGGCCGGATTCCGGCCGAACCGATTGTCCGGCGAGAAAATAAACTTCATATTCGGACTCAGCACGTCTCCGTGCCCCTAAATCGAACCTCTAATCAACTTCATACTAAACTTTTACTTTTCACAAATTTTCCAATTTTGCCGGATTTCGGGTGAATGATTTGTCCAGTGTCTCAATAGCTTTCAAAGATATTTGTTTTGCCCTTTAATTTGAAACCCCTCCCCCAACCTCAAATATAGAGCTACAGAGCCCACCTTCGAACGTGACCTGTGCTTTGACACAAAGGATCCTCCAACCAAGTTTCATCAAATTATCTCAATCCCTTCGAGAGTTATCTTGCAGACAGACGGACAACTTTTGCGATGTCATAGGTATCCCTCCACTTATGTTTGGGAATCCCGAAAAGGACCCGATGTGCCGACGAGAGTACCGACGCTCGAAAAGACCATACCGCATTTGATTTCTTCTGTGTTTTGCCGGACTGGACTGTACAAAAGTTGATTTCTGACGTGCCGTTGTGCCGACGAGACTTGAACTTCCTGGGTGCGCCCGAGAATGTTTGCTTAATTTGATTTCTTACGTATAAATTGAATCCCATGTGCCGACGAGTCGATCGACGCCCGACAAAAGCATACCAAAATTGTATTCCTTCTATATTCCTTGTGTATAAAACTAACCCGATGTGCCAACAAGTAAACCGACGCACAACAAAAGCATACAAAATTTTATATCGTATGTATTTCTTATGTATAAAAAGAACCCGATGTGCCGACGGTAATACCGAGGCCCGACAAAAACATGCAGAATTCGATTTCTTCTGTGTTTTGCCCGACAAATATTTGCAGGATTTTACTTCTTGCGTCTAAAAAGAACCCGATGTGCCAACAAGTCGACCGACGCACAACAAAAGCATACAAAAATTTATATCTTCTGTATTTCTTATGTACAAAAATAACCCGATATGCCGTAGAGAAGCTCGAGACCCGACAAAAAGCACAAAGAATTTGATTTCTTCTGTGTTTTGCCCGACAAATGTTCGCAGGATTTTATTTCTTGCGCATAAAAAGCACTCGATGTACCGACGAGCCGACCGACGCTCGACAAAAGCATAAAAAATAATATTTCTTATCAGTTTTCTATTAGAAAGAACGTTGTTTCATTTCGTTGGCGTTTTAGGACTGAAATTTTTGGGGGTTCGAAGCACATTAAAAGCTAGAACTTGTATGTTAGGCATAGCTAAATTTTTCCGGAAGAAAGGCAGCTTTAAAGAAAAATTCGCTTGCGGCGCGTAGTCTAATTTGTTCTGGGTACAGTCGTTGAAAGCTTCACTTTTTAACAAATACTGAAATGAAAAGCCGAATATGTGAATTTAATAATACGAATTTACATTCAAGGAATAATTCCAACTGATGCATTACAATTAGTTTTACCCCTACACTGTGCTGGCGGGGAATCGCGGCAACGGCATTTTTTGTCGGTGAACTTTTTGGTCCGCCGGCAAAAACTGGACCTCCCCCCCCCCCCCCAAAGGTAAAAGGCTAGTGAAGCCCCTGGTAAGCAGTATGAGAGCTGTTTGGTTTCTTGATATCGAAGGCCTTGTTGGTATCGACCGAACAGATTACATCGCGCATCCTTGTGTTATAATCTAATATCATATTATAGCACCGGGTTGTTTGAAGCAAGTACAACGAAACGCAGGACATGTTCCACCCTTCTAACAATAGTAACTATTAGTTACTATTTCCGTTCCTACCTCACGAAAAGTTACTACGCTGACATTTTCAACCTTATCGAAATAGTAACTTATGGTGACTATTTGCTTACCATGCCCTGAAGCGTAGTAAGCGTGGTAAATACGGATCTCTGTCATGTGATTGTCGGATTAGCCCGTGGTACAGGAGTGTTGCATGAAGCTGCCCTTACTATGGCTCCGCCCACCCCCCAATTGGCCATGGTACATGATCCTGCCACCTTGGATCATGAAGCTGCCACCCCCAGCAAAATCATGCAAATTCCAAGAAAACAGCAAATTTTGTTATTTGCAAAAGGTCAAGGAACCTCTCTGACCAAACAGCTGGCTTCTAACTTCACCATGTAGCAAAATACCATTTTTAGCAAAGTGGGCGACTTCATGATCACTTGGGTGCCTATATTCTTTTGTGTTCTCCAGCTTAGTCTTGAACAATTACAAGTAAACTATGGTACCAGCAGAAAGCGAAGGTTCTAAGCTTCCTTTCAGGATACTCCACTGAATTTTATTTCAACCTTTACTCTTTTTCCCTAAGTCATTTCCCCAAAATAGGAGTTTAGGGTGGCAGCTTCATGCAACACTCCTGTACGATATCTTGATGAAAACAGAACAATGCGTTCCAGCCTTGACGCCAAGAAGCCAAAACTCCTGACGTCGTGCGTAGTAACGTCGTTATAGTACGTTGAAGTCATGCGGTAAGTAGTATGGAACACGCTCATGGTGTATTCCCACATAGGCCTCGCCGTCAGGGGCGCGGTCAGAGCTATAACAAATTATCATGTGCGTTCCAATGAAGAAGTTTTAATTTCTCCGCCAGCATACGCTGCAACTTCTCATGGCCCAAACACAGGAAGCATGGACGCTCAGAAACTGAAAGTATTCTTCCGCCCGCAAAACCGCCTGAGCGTTATCTGCAATTATTCGTCCTATACTAAATTAATCTGAATTAATTCAAATTCTACTGCAGTTTTACCCGCATTTTCCCGGTTCTGCTATATTTCTTTTTTAATCCCTCCTCCTCCCATAAATGATCCAAGTGTGACGGCTACTGTTTTCTTTTTACTTTTAAAATCTCGACTTCTTTACTACTTCTATTCTTATTTTAACTTTTCCTTTAATCTTATTTTTATAAAAAACATAGAATATAAAAAAATCAACGAAAAGCCTTCAAAAGATTATCGCGAAATGAAAAACGAGTCCAAAATACCATGCAACAAAAAAAACAAAAACAAACAAAAAAGCCCAACCCATACCGAATGGCACCCTTCGAATAGGGAACCTATTTGTTGTGGCAAAACAATTAGCCTACAACAAAATACGAGACATGAATTCCTTTACAATAAGATATGATTGGTGTATGACGGGATTCCACACATCGTGCTGGTGACAAACAGTGAGACATGGTCACAATTTACACCATCTTTCCGAAATAAATATAATGCAAATTAAATTGTCTTGTAGATGGCAGGCCTGTCGGTCCCCAACATCATCGAGAAGTCGACTTCCAGCTCCGTTCTCGAATATTACACCGTGAATTCGAACCATATTCCTCTTCAAAACATTCTCATTCCATTTACTCTTTTTCTGACGAACGCAAGAAATAGAGTTTCGCCCATATTTACGGACTTCTATAGCAATTAAAGGAGCGATTCAAGTGATTAATGAGCTACTGCTTATCTCAAAGAGCCATAAAGACGGGACTCCGATTCAAGCCCTTGTCCAAATTGATTCCCCATTTGCCTGTTCAAACAAACACGGGATAGCGACGCCGCCTTCCTTTCAGCGAATATCATGCTCAAGGGATAACCGACTCCCGGTAAATAGATCGGAGAAGGAATCGGAAAATCAGTCATGGCTGAACGAGGAAGTTTAGAGGCGGTGAAACTGCATTCTTCTTGTTGTCAATAATTTCGCGGAACCTTTAAAAGAAAGATTAGCACTCAGAGAGCGCGAACCTTATCTTATTGTAACAAAACAAGACCCAAACCGGAGTTATAGGAAAGGGAAGAAGATTCAGATGCTGCTTTCGGAAAACATAGAAGAAACTTAAAACAAAGATTTATGGGAAATATTGCAGTTAAAAAAATTTGACACGGGCAAATTCATAGTTAGAAGAAATGGTAGCTAATAACAGTGTTCATAAGGAACTTTGTTTGGTACGACTCCAGCCTGTTTTTGTTTGGTACGACTCCAGCCTGTTTTTTTTGTTGGGGGGGGGGGGGAATAAGGCAGCCGATCATTTGTCTGGCGGCTATCCATTATTTTCTGAGGATAGGGGAAGTTCCCGAGATTTTTCTGATATTTTCGCACTCTGAAACCGCAGAACAGCTTTCTAGTTCTTCGTATTTCAACGTAGGTAGTGGAATGTTCCGCAGAAAGTTTCCAGTTCAGCACAACTTATAAACAAGTCAAGGGACCCATCTTCCCTATATTGTTGCTTCAATTTACATCTGGATTACGAATTGCATGAAACTGTGAGGAAAAATGCTAGAATCGGACAGAAATCGGAAGACTAACCTTAACCTTCGAAACATTTAAATCATGTCCAACGGCACATGACGAACGCAAGTGCGCCATACAATAATCAAAGCAAATGATGAAGCTGATGAAGCAAAACCCGCGGCCAGCAAGATCATACTCAGGATGCTTGGAAGTTTCCTCTTCGAACGACTTCAGTCCGTGCAGCCTGAAGACTGTAAGACTTCCGATCTGCTCAATATCGCTTGAGGAGCGGACCAAGGGTCCAAACTTGGCCCACAGGCTTTCCTACTGGTAATCCATACTCTTATGCAGGAGATGAAAACAAGCTAGACATTTGCTGACGACCTTACCATGTCCCTACTACGTCTCCTCTCTCATAATAACCCTGCAGAACCGGTGAAGGCCCTGCTGACACAGCTCAAAGCTGAAGCCAACCAGTGACACTTATGATCAGCGACGAAAGGAGCAAAGTTTGAAGAGTGAACTTCCTCAAACAAACCGTACCTGATCTCCTGACATACTACCTAAAAGGCGTATACTCTGTGAAAATACTTGGTGTGCATTTCAACGACGACCTACGCTGAAACAGTCACATCAGCATTGTAATATATTCCGAATCCAAACCGCATGAACCCCTCCTTGGTTGTTAAGTATCGGAGGTTAGAGCCCGCAACCACCTACTCTTTCCCCTTTTCTCCCCATTCCTCCAGACCCAAATCTAATCCCAAATGGAATAACGCGACACGAAGATTCGACAAGTCGTCGAATACGCATGTCCAGTCTGGCACACTTTACTTACAGACCAGCAAAGGGGGTGCACTGAGAATATTCACAAATGTGAGTGTTAGGATAATCCTCGGCGCAGATTACACTGACTATACAGTGAGGCTAGGAATAGGAAGTCCTGAATCTTCAAACAGTGAAGGAAATGCGGCACAAACTAGTCATGGACTTCGGAAGACAAATCTTAAAGTTTAACTGAAAAGGGCTAAGAAAGGACAATCTTGTTACCCATCACCCGTTCACTTAAAGGACCCCTCTTGCCTATTCTGCCTTTTATAATATACTTAGCTCCGATATGGAATTATAAGCTTCTAAAATCCCCACCTTTTTCCATTGTTTCGTTTCGTAACTACAAATTTTTCGCGCTTTTTTGGCCTTTCCGAGTTTTCCCTTGATCCAACGAAAAGTTTGCCGGAGTTTTCAACGTCCGCTGACAACTCTTGCACATATATGGATGTGATAATCTTCTGTTTATTACTTCTTTTATTTGCTTAGTTTTCACACTTTTTTACCAAGACACGTTCAGTTTTCAAATGTTTTGCGACCAGCCGCCGCGTCGGAGAGCAGGAAGGCTGGATGTACTCGACAAGCGCTAACAAGAGAATCGCTAGTTTTAGGTGGAAAGTAATGGTACTTCAAAAAATATTTTTTCTGATTCATTTCATAGGGAAAAGATCATTTCTAGTAAGAGTTGTGCTTTAAAGAGGCGTGAAAACCCGATAAAAATTCGTTACTCTGTTGCTTCAATATTCACGAGTAATCGATTTTCATCTAGTGGAATTTCCCTGTCGGATCTATGGTACCTCCATTCGCTTGTTCCTGTGATATGGATGACGGACAAGATTTACGAGAGATAAGTGTTCGTGCAGTGAGCAGTGATCATCTAGTTCACCGCTGACCACTGAAAACCGGCGTTTATGTTGAGATTGAAATTTCCGCGTCATAGTAGAATTTTGCGTTGTGAGGACGGCTGTAGATATCCTGAATGTTATACTGAAGCAAATAGCGAAAAATAAAAAAAATCCCTTTACACAATCCAAATAATGCAGCTTATTCAGTTAGATGGTACAAAAATATGTTCGCTTTTCGGTTAAACTTTAAACTCAGAAAATCCCCGAGACCTCCTGCACAGTTTCAGTGACGTCAGTGACGAACCATCTGTCCGAAGGACAAGACTAGCAGTGAAGCTCACCGGCAAAGCAAGAGCTTGTAGCTCATATGGGACTTGCAAGGGTGGTTAAGAAGATGAAATATAGAATCTCCCTTTTCGTGGGTTTGTTTTGATTATTATAAGCAAAGCCCTCGAGATAAGAATGGTCATGGGCTTTAAAATCCCGAGAGTATATAGTTTGGTAAAAAAAATATGTTCTTTTGAACTTTGCAGTCATGATGCGCATTTTAAAGGCGCTAGAAATTCATCTGCAAGCAAATTTCTTATGACAAAAACGGTAACAAGCACTTGGGAATCATCAGTACACTGTAAAAAGTTTCTCCGAATAAGGATGCAGTATTTGCTACTGGGATTAATCTTATCTCTATCAGGATAAATTAATCCGAATTAGGGATAATCTTATCTCAATAAAGACAAGATTAATCACAGTAGCAAACACTGCAAGATTTTTTTTTACAGTGTATATACCGTTTGCTCAAAAGTATTTTTTTACTTTTCGGTTAAGATGCACACTTAAAGGGAACTAGAGGTCATTTGTAAGCAAAGTCCTTGAGGCAAAAATGATAATGGGCTCATGGAGATCATGAAAATGTATGTGTTGCTTAAAAGTATTTTTCTTACTTTGCGGTCAAGATTGGTACTAAGAGGAACAGTCGGATTTGGAAAATCACGATTTCTACGACAATCTTGTTGAATCTCTAAGATTCCAGCCACGTTTCATCGTCCTAGCACATCTGGAAGTACCTTAATTCACGATCACCCCAATTCTGGACTCCCCCTCCATCTCCCCCCACAGTGCCCGGAACCAATCCGGTTCTGTAAATGATTTATCCAGATCCATCTGTCTGTTATTCCCACAAATTTCCATCCCGATCTCTCCAGTCTAAGCCGGTAACGTGTTCCCCCCCCCCCCCCATTAGTTGTCGGATCCGGTCCGGACACGAAAAGATCACCAGAGGCATGTCCTCTGTTCAATTCCTAAATTTCACTCGAATCCGATCCCCCGTTCCAAAGTTACGCATAACTCAATATTCCGGATTCCCCCTCCCTACACTCCCCTCGCGGTTATCGAATTGAGAAACTTTTATTTCCTAGTAAGTTTGATCGCTCCCTCCTCTGCCTGCCAAGTTTCGTCGTGAAAATCCCCAAAACCGCCATCACCAGAATTCCGGGAAACACATTTGTGTAAACGATTTATCTAGAGCAGATGCTTGTTCTTCCGAGCAAGTTTCACTCTGAACCCTCCATTCTAACCGTTTCTCGAGATTTCCGCCCCCCCCCCCCAACTCTCCCGTAGCTGTCGAATCCGGTCCAGACTTGAATGGGGAAATCAGAGATATATCATCGATTCAGTTTATTAAGTTTCATTCCAATCCGATCAGCCGTTCGAAAGTTACATACTACTCGATTTTCCGGATTCCCCCGTCCTCAACCCCCCCCCCCCCCCAGCTGCTACGATCAGGAAACTGATTATTTCCAAGCTAGTTTGGTCGGGTCCCTGATTTGCATTGCCAAATGTCAAGTTTCATCGTCCTAGCACATCTGGAAGTACCCTAACTCGAAAAAGTGTGACCAACTGCCTTCATAAGTTTCCAGATTCCCCCGCCCTCCACTCCCCTGCAGATGGCTGTATCGGGAAACTGATTACTTCCAGGTTAGTTTGGTTGGGTTCCCAATACGCCTGCAAAGTTTCATCGTCCTAGCACATCTGGAAGTACCCTAACTCTAAAAAGTGCGACAAAAAAAACGGACCGACAGAATTCCGATCGGTATATGGCACTTGTGCCAAGGCAGGTCTTTATGTGCACAAATTCAATGTCTTATATTCCTCGATTAATCCTTCATTTATAGCTTGCAAGTGCCATAAAAACAAGAGCTACGAGCTCATATGGAACTTGTTAAGAGTAGGTGGTACAAGAAAGTAGACGAGAATGTCACAAAATACCCCCTTCAACCCCCCTAGGCCTGGACCTAGAAATAAGGTATCTAATTTCACGTAAGCCTGAGCATTTCCGGCATTTCCTCGGATAATCTAGGGCAAACGTTTCACTATACTAGTCCTAGGAGTGCCGGACTATTGCCGGTACGCGCCTCGCCCTCAAACTTCCGTACCAGGGCCATATCGGTTTCAGCCACATGCACAGATTATTAAAGGCATCTTCTCGTACCGGCTATCAAGTCTTACTCAGGTCGAAACTGTTTTCGGGAAACTCCGGCCCCCCCCCCCACCTTCTTTAGATCCGGTCAGGAACCTAGAACATCTCATCTAGGGGTCTCTGTTTGATTCAAATCGCTCCATCCGTTTGACCCCAATGCGAACTACAAATTTTCCACGGCACGCACCCCCCAAATCCTCCCACTGTGGTAAAAAACGACTAGGAGACATACACTTCGCATCTTTGACATCTTCTCTTCTCGTCCTTCATCCTTGACTCAAATTGGAACATATCATAAAACATATTAGTGTCTGTTTCTGTGTCTTTGTGTTTGTTATTTATTTTCTTCTATTTACTCCGCTTTTTGGGATCCCAAAACGTAAGTGGAGGGATACCTATGACATCGCAAAAGTTGTCCGTCTGTCCGTCCGTCTGTAAGCACGATAACTCTCGAAGGGAATGAGATATTTTGATGAAACTTGGTGTGAGGGTTCGTTGGGTCGTCGGACCAGTCAAGTTCGTAGATGGGCTTTGTAGCTCTACATTTAGGGGTGGGGGAGGGGATTCAAATTAGGGGACAAACAAAATATTTTGAAACAGCTAATGTGATAGTCGATTATGGGGTAAGAAGACATGCTGAACACGATGGTGAAAACCATTTTGTCATCGGACAAGTAGTTCGCCCGGAATCCGGCCAAAACCGGAAAGTTTGTTGAAAGTAAAAGTTTTATTTGAAGTTGATTAGATGTTCGATTTAGGGGTAGGAAGACATGCTGAAGACGATGGTGAAAATTATTTTCTCGACGGACAAGTATTTCGCCCGGAATCCGGCCCAAACCGGAAAGTTTGTTGAAAGTAAAAGTTTTATTTGAAATTGATTAGATGTTCGATTTAGGGGTAGGAAGACATGCTGAAGACGATGGTGAAAACTATTTTCTCGACGGACAAGTATTTCGCCCGGAATCCGGCCCAAACCGGAAAGTTTGTTGAAAGTAAAAGTTTTATTTGAAGTTGATTAAATGTTCGATTTAGAGGTAGGAAGACATGCTGAAGACGATGGTGAAAACTATTTTCTCGATGGACAGGTATTTCGACCGGAATCCGGCCCAAACCGGAAAGTTTGTCAAAATTAAAAGTTTTATTTGGAGTTGATTAGATGTTCGATTTAGGGCAAGAAGACATGCTGAACACTTATGTGAAAACAAGTTTCTACCCGGACATGTAGTTCGTCCGGAATCCGGCCAAAACCGGAAAACTGTTGGAAGTCAAAGTTTTATTTCTAGTTGATTAGATAAGCGATTTAGGGGTAAGAAGAGATGCTGAGTCCCTGTATGACAATCGTATTTTACCCGGACATATAGTTCGACCGGAATCCGGCTGGAATCGGAAAATTTGTTATAAGCTAAATTTCTATTTGAAGTTGATTAGATGTTCATTACTGGGGAAAGAAGATACCCTGATTTCGTGTTTGAGCTTTCTTTTTTCGCCGGACAAGTAGTTCTGGAGTTCGGCCGGAACCGGGAAATTGGCAGAAGTGGCAGGAAGTTTTCGTCAAAACAGATATGACTTATAGGGGTAAACACACATGCTGAATCCAAATCCGAACTTGGTTTTCTCAGGTGATTAGCTATTTGGCCTTAATCTGTTTCTGAATTTTAATTGTAAAAATGTTCAAGGAGTCTGGCGAAGACTGGATCTGGCTAAGACAAGACCCAGTTGTCTGGATCAGATATTGAATTTTTGGGATCCCATCGAAACCTTTGGTCTTGTTCGAAATGGCGGGTACAAATAAATTACTTACTTACTTATATCTGCAAATTTCTGTTTCCGCCTGACCCTCCTCCTTTACCGTTGCCGGATCCGGTCCGGATTCCAAATAACAAACTAGGCAGCATAAACTCGGTTTGGTTTTTGACCATGTCAAAAGTTTACGGTCCTCCCCCCCCCCCCTCCAGCTACCCCAGCCATGTGTTTTTTTTAGACATGTTTTGCGTATCTAGCTCATTAGTTCTTATCACCCATAGAGTTTCACTCGAATCGGACCACCCGTTTGCAAACTACGCAAGTCAGTAATTTCCGGATTCCCTTTCCCTTAACTCCCTCAAAAACTGGTCGGATCCAGAAACAGACATTTTCCTAGGGGATTGTGTCAGGTCTTTAAGTCTTTAAGGTTTTTTATGTTTAGTCGGGTCGCTAATATGCCTGCCTAGTTTCATCGTCCTTACCACATCGTCCTATCATAACTCGCGATCACCGGAATTCCACCCCCCTCCGACTCCCCCTAGAGAACGCCGATATGATGCGGTTCTGTCAAGAATCTATTTACGGCTTATACTTGTTCTTCCCACCAAATTCCATCCCGATCCCTAGACGCTAGGCTTTTAACGAATATTTTATGTCCCCTTTTAACGCCCCCCCCCCCCCACAAGTATCGAATCCGGTACGGGCTTGACATGGAACATCTGAGACGACACCTCTTTCCACTTGCCAAGTTTGATTGAAATCCGATCGAACGTTCGACAGTTATGAATGTCACAAGATTCCGGATTCCCCATCCCTCCACTCCTCCCACGATGATCGGATCATGCAAACGACTATTATCAGCTCAGTTTGTTCGAGTCCTTGATATGCCAGCCCACTTGCATCGTCCTAGTACATCAGGAAGTACCGAACTCACGGATAATTGGAAATCCGCCCCCCCCCCCAACTACCCCATAGTACTCGAATCCGAGCCAGTTATGTCAATGATATATATAGGACGTGCTTGCTCTTCCCACCAAGTTTCATCCTGATCTCTCTAAGTGTTTCCGAAGATTTCCGGTTCCCCTCTCCAACTCCCCCAAAGTCACTGGATCCGGTCCGGATTTTATGTGGATCGCCTGAGCCATGAGGTCTTTCCAAATACCAATTTCCATTAAGATCCGATCACCCGTTCAGGAGTTATAAATACCTTAAGATTCTGGATTCCTCTCCCTCCACTCCCCCCACGATGATCGAATCATGCAAACGACTATTGTCATGTCAGTTTCTTTAAGTCCCCTGATGCCAGCTCAGTTGCATCGTTCTAGCACATCATGAGGGATCAAACTAACAGATAATCATGAAATCCGGACCCCCCCCCCTTCCAACTCCCCCCATAGTGCCCGAATCCAGTCCGGTTATGTCAATGATGTATCTAGGACTTGTGCTTGCTCTTCCCACCAAGTTTCATCCTTATCCCTCTACTCTAAGTCTAAGCGTTTCCCAAGATTTCCAGTTCCCCTCTCCAGCTCCCCCCAAAGTCACCGGATCCCTCCACTCCTCCCCACGATGCCCGGATCGGGGAAATGACTATTTCCAACTTAAACATTTGGGATCCCTAAATGCCCTGCCAAGTTTCATCGTCCTAGCTTATGTGGAAGTGCCCAAACTAACAAAACCCGGACCGACAGACAGAACCCGACGGACGGACAGAAATTGCGATCGCTATATGGCACTTGGCCGAAGGGCAAGTGCCATAACAAGTGAAGCTCCCTCCAAGTCACACATCCATCCGAGCACTACTTTTTGGATCATTCTGTCCAAAGTTTACCCATTTGATTTAGATTACTATCCCAAAAAGTAAGTGACGGGATACCTTTGACTTCGTAAACTTGTCCATCCGTCCGTCCGTCTGTTAGCACGATAACTCTCGAATGGACTGAGATATTTTTTCAAACTTGGTGTGAGGATCCTTTGGGTCAAAGTACTGGTCAAGTTCGTAGAGGACGTCCATAGCTGTATATTTAGCGATGGGGGGACGAATTATTATTTTTTAACAGCTAATAAGATGATCGATTTAGCGGCAAGGAGACACGTTGAATCCGAATATGAAATTTATTTTCTCGCCGGACGGGTAGTTCAGCCAGAATCGGGCAAAAAATTGTGAAAAGTAAAAGTTTAATCTGAAGTTTATTAGAGGTTCGATTTAGGGGTAACGAGATGTGCCGAATCCTAACATGAAAATTGTCCACCCGGAACCCGACCAAACCAGACATTTAGCATGAGGTTTTAAAACCCAATGATATAGTCCATATAGGGTGAGGAGACATGTTGTTGCAGCTTTTGAACATATTAAACACAAACAGAAAGAGTATGCGATCAGTTTAATTGTCTCCAAAGTCCAAACCAGCATTTACTCGGTCAAAAAGGCAGAACGCAGTCGACAACTGTCTGGTGAATAATACAATGAAATTTGTCGATCAATCTTCGGAAAAACCAGATGGCGATACAAGTCCTATCCTGCTCCTGCATCCATACAAGGTGAGACTATCGCGTTGGTGGCGAAATTCAGTTCACTATTTGTTTAGTCTACAGATGGCGGAGGGAGAGTGATTCCGGTGGGGTATGCAGTGCCTCTTAGGTCTTATTCTTGGCACTCTTAGCAGTCGCGTCGTGGGTTCGAAGGGGTCGAGATATTTTGTTGAAACTTGGAGGAGTAGAGATGGGTCCTGTACCCCTATATTTAGAAGTGGAGAAGGTAGTTTGAAATTAAGGGTAAAATGTTACGTTTTATAGCTAATGAGATAGTCTTTTAAGGGATAAGGAGTATATATCTAAACTTCATTTTCTTGCCTGACAAGTGGTTCACCCGGAATCGGGCCGAAACCGGAAATTTGGATGAAGCTCAAAGTTGTTTCTGAAGTCGATTAGAGATTAGGTATCGGGGTAAGGAGACATGCTGTATCCCATTTTGAACTTTATTTCCTTGACGGATAAGCTGGCAACATCTGCCAAACCTCGGAGATTCGGATTGAAAGGCTCGTCTCTGAATGTCACCAGCTCTTTTGCTCTGCATGCAGATCGCCGCGGGTTCTGCTAAACCAGGAATTTTGTCAAAGTAAAAGACCTTTCTGAAGTCAATTAGAGATGAGCTACTCGGAGATAAATGAGATAAACATGCATGCTGAATCCATATCTGAACTTGGATATTCATCTGGTTAGTAAGCTGTTTGGCCGAAAGTTGTCAAAAACACCAAAATGGTAACATTTTTTCTTTTTAAATATTTAAGCGGGTGATTATGGATAAATAGCAAAATGTTAAAGGTGTCTGGCGAGACCGGAAATCTGCAAGATTCGATTGTGGATCAAGAAATACAATAAATATTCAGTTTTTGGGATTCAATTGAGACCTTCGGTCTTGTTAACTCACGCATTGTTTTATTTATGGTTGACAATCTAGCGCTTATTTCTGACAATACATTGTTGTTTTTACCCCGAAGAATTCTCGTGAAAAATAAAAAAGATCGAACTGAATTGCATATGACCTAATTGTCATTGTCACGTGAGTAAATTGTATATAGTTTATGTGTTAGTATTATTTTGCTTAGACGATTTTATGAAACCAAAACTGTATATCAACCGTACAAAATATTATGTGAATTAACCAAAATCTTATGTTTACGCTGTGCCACCTAACGGTCGTAACTGACGGGTTTTTTTTTTCAAAAACGAAATGGCAGCAGCTTCCTTTCTGTTTTTTTCCTTTTTCATACTCTGTGTCCAAAGTACAGAAATATGAAGGTGAAAGGTCCCAAGTAAGACCTTTGTCCCACCTAAAGGTCGGAAGTGGTAATTTACGACCTTTAGGTGGATCAAATTTGATCATATCATGTCAGTTACGTCTATTCGGATTCCGCCTTTTCTTTATAATCCATAGTTATGCTTGAAAAGGAATGTTTTCAATAAATTTTGGGCTAGCAGAAAGAACTCCAAGGTAAAAGGTGATTTAGTTGCTGTCCTATCCTGGATAGCCTAACCTTATGTGAGGAAGTTCTACTTTGCGACGGATTGTTGTGGGGGACAGTTTAGGAACCAGTTCATGGTCGCTATGTATGTATTTTCAGTAATAACACTGCCAAATGTCCAGGAAATAAACCACATTATTCTAGAATCTGGGCATACGCAGCAAAAGGGGGATACAATGCACGCCTGCATTAAACGGGCTGTCAAGAAACGTGCCAGTGTTTAGTATCGAGGGATGGCAGACCATCTACCTTCTAAGAATTAAACCCTTTCCGTACAGTGTTAATGCTGGTCGAACTTCCACCAGCTTGGACATGATCTGATACGAAACAAGAAAAAGGCAACTGACCGACCATTGTTCTTTGGAACAAGATCAAGTACATTCGTGTTTGCAAAGACGCTCCCAATTTAGTTTATTTCAAATATGATTTTGAATCGGACTTTAAGTCGCTTGATATTAGTATGGGAAGTAGAAACGTCTCTGAGTCAAGAACTGCAGCTCAAGAAGGCTTCTCCAAAGCCTCTGCCTATTGCTGCTGCCAAGTATAAAGATTTGCAGGATCTTTGCAATTCATTAGTGTTATTTCTCGAATCCATCATGACCTTTACAAAAATCTGTCATATGCCAAAGTGGTGAGACATGCTCTAGAAGAGCTAGATGTAGAAGACGTCGATCAGCACGTTTGTTGACGAAGAATCAGATTAAAAGCGTACTAAAATTTGCACTTTACAACGTATTTTGATTAAAATTAGATTGCCGGTTGAGGGTCTTAAGTGATTATAGGCATGTATTCTTGTCCCACCTAAAGGTCGTAATTAGAATTAGCCTATAAAGCGTGGGGGCTAGAGATTTTTTGACAACGGTGCTGTATAAGTTTGCTATTTTTATTCAACATACGAACAACTTTGAAGGTTAAAATTCTGTCTCCTGTAAAATTCTAAAATTGTCAGTTACGACCTATAGGTGGCACAACGTCGATGTACTCGCACTTCAATGTAGTTTGAAGAATTGTGCTGTTTTGCTAAAAATCTATTCAGGTCATAATGCGATTCTAGGAACAAAATTCATAAAACTTGGCAAGACTTCCGGAAGAGATGCGGCAACACTGCCTGGCCTCCACACGGAAGTCTCGCCGTTGGGTTTCGCACTGAAGCATCTTTCCGTAGCCGTTTTGGCGCTCTAGAAACCAAAGCAGTTTTCCCCAAACTACATCCAGAAGTTAAAGGACCTGTCTTACCTATAATACTAATGCAACCTATTTCCATTATCACTTCATATATTTCTAAACCTGGAGACCCCAATTTCGTCCGGTGCATTCTAACCCCTCTAACAGAACCACGCTAATTTTCTCAATTGCCGTGTTTTGCTACCTTCAATGTGTATCACGCTGTCAACGGTTGTCTGCGGGAAGTTTTTTTCATCAGAAAAAACGGTTATGTAAATTGTTTCCCTGTTTCCGCTACAAGTCAGGGGGTCTCGGAAAAGGCGTCAAACAGCCAAAACCGTGGGTTATTTGTTGAAAGCACAGCATAGTTTTAAAGTATTCAAATATTTTAAAATACTGTAAGTTGAAGAGTATACAGTGCGAGGGGTCCTTTAAGGTTTCGACGATATCGCAAAGCGATTGCAATAGACTCAATCATCATGGGCTCATGGCGTAACTGTCGCTTAATTGCCTTGTCAGCTTATTTCCCAATAATTTACAATAAAGCCATAAAGTGTAACTCTAGCCATAAATTCGTTGTTGCACGGGAAGACATATTTGGGGCTAATTAATTATTTAATTTTGAATTTATCCACAGCGACCTTTAACAAGACCAAAGGTTTCGATGGGATCCCAAAAATTCCAATATTTGATCCAGACAATTGGGTCTGGTCTTCGCCAGATCCAGTCTTCAGCAGACTCCTTGAACATTTTTACTATTGAAATTCAGAAAGAGATTAAGGCCAATTTCCCAGATCCGCCAATTTCCCGGTTTCGGCCGAATTCCGGAGCTACACTCTAAAGTAAAACGCAACATTTTTTATATATGCAACGCTGCCGGCTCTATGAACCAGTTTTCAGAATTTGCCAGTTTTCTAGTAAAGCGTTTCTCCTATAAACCATTTTAGCGAATCCGCTTCAAGAGAAAACGTACCGCACAAGAATATGTTGCAGGAGAAAGCGTTTCTATTTGCAAAAGCGTTTCTTAGAAAACTGGTTCAAAGGGCCGGCAGCGTTGCATCCTGAAGGGTTGCAGCTACCTAACATTTCATCGGGAATTCGTGCCAGAAGTACACGTGAGACATAATAATGATCCGATCAAACACAAGCTTCCTTCTTCTGATTTGGATAGTCTTCTGCGCGATACATTAGTTAAGAGACGATGAAAATCAATGACCGATGCAAACGTCTGACCTCTCCGTTTGAAAAAACGTGAGTTTTCTGAAAAGGCTTCTTACTGCAGCAATCTCACAGAAATTTCTCTCCTATCCCTATCACCATTACCATTTATATACATGTATGAATTTATAATAATAATAAATAATTTATAATTTATATTATTGCAACAATAATGAATTTATAAGCTAATATTTTATTCATTAAGAGTTTAGAAGACAAGAGCTACAAGCTCATATGGCACTTGCAGCGCTGTATCAGAGGATGAAAATAGGAATTTGCCAATTCGTGCGTTAGTTGTGTTCATCTGTAAGCATCCCTTGAGATAAGAATGATCATGGGTCCTTTGAAATCGTGAGAATGGATCGTTGTTAAAAACTATTCTATTTATGCATTTGGCTGTGATGATGCTCACTTTAAGGGCGCTAGAACATTCATCCGTAACGAACACTCTTGCACAAATGATGAGAAGCTCATCGAAATCATGAAAATATGTATTTTGCTCAAAATAATTGTTTTTACTTTCAGGAAATCACAAAACCCTTGAGGCAAAACAGATCATGGGCCCTTGGGGATCACGAATATAATTATATCTTTTGGTCAAAAGTGTTTTATTTACTTTTCGGTTAGATATGTAATTTAAGGGTGCTAAAAATTCATTTCTTAGCAAAATTCTTGAGGCATAAACGATCATGGGCTAATGGGGATGATGAGAAAGTATATTTTGCTTTAATAGTACTTCAAGGGATGGTAGAATCTGAGAAATGACAATTTCTAAGTCAATCTTGTTAAGTCTCTGATGTTCAAAGTCGAGTTTCATCGTCCTTGCGGATCTGGAAGTACCTTAACTCGCGGTGACCGGAATTTCGGACCCACACCCCCTACAACTCCCCAAAGGTGCCGGAATCTGGTCCGGTACTGTGACGTATCTATGGCTTGTGCTTGCTCTTCCCACCAAGTTTCATCGCTCCACTCTAAGGGTGTCACAAGATTTCCGGTTCTCCCCTCCAACCAGCCCCACCCACATTCAAATTTGAGATACGAGGCTTTTCCAAATATCAAGTTTCATTCAGATCCGATCACCCCTTCGAAAGTTATACATGCCTCAAGACTCCGGATTCTCCCCCCCCCCCCCTTCCCACGATGGTCGGATTGGGAAACTGACTATTTTAAGCCAATCATCTCAAGCCTCAAATGGTCAAGCCAATTTTCATCGTCTTAGCCCCCCCCCCCCCCCCCCAGGGTCCGAATCCGGCCCGGTTCCGTCGCTGATGTATCTAGGGCATGTGCTTGTTCTTCCCACCAAGTTTCATCCCAATCGCTCCAGTCTAATCGTGTCACAATATTTCCGGTTCTCTCCTCCGACTTCCCCCCCCCCCCACATTCATCGGATCCGTTCAGGACTCCAAGTGGGAGATCTGAGACACGAGATTGCTAATGTAAAGTTTCATCAAGATCCTATAACCCGTTCGAAAGTTACAGATGCCTCAACATTCCGGATTCTCCATCCCTCCATTCCCCCCTCGGTGGTCGGATTGGGGAAGTGACTATTTCCAAGTCAGTTTGTTTGGGTCCCTTATATGCCTGCCAAGTTTCATCATCCTAACTTTCTGGAAGTACCCTAACTCGAGAACAGTGAACCGACAGACCGATCGACCAACAGACCGAAAAGTGATCTGTATATGGCACTTGAGCAAGCTGCAAGTCAGATAAGAATTGAGCTATTCAAGAAACCATGGATTTTAATAATTACATATAACTTTGGACGCTTCGGAAACTCGTAAATAAGGCATCACGAAAACAATCACAGTAATCTTCAAAATAGCTCATCAAGAAAATAATGGCAGTAAGCTTATAAGCATAAAGATTGAGGTCAAATTGGTTTTGGAAAGGGAAACAAATCATAGTAAATCACATTGAGTTAAAATCATGGCACAAATAAAACAACAAGAAAAAAAATCACAGTAAGTACTTCCACTTCCAAGCGGACTAGTTTCTATTATTCCCCCTATGTCTCACCATCAGCACATCTGACAGACTAGTAAAATAGCTCTCAGGTTGACGAGTAGAAAATCTGGAATCTGCTCCCTGCAGGTAGTATAAAAAATGTAAGTTACCCATTACCCTATAGATCCGACTTATAAGTATGTCTATAGACACACATAAGTGTTGATTGTGTTGATTTTGAGACAATTGGGGGACTAACAGAATCTAGTCCACTTTGAATGCTGAGCCAGAATAAGGCGAATTGATAACTTGAGACTTATCAACAACAAATTAGAGAGCACAACTTAACGCAGCACAACACAAATTATTTTTAGAAGGAGCATCAGTATAACTGATAGTATTTGAAACCACGTACTTCTTTCCTTGAAACTACCAGGATAATATTTCAGGATCTCCCATCACAGCATACAGATTTTCATGTAATTATACTCTGTACCCACAGCATTCTCTTATTTCTTCCTTTCCACTTGAAAAAACTCTTTTGTAAAGCAATATGGTCAAACTGTTGGTAGATGTAGGTTGCAATGGTAAAAAACAATTCTCTCATTCTTTGAGTCCAGCTTCTCAAATGGAACATAAACATAAACTTCTGGGTTCTTTGAGTCCAGCTTCTCAAATGGAACATAAACATAAACTTCTGGGTCAGAACCAGAACAATGTGCTTGACATAAAAGGTTGAAGTTTCTGAATTCCAGCAATAATTTCATCAGAAGCCTTCTTACTGACTGTGTGGAGATATTGAAGCTTAATACTGAAGATAAAAAAGATGAGATCATGTTATTTTAAATATGCGAAGCACCTGCTCCACTTAACGAAATTATGTCATGACCATATATTGACGGAGAAATTCAAAATTCAAGATGCAAGTGTGACCCTTTGGGATGTTTCCTCATCGCTTTCAAAAATCATGGACAACAGGGCCCAACCAGCGCACAAAGTCGTCCACTGCTTCCTGACCGAAGATTAAAAATTAATAAGTACCATAGCCCAGTCTAGTACACTAGCCCCTTTTCAGGCACGGTGCTCAAACGTCTAGCACCATGCCTGGGTGCTAGACGTTCAAGCACTGTACCTTGGATTTCATGTATGGTGCATGGATTTCAGTATACAGTGCATGCATCAAAAACACAGTTTCTGTCATAACGACTGAGCACCAGCTCGGACAGGGCTGAAATTACTACCATGAATTAGAGAAATCAAAGACAATCCTTTGTATATTTTTCACAACAAAAACAAAAGGGCTCGGCTGATGACAGATGTGAAAAACCTCATTTCCTTGTCTACATAGTCAAGGGTTTTGCATGCAAAGTGTCCTGTGCCTCAGCTTTTTCTACCTAGCAGCCAACCAGAATATTGGCTCTTGGGGAATAGATAGGGAAAATACATGGAAAATAGATAGGGTGCTGTTAGGTTTTTCATCTCCATCATCATTAGAGCCCTTTTGTTTTTGTTGTGAAAAATATATAAAGGATTGTCTTTGATTTCTCTAATTCATAGTAGTAATTTCAGCCCTGTCCGAGCCGGTGCTCAGTTGTGATGACAGAAACTGTGTTTTTTCTGTATGCACTGTATACTGAAATCCATGCACCATACATGAAATCCAAGGTACAGTGCTTGAATGTCTAGCACCCAGGCATGGTGCTAGACGTTTGAGCACCGTGCCTGAAATGGGGCTAGTGTACTAGACTGCCATAGCCTATCTTTTTTCTGCGTGTTTATGTGTTTTGTTTATTTTCTTCATTTACTCTGCCTTTTCAAAATGGTGGGTCATAAATAAGTTACTTACTTAAGGAAAAGCTTTGCTTCCTCCCGCTTCTTCAATATCAGTATCATCAACAACAAAAATTGGGAATTGAGATGGTATGGGAGGCTGAAGGATAGGTACAGGTTCAGGAAGGGATGCAGTGTCAGAAGATGAAGTAGGATTAAAAACCCCAAGACAAGACCAGGACAAGACAATGGGGTATCAGAAGGAAGGTATCAGAAGGATGAACCAACTGGATGTGGACATCCAAACTTGACTTACAAAACTACTATACAAAATCTTTTCTGACAAAAAAAAAAGGCAGAAAAGCGTATCTCGATCAATCTCAACATGAACAAAACATCTATCACTTAATGTTTCTCAAGAAACAACTCACTGTAGAATTTATAACCACAGTATTTACACCTCAACCTTTCAGGTGACAAAGCGTAGCATTCACCAGACTAGGCTAAGTTCTAATGCTGATTTGCTGGGTTTGGTCAGGTAAGTTAGTAAGGTGAAAGTAAAACTGATTCAAACTGATTGGTATTAAATTAGATTGGTATTAGAAAGAGTTCAGAAATTATTCACGGAATTATCAAAAGAAATTAATTAAGTGAACCAAGAAATCATTTCTTCTCTAAGCTTATGCAAATATGATTGTAGCCTATGAGCATTCAGTTGGTCGGAGACAAGCCAGAGACAAACTAACCAAGAAAAACTTACGAGCATCCAGTTGGTCTGTGACAGGCTAACAAAGAAAACAAAAACAGAGATTAAATTATTTACTTACTCTGGCAGAACTCCAGAACATCTTTGTCCTTTTCGAAAAATTTATATAATGATGTGACTCCTCCATAGTGATGAGTCACAATTCGCGCACTTTTCTGTTTGAAGATGGCACGACAAACAAGAAGAAAACGGAATTTTCTTTCATGGAAAGGAGCTAACAAAATGAGTTTAACAGCGGGAAGTAGAGGACTTTTGATTAAGATTCCGGAGTTAACAGATACTTATTGGCGTATGATGACAATTATGAGCCTGTTAATGGTAGAAATGTTGCCAACTAGTTCAATAATATTTTTCTGACAGAGTTGTGAAAGTAAGATGTTAATTGCTCTTTTAAAGAAAAATTAGTCTTTTCTACTTTTGATTGGCTATGACGCTTTATGCAAAACCAACCAATAGAAAGCCTAATTCGCTTTTGTAATAAGAGTTTGAAGACTTTAAACTGTAATATCTTTTCAAACACCTATGCGAAAAATGTAATCATACGATCAAAAAAAATTGCCTTCACTTAAGGCGTGTTCTGGACGTTCCCTGAGGTCTCCGCTTAAGGAGTAGCCGCGTTTTTGTTTGTCCCGGGAAACCACTCTCACTATTCTCCCGAGTCCCCACGGGCGGGGAATGCTCTGATTATCATCACCATCGTCAAAAAGGACTCCCTTTCATATTCGGAGGGGAATCATTTTTTGCCAGTGTTTGTGCAATGTAAAATTAATTAAAAAGAATCAGAATAAACAAATCTCAGAATAAAGTGGATCTAGTAATGTCGTCAACTGCACATTCTTTTTTTCTAACAAAATCCATTTTAGAAGCATTCTCCGTGTTCTCGTTGTTTTCCTAGGCGGAGTCCACGTGGAGTGACTCCCTCTATTCTCGCCGTTCCCTTCGATTCCCCGAGGAGTCCTCGGGGAACGTCGAGAACACACTTTTAGGAAGTCCGGTATCTCACAGTGTTAAGTTATTTCGTTTATGCCCTTTTCTGTTCTCGGAAAAGTTCGATCACTTCGACCGTTTTTCACGGTTTTTATGTTTCCCTAAATATAAATTATTTCCTGTTGAATGACCTTGGTTGTCGACCAAGCTACGCTCTTTTATTGGCTTTTACCTCATGAATTTTATCTATTTACCCCAGAACCCAATAAAACAGGGATATCAAAGTGATGTTGTAAAGGTTAAAAGCAAAGCGATAACAAGAACAAGAATCGAGACCAGGGGCACCACGAATGGGGGGGGGGAGGTTGTCCATTCAATTTGTGGAAATAGTCAAACGGATACAGTCAATACAAAAACAAAGTTTTCAATCTTCAAAACAGTCGATTTTTCGTCAAAACATGCATTATTCTTAAAAACTGTCGGTATCTCTGCTAAAAACAGTCGGTAAAATGACCAGCAGTCTGTAATTACCTTCCCACCTTCCCCAAAATATTTTGGCTGGTAATGCCTCTGATCGAGATACATAATTTTCCGATTGTAGTTTCCGATTGTATGGTTTTCCGAAACTGAATTGACGAATACATAGCCTCCGCAAAAAGTTCGAACTCAGGGTTCAAGGTCCATAAACGTTTATTGCAGAAACGTTTTTGTGACCTATACTTTGTTCAACGGATCTTAAAACAGTTCTCAAAACAGTTTCTTTTACAAAAACGTTTCACGGAAAATGTTACAAACTAGCCATCAAGCTGAAACTCTTTTTGTAAAAACGTTGAAATGGGCAGATTTTTTTTTTTTTTCAAGATATAGACCTTCAATTAAACCGAAAAGGAGTCATTTTGAGCCTTCATGACCATATCGTAGCAGAGGAGACCCAATAGAAGTCGGCGACGCAAGTTCGTGAGAAAAAAAGACCAGGGTAACGTTTTTGTTTGAAGAGTTTTCCAGTTGCAAAATCGAACGAAAATAAATTTCCTTTTCTAGCGTTATATGTAACGTTGCCTTTACTCTTACAAGTACCCCCACAGTCCACTATCTTTCAACCTGATCTGACGATGTGTGCATTTTCTCAAGCTCAGAAAGTAAAGCTGGGCAAACGGAAACTGTGTCATTTGCAACGTATTTCACAAAAAGAGGGGTATTTTACTTTTTGTATAGATAAATCGTTAGACAATTGAACTGGATCCGGACACTTGGGGGGGTGGGGGTGGAGTGGGTTTCTAATTAATTTAATTTCAAAATAAATGCGGCTCAACATTTCATGCGCGAGCAAATTAATTGGCACTTGTTATTAACCTACAACTAAAACATATATACAATTGCCATAGAATAAATACAATAATTCAAGTAAGGTTGTTATAATACAAGGTGAATTGAGGCACAAAACTATTACGGTACCTTTCAGTTTTACAAGCGTCAGGTGTGAGTTTTGGTACTTTCATAGCTGCTTCTCTTGGAGGTCTGGTTCTTTCCAGTTTAGAGGGTGGAGGAAGGATGTTTTTGTAGAAAGGGTGGGATAACAATTGTTTTCCGAAACGTTGGCACAACTGTTCTCTGCAAACATAAAGGGGTTCGAGCTTACACTCCTTTAGGAGATACGAGTCGAGGTACGCGTACGGCATTTTATGGCCACCAATTATAATTTGAACTGCACGTTTTTGGATTCTTTCCATCTTATCTGAATCACTCTCGACTTATCTAAATCAAGTCCATAATGCCATGCTGGACAGGCATATTCAAGTAGTGAACGGACAAACATACAATACAGATCTTTCATTCTTTTTTTTAGGGACTTTGTATTTCTTTAGGATTAGGATAGAGTTGATTAGATGTTCATTATTGGGGAAAGAAGATACTCCGAGTTAATTTTTGAGCTTTCTTTTTTTCGCCGGACAATTAGTTCTGGAGTTTGGCCGAAATCGGGAAATTGGCGGTAGTGGCAGGAAGCCTTAATCTGTTTCTGAATTTTAATTGTAAAAATGTTCAAGGAGTCTGGCGATGACTGGATCTGGCTAAGACAAGACCCGGTTGTGTGGATCAGATATTGAATTTTTGGGATCCCATCGAAACCTTTGGTCTTGTTAGCTTAGACAGCTTAAGTTTCACCTCGGATATCATTGTTTCAGGGATATTGATACCAGTGAGGTCTTCACCAGAAGGGGTCTTTGGAGAAAGTGGCGGGTAAGACTGAACAATTGCGGCAAAATGGGCATTTAAATTATTGTCTGTTTTGACAGGCAATTCGTCTTTCTTAAAATGAATAGGTGAAGGATTCTTACCAGCCAGCTTTTTTATTTCTTGAAAGAACTTCGCCGGTTTAGAAGCTAAAAGGTGATCAACTTCTTTCGAATAAAAATCAGCTTGGGCTTTCTTAACTTTTTTCTTTATTTCATTTCTCAGCTTGTTGGCTTCTTCACGCTTACCTTCTCCAAAAAGTTTTAATTTCTTCTTTATAATTTTTTTTATTTCCCGGAATTTCCGGTTTTGTTTCCCGGAATTCCGGGGATGGAGGTTTGGGAGATTTTCACGACGAAACTTGGCAGTTTGGCAGGCATGGCATATCAGGGACCCGATCAAACTGACTTGAAAATAAAAATTTCGTCGATCTGATAATCGTGGGGGGAGTGGAGGGAGGGGACTCCAGAATACTAAGTCATGCGTAACTTTGGAACGGGTGATCGGATTCGAGTGAAATTTAATAACTGAATAGAGGACATTTCTCTAGTGATCTTTTTCATATCCGGACCGCATCCGACAACTATTGGGGGGGGGGGGGGTATGTGACCCGCATAGGCTGTAGAGATCGGGATGGAACTTTGTGGGAATAACAAACAGATGCTCTGGATAAATCATTTACATAACCGGATTGGCTCCGGGCACTGTGGGGGGAGTTGCGGGGGGGGGGGGGGGGCGGAAATCTCGAGAAACGGTTAGAATGGAGGGATCGGAGTGAAACTTGCTGGGAAGAACAAACATCTGCTCCAGGTAATCGTTTACACAATTGGACTGGATCCGGGCACTTGGGGGCGGGGTTCCAGTTTTGGGGGATTTTCACGACGAAACTTGGCTGACATATCCGGGACCCAGTCAAACCGGCTTGGACAAAAAAAAATCCTCGATATCATAATTTTAGGAGGGAGTGGAGGCAGGGGAATCTGGAATATTGAGTCATGCGTAACTTTGGAACGGGTGATCAGACTCTTAGTGAAATTTAATAATTGAACATAGAACATTTCTCTGGTGATCTTTTTCGTTTCCGGACCGGATCTGATAACTATTAGGGGGGGGATACTTGACACGCTTAGACTGGTGTGATCCGGGTGGAACTTTGTGGGAATAACAAACAGATGCTCTGGATAAATCATTTACAGAACCGGATTGACTCCGAGTATTGTGGGTGGAGTTGGAGGGGGGGGGGGGTCTGGGATTCCGGTGTTCGCGAGTTAAGGTACTTCCAGATGTGCTAGGACGATGAAACTTCGCTGGAATATTATAGATTCAACAAGATTTGCTTAGAGATCGCTATTTTCCAAATCCGATTATTCCTTAAAGTACCAATCTTGACCGCAAAGTAAGAAAAATACTTTTAAGCGAAATATGCATTTTCATGATCCCCATCAGACCATTATCATGTTTGCCTCAAGGGTTTTGCTTACAAATCAAGTTCTAGCTCCCTTAGAGTGCGCATCTTAACCGCAAAGTCTAAACTTACTTTCGATCAAACAATATATCTTAACCCATGCAAGTGCCACTTGAGCGTACACCTCTTGTTTTTCCTGATGCTGCGATTTTTTCACGTCTGGCGTGACGAATACCGCCAGGCATGGCGAAATTCTCTTTCTGTGTAAATTGGGCTTTAGATATCATGTCTGAGCTTCGGGCTGTATCTGGCAAATGGGGAGGGAGTTGGAGGCAGGGTTGCCACCTCAAAAATATTTAGAGAGTGGCTTTTGGCCCAAAACAGAGAGTGAATTGGAGTGAAATTTATTTTCATGAATGTTCACTTTTGGTCGGAATCGCGTATGTAAAAGTGACACATCTTAATTTTACTTTCATGAAAAAAAAATTGAAATAGTCACCTATAGTCGGAATCCCTTCAGCAAAATGACACATTTGGTCATTTTCTGAAATAGAGTGATTTTTATGTCCTACGTAGGACAAGAGTGACAAAAACAAAATAGAGTGACAATTCACACTATCGTGCGACATGTGGCAACCCTGGTTGGAGGGGGCAGGGGCGTAACGAGGGGGAGCCGAAAGCGAAAAGCGAGAAATTCGGTCAAAACGGGCACCGCGGCGAAGCCGTGATGCCCTTTTCATAAAATCGTTTGCCGCATTTCGAAATTGGTCAAGTCCGTCTTTGTTCGGTCAGTCCATTTGATAATTCAGTCATTAATCAGATTCATCTGGTTCTGATTCGTGATAGAATTCGATAATTCATCCAACTCTTGTTCAGTCCGCATCGATTTCGCCGCGTTCGGTCCGTCCTTGGGTAAATTCGGTGATTTAAACAGTTTATTTGGTCTCATTATTTACCGAATTCGGTAATTTGGTCGCATTCTGTCAGTCCATTTCATAATTAAATTCGGTGAGATTCGTTTGGTTCTGATTCGTTACCAAATACGGTAATTCACCGGATTTTTCTTTAGTCCGTTTCTATTACTAGACTTCGAATTCGGTTGTTTTGGGTGGTTTTAACAAGAGTTTTATTGCATGACGAAATTCGGTTGTATTACCGCTCTCGATCTGTTCCTTGTTTTTTTAGTTAGTTTTTCTGTATACTACGAATTCATGATTTTCTTCGACCCAGTTACTGAGTTTGGTAATTTAAGTGGCATTCATTTAGCTCTCGTTCTTTACCATTTACGGTATCTTCAGCCAGGCGTCACTAGCCTTTTACCTTTGGGGGGGGGGACGTCCGGTTTGTGCCGACGGACTAAAAAAATGTGCCGACAAAACACACCGTTGCCGCTTCGCGGCAACGGCGTACATTTCCCGCCAGCACAGAATAGAGTTGGGGTAAAACTAACTGCAATGCATCAGTTGAGATTATTCCTTTGATGTAATTTCGTATTTTAAGTTCACATATTTGGCTTTTCATTTTAGCCTTCGCTAAAAAGCGAAGCTTCCACCGACTGTACCAAGAACAAGTTTAACTAAGCGCCGCAGGCGAAATTTTTTAAATCTGCCTTTTTTCCGGAAAAATTTAGCTATACCTACCATACAAGTTCTAGCTTTTAACGTGTTTCAGCGAATTTCAATCCTAAAACGTTAAGCTAAATGAAACACTGTTCTTCTAAATAAAGAATACTACAAAATGCGCCGCAGACGAAATTTTGTGTGGACTAACTGTAACAACGCATCAATTGAGATTATTCCTTTGGTATAATTTCGTATTTTAAAGTTCACCTATTCGGCTTTTCTTATTAACTTTCGCTGGAAAGCGAAGCTTCCAACGACTGTACCAAGGCAAGTTAAACCAAGCGCCGCAGGCTAAAAATTTTTAATCTGTTTTTTTTGCGGAAAATTCAGCTATAGTACCATACAATTTCCGGCTTTTAACGTGTTTCAAACCCCAAAAACGTCTATTCTAAAAGGAAAACTAAATGATACACCATTCTTCCAAATAGGGAATACTACAAAATGCGCCGCATGCGAAATTTCGTGTGAAACTTACTGTAATGCATCAGTTGACATTGTTCCTTTGATGTAAATACATATATTTAATTTCACATATTCGGCTTTTCGTTTCAACTTTTGCTAAGAAGCGATGCTTCCAACGACTGTACCCAGAACAAATTGAACTAAGCAGGCGAATTTTTTTTTAACTGTATTTTTCCGGAAAAATCTGCGACCGACAAATGTTTGCAGAATTTGATTTCTTACGTATAAAAGGCCCGGTGTGCGGACAAGAACACCGACGCCCGACAAAAGCATTCAGAATTCGATTTCTTCTGTATTTTGCCCGACAAGATTGTAAAGAACTTTATTTTGTACGCGTATATAGAAGCCGATGTACCGACGAGACTTGAACTTTCGGCATGCGCCCGATAAAAAGTTACAGAATTTAATTTTTTTTTTTTTTTTTTTTTTTTTTTTTTTAAAGAACCGATGTGCCGACGAGAATACCGACGGCCGACAAAACCATCGAGCATTTGATTTGTTCTGTGTTTTGCTCGACTCGACTGTACAGAACTTGATTCATACGTGTAAAAATAACCCCTTGTGCCAATGAAACTTAAACTTCCTGGGTGCGCCCGACAAAGTTTGCAAAATTTGATTTCTTACGTATAAGTAGAACCCGATATGCCGACGAGCCGACCGACGCCCGACAAAAGCATAAACAAATATTTCTTCTGGATTTCTTATGTATAAAAAGAACCCGATGTGCCGACGAACCGAGGCACGACAAAAGCCTGCAGAATTCGATTTCTCCAGTGCTTTGCCTGACAAATGTTTGCAGGATTTCATTTCTTGCGTATAAAAAGAACCCGATGTGCCGACGAGTCGACCGACGCCCGACAAACACTTAATTTGTTTTTCTTTCTTCTGGATTCCTTCTGTACAAAAATAACCCGATGTGCCGTCGAGAATACCGAGGCACGACAAAAGCATGCAGAATTCGATTTTTTCAGTGTTTTGCCCGACAAACGTTTGCAGGATCTTATTTCTTGCATATAAAAACACCCGATGTGCCGACGAATCGACCGATGCCTGATAAAAAGCATACAAAATATTATTTTTTCTGTGTTTGCCGGCGCTTCGCGCCGACAAACAAGTGAACTTTCGCCGGGCTTCGCCCGACGAAAGTACTTTCTCAGGACATTTAGGGGGGGGGAGTCCCCCCCTCCCCCCCCATAGTGACGCCCCTGTCTTCAGCTAGTTGCTGTTCTTTTATTTTACTTGGGACTGCAGCACTTCAGGAATAAGCACGACTCTTGACGTGAAAACTAGCCTACTTTTGTTTGCTGTAAATTCCGAACAAATTTACTTTGTATCCACTTTACCATGGATCGCCCCTTTCGTTGCCAGACAGCTCTGGGTTGTGTAGATAATCTTGGGATTGCAGAAACTTTTATCATCAGTTTTTCCACAAAATTTCGCCTGCGGCGCATTTCGCAGTCTTCACTAGTAAGTAAGTAAGTAAGTAAGCAATTTATTTATGACCCGCCATTTCGGAAAGGCGGAGTATGAAGAAAGTAAACAAAACACATACACACACAGAACAAGACCAAAGGTGTCGATGGGATCCCAAAAATCTAATATTTGATTCAGACAATCGAGTCTTGTCTTCACCAGATCCAGTCTTGGACAGGTTAATCATCAGAGAAAACCAAGTTCAGATATATCTCTATAAGCCATATCTATTTTGACGATACTGACCGAGACTTCCTGCCGATTTCCGAGCGAACTACTAGTCCAGCAAAAACAAAATACAAAACAAAACCAGCGTATCTCCTTATCCCTATAAAGAACATCTAATCGACTTTGAATAAAAGTTTGACTTAAAAAAAAATCCGGTTACAACCGGATTCCGGAATATTTATATGTCCGGGTAAAAAACCATTGTCATAAACCGACTCAGCCTCTCTTCTCACCCCTTAATCTGTCATCTAATCGAACTTTTGCTTTTAACAAATTTTCCGGTTTTGGCCGGATTCCGGGCGAACTAGTTGTCCAGCGAGAAAATAATTTTCACCGTCGTGTTCGGCATGTCTTTTTACCCATAATTCAAACATTTAATCAACTTCAGATTAAACTTTTACTTTTAACCAACTTTCCGGTTTTCGCCGGATTCCGGGCGAACTAGATGTCCAGGTAGAAAATTGTTTTCACATAAGTGTTCAACGTGTTTTCTTGCCCTAAATCGAACATCTAATCAACTCGAAATAAAACTTCTAATTTTAACAAACTTTCCGGTTTCGGCCGGATTCCGGGTGAACTACTTGTCCGTCGAGAAAATGGTGTTCACCATCGTCTTCAGCATGTCTTCCTACCCCTAACTCGAACATCTAATCAACTTCAAGTAAAACTTTTACTTTTAACAAACTTTCCGGTTTTGGCCGGATTCCGGACGAACTACTCGTCCGATGACAAAATAGTTTTCACCATCGTGCTCAGCATATCTTCTTACCCCATAATCGACTATCACATTGGCTGTTTCAAAATATTTTGTTCGCCTACAAGCCCATCTACCATGTTCGCCTACAAGCCCACCTACAAGCCCATCCTACAAGTTCGTAGCCCATCTACGAACTTGACTGGTCCGAAGACCCAACAAATCCTCACACCAAGTTTATCAAAATATCTCATTCACTTCGAGAGTTATCGTGCTTACAGACAGACGGACAGACGGACAACTTTTGCGATGTCATAGGTATCCCTCCACTTACGTTTTGGGATCCCAAGATAACTCTCGAAGGGAATGAGATATTTTGATGAAACTTGGTATGAGGATTGCTTGGGTCAAGGGTAAGGTCGAGTTCGTAGATGGGCTCTGTAGCCCTATATTTGGGGGTGGGGTTCAATTTAAGGGACAAACAAAATATTTTTAAACAGCGAATGTGATAGTCGATTATGAGGTAAGACGACATGCTGAGCACGATGGTGACAATCATTTTCTCGCCGGACAAGTAGTTCGTCTGGAATCCGGCAAAAACCGGAAAGTTTGTTAAAAGTAAAAGTTTCATTTGAAGTTGATTAAATGTTTGATTTAGGGGTAAGAAGACATGCTGAGCACGATGGTGAAAACCATTTTCTCGCTGAACGAGTAGTTCGTCCGGAATCCGGCAAAAACTGGAAAGTTGGTTAGAAGTAAAAGTTTCATTTGAAGTTGATTAAATGTTTGATTTATGGGTAAGAAGACATGCTGTACCCGATGGTGAAAACCATTTTCTCACCGGACAACTAGTTCGCCTGTAATCCGGCCAAAACCGGAAAATATGTTAAAAGTAAAAGCTTTATCTGAAGTTGATTAGATGATATATTTAGGGGTAAGAAGAGACGCTGAGTCTGTATATAATGATCATTTTTTACCCGGACATATAATTAGTCCAGAATCCGGATGTACCCGCATTTTTTGGAAGTCAAAATTTTATTTAAAGTTGATTAGATTCTTTATAGGGATAAGGAGATACGCCGTCTTCGTTTCTGAATTTTTCTTTTTTTGCTGGACTAGTAGTTCGCTCGGAATTCGGGCGAAACCGCAAATTTGGCAGTAGTAAAGCAGGAAGTTTCGGTCAATATCGTCAAATTAGATATGGCTTATAGAGGTATAGAAAGGTAATCTTAGATTTGTGGGATCCCATCGACACCTTTGGTCTTGTTAATCTTCGGTCAGGAAACAGTGGACGAAGTCGTGTGCTGGTTGGGCCCTGTCGTCCATGATTTTTGAAAGCGATGAGGAAACATCCAAAAGGGTAGCACTTGCATCTTGAATTTTGAACTTCTCCGTCAATGTATGGTTATGACATAACGAGTTAGACAAAGGTTGCCTCATTTAGTTGGCGTTTGAGGCTTGGAATTTTGGGGGGCTTGAAATATGTTAAACGCTAAGAATTTTCATGGGAATTAGTTAAGTGTTGCCAGAAAAAAAGCGGATTCAAAACATTTCGCATGCGGCGCCTTTCAGTTTCAGTTTATTTCAAATATCAACACATATCGTGGCTTGGGGCCAAATGGCGTGTTGAATACGTCAATATACACGAAGGCAAATCAATAATGTCTGTCATAATATCAAGATAAATAATTCAAACTAAATATGGCCTAACACAAAAACATAAAAATGATACACAAACAAGAATGACTAAACCTCTTTGTTGAAAATATGTACAAATTTAGGGATAAAACTATTTCTGTACCGCTCCGTACGGTAGTAACGGGGTTCTAGCTTGGGTATTCGCTCCGCACACGCTCTTTGCGGACGCAAACGTTGAGGTTGGAAGAGAGGCGGCAGAAGGAGGGGTTCGGTAGGGACGCCTTAATTAATCATGGACACAGCCGTTAGCGACGTTGTCGCTATGCACCAACACCATTTTTTGCGATTATTTCAAGTCCTGTTGGCAACACTGGAACGGTCTTCCAAAGGTAAAAGGCTATTATAGTGACGGCGTATCCATGAACAAAAAAAAACATAAGCGGAAAAGCGTGAAAACGCGCCAATTTTTCTCTTTAGACTTTTTGTACATACTCAGCAACTTTTTACGTTGTAGCTTGATGAAGTCAACTCAGTATGTTTTTCCATTTTTTGTCAGGTACCGATTCGGTCGATTATTACCAGGTGCGCCCCCCCCCCCCCCCCCCCCCCCCCCCCAATGAAGAAAGGCTCGGGACGCCCCTGGGAGGGGGTTACAAAAATCTAATGACAAGCTTAGAATAGAGGGATCGGGACAGGACTCACCGAGAAGGACACGCATAAGCCATGGTTCTACCACTTCCACATCTGGGGCCGGATCCAGCAATTATCGAGGGAGATGGGCGGGGGGGGGGGGTCGGAGATCTCGTAACATCTATAGCTCTTGAACGAGTGATCTTCTTTATGGTGACAAAATACCTACACACAGCTACCTCAATGACCGCAAAAGACGATCTCCGACATGAAACGGCTTGATGTCCTTTCAGCAGTGTACACTATAATCCCGCTTTTCATCAAACCTTTCTAGAACGTGGCTAAAACCTAGCCAGCTTGACTTCACGAATGATTTTATTTCACATTTTGGGTTTCCTTTTTCGACGGAATTTCTCACTGGCGTCCCGTCATCTGATAAACATAACGGCTAAACCATTCCATTACGGGACTATTAGGCTCTTTTTTATCAGAGCGGGCCAGAACTACTTCCTCTAGTCTCTGCCACTCAGATTAGTGCCCTAAGACCATTGCCAATAACAAGGGCCATTAAGCAGAGGCGCTTCTAAACAGAAAAGAATGGGGGCAGTCGACCGAAAAATTAGTCTTTAACTAACGGGAACTGATTCCCTGAGTAGAAACGTCTCGCATGGGAGGAACGTCGCACCACGCCGATTTTACGGATTTCAGAGACCCATTCCAGGAAGATGACATGCCTGTGGACCGCAGTTCATGGAACTATGCAGGACTAATTTGGACCAGAAAAATGCTGAACGGGATCAGAAATATTCCTGGTGGCCGTCAATTTTTATGACTTATATATATAGATGATGAAACCATAAGATGATGAAACCATATAGATTATGAAAACATAAAAGATGAAACCTTCTGAAAAGGTTTCTGTGTAATTATGCCAACAAAACTGGCATAAAGTGCAGCACATGAATATCCTTGAGTTTTACCAGAAGCCGTAATATCCCACACCTACTCGTGCAAAGAACCTTGTACCGCAAGGAAATCTGACGAAGACAGAAAATCTACGAGACCCGATTGGATGAATGAAGAAGTCGATTTAATATTCAACTTTGGGGTCCCATCGAAACCTTTGGTCTTGTTCCTCCTGCATCCAAAGCACAACATTAGATAATTATTTTAACTCATTCTGTTTGTTTTATGAAAATCTATCGACAAAGACCTGGCGCTGGAGACATGCTGAATTCACTTATGAACTTTATTTTATTTTGCTACAAGTCAAGTTTTTTTTACGAAGTCGGTTAAAAATAAGCGGTGAATCCGTGTCTGAGTTTTATTTTTTCACCGGAGGACGAATTCGCCAGGAATCCTGCAACCCAGAAAACGAAAAAAAGTGGAAGATAAATCCGAAGTCGTACGGAGCTTTGATTTGAGCAGAGGCCTTATTATTCAAGATGTTTGGGGGGGGGGGACTGGCTGGTCATTTTTACCTACTTTTTTTGCAGAAAAAAACAACTCTTGTTAAAGGACACCTGAACAATGAAACCGTACTTGAACACACCATGGAGAACGCATTTACAGACATGGCCACGGAGAGCATTCTTCTCCTGAGCGTGACGTTTTCAAAATAGAGATGTTCGTTTCTGGAGGTTTGCACATGCAGACTCCAAGACAAAAAGCGCAATTCATTCAAATCTTGTACAGCGCTGGCCGGATCGTATTGGAATTTCTTCTACATATATGTTTGGGCTTAACTAAACATATTCCAGAAGAAGGGTTGATTGGAGACATTTGTTCATTTCTAAAAATGTTCGGTACTGAAATAAGGACAGATGCAAAATGGAGCAAAAATCCTAGCTTGGAAACACTATTTCGTATTTGGATTGGGTTTTCTGCAGGTAATATTAACGGACGTCATACAGAAAGGGACGATACTTGGTACTCTTCATTCAGGTGTCCTTTAAGAATAAAACGAGTCTGACAAAAAATCGACTGATTTTCAGATATCCGAAGGTTTTTAAGAAAAATCTATTATTTTTACGAAAAACCGACTGTTTTTAAGAAAAGTTGACCGTTTCCAAGAAAATAATCGACTTTTCTACGAAAAATCGTGACGCTTCGCGCCGACTCTGCTATTTTTTACCGACTGGCCGACAACATGGGGGGGGGGGCGTCCCCCCTCCCGCCGCCATACGTGACGCCCATGGATTTGAGGGTAAGAGTGTACGCTAACAGCATATATATTTTTTGCTTTCTCAGCGCATCAGTCGTCCAGCCCTTATCCGTGGAAAGCCAGCACTTAACTATTTCAACATTTCTAATGGATCTTTATAATAGATTATTAGAAAAAGATAATAGGACTGGGTCTGAATCAATCTATCTGCTTTGCTTTACTACCGGGTAGATGGTACGATCAGAATCGGAAATAACCCAGAAATTTCGGAGCGAACAAAATCCTCCGATCGATATTCATTATGATTTTCGACTATTTAGTATTCCGGGTGTTCTCTGACCCCAATCTGGGTAATCTGAGCTGGGACAAAAAAACAGCATGTTTATGGGATCCGCCTGCAAACCCGATTGGCTGGTCAAGTCCAATATATATTCACTTTTGGGATCCAGTCGAAACCTTCGGTCTTGGTCCATAAAGTTCACACTAGCACAGCGCGTCATAAAACGACGTTCATTGAAATCTTACCTACTATACGTCTGAAACTGTCAATGTACACATGTCTCCCATGGTTGATAACATTTAACCCAAGCATGCGCAATTTCACCACTTGACACTTGGAAAATCTGTTAATATTACAATAAAATTTTGTTGAGCCTTTCAGGCTTATGTTACCGCAAAACTGCCGCAAAACATGATATTAAAAAATTTGCAGAGGCGAACACTTCTTACTGCATTTCTATCTAAACATGGTTGCAGACCATGCTTACTTTATAAAAAATAACAAAAAAAGGTAATAATCAATATTCTGTAGGCTATGAATTGCAGATAACATCCATAATGTTTTCTGTTGAAAAAGCGCACCCCGTGTTAAATGCTACTAAACTTCTGAAAGTGCATCAACTATCCACCCCACCAACGTTCGAAGACGGGAACGCGATAGTATACTAATCGAGAGCTGATAAGATAGAGTGATCAGCTGGGTGTGAAGCTCCTGTGTGCTTTCCCCGCTCTCAAACTGGAACTATCCCAAAGAGCTTACTTACTAACCACTTGCAAAAGACGGGCAAAACCAAAAACAAGTTAATCGATTATACTGACAAATCGAGCGTGTTCCACCCTTCTAACAATAGTTACTATTTCCGTTCCATCCTCACGAAAAGTTACTACGCTGACCGTTCCAACCTTCTCGAAATAGTAACCAATAGCTTGCTAGTAGTTACTATTTGCTTACCATGCTCGGGAGCGTGGAAAGCGTAGTAACTACGCATCTCTGCAACGTGATTAGTCGGATTCTCCCATGGCATTATATTCTGATGGAAAATAGAAAAATCGTTCCAACCTTGACGGCAGAAAGCCAGAATTTGTGAAGTCATGCGTAGTAACTACGGTAAGTAGGATGGAACACGCTCATTGTAACTCGTTTTCCGGGGGAAACGTGGCATGGTGTCATCAAATGTGAGGTTTACGCAAGTTGCGTAACTTCTCTGATCCTTAGCCTACTTATGTAATGTAGAAATTGCAACCCATCTGTCCCATAGCTGCAGCTAGTTCAATGTACTAATCTCACCTTATCGTCGTTTGCGTTTTCTATACTCACTTTGATGTTTGATTCCAGGCTTTGGACAGACAAAGAAGATAATATCATATTTTATTAACAGCGAACAACAAGCACTTACATCTTCGCAACAAAATAGTCCTTCAGCCCAAGCTTACTGGAAATCAAAAATTAAAAAATGACTAAACACGGAAAAGTCGGCTACGATATTTGAAATTCGTATATATCCTTGCCAAGAAAGGCCGAAACTTCGCTAATGAATTTTGTAGCTGGTCTGTTCAGCAGTCTTTCTTAAATAATTGTCTACGTGAATTCAACCGCAACGAATATACAATATACAATTTCAGACTAGGTCATTAAGGGCTAAAATGTTTAGCAGTCAAAGAAGATTATAATATCACGTGATACAACAATAATAATATCCATCCAAGTCTAAAAAGCGAAAAACACAACAAGAAGATTCCGGAGAACAGCGTGAGAATCCAGGAATCGTATACACAAAATCCATTCCAACAGCTGAGATTCTAGGATTCTAAAACGTTACGAAAACATTCTAGTTCCAGAAAAAAAATTCAATACACATAGCCTATTTGGCTATGTTAAAATTTCTCCGAGATAGGTCAACAGTATATTCTCAGCATAAAAAGATCGCATTAACAATCGGATGTGAGGTCCGTGACTTTAGTGCAACCGAGGACCCTTGATTTTCTTACCGTCGCTCCCAACTTCTGAGGGCATGTCATTGTCTATACTTAAACTGCCTTTATCCCAAGTTAGATTTCAATTATGCCCGCCTCCCTTCAACGGCGCTGTTACCCAGTCTTTGCTCACGCCAGCTAACGGCCGTCTACACTGAATGAAAGATATACAAATGTCTTCAGCCGTAGCTGACTGCGAATTAGGTTTGATGGCGGTGAGATTTATTCTTGTTAGACGTTTTGCATAATAAAGAAAAAAGGCGTGGTCTCGCCGTTCCCCGAGGATTGCTCGGGGATCGAAGGGAACGGCGAGAGTAGAGGGAGTCCCTCCACGCGGACTCCGCGTACGGAAAACAACGAGAACACGGGAATGCTTCCAAAATGGATTTTGTTCTAAAATATATATGCAGTTGACCAAATCAGTCTGGTCCACTTTATTTTTGGTTTTGTTTATTCTGGTTGTTTTCAATAAATTTTACATTGCACCAACACCTGCAAAAATTGATTCGCCTCTGAATCTGAAAGGGAGTCCTTTTTTTTATGATGGTCTGATAATCTGGGCATTCCCCGCTCGCTATCCACTACGGATAGTGAGTCCTCGGGGACCCCGACAAAGAAAACGTGGGGCCTTCTCAAGTGGAGTCCTGGGGGAATAAAATTAAGCTAAGAAAAAAAAAAATTTAATTAATTTAAAACAAATCTCAGTAACATGCTCTCAGTAGTCGCAAGCGATATAATAAAACCACGGTCAACGGCTTCACTGATTTCAAATTAAATCAGAAGGGTCGTCTGGGGAAGAACTTCCTCTCCGCAATATCATTTCTTGCGTCAAACATCTTCCCAATTTCATTCTTCATCGGATACAAATACGTCTCTAAAACCTCGGACACCGTGTAGTTGTTATAAATACCCTTCATTGAAAATGTTATATCGCTCTCGGCTGCCTCTGCGTCGATACGATTCGAATTTATTTCATTTAAAAACCGATCAAGAATGGCGGGACTTGAGTATTTATGTTTCATGTTATATTCTGAAAGCCAACCCCGGATGCCTTGGATTTCGTTCATGTTAGCGAAGCGTCGCTTTAAAATCATCAGTTTTTGCATTGCAGTATATAGATCGGATCCGGGGAACTGACATCTAGAGACGAGGTCCATCGAGAAATACGGCTGGACATCTAACACAAGAGGTCCACAGTTCAGCGCAGCTCTCGTTTGTTCATAGACGGCAGCATCAGAGAGAGAAGCATCAGAGAGAAGAATCAAGTTCGAGACAAGAGATGGCGTTCCGACAGGCAAAAGCTCACAAAGCACAGAAAAGTGATCGTACCTCTGCCAGCCGGTGATAATTATGCCCTGAAACGACACTTCCTGTTTGTAGCTTACCGCTAGATCAGTCCAGCTCCTGTGATTGGCCAGATGGTGACCAATCGGAGTCATGTACATATCGGCACCAGTGGCACCTTTAAATGCAGACGCCGCCCAAATGTTCTTGAACAGAGCTGAATACTTCGCGAAGACTTCCGGGCGCAGCTGCTGCAGTACGTTCTGTGAGTACTGCCACACGGCAATTTCGACGAGGTCACCAAGCCCCGAGGCTTTGATTTTCTCGATAGGAAGACCTCGAAACTCGTCATCCCACATCATCGGTGACAGCTTTAGTTCCTTCTTAACAAAACTAGCAATGGCTCGCACGTGATCTAAGAACAAGTCAGTTTTCTGCCAGTTTTTCTGCTGCATCCTTTCCACACAGTCGGAACACTCACCAAAATTATACACCTCATCAGACCCAATGTGTAGTCTCTTAATGTTTGGATGTAAATCTCTGACTTGGCTCAGCATAGCTTTGAGCACTTCCAAGCTAGAATTTCTACTGGGACAAATGACCTGATGCCAGTTCGGTATTTCCCTTAGTGGGGAATAGGGCTCGAGCTTCAGCACAAACTCAAGGTGCCCAAAGGTCTGAACGAGAGGAATCACTTCAAGATCGTTTAACTTGGCAAGGTACAGAATTCGTTGAACTTCCTCAGGTGAATAGGCGTTCCCAGCTGGGATAGATCCCAGCTCATCAGAATAGGGAAACATATCTTCATACTCAACTAAAAGACCAGTTGCACCAAACTTCTTAATAAATGAGAAGAATTGCTCGAAGTACTGAATAGAGGGTGGTGCACCCTTCAGATCCAGGTGTACAATTTTTTCAGTAAAAATTTGCATACCTGGTCTTTTGTACCTGGTTTCATCAAAGTTTTTGTCAACAAGAGACACGGAAGGGACAGCAGACACTTCCGGAAACTGATTATAGATGTAAAGAGTGGCAAAGAGCCCGAACGCCCCGATGGTGGCAAGAGTTTTCGATGATAGTCCTCTAAATCTTTTAGAGACCAAGTTGGGATTTCTCTTCATTCTTTGGCTGCTACAGACCCATCTCACCTCCCTGAAACCCATGGTAGTAAGGTTAAACATGTAGAGATAACTTATATTCATAGGAACCACACACCTGGGAAAAACAAAGGGCAGGCAGAGAACAGCGGTATTAAACACAAAGCAGTCAACGTTAAACATGAATAGTTGCGTTTTTGCTGATTCCATGGTATCTGTTACCACGGTCACTGGATCTGCAATTAGTCGTTTTTGCAGTTATCGTGGTATCTGATACGCGGTGCTCTGTAAAAAACGACTATTGCCGAAACTGCACTTTTCGAAGTCATCCTAAAAGAAAAACAGATATCCAGTTACATCACTAAGTGCTAAACTTCCTTCTCACCAATCTGACAAAATTTGATGATAGTGAGATGACTTTTCAGATACCGCGACTAGTTACCACGGTCGGACCGTAGTATCCGAATATCCGATACCACGATAACTGGCCAGATACCACGATAACTGCAAAAACGCCTTTTGACCGTGGTATCAGATACCACGATAACTGCAAAAACGACTTTAGACCGTAGTATCAGGTACCATGGTATCAGCAAAAACGCAACTAATGTACTTATATCAACCGATGCAACAACATTCTGCAAGACAACAAAGCAATGAGGCGAATGTCCAAAAATAACAAGACCAAAGGTTTCGATGGATTCCCAAAAATGTAATATCTCATCCAGACAATTGGGTCCTGTCTTCTCCAGACTCCTTAAATTCAGAAACAGATTAAGGCCAAATAGCGAGTCATCTGAGAAAACCAAGTTCAGATATGGATTCAGTTTTTGTGTTTACTCCTTCCTATAAGCAAAGTCATATTTGTTTTGACGAAACTGATCGAAACCTTCTGCCTTAGCTTACTTCTGCCAAATTTCCGGTTTCTGCTGAATTCGGGAATTACTTAACTGACAAAATAACAAAGCTCAAAAACGAATTATCGAACATCTAATCAACTTCAAATAAAGCTTTAACTCATGACTAATTTTCAAGTTTCAGCCGGATTCCGGGCGAACTGTGCGTCCGGGTAAAAAAAAAGATTGTCATATAATAATAATAATTTTATTTTTCACCCACCAAAAAGCACATGGCATAGACGGAGTATGAATAAAGAAATAAAAGAAGAAGGAAACACTATAACAAAAGAAACACTATAACAAGAGGAAACCAAAAACAACATAGAGACTACGACAGCATTGTACTATCTATAAAACTATCCTATTGCAGAAGAATGCTCTCCCATTGATGCTTAATCTTATTGTTGTAATTCTGTATAAGTTGTCCAACTGCTGTAAGTGGGTCAGTGATGTTGTAAGTAGTGACAATTATACTATTTCGGGTCCAAGGAGGGAGACGGAGCAGGTATTTACAGAAACGAAAATAAATAGAGCGAATTTGTTTTGTATCATATACGGATTCAGCATCTCGTCTTACCCCTAAATCGGAATCTAATCAACTATAAATAGGACTTTAGCTTTTAACAAATTTTCCGGATTTGGCCAGATTCCAGGCAAACTGCTTTTCCGGCGAGAAAATGGTTTTAATAATCGTATTCAACATGTCTTTCTACCCTAATCGAAAATCTAATCAACTTCAATTAAAACTTCTGGTTTAAACAAATTTTCCAGTTTTGGCCGGATTCCGGGCGAGCTATTTGTCCGGCGAGAAAATGGTTTCCATAATTGTGTTCAGCATGTCTTTTTACCCCTACATCAAATATCTTAATCAACTTCAAATAAAACTTTTACTTTCAACAAGCTTTTCGGTTTGGCCGGATTCCAGGCTAACTACTTGTACAGCGAAAAAATGGTTTTCCCCATTGTGTTCAGCATGTCTTCTTACCCCATAATCGACTATCACATTAGGTATTTAAAAATATTTTGCTTGCCCCTTAATTTAAACCCCCTCCCCCAGCCCTAAATGTAGGGCTACAGAGCCCATCTACGAAATCGACATTAATATCTCATTCCCTTCGAGAGTTATCGTGCTTACAGACGGACGGACGACTTTTTCGATGTCATAGGTATCCCTCCACTTACGTTTTGGGATCCCAAAAAAGAAGCTGTTGAAGTGGCCTAGGTGCAGCAAGACTAACACCAAAAAGAAACCATCATCAGAAGAAATCAAAAGCTTCACAACCTAGCAAGCAAGTATATTTTCGGTTTAAAGCCCAAGACATAGTAGGTACAGCTTCTGCTTCAATATTTGAACGTATGTGGATCCTTTGAATTCAAAAACTCAGCTAGGTTTTTCAGAGATTATGGTACAAACCTATCTCTGAAGCTCCCTTGCTTTTGATGAGAAACAAAGGCTCCCAAGTGTCCGGATCCAGTGCGATTGTGTAAACGATTTATCTAGAACAGATGCTTGTTCTTCCCAGCAAGTTCCACTCCCATCCGTCCAATCTTCCCCCCCTCACCCAGCTGTCAAATCCAGTCCAGACTTTAAACGGGACATCAGAGGCATGTCTTCTATTCATTATTAAGTTTCATTCGAGTCCGACTACCCGTTAAAGTTACGAACTACAAAATTTTCCTGATTCCGCCTCTCTCCTCCCCCCCCCCCCCCCCCGAGGTGGTCAGATCGGGATACGGATTATTTCCAAGTTAGTTTGGTAGGGTCGCTGATATGCCTGCCAAGTTTCATCGTCCTAGCACATCCTGAAGTACTCGGCATCGTGGGACAGACCTCCCGACCGACATACGGAATTGCGATCGCTTCGAAAAGGAGGGAAAGTAAATAAGGATAAAGTTATTTTTGAAGGGAAAGAGATTGATTATAAAGAGGAGTTTATTTATTTGGGGTTTAAATTATCGGCAAAAGGAAAATACGGTAAGCATGTAGAATCAAGCCTAGCAAAAGGAAAAGGGTGTGTAAATATATTGTTAAAAACCCAAATAAAGGCGATAGTAAATTTAAGGATGCATAAACAAGTATTTTTTTCGAAAGTAGTTTCAGCCATGCATTATGCAGCTGAAATTTGGGGATATAGCCAATGTCAAAAGTTCGAACAGGTACAATTATGTTATTTTAAAAGAATACTAGGAATTAGTAGTAAGACTAGTACGTTGGTAGTAAAAGGTGACTTAGGACTTTATTCGTTAAGGAGTTATCGGTTAGTAAGTATGATTCGTCTGTGGGAAAAAATCATAGCTTTGCCAAGAGTGAGGCCTATGAAGGCGGCGTATTTGGAGTCGTTGAGAGATAAATCAAAGGAGTCATGGTCGCAGCAGGTTAAGGCAATTTTAGATAGTACAGGGTTATCTTATATTTGGAATGAGGGAAAAGGGTGGGATAACATAGGAAGTATTGTGAAAAAAGTGGAGAGTAGGCTAAGAGAACAGGAGGTGCAAGATTGGCAGTGTAGGCTGGCTGCTTCGGATTCCCTGAGGTTTTATGCTGTAGCCAAGGAGACATGGGGGGGGAAGAAGTTTATTTCAAGGCGGGAATTCCTTTAGACCAAATTCAACTTATAATTAGCCTGAGGGCAGATTGTTTACCGGTAGGACTAAGAAGGAAATATTTAGGTAAGGTTAGAGTGCTCCGTGGTTCTTACTTCTGTCCGATGTGTGGTAAAATTAATGAATGTATATTCCATTTAATGTGTGAGTGTCAGGAGTTAAAAGACCTGAGGAAGGAAATATTTGGGGAAATGATTTGGGGGGAGGAAAGGTTTAAACAAATTTTGAAAAGTAGAAGTTTTAGAGATATAAGAAATTTGGGAAGATTCCTAAAGGTAGCCATGATTCACAGGGAAAGTTTTTTGTAAATAGTGGTTGCGGCTTTGGTTTCGTTTTTGTGTTGTTTTCTTGTTTCCATGGCCCTTTGTGCTTTTCAGGAAATAAATCTTATCTTATCTTATCTTATGGTATTTGATCCACAGGCTACACGTGCCATACAAACCGGTTGCTTGTTTATACTGTCAAGTCAGCCAAAGACGGGAAATGAGAAACAGATAGTGGGAGGCGGTAGCGGGTCAAAAATATTAGGGAGTAAAGAGGGCGGTGGTCTACGAACGTCAACGATAGGTCAGAGCGGCCTCCGAGGTGTTCCCAAGTGTCGAACATGCGTTTAACACCCAAGGGGACCCGGAATTTGTTGTGCCAGTCTCAGTTCGCGGTAAAAACTCTTTCGATATCTCAATATGGAGTTGTCGCATCCAAAGCCCAGACCTCTGGAGGCAACCTTGCAGACAGTAACATGGTCAAATTTACAGTGATTCTTACCGCACTGGTTAACAAGGTCAAACCTACAGTGATTCAGTGATTCGCCCCCCCCCCCCCCCCCCCAATGTTGTCGGCCAGTCGGTAAAAAAATAACCGAGTCGGCGCGAAGCGCGGCGATTTTCCGTCAGAACAGTTGATTTTTTCATGAAAACAGTCGTTTTTCTGAAAATCAGTCGATTTTTCGTCCAAACTAAACGGTTTTCCTGAAAAATCAGTCAATTTTTTTTTTCAAACTCTCGTTTTTTTTAAACAGTTGTTTTTTCTGCAAAAACAGCCAGTAAAAATTACCAGCCCGTCGGTAATTACCTTGTCCCCCCCAAAAAACACATTTTGGCTAGTAACGCCTCTGCCTGCATGAAGTACCGTTTCTACTTTTATTCAAACAATGTTTATAACGGATACGTCAGCTATGATTCTTCATCAGCGATATTTCGGCCCTTCTTGGCACGGGTCCTCGTCAGCCAGCTGACGTATCCGTTGTAAACATTGCTTGTATAAATGTTTCAAAGTCAGCTTGGGCTCAAAGAATATTTACCGTTTCTACAGTTTCCGCTTTAAGAATAAACTTACAAGCCTTTTGCTTAGTGATAGGTTTCGCAGCAGCCTGAGCCTCGTTTTTGTTGCAATAGCGCTGCCGCATCGCTGCTGCAGCACTTCTTTGCGTTTGCACAATATGCGTTTTTAGATTCACTTTCTTCTTGGTTGAAGCGGCAGCGCTGCAGCATCTTGCAGGGAAGCACGGACTTCTTCGGTGAGATAGTCCGCGATTCTCGAGAAGAGCTGCCGTCTTCCTCGGAAGCACTGCAGTCTAAAAACGAATGTAGAAAGAATCAGTCCGGAAGTGGCCGAGAAGCGGACCAGCAGCGTGCAACAAAAACGAGGCTCTGATTAACACTGCTATCTACATCACAGTGCCTATCTGGGTTATTCATCAAAGCTAGGAAGACACATGAATACGAAGTCTCATGTAGGAGGATATTGGCTAGCTGGATCAGGCCTACCTGATGAAAAATTTGTAGCATGAGTTGTAGTATGGTAGTAGTACGAAAACGTTGCATGTAATACTATGTAATAGCAAAGAATACTGTCATTTAACGTGCCGCAGACTGGTCCAATCTTATGTAGTAGTATCCTGTCTTGCCATAGTAGCACCCAGTCTTGCTAATATTAGCATATAGTAGTATGCAGTAACACGGTAGCCTTGAAGTAGAAGCATGTAGTAGCATCGTTAGTACTGCATGCAACTTTTTCGTACTACTTCATAGTACTATTTGAGATAAATTTTTCATCGGGTAGCCACCCAAGTAGGAAACAGATTAGTGCTGTAGAGGTATGCTTCTGAACAATTCTGTCAATTTTTCTTGTTTATAAAACAAGTCAAATGAAAAGAGAAAACAAAATAACTGTTTCAGCGATCTTTTGGCACCAAATTTATTTGAAGATATTCTGTTTTACAATCTCCTTGAATTTTAAAAACTTTCTCCTTCAGGTTTGTTGATTCGACAGAGCGAGCAGCAAAGTAAAGAAATTTGTCAACAGACATCCTTGATCTGGAAGCTATCTAACCATGAAAGATACAATTCTAAGAAGTGCCCACACACAGAGCATCCCTTATTAACAGTAGTATTTTTAATTGCAAACCATTATGTGTTGTTATTTGAACTCTGCAAAACTGAAAGATGAAACAGAAAGAGATTGTTGCTGAAATAAATGTTTTTGGCAAGTAGGCGAGGCTACCCTATGTTGTAATGTAAGTTGCCTCGTATGTTTTTTTTAGTGTTTTCTTCTTGGCGAATGTTAATAAGGTGACGTTCACATAAGCAACCTTTACTGTACAGTAGAGGTATGTTTATTTTAATAGTTGCTTGAATGTGAACAGTACAGTTTTTGGCTAAATGGTAGAATAAAGATCCAAAATACCTACCAAGGTGTTTTCAAAGACCCTTTACCTACTTTGGCTAACTAAGAAGGCGTTTTCCGTGCTCCCACAAACATGTTCATCGATTCTGTCGACATGTGGCTGGAAAAGAGTGTTGCCACATTTCTGTTGTGCAGACCATGAGAGTGTTTCAGCGAACAACAAGATTTTTGTGGCTCGCTTTGTGGCTCGAATTTGACAGACAACTGCAGGTGTGATTGTCGATTTTGTGGCTCAATTCTGGCAGGAACTCAAATTACCCTACGAAAAACTTCTGGGGCCTGTAGTAGTATGATGCCACTACCCACGTGAATTGTATGTAGTAGCGATGCAACTTTTTCGTAGACTTCTATGCTATTATACTACTTCATAGTATTCGGATACTACTGAGTGCGAATGTACGTGGTTTAATTGTGGAAACGGTTTAGGAAATATTTCGGACTTTACAGAAAAATGGCACTTGCAAAACAGTGGAAGACAGTGATAAATTTCTAGCAACTCCAGGTTTGTTGCAATTTCTGATTTCAACCACTATATAAAGCCCACTATATAAATAAAGCTCTGCGATGGAAGTTGTATAGAAAAGCAAGTCTTGTCAGTTTACAACTACACGGTAATGAAAGATGATTATGTGTAGGATCACGGAATACAACTAGACGGTTAACGGTAAGGCAGTCGTATAATAATAATTTATTAAAGCCAACGAAGGGCCATACAACAGTATTCATTACCGCATTCATATTTCATCGCAACAAAATTGACCTACAAAATTACATACAATAAGATCACTTCTTTTTACCCTTCTAGTATACGCCAAATTACCTCCGATCTAAACTTCCAGAATACACTTAAAATATTTACACACCGACCGAATGACCTGACGATTCGTCGACTTCATAATACCAGGAAATAGTACAGGCACCCCACCAAAAAAACTATCTCTAATTTCCTTCACCCCCGGACAATCTGTCAGCAGATGGCATAAACTCTCTTCTACCTCACCACAAAATCGGTGTATTTAGTTCTACCAAATATTTCTATAGGATCACGGAATATAATAAATTAAACTACTTCCATGCTAAATCGAGTCAAACTGAGACAGTTCTATGCAGGTGTATATAGTTCTACGAAATATTCGTACTATCATGGATCTGCACTCTTATCTGTACCACAAGACAACTCAAACTACTCCCATGCAAAATCGATTCAAACTGAGACAGTTGTATACAGTAGTTTGTAGGTGTATATAGTTTTATGAATCATATTCAATACCAATCACTCATACTGTTACCCGATGAAAAATTATCTCAAAATAGGAGTACGGAGTAGTACGAAAAAGTAGCATGTAGTATCACTGATGCTACTACATGCTTTTCGGTCAAGACTACCGTGCTACTGCATGCTACACAGTCTAGTACACTCACCCCTTTTCAGGCACGGTGCTCAAACGTCTAGCACCATGCCTGGGTGCTAGACGTTCAAGCACTGTACCTTGGATTTCATGTATGGTGCATAGATTTCAGTATACAGTGCATACATCAAAAACACAGTTTCTGTCATAACAACTGAGCACCAGCTCGGACAGGGCTGAAATTACTACCATTAATTAGAGAAATCAAAGACAATCCTTTATATATTTTTCACAACAAAAACAAAAGGGCTCGGCTGATGACAGATGTGAAAAACCTCATTTCCTTTTCTACATAGTCAAGGGTTTTGCATGCAAAGTGTCCTGTGCCTCAGCTTTTTCTACCTAGCAGCCAACCAGAATATTGGCTCTTGGGGAATAGATAGGGAAAATACATTGAAAATGGATAGGGTGCTGTTAGGTTTTTCATCTCCATCATCACTAGAGCCCTTTTGTTTTTGTTGTGAAAAATATATAAAGGATTGTCTTTGATTTCTCTAATTCATAGTAGTAATTTCAGCCCTGTCCGAGCCGGTGCTCAGTTGTGATGACAGAAACTGTGTTTTTTCTGTATGCACTGTATACTGAAATCCATGCACCATACATGAAATCCAAGGTACAGTGCTTGAACGTCTAGCACCCAGGCATGGTGCTAGACGTTTGAGCACCGTGCCTGAAATGGTGCTAGTGTACTAGACTGATGCTACAACATGCTTCTCGGCCAAGACTACCGTGTTACAGCATGCTACTACTTAAGCTTATCCGACGCTAAATGTAAATTTGTAAAAGCATATATATTACTACATACTACTACAGTAGAGGTATGCTTATGTGAACAGTTACTTTAATGTGAACAGTGCAGTTTCCGGCTAAATGGTAGAATGAAGATCCAAAATACCTTTACAGGTGTTTTCAGATGCCCTTAATTACCTACTTTAGCTAACTGATAGTTAGCTTTAGACGCAGCAAGTGCATGAAAATGGCAAAGTCCACTGTCAACAAACGTTCACATAAGCATACCTCTACTGTACATAATACATACTACTTGTTGAAGCATATTGTTGGAGCAGCACTCAATTCAAACTGAGACAGTCATATAAAGGAGTATGTAGGTGTATATAGTTTTATGAATCATATGCAATACCAGAAATATCACTTATGCTACTATAGCTCCGAAAAAGGTAGTGCTATGTAGTAACAACGAATTGTATGTGCAACTCCGCAGCGACTTTATCAGGAGTATGAAAGAATATCAGTGCTACTCTATGCAAATGCTTCAACAAGTAGTATGTATGATGTAGTAGTATAGATGCTTTTACACATTTACGTTTAGCGTCCGATAAGCTTAAGTAGTAGCATGCTGTAACACGGTAGTCTTGGCCGAGAAGCATGCAGTAGCATGCATTAACACGGTAGTCTTGACCGAGAAGCATGTAGTAGCATCAGCGATACTGCATGCTACTATTCGTACTACTACATACTCCTATTTTGAGATAATTTTTCATTGGGAAACATTCAGAAGTCTGTGGCACACAACTGTGTCATGGAAAATCCCCTAGGCGGCTACATAGATGACTTTAGTCACATCAAGTGGATGAAAACGGCAGTTCAAAGGAAAGTCAACAAACATTCAAAGAAAAATACCTCTAATTTACTCCTATTCCGAGCCGAGCCTAGGCGAGGCCTAGGCTTTGGTCATAACATATATACAGCTAAATTTAATTAGGCTAGAGCAATATTTTGGCCCTTCTTATTTTGGACATTGGAGGGCGATTCTGGCTATCTCTTGGATTTGCTATGAGTATGGTTTCGCTTTCCAAGTGCTGGCAGAAACTCGCAGAGCTGCTTTCAGTCCATGTTAATCTGAGCCCCATATCAGAAAAGCGGTGCTTTTTATTGTGCACCTACCGTACTGTACCCTGGTTTATCTAAAAGTATTATCCTTTCACCTGAAATGGTAGCAGATAGAAGCAGCTAGATTCAGCAGATTTGTTGACAACTGTGAGCAGCGTTGCCATTAATTCCCAAGATCTTAAGTCATAAAAATGTGAAAATCCCTGACAAAAAGGTGCTTTTCGACACCTCGAATTTTTGTTTAGCACATCTGCACAATCCGCAAAACGGGAATAACGTTGATAATATTCTCAATTTTCAAGAAATTATTCAGACATTTCTTGCTAGATCATCACCACGCTTTGTAACAAGTAACAACTGGCGAGGCACCAGCATGCTCTCGATTAGTCCCCGAAGCAGCGCCGAATCGAAATTCGGCGGCGGCGGACAGAATTTGGGTCGGCGGCGGCACGCCGCCGGAAAGTTATTGGCGGCGTTTTATATTCTCCTTTCTTAGTATTTTTTTAAAGTATTTTAAATTTCCTAGCAACTTCTTAATTTGTTCCCCACAAATCGTCTGCGTTGTTAAAGTACTAGCAGTCTTTGGTTCAAGTGCCATATATCGACGGTTATGGTAATCCATCCGTCTCAATTTTGGGTACACCCAGCCCACGTAAGCTAAGACCTGGCTAAGACGACCGACATGCTTACGACGTCCCTTGACATACTTGACATCCCGACTGGATGCTCAGCCCGGATTACATCCGTCATTCGTGTGGGGGTGGAGAGAGGGGAATATGGGAACCTCTGACCAGATTCGAAGGAGCAGAGCGACATTCCGTTTATATACCCGAACTGTATCCGAACATGGGGGGCGAGGCAATGGAATATAGGGTTTCCGATTGTTAACATGCGAACAACTTTGAAACATTCGTTGCAAAGGAATGTAGGGATTGGAATGAAATTTCACGGTACAAAGATCATATGTGATTTTGAAGTCCAGACCGACTCTAACCTCGGTGCGGGAAGCTGGAAGGGACATGCCGGCAGGTGCCAGATTTTCTTTAATACTTCGATTCGGCAGAAACTTGGTGGTTCATAAAAGCAAATGGCATCGATGCGACATTAAATTCTTCGAGGATACATATTCCTTCAGCCAAAGCTGACTGCGAATCATATTTGACGGATACGGATACGTCAGCTTCATTTAATCTGAGCTATATTTCGGCCCTTCTTGGCAAGGGTCCTCTTCAGGCTCAAAAAAGCTCAGTTGGAAAGAGAGGGAGGCTCGGAAATTCTTTAACATGCCAAAGGTCATGGAACATAGATAGGCTATGTTATTTTGAGGTCCAGACCGGATCCGTTCTCCTCGAAAAGCTGGGTGTCGCCAAAATTTTTTCAATTATTCTCCGATTCAAGGAAAACGTGTTCGGTAGTAAGTGCCTTCGATGAAACATTTGCGGGTCCGAACCGCATCCAATGGAGGGATGGAGGGAGGGAGGGGGGGGGAGGGCTAGACAACATGAATAGGAGACAAATGGATCGTGGGATTGGGATGAAACTAGGAGTGTGCGGTCCAAGCTCATTCGAGTGAGTCGGTGGGTAATAGAAGCAAATGCCTTAACTTTGATATTTATGTGTCTGAATGGCATGTGAACACGGTGGGGGGGGGGGGGGGTCTGGAAACTTTTTGATACGCAAGGGACTAAAAGACGAGAGTATCAAAGTGGGACGGCACACAAGTCATAGACCCAGCTGCAAGGGCGTCGCAAGTGCATTTTGGTTGTGTGAGGGGGGGAGGGGTGGGGGTGCAGAGCCAAAATTTTGCCGAATCTCCTAAATTTTGTTAGAGAATCCTAGAAACAGAGAATTCAAGCTTTTAATCATGGAACAGAAAGGATCCTGACAAACCTTTCTAAATATTATCAAAATCCGAGTAAACTAGCACCACTTAGCGGTAGTTACCATTATATGCTCCAGTGGAACCGTTTTGAGAGAGTAAAGATTCAATCTTCGGTAACTGGGGTTACTTCTAGACCAGTTACAGACCCTGGTCTGTTGCAGTTCATAAACTGGATTACTCAGGAGAACTGGACTGAGGAATTTCATAGTAAAATTAATGAAACATTTCTTGACTCCTTTGCTGAGCGAAAATTTTTTTTGGTTCTAGTGATAAACCGTATGTAAATTCAAAAATAAAGCCACTAATTAAGCGTATGTTACAAAAATAAAAGAAACACGGGCTAATTATTACAAAAATGAGGTAGATCATCTTTTGGAGTCCAAGCCTTCGCAGTTCTTCAGTAAAGTTAAAAGTCTGACTGGAAAAAGTTCTCAATCAGTTGACTTCATGAAGGAGTAGCCACCAGAGCAAACTGCGAATTATTTAAATGCTCATTTTGCTGCAGTTGTGCAGACTTATTCACCTCTTCCACCTGAAGACCCTCCACCTGAACACCCTCCACAAAATTTAACTGCTCCTTCAAATGATAATTTAATGCTGATATTTCTTTGTCAAGTGTAACCCGTAAACTTTCGAAGTTAAAAAGAACATCCGTTGCTCCTTTTGATATTCCACTTCTTCTCGTTAAAGCATTTGCTAAAGAATTAGCTTTCCCCTTCAGATAATCTACAATAACATAACGCGAACCGGTTCTTTCCCAAAGAAATGGAAAAAAGGTTTTTATCACCCCCATTTCAAAGAAAGGAGAACCTAGTGATTCCTCTGGTGTCCAGCCGATCACAGTTACATCAATTTTCAGCAGAATTTACGAAAGTTTTGTTGCCACATGGCTTAAAGAATATACTTTAAAAGTAATTGATCGAAAGCAGTTTGGTAACATTCCGAAGTGTTCGACAGTCCATTACCTAGTTATTTTGATTGATTTTTATTTTAAAACAACTAGATGAACCTGGGAAATGGATACATTTAATTGTAATTGATTTTAAAAAGGCATTTGACCTTGTTGACCATAAAATTCTTTTAGAAAAAATGACTGAAAAAAATATACCCAATTTTGTCGTCAAAATCATCAGGAGCTTCTTGACAAACAGAGAGCAAACTGTCAAGTATAAAGGCAATTTTTCTACTTCGTTACCAATTTTTTGTGGAGTTCCACAAGGAACTGTGATCGGTCTGCTGTGCTTCCTCCTCGTGATAAATGAGACTGCTGCTGGGCTCGAGGATAGATGGAAATGCGTTGGCGATTTATCCCTAGCAGAAGTCGTATCTGAGGATTTGAAAAGCAACGCTGCCGGTATCATCGACCAGGTTACCTCAGAGGCGACTGAAATGAATATGGTCGTGAATAAAGATAAGTGCTCGGTTACGACTTTTTCTTTTCTCAGGAAAACTCGGCCGTCTTTCGAACCTCATAACGACCCTGGGCTCATCAGTGAAAAAAAACAACGATACTAGGTGTAGTGATCTCTTCTGACCTTTCATGGCATGAAAACACAAAGACAATTGTAAAGAAAGCTAACAGCGCAATTCAAATGCTAAAAACACTAAAAAACTAAGGACAAGCTAAAGCGAATGTTTTACTCTTTCATTCGACCCCTTTGCTCTTACCCAATGTGAAACTGATAAAATAGAGCGAGTTCAGAAGAGATCGCTGCAAATTATCTATGGCGGTTCCCCCCTACCATACTCTTTTTACCTCAAAAAATTCAAAATTGAATCCCTTTCTTCCTTCTGCGAAAAAGTATGCCGTAACTTTGGCTCCCCATGTACCGTTAATTCCTTCCCCCATCCTTTATTCCTGTAAGATCTCGTCCCCCCCTCCCCCCCGAGAAGTGGCTGAGAAGGTTCCCAAACTGACCCGAATCTACTGTAACACTATGCGTTACAGTAGAAACTGTGTGCCGAGCTTCGTAAAGCAGTATCTTTAGCATTTTTCTTTGCTTCTAATATCACACATCTTAGTCGGTTTCATCTTTCTAAACTTTACAACAGTCTAACTGTGCCCCATCTTCTTGCTATGTCCCCCACTTGGCAATTTGTTTCTGCTTCTAATAATAAAGTGTTCACCGAATGTATTTTAAGTTTGCCAAGTATCTGCTGCATTTACCCCCTTGGACCAGTAATTCTTCCTTGGCACAGAAATTCCATCTGGTTCTGCCTGCTAAGATTATTGATAAAAGAGTTGTTGTTGTTGTTGTTGTTGTTTTCATTTTTTTTTTCTTTTTTTTTGTACTCCGTCACTAGGGCTACGCCCTCCGTTGTTTCTCTTGACGGGTAATGAATAGATTGATTGATTAATTGATTGTTATCAAATAAATTGAAACTGAAAGTTCAAGTTGATTACGGAGGAAGAGGGACATTAAAGGGCAGCATGAAAGACGATAGGCCAACTATTAGGCGGCGTTTTGCCGAAGCCCACTTGGAGAATATATTGCTGGGCACGATTGCAGCAACAGCTTCTACCTATTATACGCAATAAAAAATTAAATCGAGCGCCGCATGCGAAAATCTTTGAAATGGCTAAAATTTAACTGCTTAACTCCTACAGATTCTATCATTTGCCGTGGATTAAATACTGAGACTCTCCAGAGAAGCTCCAGAAAGAGGATGGAGCGACGTTCCGGTAGCAGCAGCTACTGTAGTCTAGTCAGTACTACCCATAGTCACATAAAGTGAGCGCTGCAGGCGAGATTTTTTAAAATTAGTTTTTTCCTGCCAAATTTAACTATTTCCACCCAGATTCTAGCTGTCAATGTTTCAAATCCCCATCCCCATCCATAACTATATCCACCCAGATTCTAGCTTTTAATGTTTTGAAATCCCCATCCTAAAACTGGCTTAAAACCCCAGTCAAATGACGCTCCCTTCTGCCGCATGGGGAATTTTCGAAACATTTATGATTAGATCTTTGATTTTTGGGATCCAAGATAAAGTAAGGTCTATCGATGAAATCATAGATCAGTCCTTATGTCTGCTTATGCTTCATTCGAATTCTTCCGAGTTCCGAGGTTCTTGGTAATTCCCGGATCCTGGCAATTATACCAAAAAAATTACCGAATCCCAGTTATTATATCGAATAAGATTAGACCGATAGCATGTTCGGGATTCTGTTTAACTACCGTATACTGGTTATTATATCGACTTGTTTTGGTATCGAAATACTACCGAATAATATTCGTATTTGGAATAATTTCGTCGAAACTGGAACAAAAGTTGGGATTCGTGTTAACTACCGAATCCTGAAAATTATAACGAATACATTATTGTAACTACCCTCCGTAAATATACCGAATAGTTGTGGCATCGAAAAACTACCAAATAATTTCAGTAAATTCTCACACCGAATTCGTGATAAGTGCCGAATACTGGTAATTATACCGAATCCCGATCAGTATACCGAATAGATTTGTACCGATAGCCTAGTTGGGATTCGGTATAACTACCGGATCACCATAAATGTACCGAATAGTTCTGCTATGCAAAAAGTACCTAACAATTTTAGTAAAATTTTGGGCATTCGGCCCAAAATTTTACCAAAGCTCAAAAACCTGGGAGGTGCCACACCCCCCCCCCCCCCTTGCGACACCATCTCCTGGATGTGTCATTTGAGATCTGGACCAGATACGACCAGAAACTATGTAGATGGACTACCACTAAAGTGACTTAACCGTGACAAATAAGATCTCAAGAAGGTCCTGAGTCGAAATCCGGGCTGTTTAGGAGCCATGACAATTTTCGCGATGCACGCGGTTCACCAGTTCACAAGGTCCCGGATTCCTCCTCCCCCAACCTACACACGGATGGTCGGATCCGGACAAGAAGGTTTCGTTGAGCATCGGTCTGGTCCTTTATAGTTCTTCGTAGACCTATAGCTTATACGGAAATGCCGGAATCAGCAAAGTGAGACATTGAGGGTATTCCTAGGGAATTTGGAATCCTCCAGCAATCGAGGTAATTACAAGGGGATTTCAAACGTTTGCCAACGTTCAGTGAATTACCCCCCCCCCCCCCCCAGCACGAATGCTATTTGGCTCTTTGTTTACACCGTTTGAAGGCAACATACAATACAGCGAGTACACATCGAACGGGGTTATTAAGGGAAGAAAATTTAAGCCTCAGTTCCTTATTAAAAACAAGACCGAAGGCTTCGATGGGATCCCAAAAATGTAATATTTGATCCAGACAATCGGGTCTTGCAGAGATCCAGTCTTCGCCAGTCGCCAGTCAGATTAAGGCAAATGATAATCATCTAAGAAGACCAAGTTCAAATATGGATTCAGCATGTGTGTTTACCCCTATAATAATAATAATAATAATTTATTTCTTACCCACAAATTCCAGAGGAACAAGACCAGAGGTGTCGATGGGATCCAAAAATCTAATATTTGATTCAGACAATCGAGTCTTGTCTTCGCCAGATCCAGTCTTGGACAGGCTAATCATAAGAGAAAACCAAGTTCAGATATACCTCTATAAGCCATATTTATTTTGACGATACTGACCGAGACTTCCTTCCGATTTCCGAGCGAACTACTAGTCCAGCAAAAAAAAATTGAAACAAAACCAGCGTATCTCCTTATCCATATAAAAGAACATCTAATCAACTTTGAATAAAAGTTTGACTTAAAAAAAAATCCGGTTACAACCGGATTCCGGAATAATTATATGTCCGGGTAAACGGGTGGTGTTGTGAAAACCGAGAGTACGCTGAACCCGACAGCTTCCTGTGTAGAATTAGTAATTTCTCCGAAATATCTGGAACACCGTACTTACGAATAATGACTATATTCCGATGCCAAGGGGGGAGGTAAAGAAGGAATTTAAAGTAGCGAAAATAACTTTTTCGGAGAGAAAGAAGGTCTTTCTTCTTAAGAAAAGGATACAGTCCAGAAACGTAGAATATAGAATGGTCGCAAAAAGTTGAATACAGCCGACCAAGAGCTCGTCTATTATACTGCCCACGGTTAGCTACAATTTTCGAGTAACCAAGTTGTATTTTTTCTTTACATCAAGGTGTTTTCTTATAGTGTTTTCTTTACTCTATAGCCTGCGTCATATCTACTTTGACACAAGTTCCTGCCTTACTTCTGCCAAATTTCCGGTTTCAGCCGGATTCCGAATGAACTACTTGTCTTGCAAAAAGTTGAAGTTCAAAAATGGATTCAGCGTATCTCCTTACCCTTATGTCGAACCTCTAATCAACTTCAGATAAAATTTCAATTTTTAACAAATTTTCCGATTTCCGCCGGATTCGTGGCGAGCTATGTGTCCAGGTAGAAAACAGTTGCCACATACGATTCAAGTATGTCTTCTTGCCCGTAAATATAATACCTAATGAAATTCATATAAGACTTACTCTTAACATATTTTCCGGTTTTGGCCGGATTCCGGGCGATCTACTTGTCCAGCGAGAAAATAATTTTCATATATTCAGCATATCTCCTTATCCCAAAATCGGACATCTAATCACTTCAGATAAAATATTTACTTTTAACAAACTTTCCGGTTTTGGCGGGATTCCGGGCGAACTACTTGTCCGGCGAGAAAATTATTTTCATATTCTGTTTCAGTATATTTCCCTATCCTTAAATCGAATTAATTTTCATCTTCACGCAACTGCGGTTGTATCTTCGTGCATCGCAATATGAGATTTACAACGGTGTCTTGTATGGCACTGTCTAGGGAACCGGGAGTCGTACTTTATGTCCTACGGGCTACGGAACCGGTAGTTCTCACGGAAACCAAACCATGTGAGCTGCGATTCCGAGATCTGACGTCATTAACTAACGGAAACTTGTATATGCTGGCTCCCATTCCGGTAGTAATTGGAAATAGCTCACGGAAACTTCATCGCACCAGCTTCTCGTCCTGTAGCCTCACAGAATTGTGTACTCAGAAGCTAGGGAGCCGGTAGTTGATACCAGAAACTGTATAATTGGAGCTTCTGTTCCGGTAGTGTCTACGTGGAATATAAAACTCACGGAATAGTTTGGATGAGAGCTAGGATGCCGGGATTTTCACGGACTTAGAGAAAATAACATGGGAAAAATTCACTACCGGAACCCATATATTGAGAGCTAAGGTACCGGTAGACTACTATTTGCTTGAAAATGGCCAGCTCACGGACACAGATGGCTATGGGCTAGTGTTCCGGTAGTGATGAAAAAAAAAAAATTTAACTCACGTACCCATGTCAGTGCAGACTAGGAAACCGGAAGCAAATATTTTTAACTAACGGAACCCAACTTCTGCTGGCTGGGGTTCCGGTAGGGCAAAAAAAATAAGATGTATAACTGGATTCAGTGACCTGTACCGGACTCAAAGTCCATATTGACACGCGTCCATGAGTTTTTAATTTTAATTTTTGGCGAGCTGGGTTCCGTGAGTAAAAAATATTCACTTCCGGTTTCCTAGTCTACACTGACATGGGTCCGTGAGTCCTATTTTTTATATTTTCGTCACTACCGGAACCCTAGCCCATAGTCACCTGTGTCCGTGAGCTGGTCATTTTCAAGCAAATAGTAGTTGCTACCGGTACCTTAGCTCTCAATATATGGGTTCCGGTAGTGAATTTTTTCCAATGTTATTTTCTCTAAGTCCGTGAAAATCCCGGCATCCTAGCTCTCATCCAAACTATTCCGTGAGTTTTATATTAGAGAGAGTTTTATATTACGTAGACACTACTGGAACAGAAGCTCCAATTATACAGTTTCCGGTATCAACTACCGGCTCCCTAGCTTCTGGGTACACAATTCCGTGAGGCTACCGGACGAGAAGCTGGTGCGATGAAGTTTCCGTGAGCTATTTCCAATTACTACCGGAACGGGAACCAGCACGTACAAGTTTCCGTTAGTTAATGACGTCAGATCCCGGAATCGCAGCTCACATGGTTTGGTTTCCGTGAGAACTACCGGTTCCGTAGCCCGTAGGACATAAAGTACGACTCCCGGTTCCCTAGACAGTGCCGTCTTGTATACTATAGTGGCGAAGGAGCTTCCAGAGTGACTGGCGGTAGTGGCGGTCTAAGGAGTCGAAAGCCTTTTCAAAATCTATGAAGATTATGTAGAGTTTATTGCGCCATTCGCAGCTCTCCTCCGTGATCATTCGCAGGGTGAATATCTGGCCTGTGCGAGAGCTGTTTTTCGAGCTGTTCGGGCGGAAGTCATGCTGCTCATCACGCAGGTAATCATCTAGGTGACGTTGTATTCGGGACAGGATACTGTGGGACATATAATGTATACAACGGATACGTCAGCTACGATTCTCAGGAGCGATATTTCGGCCCTACTTGGCAAGGGTCCTTGTCAGGCTGTCAATCTTCTGGGTCAAGGTCGGGGAAGGAAACAAACCTTTAATAAATAACTGAAGCTTCTACCGACTATAAATATCTTCTTAGGGCAAATTACTTTCAAATACCACTGTAAGGAAAAAACTAGTCCTGAGATTTAATTTTTGACACGGCCGCTCTTTTTGCTGCACGATTGGGGCGATGACAGGAAAGTTTTTTTTTTCTGTATTTTGATCAACTTTGGTTTCGTTATGAATGAGGGACTGTTCCATGTCTCTATTATGGAGCACTCCCCTGTATCTATTACTTTTAAGAATCACTGCACGGAAAAACAAGACCAAAGGTTTCGATGGGATCCCAAAAATTCAATATTTGATCCAGACAATTGGGTCTTGGCTTCGCCAGATCCAGTCTTCGGCAGACTCCTTGAACATTTTTCCTATTAAAATTCAGAAACAGATTAAGGCTAAATATCTGAGAAAAACAAGTTCAGATATTGATTCAGCATGTGTGTTTACCCCTATAAGTCATATATATTTTGACGAAAACTTCCTGCCACTTCAGCCAATTTCCCGGTTTCGGCCGAATTCCGGAACTACTTGTCCGGCGAAAAAAGAAATCTAAAAAAACGAACTCAGTGTATACTCGTTCCCCAATACTGAACATCTAACCAACTTCAAATAAAAATTTAACTTATGACAAATTTTCCGGCTCCAGCCGGATTCCGGTCGAACTATATGTCAGGGTAAAAAATGACTGTCATACACGGATTTAGCATCTCTTCGTCGGATATCTAATCAACTACAAAAATTCCGGGCGAACTACTTGTCCGGGTAGAAATTTGTTATCACACAAGTGTTCAGCATGTCTTCTAACCCCTAAATAGAACATATAATCAACTCCAAATAAAACTTTTACTTTTAACAAACTTTACGGCTTTGGCCGAATTCCGGGCGAACTATCTGTCCGATGAAAAAATGGTTTTCACCATCGTGTTCAGCATGTCTTCTTACCTCATCATCGACTATCAAATTATCTGTTTAAAAATATTTCATTTGCCCCTTAATTTAAACGTCCACCCCCTAAATATAGGACTACAGAGCCCATCTACGAACTCGACCTTTCCCTTGACTCAAAGAATCTTCACACCAAGTTCCATCAAAATATCTCGTTCCCTTCGAGAGTTATCGTGCCCACAGACAGACGGACAGACGGAAATTTTTTGCCATGTCATAGGCATCCGGCCACTTACGTTTTGGGATCCCGACTAGTGCTGAGATTTAATTTTTGACACGGCTGCTGCTTTTGCCGCACGACTGGGGCGACGACAGGAGATGTTTTCTTCTGCGTTTTGATCGACCTCGGTTTTGTTGGGATCCCAAAACGTAAGTGGAGGGACACCGATGACATCGCAAAAGTTGTCCGTCTGTCCGTCCGTCTGTCAGCATGATAACTCTCGAAGGGAATGATATATTTTGATGAAACTTGGTGTGAAGATTCTTCGAGTCAAGGGAAAGGTCGACTTCGTAGATGGGCCCGATAACCGATAGCCCGATAGCCACATGCTGAACACGAATAAGAAAACCATTTTTAGCCGGACAAGCTGTTCACCCGGAATCCGGCCAAAACCGGAAAGTTCGTCAAAAGAAAAAGTTTTATCTGATGTTGATTAGAGGTTCGATTTAAGGATAGGGAAATATGCTGAAGCAGAATATGAAAATAATTTTCTTGATGATAGATCCCTATCATCCCTATCTGTACAGATAGGGATGATACTTGATACTCTTCTTTCAGGTCTCCTTTAATGAAACTTGATATTTAGAAAGACCTCGTGTCTCAGAGGTGATGGATCCGGTGACTTTGGGGGGAGTTGAAGGAGGGGAACCAGAAATAGTGTGACATGTTCAGAGTGGACAGATCGGGACGAAACTTGGTAGGAAGAACAAGCATAAGCCTTAGATACATACTTGACAAGACCGAACCGGATCCGAACACTGTGGGGGGAGTTCGAGAGAGGCTTCCGGAATTCGGGAATCCCTACTTAAGATGCTTACACATGTGCCAGGACGATGAAACTTGGCAGACATGTCAGGGACTCTACAATTTTGACATAAGAACAGTCGTTTCTCCGATTTGACCATTTTGGGGGAAGTGGAGGGAGCAGGAATCCGGGATCTTGAGGTATGTCCAACTTTTGAACGGGTTATCGGATCTTAATGAAACCTGATATTCGGAATAGAATCATGTCTAAGATGTCCTATTTCAAGTACAGACAGGATCCGATCAATGTGGGGGAGTCGGGGGGGGGGGGGGGCAGAAAATTTGAGACATCCTTAGAGTGTAAGGATTGTGATGACACTTGAGGCGTACTCTCGCCGTTCCCCGCGGACTCCACTTGAGGAGTCCCCGCGTTTTTGTTTGTCCCGGGGACTCACTACCCATATTCTCGCGAGTCCTCACGGACGGGGAATGCTCTGATTATCATCACCATCATCGAAAAGGACTCCTTTTCAGATTCGGAGGGGAATCAATTTTTGCTGGTGTTGGTGCAACGTAAAATTAATTTAAAATAGTCAGAATAAACAAAACCAAAAATAAAGTGGCTCCAGACTAATTTCCTCAACTGCATATCTATTTTTCGAACAAAATCCATGCTGGGAGCATTCCCCGTGTTCTCGCTGTTTCTGTCCGCGGAGTCCACGTGGAGTGACTCCCTCTATTTTCGCCGTTCCCTTTGATTCCCCGAGGAGTCCTCGGGGAACGGCGAGAATACGCCTTTGGTGGGAAGAACACGCGTAAACCCTGGATACACCAGTGACAGAACCGGACCGTATTCGGTCACTCTGGGGGGAGTTGGAGGAGGGTCCGGAATTCCGGTGATCACAATTTAAGATACTTCCAGATGTGCTAGGACGACGAAACTTGGCTTGAACGTTAGAGAATTTACAAGATTTTCTTAGAAATTGTCACTTCCCAGATCCAACCACCGTTAAAGCCCACTCATCTTAACGGCAAAGTATAAAAAATACTTTTAAGCAAAATCTACATTTTCATGATTTCCATGAGCCCCGTGATAATTTTTGCCTCAAGAGTTTTGCTTAGAAGTGAATTTCTAAAACCCTTAAAGTGCGCCTGTTACCCGAAAAGAAACAAAAATAAATACTTTCGTCCAAACCATATATATTCATGATCGTAAATGGCCCAGGATCATTTTTGTCTCAAGGGTTTTGATTACAGATGAATTTGTAGCGCCCTTAAAGTGCGCATCATCACCGCCAAGTGCAAAAAAAAACCTCTTTACCAAACGACACATTCTCCTGATTTCCATCAAGGATTTGCTTACAAATGATTAAAAAAAACAAACACGAATTGGCGAATTCCTGTTTTCATCCTTTGACCAAGCCTTGCAAGTGTCATATGAGTTAAAGTTAAAGTTTTATCTGAAGTTGATTAGAGGTTCGATATAGGGGTAAGAAGATGTGCTGAACTCGTTTTTGAGCTTTGGTTTTTTGCCGGACAAGTAGTTCGGCCGAAATTCGGCTGAAATCGAAAATATGGCCGAAGTATAAGGCAGGGAAGTTTTGATCAATTTCGTCAAACTAAATATGACGTATACTAATTAAATACACATGCTGAATCCATATCTGAACTTTGTTTTCTTAGATGATTAGCCAATGGCTTTATTCTGTTTCTAAATTTTAATAGTAAAAATGTTCAAGGACCGAAGACCAAATATTTACGAGATCAATTGTATGGATCAAAAATTAAAAAATTTCAACACCGGGGGATAGCCATGTGATTAGAGATTCTGTTATCAGTTCTTATACGTTTTGCACAATCAAATATGATTCCCAGTCAGCTTGGGCTGAAGGAATATTTTTCAGAAAAAATTCTTCTTGGGGTGGAACATATCATTTTAAAAATCTCGATGGGCTGGCATTCAGCATTTAATTGCTTGGGGCTGGGCAACGTAGGTCTAGTTTAATCTGAAATGAGTTTCATTTAAAGTATAACTGAAAAGCCAACCTATTTGTGTGTCATTTAAATGCACTGAATTATTTGGATTCTGCAAATGGATTTTTTCTTGGTTTTCCACTATCTGCCCTAATTATGACGTTGAGAATATCTGCGCCCGTCCCCACAGCGTAAATTCTACTGTGATATGGGAAATTTTAATCTCTACACAAACGCGGCTTTTTAGTGGGCAGTGGTGAGAATGGTGGAGATTTCTGTAGTGCCTGAAAAAAAAAAAAAAATCATAAATCTTTCTCGTGGGGCATACAACAAAAATACAAGCGCATAATGGTATCACAAACCACACGGAAATTCCACTGTATGAAAATCGATTATCGTGAATAGCGGGACCAACGAAGTAACGCATTTTCATCGGGTCTTCAAGCCAATTCGAGTGAATAAGTGATGGGTAACTAGATTGTCCTACCTAGGTTAAACTTTAAAGGCTTCAAACTGTCTTTGTGTACTAAGTCACAGTAAAGTACATGTATTTTGGGGGAAGGTGTCATTAACTGTAGTAAAGTAGACGGAAAGGTGCTTTTTCCTCCCTAAAAGTGTCACTGTGTGAAAAGGTGCCATATTTACAAAGTTTGGTTTCACTAATTTCACTACGTTTCCCAATTTCACTACGTGGATGTTTGGGAGCGGATTTTCATCTCTTGAGGGCTGATTAGTTATTGAATTCAATTTGAGACAAAAGAACGCAGCTTTTATTTACTGAAATTTCGTAAGTACCTTCCAATTCGTGGAGAGTCAAGCTCTCACCTCAAGAGACGTTAAAGATGATTGAAAAAAAATCTCGAGATTATGTAGCTAGGCATCTCTGTGAATCATCAATAAACAGATACGTCAAGGCGTTCAACGGACATTGGACCCCACCGCACCTGATACCTAGAAATAGAAAAGTAGCTAACAAGATTTTTAGAATGAGATGCGACCACGCTATGACTATGTTGAGACATTCGAAGTACGGATCTTCATCCTCTCCGGACTGTACCCACGCTCTTTGCAGAGGCATATCAGAAACAGTAGATCATATATTATCTGAATGCCCAAGATATAGTTCCCAAAGGCGCCCAAAGGAGCAAGCTGATTCGTAAGCTGGAATCACACAAGCTAGCCCCATCTACAGCTTTGGTACTTGGATATGCGGCATTAGGAAAAGACAAGGATTTACAAGTGCTTGAAGCCTGCTTGAAGCATTCTGCAAATTTGTTTGCTCTTCGGGCCTTACCACAAGACTGTGACTTAAGTGATGTGACAATTCAGTGATTAATTTTTAGTAGGAGACAATAATGTTGGACGATTGAATGACTGTTTATATTTGGCGGCGTTTAGGGCGAAAGCCGAACGCATTCACACCCATTCACACCCGACAAGACAAGACAAGACCTTCCAATTTTCTGATTGTTTCTGGTTCTTCCTTGTGATTTTCAAGGATACTCAAGATGGATTTAGGCGGTGGGAATGGTGGTCATTCTCTTTGTGCCAAAAATAGTGTCAGGCAGTCTTTTTAATTAGCAGGTCTTCAGCCTTCTGGCTAACATCAGCAAAACAAACAGTAGACACAATTCTCAGGCTAGGCTTTATCACATTTGTTATGACTGTGTCATACATAACTATTTACAGTTACCTAGAGGTAGGCTTATGCTGGTCCTATGTTTATTTGAACTCCCACTGAAGGTTATGTCTGTGTAGTGTCTATGTTCGTAATTAGCCTATTTTTGGGCATGGCCTTGCTCTTTACTTTGCCACGGCCCTGCCCCATGCTGAATTTTAGCCTGAATGGGCTATGCTGTTTTGACCTGATTGTGACCCTGTTGTGACCATAGAATTTGTCTCTGTTTGTCTGAAGACGTAGCCTTGGCAGATCGTTTTTAGCTACATTTTTTGTTGATTTTTTGTTGTGAAAATCTTTTTGTCCTAGGCACGTCCTAGATAGGCTAATCCCGCTTTTTTTCCATCCAAGTGCAGAAGGACAACTCAGAGGCAGGTGATCCCGAACCCAAAATGCAGATAATCTCCACCTTTTCAGAGACCCGACCAAGCAGTAGAAAAAGTAGCTCTGTCCCTGCTCTGTCATTGCTCTGTCCTAAATGAAATCACATCATCAGCTTCAACTCCAAGCAATTTTCAAGGAAGAAATCCATAAAATTAGACATTTAACGAAGAATCCTTAATTTTTTCCACAAGTTAATTTTCCAGCTTGAGCGGCTTGAGCTTGAAGAGGACCCTTGCCAAGAAGCGCTCAAATATAGCACGGCACTAATAAAATGTAGCTGACCCATCTGTTTTATATCATCAAATATGATTCAGAGTCAGCTGGGGCTGAAGGAATATCTCACCGAAGTATGGAACTTCAGACTGCCTAAACATGCATCTGACAAGTATCCATCTTAGCTGGAAAGAAGAAGAAGAGACAGGTGCTTCCAATAACAAAATTACCTTAATTCGCACTTCAGAGCAAATTAAGATCAATCTTGATCTGTTGAATGAAATTGATGTGATGATTTGTTAGGCATCAGATGCATCCCAGTTGTACTTCGAGGGCACATCATTCCACTCTTCGTCTAGCGGCTTTTTGAAGGCTTACTCGTTGGGTGTTGATACCGTGTCGATGGTCAGGCTGTTCCATATGTTGACAACTTGACATGAGAAGAACTGTTGTTTGTCGGGTTTTGACAGATGGCTTAAACAGCTTCTTAGAGTGTCCCCTTCTATCTGCACCAACGCTCTGGACAATGGGCATACAAATTGGGGTTGTTCTTGTGAGGTCAGCTTTTATGTCATAAGAATGTCAGCTCGCCGTCGTCAAAAAACAAGTGTAGTCAGTTTCAGCTCCTTCAGACTTTGTTCATAGGATTTATCTTTCATGTTTGTTATTATCCTTGTGGCTCTCCTTTGCACACCTTTTAGGAGCTTTACGTCACCCGTAAACCATGGTGATGCTAAGCACATTCCAAAATCAACCACTGGTCTGACAAGAGCCTTGTACAACTTCAGGAAAACGTAAGGACATCTACTGGATATGGTTCTTTTAAGAAGGCCAAGAACAGAGTTCGCATGAGAGACCAGTGAGAGACGGTCTTTTTGGTGTTAGCATGGAACTTCAGCTGATGATCAACGATAATCCCAAGATCTCTTTCTTCATCAACAGCCTGCAGTTCTTTGATGCTGTTTGTGGCTCCGTATTGCATGGTATACTTGGTGCGCGCCTTTGTCTTGCCAAAGTGTATAACACTGCATTTTTCAAAGTTGAAAAACAGAAAAATCTCCACCTTTTCAGTGACCCAGTCGAGCAGCAGAAAAAGCAGCCACTCCAAAATGAAATCACAGCACCAGCTTCAACTCCAAGCAATTTTCAAGGAAGAAATTCACAAAATCGGACATTTATAGGGAATTTTTTTAGAATCTTTTTAGAATCTTTAATTGTTTTTCCACAATTTCTTTTTTCCAGCTTGAGCCTGAATAGGACCCTTGCCAAGAATTGCTGAAATATAGCTCTAATAAATTGTAGCTGACATATTTCCGTTTTGCTTGGTCACATCTGTTGAAAACTGCTTAGAAACTGTCATCCATAGTTTAACAAGATTTCAGCCAAGTTCAGTAAATTCTTTGTAAAAATCTCTGGCTATCTCATAATCAGGCTTGAGCTAGGCCTGAGTTCAGGTAACCTCACTTTCATTCGAGCATGCGTTTCTAATCAACAAAGATACAGTCCATAGATGAAGAACATTGTAATTCTTCCTTGTAATAAGTAATAAGTAGCTTCACAGTAGAACTATACATTGATATAACAAACCATGAGAACTAAGCTAAGCCATATACTTTGGCTGAAAGAAGTTGATGTATTGTCTTTCAAAGACCATTTCCGTGGTAGCTTCCCCTCCCCCTTCATTAATTTCTAACTACACCACAGGTGTAATCTAGATTAGGGATATGCTTCTGTTAGGATTTGTTGATCTTCTTTATTGTTTGTTGTCTGATAACTAATTTATTTCCAGAAAGTTTCTACAATTCCCTTGTCATTTCATCATGGATCTTTTGGGCTCCATTCTCAGTTCAATGGACAAACCCCCTTCAGTGAGCTCAAAAGAAAAAGAAAAGATGAAAAGTGAGGTTCTTAGTTTTATCTGTTATGGAGTCAATTAGAGAGGCACAAACAGAACTGAGCAACTTGGTACTATAAAGACCAAATATCTCGATGGGATCCCAAAAATTTAAAATTGAAACATCTTTAATGTTAAAATTTAGAAACAGATTAAGGCCAATGGCTAATCATCTGAGAAAACCAAGTTCAGACATGGATTCATCACGTGTGTTTACCCCTCTACGTCATCGTTGACGAAATTGATCGAAATTTCCTGCCTTACTTCTGCCAAATTTCCAGTTTTGGCAGACGACAACATTTCTCCTTACCCCTACATCGGACCTCTTATGAACTTCAGATTCAAAATTTACTTTTAAATTTTCCGGGTTTGACCGGATTCTGGGCGAAATATCTTTTCGGCGAGAAAATAATTTTCAAATACGGATTCTACCACTATGCCGAACCTCTAATGAACTTCAGATAAAATCTTGCTATTTCCCGTTTACACCGGATTCCGGGCGTACAAACTGTGGGGATAGAAAATGATTGTAACATAAGGATTCAGCATGTCATTTGCCCCTGAATCAACTATTTCATTTATTGTTAACAAATATTTGCTTCACCCCTTAATTTGAACCGCCTTCCTCCCTAAATGTAAGGCTACAGAGTCAATCTACGAACTCGACCCGTCCCTTGACCCAAAGAATCCCCACACCAAGTTTCATCAAAACATCTCATTCCCTTCGGTGATTGTCGTGCTAACGGACGGACAACTTACACTGAACCACATGGCTGATTTCTAAAACAGGAGTTGATGATGTAGGCTATCTTCATCGGTTCTGTTGCCTGTTGATGAGAAGGCTGAACAGGCTTTATCGGACTAGATTATAAAGTGGCTTTGGTTCCTTTTCAATTAGACCTCAGTCCTTTTTTATCATATTGTAGAGCAGAACTTAGCTGTTATTTACTGTTATAATCTAATAACTTTTCTCAAACAGGTTTTGGCACCTACGAAACTAGGTCCTTTTCACCAACTATTAACAATAAATCTCTCTTTATCATGTTCATAATTATACACCAAAACTTTTATGCTTCACTTTTGTATTTACTGGTAGGTACCGGTCGCAGAGTTTTGCTCACTTTGTTGAAGAAACTAAAATGTACGATTCTCGCAGAATTTTGCGACCAGTGGCAACACCGATTTAAGCTTGATTAATTCTATCTATCTAAACGCCCGCTGCTAGATGGCATCTGTTTTGCCACAAATGAAAACGATGGTGTTGGATAAGGATTGTATTGTTATAAACAGAAATGCCAACAACAGAAATGCTCACAACAGTAGTCATTTTCAGATTTCTACAGTAGGCTAGGGTTGCCATTTCACTAAACAAAATTTCCCTACGAAAGTAGTAAATAATTACTAACGAAGAAGATACCAAAGAAGACAAAATTATGTTTGCGAAAGTTACAATAGTTAACATACCTCCGTCTCAGTCAAATCGGAATAACAAGCTCGAAGGCCATTTGAAAATATCAACCTGGTTGCGCTCGGCAGATATTTTTCATTACCTGCCTCGCCTTCGGCTCGGACAGATTATTTTCAATAGCCGTCTGGTTGTTATAATCAGGGGCGTCATGACTAGGCATGGGCACTGTTCTGTTTTTGCGTTCAAACAGGAACAGGCAGAAACAGGTCACATAAGAACAGAAACAGAAAGAAAACCGTAAACTTGAAAACAGGTCCTGTTCTGTTTTAACAGAAATGATGACTTCGAAAACAGAAACAGCTGTTAAACAGGCGAAAAAAAAACAGAACCGGCTGTTTAAAACAGTTTTTTTTTTATTACTTGATTTCCCGTATTTTTTATTATGTTTACGGCAGAGTTCACCTATAGTTTGCCTTGTACCATGAAGTATCTTAAATAGTTCTACCTTGGACCGCACAGATGCCTTTCTTCGAGTTCATTTCATAGAACAACAAATATCTTGGTCCAGAATTCCAGCTGCCTTTATCAATGAATTACACTTTTTCCCGATTGAAAATGAGCCATGGAAGTTTCGTTCAAACTCAGAGTTAAGCAAGCTTCACTTAGTGACAGTGGTTGGTGATGATGGTCATTTTTTGTGTGGGGGGAGGGTCGCGAGGGATGCATGTTCAATCAGAATACCGAATTGCTTTTCCTCGGTGGTTTCTTTTGAGCATGGTCATACAAGGCTCAAAACGCGCGGATTTCTCGGCTGAATGTGAATCTACTATTCTGCGAAAATCAGTGAAACGGAGTTATACTTTCATCATCAAGTTGAAAAAATCTCAACTTTTCCGTATAGAACTGAGGGTGTGCCAAAAATACTGTCAGGAATTCCAGTTATCGTTTGTTTACATCATGAACCGGTGCGGATGTTGTGATGTCGCTAAGCTAGTTTCAGCCTTTCTAGCCTTTTGGAAGTTGAAAGTACTAGTCTTTTGAAATCACAATTAACTTCGCTGAACAGATAATACGTCATGTGAACCCTTCTTGGTGATCACATGTTCGGTATTACTGGAAAGTTCATTTATGAACACTCTACTCTTGCGGCCGCGATAGCCGGTTTTCCGTTCTCGGTTTTCACCGTTTTATTTTGGCATTCTTATCTCGTGAACCATGACAGATGCTAATTTCAAACTTGCTGTACTTGTGGGCCTTGGGGTCTACTTGTCACTTTTGGGATTCAACCCCCGATACACTCTCGGTTCAAATTGGTGACCAATGCTTCCTTTAAAGTTTAACCTAAAAAGGCTGGCATAGGACAATCTAGTTACCCATCACTTATTCACTTAAAACAGCTTGAAGAGCCGCTGAAAATGCGTTTCTTCGTTGTTCCGCTATTCTCGAATAATTGTTTTTCAAATAGTGGAATTTCCATGTGATTTGTGGTACCTCTATGCGCTTGTATTTTTGTTGCACCCCGTACGAGAAAGACTTATGATTTTTCTTTTGTTCCGGCACTAAACAATCTTCACCAATCTCACCACTGCCCAACGAAAAGCTGTGTTTGTATTTAGATTAAAATTTCCCGAGTCATAGTAGAATTTGCGTTGTGGGGACGGCCGCATATATTCTGAACGTCATAACTAGAGCAGATAGTGGAAAATAAAAAATTCCCTTTGTAGAATCCTAATAATTCAGTATGTTTAATTAAATGACACAAAAATTAGTTGGCTTTTCAGTTAAATTTTAAAGGCTTACCACCGTTTTGCGAATTATGTGCAACTGGGCCCAGAGTAAATTGCCTGACCATATTCGCAAACTTGCTAAACATGCCTGGTACTAAGGTGGAAATTTGGAATGCGTGAACATCATTGTCCAGATGTGTCTTTGACCCACCCAAAGACCCATCTAGATGTATCTTTCGGTGTTAACCCCCCCCCCCCCCCCACATCCAAACGCTGGTATCTGGGCCCATATTGACCAATGAATTTCAACGGCGAATGGTTATTAGGCTGTTCGTACACAATATATGATACAGAGCTGGGCGAATCCGAATCCGGATTTAGGTTCGAATCCAGGATTCGTCCTTCTGGCTGGATTGGAATCTTCTGCTTCTCAGGCTGGATTCGGTTTTGGACTCGGATTCCAAACCCTCAATCTTACGAATCCGCTCAAATTTCTATTCTACATCCGCTCAGTTTCCGTTTTTCCAATTTTTACGCAGTGGGCCACCAAATATGTTAAGTAATCCATCACACTATCTGATTACCTGAAATATCAGTTCTTTTTGTCACCTCTGATTTTAAAACTATAACCAATGAACATGATTTAATTTTTGTTAAGGTCGGATTCGAATCCGGATTCAATTTCGGATTCGAATCCTTAGCATGAAATGGTGGATTCGGATTCGTATCTAGCCCTGGATTCGGATTCGGATTCGAATCCTTTCATGATCGGATTCGCCCATCTCTGATATGATATACCTTTTACTTTTACACATCACGTTTGAGCGCTTGCGCACTTTTCAATATTGGACCCGAAGACGGCTGCTGCCACGAAGGGTCGGCGGAAAGCTGCAAAAGCTGACTACGTATCCATTTAGCTCAGTCAAATGCAATTCGCCGTCAGCTTGAGCTGAATAAATATTTACAGTATCTGAAGTTCCCATTTTTTGCTGTTGTTCCTACTATTGCTTGATTCTTGCTCAATATTTTTGATAGCCGTCATCGCATCCACATTTCGCGTGGGTCACTGGTAAGGTTGACAAATTGGCCGCTTTTGGAATGTGGCATTTCGAAATGATGCAAATCTTGAGTTAAAAGATTTGTTGTACTGATAAGGCGGGTTTCCCCCCAAAAAACAGATTTGGCTGTTTAAACAGGTAAAAAAAAACAGGAACAGGGCAAAACAGGATACACCAAAACAGAACAGAACAGGTGAGAAAAAAAACCGCTGGCTTCAAAACAGCTGTTCTGTTTATTTTGGGTCCCTGAAACAGAAAACAGTAAACAGTAAAACAGGAGGAAAAAAAACAGAAACAGAAACAGAAAACAGGAACAGTGCCCATGCCTAGTCATGACTAGAGGGGGGGGGGGGGGCAGAGAACGCGCCCCCCCCCCCCCCCCCCGAATGTGCTCTGCCAGTCGGTAAAAATATAGCCGAGTCTACGTGCAGTGCCGCGATTTTTCGTAAAAACAGTCGTTTTTTCTTTGAAACAGTCGCTTTTTTTTTCAAACAGTCAGTTTCGCTTAAAAATACTGTCGTTTTTTCTCAGTAATAGTCGTTTTTATCTGCAAAAACAGTCGTAAAAATTACCAGCCAGTCGGTAAATACCTTGCCCCCCCCCAAACAATTTTTTTTTGTCTAGTAACGCCTCTGGTTATAATCCGATCTTAGAAGTTACCTCGATATCGGACGTCAACCTTTCATATCCTAAGTCAGAGCAGGATTAACTCTGTCTAATCTAAACTAACTGCTGTTGGAAGTATTGTATTTACACTGGTTTTGTGCTTCTGACAGTTTTCTGTAAAACTTTAATTGTCTGTCTCAGTCAGTTTCACATTGGTTACCGTTTAGCTTTTTAGGTATCTAATTTGAGTTTGTATTTACAGAACATCAGGAAGAACTGTTAAAGAAAAAAGAGAAAGAAAAGCAAGCACTGAAGGAGTTCAGAACTAAGGTAGGCGATTGAAACTCCATATGTTTCTTGAGTCTAAGCCTGATCACCTCCCCACCTTTGATATGCCATAGAAGAAGATTGCAAACTAAAGAGTCTAAAGACAGGTGTCTATACCCTAAGAAGACATCCCTCCCGCTCTTTCCCGACTTCTTCCGTAAACGTCTCGGTTTATGGGGTTAAAGTTGGGGAAGTTAGGGTAACCCAATCTTCGGTACAAACTTAGTTGTATCGTAATTCCATACAGGCGTGACGTCACACCCATTTAATCTAGTTTACCTCAGGAAACTAAAAACTGTAGTTTATTCCTATCGGCGAGTATATATGTAATATATAAATATAGAGCCGAGCGGCTGGCGCGGTGCCGGTCGCGTTTACATTTATAAAACGGCCTATGGGCAGTCAAATCGTATGTTGGGTTCCCAATCACACAACGTCACTAAGTACGTCGCGACTGTATGGAATTCCGATACAGTTAAGTGGATACCCAATCTCCAGCCCTGAAGATAGGGCGATGCCAATAACTGTTGCGTGAGGTTTGAAAGTAGTGTGTGAACTCGCAGGATACACAAAACGGTGGGTTGGTAGGTAGTTAGTTACACAAGTAGGCAAGGCGGAAGAGGCTTGATTCGTGTAGAAGGTTGTATTTGCGGCTACATTAAAATTTGCTCGAAGCTGAACCCAGATACATGTGCGAAATTTGCTTAAAGGACCTGTTTTACCTAAAATACTAACGCAACCTACTTCCATAGTCACTCCGTATATTTCTAAAATCGGAGACACCAATTTTGTATGGTACATTGTAACCCCTCTAACAAAACTACACTGATTTTCTCACTGGCCGTGTTTTGCTACCTTCGATGTGTATCACGCTGTCGACGATTGTCTGCCAGAAGTCTTTCCATCAGCAAAAACTGATTATGTAAATTGTTTCCCTGTTTTCGCTTCAACTCAGCGGGTCTCGGAAAAGGCTTAAAACAGCTAAAACCGTGAGTTATTTGTTCAAAGTACAGCATAGTTTTAAAGTATTAAAATATTTTAAAATACTGTAAATTGAAGAGTAAATAGTGTGAGGGGTGCTTTAATATACTGCATCAGTGACGGGGCTGCTTGGGGATCCTTCCAGTCACTCGCGGAAATGTGCCGCTATACAAACATCACCATTGGCAAAAACCCCACCCTGTCGGTTATTCTACGTCCTGGAATGGTAGATGTTTGGCCACCAGATGATGGCTTTTCCAGCAACCGCTCAGTCCAATTCTTTGTATTTACCTCTCACATATGATGCGACAGTTTGTACTAAATCATACTTATTTTCTGCACGACTTTCGCAGTTTTTATCTGTGAAAAGTGATGTTCAAAATTAGACTTTATCACGATTTCACTCCTTCAGTCCCGCCTCTTCCAAGTAGCTTATGCCTGCAGTCGGCTACCTATGAAGATTGTAAAGTGAATGAGGGATGTTAGTTCCAATATCCGTATCTCGCCTTTATTACAGTTTATATAGACATCCCATATAAGACAGGAAGTGTATGGTCCACGAAACAAGAGCTGGAAGCTCATATGGCACTTGCAAGGCTGGGTCAGATGGAAGTGATGGTCAAAAGTATTGTTTTCACTTTTCGGTTAAGATGCGCCAAACTTGTAGGCTGGGCCAGAGGATGGAAGGGATGGTCAAATTTTTTTTTCTTTCCACTTTTCGATTAAGATGCGCACTTTAAGGGTGCTAAAAATTAATTTCTAAGCAAAACCTTTGAGGCAAAAAGGATCATGTACTCACGGCGATCGTGAAACGTAAAGTTTGCTTAAAAGTATTTTTTGAATTTTGCTTTTAAGATGAGTTCTTTAAGGGATGGTCGGATCGGACAAATGAACCCAATGATGTCAAGTTTCTACTGCTTCAGCAAAGTTTTTGTCGTCCTAGCACATCAAGAAGTACCTTAGCTCACGATCACCGGAATTCCGGACACCCCACTACAGCTCCCCCCCTTCCCCCTGGGTATCCGAATCCGGTCCGATTCTGCCACTGATGCACCTTGGACTTGTATCAAATTTCATTAAGATCCGATAACCCGTTCGAAAGTTATGGATGCCACTAATTTCCGGGTTCCGCCGTCTCTTACTTCCCCCTCGATGGTCAAATCGGGCTAATGACTGTTTCCAAGTTAATCTGGTCGGGTCCCTGATATGCCTGCCAAGTTTTATCGTCTTAGCCCACCTGGAGGTACTTTAACTACGGATCGCCGGAATTCCCAAACCCCCCTCCAACTCCCGCCACAGTGTGTGAATCCGGTGCAGTTCTGTCAGTTATTTTTCTAGAGCTTGTGTTTATTCTTCCCACCAAGTTTCATCCCGATCGCTCCGCTCTCAGAGTTTCACACGATTTCCGGTCCCCCCCCCCGCCCAGATTCATCGGATCCTGTCCGGACTTGAAATGAGACATCTGAGATGCCAGGTCTTTCCAGATATCAAATTTCATTAAGATCCGATCACCCATTCGAAAGTTATGCGTACCCTTATTGTCCGGATTCCGCCACCTCCCCTCCCCCCACGATGGTCGGATCGGGGAACTGGCTATTTCCAAATTAGTTTGGTCGGGCCCCTGTTATGCCTGCGAAGTTTCATCGTCCTAGCCCTTCTGGAACTACCCTACCTCGAGAACAGTGGACCGACGGACAGACCGACCGAAAAGTGATCGGTATATGGCACTTGAGCGGAGCTGCAAGTGCCACAAAAAAGGATATGCATCAACAGAGATGCATAAGTTGAAGCAGTATGAAAAGATCAGCCGGTTCCAAAGCACAGTCAGTAGCCAGTAAAGTGTTGCAATTAAAATGGATCTTCTTGGTTTTAGGTTGAAGAAAAGATCAATAGTTTTATACAAGATGACGCCAAACAGAGTGAAGAATTTTTGCCTGGAGACAAAGTACAGAGAAGTATAATGTAAGTACTAACAAAGGTCCACAATTGCTACATATGATTCTTTCAGTATCCTGATTTCTTCGTGACATTCTTTCCCCGTTAATACGTTTTCCTCGATTCCCCAGAGTAGCACGACCTAGCCTATACCTGTAGTTCTGGAAAAGCGAGAGCGCATTAAGTGCAGCCTTAACTTAGCTCACACATGCTTTACTCAGTTCAAATCTTGTCTGTGTGTTTTATAAGTTTCTTACGTTTCTACATCATTGTTGTTGTCATGTTCTTTTTTCCTTTCTTTGTTTGTTTTTTCTTCTCTGTTCTGTACATTTGTGCACTATAATGGGCAATAGATCTATTTGTATTATTAATCAAATTTAGGCTAATTGAAAAGTAATAAAGAATCGTGTACATCATCATTTTATAAAATTAAACTTGGTCTGGAGTTTTAGAGTTTGTTATGTGAATTGACAAAAGGTTCCTCAAAGGACACGTCGAACTTTTCATGGTAACTCATTCTACTCCGGTAGCATTTCTGTCCATTCTCGTTCCCGAGATTCTTCACTTCATAAGTGTATCCTACATACACTGATTATTACGCTTGCCGTGTTTGTTCTCTTTACGTTACCGACTTACGTTACCGAAGAGCATTCGTCCGAAGACGGTTATGGAACTTTTGCCAAGATTGTCATCGAAGGCAGGGGACATGGAAAGAGGCTAAAAATAGCCGAAGCCGTGTGTAATTGTCTGTAAGCATAGCAAGTTTTAAAGTCGTCAACTATCTCAGAACATCTGACACTATGTAGTGCTAGGTGTTCTTTAGAGATAAACTAGAAATAATACAGATGCGGGCTCTTCTTATTATTCATAGTGGACCCAAGCTTCCATACTCATACCTTTTAAAACACTTTAACCTAAAAACACTGCAGGGGCGCCAAAAGGAGCTAAGCGCTGACTTCGGTTCAGCCATGGTATCTCTTCCTCTCCATTCCCAAATGAAATCCTCCCCCCCCCCCCCCACACCAAAATGTTAGAGGTCGACCAGAACGACTGGTAAGTTCTAGGGTTCCCGAGCTGTCCCGTACCTACAAAACACGCTAGATACGCAAAAAGTTTTATTCCCGAGTTCGTGAAATATTTTAACGAAGCGTGAATTTTTTTAAGCGTACCGACATTAGATACATATATTGTAATTTATTTGCGATTATTGACAATAATCGCAAATTTTCAAATCGACTGTCGTTTTCACGATAGTCGATTGTTATAATAAACTTTCTATCTATATCTATTTCTAACCTGATTTACTTTTAGTCATGAAACAGCTGAGATAGCCGGCCTGGCAGCATATAGCTTCGGCGAGGAGGACGAAGACAGGCATGTAGTCATTTATAAGAAGGAGTTTGCCCCCTTTTCAGAAGAATTAGCTGCACTTCGACGGGGAGAAAAGTGGGACCCCGCGAAAGCCAAAGATGAAGCTTTAAAGGTAGGTCCTGCAACTTCTGTATACCTTTCTCATCAATATATTCAAATAATGTATACAACGAATACGTCAGGTACGATCCTTCATCAGCGATATTTCGGCCCTTCTTGGCAAGGGTCCTAGCCAGGCTGTTAATCTTCTGGGCCAAGGTCGGGCAAGGGAACAAACCCTTTCGTCATTTACTCCGCCTTTTCAAAATGGCGTGTCATAAATAAATTACTTACTTATATCCGTTGCACACGTTATTTGAATATATGTTTCAAAATTCAAAGTCGGCTTGGGGTCAAAGAATATTTAACTTTCTCATCAATTTGTTTCCTGGCATTCACCGTTATAACCAGTATAATCTGGGTATATATATACATATACCCAGATTATATTATACCATATATGTATATATATGATAATATATGGTATATATATAATGGTACCTGCCATTTGATCGAGAAAAGGACCTGGCGAGTAATTTCTTGGGATTTCGCCACTGTCAAAGCGTTAAGAGCGTATTGATTGATTGATTGTTTATTACCTGTAAAAGCGGTTAACAGAGAGGATGGAGTAAATGTAAAGAAAAGAAAAGAAGAAATGCGAAGGAACAAACTACAAAATAGCCTGAGCTACTTAACCAAAATCATGAAGAAAAAACGCCACCGAAAGTTGTGGTACACAAGTCATATCAGATTTACAGTCCTTATCGCACAGTTCATCGCTTGAAGCGAGAATGCGCATTCACGAGACCAAATCGTCCAGTAGTTGCGTTTTTGGTTGAAGTTTTGTTCGCCGTTGGTTTTGCCGGTTGCTTAATTTCCGTTTTTGAACGCCGTCGAAGTTCACCGTTTGCTTAATTAGTGTTTTCACGACTCAGGCGATCCTCGCCCGGTCGACGTTTCTTCGGCGATTCAAGCAAATTTCGAACTTGCTAGCACACAAAGTTCGACGGAGAGTTTGAAGGACAAAGAAACTGTGACCGGCGACCAAGAACGGTATTTAAATTGAGATCTTTGAGTTTGAAGGCAACTTCAAGCTTCGATCAAAAACGCAACTAATGACTCTTCTGTTTCGATGCCATCTAGGGAGCCGGAGGTGACGAGTGACGCCAGATAAAATCTAGCTCAGGGGCACAGTAAGCGTTCGAAATCTGACATTGTGTATGCATAAAAAAACAAGAACTAAGGGCAGGCATGAATCGTGCCGTCGTTGCCGTTCTCTAAAACATTTCTGATAAAGTACATCACGTTAGAAGTTTACTGGCGTGGCAAGTTTTCCTGTAAGCCTGTGCGTTGACGATTTGTCTTTCTGTTTCCGAGAGCCTCTTATTATATCCATTATTTAATACGACAGTAACAGTTATGTTTATTTGAGCCGATAGGCCATACAACAGGCATAGCATAGAACACAGAATAAACGATAACAAACCGTTGCACCCCTATGCGATCTTAACTAATCGTTCTGTGTGAAGTTTTACGCTTTTGTTCGTATTTAGAAACTTTCACGATAAGGTTGGGGTTTCGTCATCTCATCGTTTTCTTTCTGCTACCTGTTTTTCTAATTTTGACAGACACGACTGAATAGCTAATAGTTCTGTAGAGCTCATTGATGAAGGAGAAATGGCGAAACCAGTTGCATTTAGTTTATTGCAAGAGGCGAATAATTCGCTTGAAACTTCAGCCTTTTTGTGTGAAAGGTGGTAGAAGAGAAAACCTCTAGAAAACCTGCTGGTAGAAGGCCATTAGTTAGTCAGAAACAGTGAACAAACAATCTTGGGCCCTTGTTTTCTCGTATTCTGGGATCAGTTCCTGCCTCATAGGTCTGCCCAAGCGTCCGAGGTCGTAATCGTTTTCCTATGTTCGAGATTCTTTCGCGAAATTGAATATGATTGTTTTTTGCTAGCCTATGCTGCGCTCACTTTTCTAAATTCCATCCCAAAAGTTCAGAAAAGAGGTTGCTATTGCACTGCATCCCAATGGCCTAAAGGAGAGTTCACATTGGATTGTAAGGTCTTAAGTTACAAGGTTAAAGCTGCGTATACAACCAGTCCCATGAGGTTTCGCGTGCGAAAGTAAGCATGGGAAATTCGCGTAACTTCGGGGAAGCATATGTCCAAATTTTGGAGTAAACTAGGAAATTCGCATCTGACTGCCAAAGTTGGACTGTGTGTAGGTAACTCAAGTTTATAAGTATCAACTGGAATCCAAGCCTGTTTATGGCACTTGCCTTCGGCCCAAGTGCCATATACCGATCACTTTTCCGTCGGTCTATCGGTTAGTCCGGTGATCTCTAGTTAGGGTACTTCCAGATGTGCTAGGACGATGAAACTTGGCAGGCGTATTAAGGACCCGACCAAACTAACTTGGGAGTAGTCACTTCCCCGATCCGACACCGTGGGGGGAGTGGAGGGAAGGGGAATACAGAATATTGACGTGTTTTTAACTTTTGAACGTGGAACCGGATCTTAATGAAGCTTGGTATTTGGAAAGACCTCGTGTCTCAGATGTCACACGTAAGTCCGAAACGGATCCAATGACGTTGGGGGAGTTGGAGGGCGGGGGGGGGGGGAGGGCATAAATCATGTGACATTTTCAGAGTGGACGGATCGGGATGAAACTTGGTGGAAGATCAGTCATAAGCCCCAGAAACGTAGTTGACAAGACCGGAAGGGATTTGAGCACAGTGGGGGGAGTTGGAGGGAGGGTTCTGAAATTCCGGCGATCCCTAGTTAAGATGCTGACACATGAGCTAGGACGATGCAACTTGGCGCCTGCCAATATTAGGTACCCGACCAAACTAACATGGAAATAGTCACTTCTCCAATCCGATCAACGTGGGGGAGGGGGAATCCGGAATATTGACGTATGTCTTAAGTTTTGAACGGGCAATCGGATCCTGATGAAACTTAAAATTTGGAAAGACCACGTGTCTCAGATATCACACGTCAAGTCCGAAACGGATCCGATGACTTTGGGGCAGTTGGAGGGGGGGGGGGGAGCCGGAAATCGTGTGACATGTTCAGAGTGGACGGATCAGGATGAAACTTGGTGGGACGAACAAGCACAAGCATCTTAATGAGACTTGATATCCGGAAAGAACTCATGTCTCAGATGTCCCATTTCAAGTGAGGACGGGATCCGATCAAAGTGGGGGAGTCGGGGGGGGGGGGGGGGGGGGGGGCGCGAATTTTGTGACACGCTTAGTGTGTAGAGATTGGGATGATACTTGGAGGGAAGAACAAGCGTAAGCCCTAGATACATCTGTGACAGAACCGGTCGGATTCGGGCACTCTGGGGGGAAGTAGAGGGGGTTTGAATTTCCGCTGACCGCGATTTAAGGTACTTCCATATGTGCTAGGACGATGAAATTTGGCTTGAACATTAGAGACTTCGGAAGATTGGCTTGGAATCTGTTACTTCCCAGATGCGACCATCCCTTAAAGTACTCATCTTCCCGCAAAGTACAAAAAATATTAAGCAAAATGTAAAATTTCATGATCCCCATGAGCCCATGATCATTTTCGCCTCAAGGATTTTGCTTAGAAATGATTTTCTAGCACCCTTAAAGTGCGCATCTGAACCGAAAAGTAAAAAAAATTCTTTCTATCAAGCCATATATATTTATGATCCTAAAGGGCCCAGGATCATTATTGCCTCAAAGGTTTTGATCACAGATAAATTTGTAAGTGCACATCATCAAAGCCAAGTGAAAAGAAAAACTTTTTTTTTACCAAATGATAGATTCTCGTAGGGTCCGTCGTCATTTTTATCTCACGGGTTTTGCTTACAAATGATTACAACAAACGTACAAATTCCTACTTTCATCCTTTTACCAAGCCTGCAAGTGCCATATGAGCTTACAGCTCGTTGTGGTAAGTTACGTGAAAAGTTCAGTGTTCATTGTAATGACCAGGGTACTTGGACGTCTTTTCATCTTTTAAAATTAGGTTAATAATGAACGATTCGACTTGAATGCATTTTCTGGCCCAGACTTTTATCAATCAATCATTTATTAATACCAAATTATCTATTGGATAGGATAGGCTGAAAACAAAGTAATCGTACACTACACGACAAAGGAAATAATTAGAATAGTGCTGATATACGATAAAATTGTAAAATACATTGTCGAATTTTCATAATATTGTCTGTAGGCCTATTGGTTATTTCTTCATGTTTTTAGAGCGTCGTTACAGTGTTGAATAAAATAAGGTACAAACAAACAAAAAAATAAGGTAATCTGGAATCACTTTTCAAGGACCTTAGTAACATCGGATTATCTATTAATCTGGAGAAGTGTAAACATATTTGTTTTAATCTGCCTAAAGGTTCTTCTTCTACCCTTAAAATCACAAACAGCCTTCTGCAACCGCAAACCTCAATCAAGTGGTTGGGAATTTCAGTTTCTACAACCCTCAGAAAAATGTGCGAAGCAGCTGTTCTGTCAACTGCAAATGTGACGAGGATGGGTTATGCGAAAAATCGTTCCAAACAGAGCCAGGTACAACCGACGAGGTGTAGCAAAAATTTACACAAGTTTTTGCTCCTCATCTGTGTTTTTCCTCACTGGTTTGTACCCGATTCTCAGAAAAAAAGACACCAGTCGAATGCGGTCATGTTTTTTCAAATATCTCCGTTTTCTTCTGTACCTTCCTCGTCGCATGCGCAATCACCGAATCATGGAGAAGTTTTATGTCTTGGACCCAACTGTCAAGCTAAAAGAAATAAGTGGACATCTTCTACCACCATCTAATCGCCTACCTGTCCATTGCCCAATGCGCCTGCTAATGCAGTAAATTCATTGTTCTTTTCGTGTTTCGTTATGTGTTTTTGTTTAGCATTCGTTTATCTTTTGCTGTTGTTGTAGATTTTGTGTACCCTATGTATTTATTGTCAAGCGCTCATATACTTTTTTTTTTTGTTTTTTATGTACTGTGCAAATGCCTTATTACAAGGCTGCATGTAATAAATTCATTCATTCATTCATTCAAACGAGTGGAGATATCTTGTTGATGCCTTGACGGGTGGTTGTCTTGACTTTCGCTTCCCAGCTTCTTTAATTACACATCGACTCGAATGCTTCGCCGGGTTTCGTTCATTTCTTTTGTGTTTTTCAGCGCGAGTTAGCATCCCTGAACGAAGATATCGCCGAGAGGAAGAAGGGAAGATCTGCCCCGGAAGAAAAAGTACCTGCCAAGTAAGTGCTTGTGTGGTAGGAATAACATTTCGGAAGAAATTTAGTGACCCACTTGGTTACATCCTTTGGCAAATAGAATCCCCGGCTACTTGTGACAAACACCGTCTTCAGAGTGAATCGCATAATTGAATACTGACTTGTCCTAGAGGCCCACGCTCTTTACATAATAATAATAATAATAATAATATTGTATTTAAAGCCCCTAAATTATATTCGTATGGTGCACTTCAGCCTCGCATCTATAAAACCATTCCCTACAGGGTCTTCTAACAGAACTAAGGACAGCCAGTAAGCCAAAAACTTAAGCCCCCGCCAACGAAATCATCCGAAAGGTACCTGAATTCATTTGTCCATTATTTTATTAAGCATTTTAACTCGACAAATCTTTGAATGTATTGTATTGTGATTGTAATCCGTTGTATGACAATCCGAGGCTAGCTGTATGCTATTGTGGAGAATTAAAACGATTTAATTTGATTTGATAAGTAGTGAAGAAATCTTGAAGACAATCTCGGATACATTTCTGGCCACTTTTGACTATTTTCACCTCTATACGGTCTACTATTTTCCATACCCTTTGTGTCCTATGCCATGCTTATTTCCTTTTCCATAGCCAACAGTAGGGGATACTCTTTGTGAGAAGCCAGCGAACGACATGCAATCTTGAAAACAAGTTAAAAGGGGTGTTTGTTTATTTGGAAGTTGGACTGATTCGAAAAGAGGAAAACGTTCGAACGAAAAGCATCTAGTGCTACACTCCTTTTCAGGTATTAGGGCCACAGTCGTAGTTTTCCCAAATGTGCTGAACGGTTGTAGCACCTTGGCATTAGTATTTGGTAAGCTCGAGACACAGGGCTCGTTAAAGGACACCTGAATGAAGAGTACCAAGTATCATCCCTATATGTATGACTTCTGTTAACATTGCCTGCAGAAAACCCGATCCAAATACGAAATAGCGTTTCCAAGCTAAGATTTTTGCTCCAGTTTGCATATGTCCTTGCTTCACTGCTTCAGTACTGAACAATTTTAGAAATGAACAAATGTCTCCAATCAACCCTTCTTCTGGAATATTTTTTAACCAGTTAAGCCCAAACGTCTATCTAGAAGATATTCCAATACGATCCGGCCAGCGCTGTACAAGATTTGAATGAACTGCGCTTTTTGTCTTGGAGTCTGCGTGTGCCAACCTCCTGAAAGGAACATCCCTATTTTGAAAACGTGACGCTCAGGAGAAAAATGCTCTCCGTGGCCATGTCTGTAAATGTATTCTCCAAGGTGTGTTGAAGTATGGTTTAATTGTTCAGGTGTCCTTTAAGCCCCGTTCACAAGCATGCCGAGCCATGCACGGATGTCTAGGCACGTGCCTAGAATCACCGTTCACACCAATGCCTAGGCACAGATTTTGGGCCAGGCACGGAGTTCCAGGCTCTAGAATTCGGTGCACGGCTATGCCTGAGCACGTGCCTAGGCATGTGTGCTTGGCTAGGCATGCTTGTGAACGCGGCAGTGTCCATCTAAGCTCACCAGAGCTCACGAAATATCAGGAATTGAAAATCAGGAGCCCAAAAGATAGCTTTAGAATATGCAAGAAGAAATGTGAGGTCATCAACGTCTCGTGTTTCAGATATTGGCTAGGCATGCTTGTGAACGCGGCAGTGTGCATCTAATCTGTATATACGCTGAACAATTATCTAAGTTGGTGGTTACGCTCACCAGAGCTCACGAAATATCAAGAATTGAAAATCAGGAAATCCCAAAAGATATCTTTAGAATATGCAAGAAGAAATGTGAGGTCATCAACGTTTCGTGTTTCAGATACCTCGAAAAATACGAGCACTTGATCGGGAAAGAGACTGCCAAAGACGCTGCACGGAAAACGGAAGTCAACCAGCAGTATGGCTTTGTTCCTAGTGAAAATAAGAAAGATGTCAGGTCCATCGAGCAGACACTAAATGAAATTCGGGCGAGAAAGAAGCTGAAGACAAACAACGGAGAATCCAGTCAAAGCGAAACGACTACATGATTGTAAGTTGCTTTCCTTTCTAGTGAAAAGGATGTTGAGAGGTCTTTTTGCCCATTTTCTAAAATCCTTTTTCTGCATATTTCGAAGTTCGGTGATTTAGCTTGTTTATTGGTTCCCAGTCTTTATCAAATTTAGAAATTGACCCAACTTTGGGTTATTTAAACATTTCTTGACAAACGAAAAAAAAGTATTAAAGTCTACAAACGGATACGTCAGCTATGATTGCTTCGTCAGCGATATTTCGGCCCTTCTTGGCAAGGGTCGTTGCCAGGCTATCAATCTTCAGGGTCAACGTCGGGGAAGGAAACAAACCTGTAATCAAGCCTTACGAGGACCCTTGCCAAGTTTGACCAAAATATCGCAGATGGAGTATCTTAGCTGACGTATCCGTTGTATACATTATATGAATATATTTGGGTTATTTGTAACCTTTTTGATGACAGCTTGTATGAACGAAGAATCGTCTTAAAATTACCTTAAATCGTATATTTTAGCGACAAGGTGGATGGTCCACCTGAGGATGACGCACTGTCAGAAGTTTGATAACAGAAGTGTGTTTTCGCATTCTTGTGTTAAAACACGTGAATATATCTGTTATTGTCCTTCCACATTTAATCTTTTCGAAACAAAACACTTAAAAGAAAACAATAGAACACTTTACCGAACATTTCAACGCTCTTTAAAAGTTGTTGTCGTCTATCTCTTTTCAGCCCGTTTCTTTATTTTTATTGTGACAAATAGTTCGACCATTTCATGTTTGATTAACTTTTTCTATCTCAATCATTTATTTTGTTTAAATCTTAGAATAGTCTAATGACACTTATGACGGATAATTTTTGTAATTGTTTTCCAGACTTGTCATTTTAATTCGCGTTCGTATTTTGATGAATTGTATTCTAAACCGTGAATTGTATATATAAATCATAGGTTACAATTATAAATATATCCCTTGCTCGATCTTTTTAACTGTATTGACATATCCAGCACTATTTTTTGGTTGTAAAAGATATTTATGGATAAATAAACCGAATTGTAATTGTAAAAGGGTCATAACAGAAGTTTTGTCTCGAAAAAATCCTTAAATGGTCATATCAGATATAACATAAGGATCTGCAAACTTTTGCTATATGTTATCAAGCTTCGACAGGGCCTACACTCTCAGGAGTTTCATAACACATAACACAACGCAAGAGACACCACTTGGGATGTAGTCTGTTGTGATTTTGAAAACGTTATTGTGTTATGCATAACAAGCATCATCTGACTTTTTTGTTTGTCTTCATGATATCGTAAAAGTCAGTGGGTACTGTTTTGGCGGTTTTTCGGCTTTTCCTGGCATTGCTTGTTATGCATAATATTTAGTCCATAATGTTTTCAAAATCACAATAGATCACATCCCAAGTGTTGTCTGTTGAAACCGCGCTTCCTTGTGTTATCTGTTATGAAACTTTTGACAAATTAGACGCTTTCTTGCATGAAGTGATATCTAGAGCCATAAGCGCTTCTTCAGGAAAGATACCAGCACGTGTCTCTCGAATAAAAAATTACAAGAATTAGTGGTATGGAGTTTTACGAAAAAGTAGCATGCAATACACTGTAAAAAGTTTCTCCGAATAAGGATGCAGTATTTACTACTGGGATTAATCTTATCTCTACTGGGATAACATTAATCCGAACTAGACTTCACGTTGCCCAGGCAACGTGAAGTGTTGCGGCAACCTTTGTCCGGCTTCGCCGATTAAAGTGTTGCGAGAGCAACACTTTGGTTTTTTTTCCTTCGCTGTCGGTTAAATGCTGAAGTTGTCAACTTATTGAAGCTTTTAAAACTGTATGTTCTAAAAAGAATAATCAAATGATCAAAAGCTAGTCTTCAGCGTTGAAAAAACAACAGCAAAGGATATCGGAAGAAGGGACTAAATTGAACTTTATCCTTTTCAATCGTAGACATCGTGACCAATGAAAACTTGGAAAAATATCTTATATAATATAGTTGGTATTATGAAGCTATCCGTGACTTTTCAGGATCACTAACAACAAACAGGTATCGCCTATTTTTGGTGTCAGTGTGTACCTTACTACTGAAGTTGTCAACCCCTTGAAACTTTCAAACTGGTTTATCTTATGAAGGATTTTTGTTAAAAAAAATGAATGACATAAACTTTGATCACCTCATCAAGGGCTATCGATTGCCCTAACAGCAACAAAGAATGTCGGAAAAAGGGACTAAATTGACTTTGCAGTCAGTTGAACTTTATCCGTTTCAATCGTAGACATCGTGACTGATGAAAACTTGGAACAATATCTAATATAATCTAGTTGGTATTATAAAGCTATCCGTAACTTTTCAGGATTATAATACCACAGATGACACTATTAGTTATTACGAACTACCTCATTGTTTTACATTATCGTTTGTACCCCTAGGTTACAGCGATGGACCATCGATACAAACTTTCTTACCGTCAGATTTATAGAAATCGCATACAATATGCACCAGTTTGCACAAATTTCTAGCCCCTCGTGAACCGATTCTTAGTTACAAGTCCCTCTTCCGTGATAGACATCGAAGTTCACCGGATACAAATAATGGGTACACCAGCTAGCAAAAGTTGCAAACCCCTCATCGCTGAAGATGAGTGTACCATAACAGCCGATTATTACTTACAAGCCCCTATCATGTCTTATGATTGGGAACCAAACTGTTCTCACCATCGAATACACCGGAAACAAATACCAGGTACACCAACTAGCAAGTACACCAGCTAGCAAAAGTTGCAAACCCCTCATCGCTGAAGATGATTGTAGCATAACAGCCGATTATTACTTACAAGTCCCTTGCATATCATGCCATTGGACCATCGAATACACCGGAAACAAATAACAGGTACACCAAGTACCAAAAGCTGCAAACCCCTCATCGCCGAAGATGATTATGAGCTAACAGTCGACTGTTGCTTACATGTCCCCTACATGTCTCACAACTGGTTTCGCCTACTTTTGGTTTCAGTGTGCATCTTACTACTGAAGTTGTCAACCCCTTGAAATTTACGAACTGGTGTATCTCATGAAGGATTTTTTGTACTAAAATATGGATGACGTATACTTTGATCAGCTCATCAACTGCTATCGATTGCCGTCGAAAAAAAAATTCTACCTGTCTTAGTTCAAAAGTTGACTTTTTTGCCGTAGGCCAACTTTCTAACGTCACCGCTTAGAAAGGAGCAAAGGATAAGCTCTAATTTCTTTAGCAATGAGAGAACTTTAAAAGTTTAAGAGGCATATGTGATACCATTTCTCTATCGCAAACCCAAGTGCAAAAAACGAACGATAAACTCAGCTGAAATCGCGCACAGAAATGGATAGAAACAATAGATGGCATCACTTTCGGACCCGTGGGAAAAAGCCACTTTTTTGTTTCTGTAGATTTATCACTGAAAGAAGATATGTAGGCTCGTGAACCGATTTCTACTTACAAGTCCCTCTCCCGTGATATACATTAAGTAAACCGAAAACAAATAATGGGTACACCAGCTAGCAAAAGTTGCAAACCCATCATCCCAGAAGGTAGCATAACAGCCGATTATTACTTACAAGTCCCTTGCATATCTTACCATTGGGAACCAAATTGTTCTTACCATCGAATACACCGGAAACAAATAACAGGTACACCAACTAGCAAAAGCCGCAAACCCCTCATTACCGAAGATGATTATGAGCTAACAGTCGACTGTTGCTTGAAAGTCCCCTATATGTCTTATAACTGGTATCGCCTATTTTTGGTTTCAGTGTACCTCACTACTGAAGTTGTCAACCCCTTTGAAATTTTCAAACTGGTGTATCTCATGAAGGAATTTTTGTACCAAAAAAGGGATGACATATACTTTGATCAGCTCATCAATGGCTATCGATTGCCGTAGAAAAAAAAATTCTACCATAAACTCAGCTGAAATCGTCGCAGACATGGACAGAAACAATAGATGGCAGCACTTTCGGACCCGTGGGAAAAAGCCACTTTTTTGTCTCCGTAGATTTTTCTATTTATCACTCAAAGAAGATATGTTGGCTGTGGGGCCGGGTAACTGCCGCATATATTTAACACTTATGTATTTTAGTCCATCTTCAATTTGAAACTGGTGCCTGCCTGCTTGCGTGCTAGAACGGAGCTTTCCAATCGAAAGCAGAAACATGGTTTGATGAAACGAAAGGTTCGCTACACAACTTCAGATAGTCCTCTCTGACATAGGCTATACAACTCCACTTCACTTCGCAAACCGTAGGCTCTGGCTCGAGGACAAGCAAAAACCATCCTTATTGGCCCCAGGCAAGAGTTCTACGGAGCTTTCCAAAATGTAATGTCATATTCATCAATCCGTCCTAAGGTCCACACTTTCCGTAAAAAACGCACAGGTTGGACCCTTCTCAGTTACCAGGAATAAAATGAAATCGGCGGCATAGGAAAAAAAAAACAAAAAAAAACGAGGACAAAACCAAAGTGTTGCTCTCGCAACAGAATTAGGGGTAATCTTATCTCAATAAAGACAAGATTAATCCAAGTAGTAAATACTGCAAGATTTTTTTACAGTGTAGTAACTGATGCCACTGCATGGTACTAATAGCAAACTGGATGCTACTACAGCTAGATTGTATGCTATCGGATACTACTACTTAAGATTAACCCAGTCGGAGGCACGTTAAATCAAAGTATTCCATACTACTGCATATCAATACATGCAACTTTTTCGTACAGAATTTTTCATCGGGCTGTGATGCGGGTTTTGACGTCTAGAGCCGCTTTCACATTGACGCGTTGAGCCTTTCAAACTAAGCTACGCAGCCTCTGCGTCGTGCGTTGCGTCGACGCAACGCAGAGCTTACGCAGAAAAATAAAACGCAACGCAAGACTTCTTCCAAGTTCTATTCTTGCGTTGCATCGATGCGCATCAGAATTGTCAGTGGAAAATGGAAGTTTTTGAAAAAAATAAATAAAAAAAAACATGCTGATGATTAAGAAGAACTTGGTACTTGTGAAAGAAATTAAAATTCAGCAGAAGAAACCAAGAAAGGTAATGTGATTGAGCATCCAGCGCGAAAAATTTTCGCGCAGGTGTGAACGATACGCTGCGCAACATGTACGCAACGCAAGATAAACGCATACGCAACGACGCGACGCGTCAGTGTGAAAGCGGCTTAATTCCAGCGTACAAAGCTACTTTCACCAGCGACCCATAAATTTACTGTAATGACTCTGTAATGATTCAGGGGGCTTGTCAATAAGAGATTTCTGATGCGCTCTTGACCGAGCGTCAGATAGTTCGAGAAATACGCACGGGAATAAAATACCCGACTATCCAGATAGACAAAATTTGTCTCAGCTGTTGTGCTGAACTAGGAATATTTCTCTGTAATGGAAGAGTATCCTGGATCTTTTGTCCCAGCTTAGGTACCTGGTGGCATGCTGGCAATTTTCTCTCTCTGAGCAAGAACGCCGATTCGACCCAAGCGAAATTTTTGGAAACTAGGTGAGGCACGGGCAACATGGAAGCATAGGAAATGACAAGCCCCCTGAATGGCGAGTCATTACAGGAGATGTATGGGTCCCTGCTTTCACGCAGAGTTTCTCTCGCTTATGGGTCAAGCAAACCAAGCTATACTCCGACCATTCTGCATCGCTATAGGCGGGGACAAACGTGACAAGAAATGAACATTTTTCTCTTGAATTGAGGCTAAAAAGTGCCCGACCGACAGAAAAGAAAGTCTCCGACTAACATGACAAGACTTAGCCGCTTTCACATTGACTCGCTGAGCCTTTCACACAGAGCTACACAACCTCTGTGTCACGCTTGCGGCGGCGCAACAAAGAGCGTAGGCAGATAAATTAAGAACAGAACCAACTTGAAGAAAAACCTAATAATGATGAAGAAAAACATATTAAGATGAAAGAAAGGAAAATCCAGCAGAAGAAACCGAGAAAGGAAAACGTAAATTTGCATCGATCGTGAAAGCTTCTCGCGCAGGTGTGAAAGATACGCTACGCAACGCAAGTGCAACGACTCGTCAATGTGAAAGCGGCTTTACGACTTGTAAATGTTCGTGGTTGCAAAAATACCCACGTCGGTGCTCAAGAGCGTATGGCGTGAATTTTTAGTCGCGCGATTAAACATGCCCAGGACGCGAACACCACTTGGTGGGACTTTAGCTTAAAGCCTGTTTAATATTCTTGCTTTCCATGTTAGTTGTGATATCCGTAGTATTGTCTGTCACTTTAAACTGGGTACCCGCCCCGTGGGGATTTTGGGGGAACTTTGATTTCACAACCTCGCATGCATAGTTCTGCTCACATGTTGTGAGATAGTTGACCGTTTTACAACTAAGCTATGCTTATAGAAAATTACACACGGTTTCGGCTGTTTTGAGCCTCTTTCCATGCCCTTGCCTTGGATGACAGTTTTGGAAAAAACCTGCATAACCGGTTTGCGAACGGAGAGAGCTCCCCGGGAAGAATGATCGGGCGCCTGGTACGCAACGCAAAGAGAAGCAAGTGTTAATAATTGCTGATAGAGGAGATAGGATACAATTACGAGGTGAAGAATCTCGGGAACGAGAACGGATGGAAATACTGCTGAAGTAGAATTAATTAATATCATAATCCTTTATCCTTTAAGTTTTCGTTTACACAAGGATGCGCGGTTTGAGAAGATAACACTTAAGATGTTAGCTGTTATGGTTTTCGAACGTTACGCATTAAAACGTTATATATAACAAGTATTGCCAGAAAGAACCGAAAAAGCATCTGCCGACTTTTCCGATATCATGACAAGTCAGCAGATTTTTTTTCCGCGGTGTTTCTTCTCTTTTTGTATGCATATCGTTTTAATACGTAACAGCTAACATCCTAAGTGTTATCTGTTGAAACCGCGCATCCTTGTGTTATCTGTTATGAAACTTCCGACAGCGAAAGTCAGCAGATTTTTGTCGGCGGTGTTTCTTTTTGTATGCGTAACTTTTAATGCGTAAGAGCTAACATCCTAGGAGTTATTTCTTGAAATCGCGCATCCTTATGTTATCTGTCATGAAACTTCTGACAGTGTGGGAGGTGGTCCAGGTTGTGTGCGTCTGGTCCTGATTTAATTATTCTTCCTCTTCTTTTCAGGGCTGGAACCAGTACTTATGACGATTCTCGGACTGTGCATTTACTTGTCAACCGATCGCCTCATTGTGTCTTTCCCAAACTTGTGCAAACGTGTGCAAATGGAGCAAGAACCCGCGCGGATTGTTATTTAAATCGGTTTTGTTATAAAACTATTCGAACTTGTCATTTGTTGTGGTTCAGCCAGCAGTACAAAATTCCACTTTAATCAGACACAAAAACAACATAACAAAAACTAAAACCCATGCCTATTTTCACAATATTATGAGATCACTGATTAGATAAAAATGTAAAAAGAAAATAGCTCACCACTGGAGTGGACGAAACCAAAGAACAACCACACTTTTAAAAATCTCGACTAGCTTCAAGAACATGATACCTAGTGCAAGATACGACGGGCAGATGTCCACAAAATTCGTAATAACTATTCAAACAAATTCCTCAATTCTCATCCTGAAGCTCATTTACAACATTCGGTATGGTACTGTGCTTAACTTTTACAGACAGGTGGGATATTTCTTTGAGACTGCCTCGAATATTTCCAATAATTAAAAAGTCATAAACATGACAACTTTCAACTGTGTGGCAGCGACATGACCGTACTTCACTGTGCGGTTGGCAGGATATAAAAGAGCTATACGATATGTTGGCTCATGCGCGGACAGAAGATCTGTGTCGGGAGCTCCTGGACAGGAATTCTTGCCAGGACACCATCATCAATTCCATGCGGAAACGTTGTAAACTTTTTGATGAAAGTGCAGAATATCCGGGCAGGGAAACCTTATCACCTGTTTGCACCATAATTCGTCTTTTTAGAGTACGAACACACGTTCGGGATTTCCCGGCCGAATTCCTGCACTTTCATCATCAAGTCGGTAAAATTTCAACTTTTCCACGAAGTGATGATAGTGCCGAAAATCCAGTCCGGGAGCTCCCGACCCTGATCGTGTATTCGCACTATTATTTTCTTCCGCGAATTAATCACATTACAACACTTTTAAGATCAATTATTTTTGGCCTTTTAAATATTCGCCAAGCAGAGTGGTGGTAAAACCAACGATAAAATAAACTGCCCTCGCACCAAAGACATTGGCAGTGGAAAGACAGGAAACTCCCACTGACCCTACGAGTCGCGGGAATAAGCGCCTTCTAGCGGCTGGTCTGTAATAAAACAATCGCTCTGTTGTCATTTGCAAATACTCTTGATGACTAACTCTCCTTGCCGATGCAAAATCGCGGTGTAGCTAGAGGAAGACCCGGAAGCGCCGCCACAGCTGTCCCGGACGATCGCCGTGATTGTTTGACACAGAATTTGGGTTGTTGAATTTGGTTCGTTAGGGCGACGCTTTCTCGTTCTTCGTGAGAGTTTGGTCAAATTGGGCTCAAAAAGCCACCTATTCGACAAAAAACTGGAAATCTCTAGGGGACATGAGATTTTATGGGCTTTGTGGCAGCTTGGGGATAACGAATAGATTGCAATTACGGGTCACTCTGGGTTCGTGTAACATAATATACTCTATTTTGCTCTATTTGACCTTCTGAATTTAAAACGACAACATTCAGACCCAGTGTGTCCAAGCTCGGAGGATCAGTGGCGTGTGTTGGACTTAGTCATATAGGGTATCCTCTTGGTTTGTTTACACTCGCGTACAAGGTTAAAATTTGGAAAAAGACAAAACGCTAGGTAGTGCAGCTGGATTTTCCCACAGCGCGATTGAAGCGGAGTTTCCTATCTTTCGTACTGTGAAGGTCTCTGCCTCGAACTACCTTCAGTATCTTACCCTACCCGAGGTACAATGAGCGTGTTCCACCGTAGTTACTACGCATGACGTCACGATTCTGGCTTTTTGCCGTCAAGGCTGGAACGATTTTTCTATTTTCCAGCATGATCTCACGCCACGGGCGAATCCGACCAATCACGTCACAGAGATGCGTGGTTACTACGCTCCCGAGCATGGTAAGCAAATAGTAACTATTAGTTACTATTCCGACAAGGTTGGAACGGTAAGCGTAGTAACTTTTCGTGAGGATGGAACGGAAATAGTAACTATTGTTAGAAGGGTGGAACACGCTCAATACAACCAGAGCAAAATAACTTTAGAGAGTACCGCGCAAACTTTGAAAAAGTGACACACAGTCAAATCGCAGCAACACTAGCGGATACGAACATCCCTACCGAAACTCAACCAATCGCAGAGCAGAGTTATTTTGCTCTGACCAATCGTTAATGAGCGATGTCTAGAATCTACGTCCGCCAGTGCATGCGAAGAAAGCGACGGAGGCCCATTTTTGATGCATGGGAAGGATATGTCTTCGCGTTACTCTCTACAGTTATTTTGCTCTGAACACAACAAGCTAGATCAATTGGTTCGGGAGTTAGCTGCAAAGTCTGCGAAATATGCGTGCTGCATTGCTTCCTCGGCACATATTCGGTGAGATGGATTGCACACAAGCAGGCGCTAACAAAGAGAGTAATCTTTAGTTCAGAGAATACCTGGAAGATTCTTAAGCTACATGAACAGTCAGTCGGGTAAGATTTCGAAACCGAAAATACGCATACGGAATTCGCGTTATCATGGGGAAATCTGCATGCGATTTGCGCCAAAAATTCCGGAGCGAACAAGGCAATCCACATCCACACGCGAAAATCGGAAAAGCCTCACCTTTACACTGTTTTGAATGTAAAAACATTCTTGATTGCCACGTGGTTTGATTTTTTAAAGGATCATCGACATCGTCTCTGGGACTATAGTGATACACTAATTATTTTGGTGGCGCACCACTGAAAATGGAGGATTATACCACACTGAGTTGGGCTTATTGCAGTTCAGCCTCCTAGTGGACTAGTTTCTGTTAGTCCCCCATTGCCTCATAACCAACACTTGTGTAGACATAGTAAAAAGTCGAATCCATAGGGTAGTGGGTCACTTCCACTTTCCTGCTGCTGAGAGATGAGAAAACCCCCATTACTTGGGACACAGATGACAGATTTTCCACTCACTAACCTGTGGATCTATTTTACCATGTCTGATCCAAGTGCTGACAGCGAGGCATAAGGGGATTAATTCCCGGGCCCCACTACGGACACACCTTTTCGTAAATCGGTCTTGACCCGCTTTTAAGACCGGTTTTTAGGCGTTCCTCGTTCAACCCGTTCATAAAATCTGGGACGAATAAATCCATCTCCCAGTTTTAGTTGGTTATGAACAACCAATGAGAGAGGAGCGTCGTAAAACGTCTTAAAAACCGGTCTTCAAAACGTCTAAAAACGAATTACGAACATGTGTTTCCATAGTGGGGCCCGGGCATAAGAGAAACTAGTCCGCTTGGAAGCGCTGAACAGGAATATCGCCAATTACTGGAAGAGAGCAGGGCCTCCACAAAAGGAGCAGGAAGAGGGCTCGACCAATCGAAATAAGCTCTATCGAAGCGGCTTTTCCTCAGTGCGTGGAACTAAATCGATGGTATGTTACTCTGAGCAGGCCCGTATCCAGGAATTTATTTCGGGGGGGGGGGGGGGGGGGTTGTGTGCTGGTCGGACAAAAAAGTACAAAAAAACGCATAGATCAGAGGGAAAAGCCTATAAAAATGACTATTTGTGTATGTTTCGGGGGGGGGGGGGGCAACCCCCTAACCCCCCCGCCCCCTTGATACGGCCTTAACCCTGAGCCTCGTTTTTGTTGCATGCTGCAGGTCCACTTCTCTGCCGATTCCGGGCTGATTCTTTCTACATCCGTTTTTGCACTGCAGTGCTTCCGAGGAAGACGGCAGCGCTTCTCGAGAATCGTGGACTGCTCACCGACCAAGTCAGTGGTTCCCTGCAAGGTGCTGCAGCGCTGCCGCTTCAACCAAGAAGAAACTGAATCCTAAAACGCATATTGTGCGGCCCGTTATAAAGGTTTGGATTTTCCACGCGGCCAACATGATTGGCATAATGTAATAAATTCTTCTAAACTGGACCATAGAACCAGTAACACTCCGGTTGATTTGATCAGTGTGTCTATGTGGGTCTCTTACTATACTTCCATATTTTCGCGTATGAATAGTAATATTCATTATCATTTTGAAAAGTTATTATCTCGGATTTTGCCACATCGTCTGTCTCAGCACCAAGTAATACCGATTTCTGTTGATGCTGTGCGTAGAGCTATTTGTCGTCTGAAATCTAAGTCCGTTGATGTAGACGGGATTAGTAAGAATCATTTAAGAGTTGATTGTCCGCCATTGTTGTCTCATTTGCAGTTGCTTTTTCAAATGTCACTATGTTGTTCAGTAGTCCCGGATAGTTTCTTGTGCGGTACGGTCAGCTCTATTTTAAAGCGCGGTAAGGACCCGTTTTCTTGTTCTTCGTACCGTCCTATAACCGTTGCTTGCAATCTTAGTAAAGTGCTCGAATACCTTTTGCTGCCTTTTGTAAATTCTAACGTTAATTTTGGTGCAAATCAGTTCGGGTTCGAGAGGGGTCTTGGTTGTCAGCACGCGCACAGGGTTCTTTCTTCTCTTCTAGTTGATGCTTCGAAGAAAGGTGATGGCCTTTATATATGCGCTCTTGACCTTTCTAAAGCTTTTGACTCTGTTGTACATTCTCATGCTCTTTATTCTTTGTCTTCCAGTGGTATTAATTTCTCTGTCATTCATCTCCTAAAGTACTGGTATGGGAATTCTTTCCTCCGGCTTAAAACTGGCGATGGTCTTTATTCAGATTCTCTAATTCGCGTAAGGCAAGGTGTGAGACAAGGTGGTGTTTTGTCTCCTTCTATTTTCAAACTGTGTGTTTCTAATGTTTTGAATAGTCTTCCGACTACATGTTTTTTAGGAAATTCTAATGTCTCATACCTAGCTTACGCGGATGACATTCTCTTAATTAGTCGTACCCGGAAGGGGCTCTCAGATTCTGTGGGCTTTGTTGCTTCTTCTTTCTCCAGGTTGGGACCTTCTCTAAATGTTGATAAATGTGAGTTCCTTACTTTCAACGTTAAGTCTTCCTCTAGATCATCACTTACTTGTCAAAATTTTTCTATACCTTTGGTTGAATCTATTAGGTGGTTGGGAATCTCGATTACTAGTAATCTACGGTCACTTTGTTCGCGTACAGTTTCTGACGCTAAGCTTAAGCTCCAGATTGGTTACTCAAAAATTGTTGCTAACAGAAGTAAATATAACCGTAATGCATTAGCGAAACTGTACTCGACCTATTGTGACCACTCTGTTTTATTTTTGTCTGGGTTGTTTCCAATTTTTCTTAAAAAAGATATCCAAGCTCTCCGATCCGCGTATTTCCGGTACTTGAGATTTTTACTTTATTTGCCACCGTGGTATAAGAATAGACAAATTATCCAGAATTTTAACGCTTCGGATGTCACGGCAAAGCTGGCCTTGCTACACGAGGGGTTATCCGGGTCTGCAGTTTCGAACCTTGAGCCATGGTCTTCTACAATGTTTTTCTCGTAGTTGAGTTATTTTCTTTCTTTTTGGTTTCTTTTTTGTTTATTCAGCTTATTACTCCACTTTTTCTTGAATGTTGTAGTGGGTTAAAAATAAATTATTATTATTATTATAAGAAGTGCTGCAGCAGCGATGCGGCAGCGCTATTACAACAAAAACGAGGATCTGGACGTTGCAGCCTTTTTTGCTGATTCGTAGAACCAGAACCCCAAGAAAGCTAACTTGGACACAGCAAGTGGGTGAAAATGGCACTATACAAGAAATGCCTTAGTCGCGTTGCATACATTTACTTAAGACATTCCATTCAAGTTGTCTTTGCATATTTGGTGGGTCAGAGGGTGCTCCTGGCTAGACCAATACTCGCACCAAGCGCAAATTGCTGATTTTGGAATACCCCATACCAAATGTTGGGTACCCTGACCCTAACCATGGCCAACTGTACTTTAAAGGAATTCTGCCGGACTTCAATCAGATCAACAATTTTTTTGTTCAGTTAAGCCACTTTCACATTGACGCGTCGTTGCGATGCGCTGCGTACAGGCGTATATTTCATCTTTTGTATCTTTCCCACCTGCGTCGACAAGCTTTCACGCTGGATGTGTATTTACTGTTTCCTTTCTCGGTTTCTTATGCTGAATTCTCGTTTCTTTCATCATTACTAAGTTTGTTTTTCATCTTTACTATGTTTTCTCCAGTTTGTCTTCAAAAACTTCAATTTTTCACGGAAAACTTTAATGCATATGCGCCGACACAATTCAAGAATAGATCTTGGTTCTATTCTTGCGTTGTGCTTTATTTGTCTGCGTAAGCTCTATGTTGCGACACCGCAAGCGCGACGCAGAGATCAGGGTTGCCACATCAAAAGTACTTAGAGAGTGACTTTTGGCCCAAAACAGAGAGTGAAATTTATTTTCATGAAATGTTCACTTTTGGTCGGAATCGCCTCTGTAAAAATTAAACATCATTAATTTTACTTTCATGAAAAAACTTAAAATAGTAAGTTCTGGTCGGAGTCACTGCTGCAGAAATGACGCATTTGGTAATTTTCTGAAATAGAGTGACACAAACAAAACAGAGTGGCAATTCACACTATCGTGCGATATGTCGCAACCCTGGAAGAAACGTAGCTCAGTGTGAAAGCTTCAAAGCGTCAGTGTGAAAGCGCCATTAGGGCACCCAAGATTCGGCACTGTTATTGACGGATGAATTAATGAGATGGTGTAGTCTCTCAAATGCCGTATCTAGAGGGGGGGGGGGGTTAGGGGGTTGAAATCCCCCCCCCCCCCCAAACGTACAAAAATAGTCATTTTTATAGACTTTTCCTCTGATCCATGTGTTTTTTGTCCGACCAGCAGGCAAACCCCCCCCCCCCCCCCCAAAATAAATTCCTGGATACGGGCCTGCTCTCAGTTTTCTTTTGCCCTTTACACCGACTTTGCGGCTTGTTAGAGCCGAAGTTCAACGCGAATGGTGAAACTCGTGTCTTAAAAGTTTCACCTAATTGACCGACAATCTGAGTGTTATCCGAAAGCGGAAATCAAACTTACACAGGTTTTAGATATTAATTTGAAAAAAAAAGAGGTTGAGCGTCAGCATTTTCTGCAAGTTGACCGACCCGGACCCCCACGCGCATAACAGGTCAATACCATTCCAGGTAAGACCGAACATACCTCACGGAGTTACCCGCAACCGTCATGGGTCGGTTTTCTGATTACAGACTCGTCACCAGTTAGCTTGCAAGCAATGTTGGCAAACATGACCAGCTACCCAAATAAAGAGCTAACCTGCAGTAAGTCCCTTCCTTTCGGTCCGAGTTTCGGAACGACCTGACTGAGACTCGGAGCGGGTGGGTACATGGGGAATGGTTTATACTCCGGCAGTTGGGTATGGCCGGGCCACGTTTCCTCGGTTGGAGTCCCTAGAAGCTTGAATATCCTCTTCAACTGGTCGTCGACGTCTGAACCGGGAAACAAGGGGCGACCAGCATTAGCAAGCTCTGAAAAGAAGAGACCGATAAGGAATAATGAACATGCGCGGCCTCCTTGTTCAGTGCAAGCTGCATACCTTTAAATGTTTACCGGCTTACTAGCCATTCTCCCAGCCAGTTCCCAGAATGACGAATTAGTTGCCACATTTTAAAGTCTCTATTAAAACCTGGACTGCGCGATCCAAGTCCCACCTTCACTCTCAGACCGGAAGTACGACGCCCCTACGACGGAGGGACGGAGGCCTTCATAAATTACTGGTGGGAGCGTGACACACACTAAATTCCAACTCAGCCTATCCTCTTTTCTGTAAACCACACCACGTGACCAAAACTCAAGAGAAGAAGCCAAAATGGCCCTTCAGCAGAACCCAAATCCTCCCTCCCTATCAAAACGTTTCGAAATCGACCAGAATGAGTGGCAAGTTCTAGGGTTCCCAAGCTCTGTCCTGTATCTTAAAACATGCTAGATATGCAAAAAGGTTTATTCCTGAGTTCGTGCAATTTTTTAAGGAAGTCTATCTATCTATTCTTCAGATATGCGTAATAAGTTGTGTGGCGATGTTTGCCGATGTTCCTTTCTTTCCTCAGCTCACTGGCAGAACCGAACCAAGCGATCGACTAGCTCTGCACTGGCAGATCATGCTCGCTCAGAAGCTCTAAGCAGTCTTTCTGAAAGTGTATGTACATATTTGATCTACTACACAGTTTGCTGAACGTTCGAATTTTTGTGTTTTGTATATATGTCAATACGAAGTTCTTGTTAGTTTTTTTTTTTTTTTCTCGTTGTTTATTTACTCCGACCATTCTTCTTTTGTTGTTTGGCGGGCTACAAATAAAATTCATTCATTCATAGGACAAAATAGGATCAAGATGTATTACCTATTCTGCATAAAAAAACAGCATGCCCCGAGTATAAGCCGAAACTGTAGAGACCTTGTCTTCTCAGGATTATTCTGGCTAACTTCCAACAAAGGTGCACCAGAATTTTGCGGCAAAACATCATCAAAGTTTTCAAGAACAAACTATATTACACGTAATTATTCGAGGGAGCGGCGGTAATCAGTTGGTACATTACAGTCAGGCTCTACATTCCAGACTCCGTTTTTCGAGATGGATCCGGCATGTTATAGCCAGGCCAAAAACGTCTGGTTTGGGACACAAAAGATTATGATATCTGGTACGTGTCATAGAGGCAAACAGAGCTACCACATTCGGTAGACGTAATACATATGCCTTATTACACCTATTTGAACAATGCATCACCTGCAAAGATGCATCCGGCCGACCACATGTCAATCGAAGTTGTGTACAGCTTTGCACCGAACAGAACGTCTGGGGGACGGTACCATAGTGTGACTACTTCCGCCGAATAACAACGCACTGGAATACCATACGCGCGAGCGAGTCCGAAGTCAGCAAGCTTCAGGTCCCCGTTCTGAAAAAAAGAGTCAAAAGATACCCAACTAAGATCCAGCATCGGAGCCAAAAGTTTATTTACGCTATAGGCTCCTTGTCCAATTATTGCTGCTGGGTAAAAATCTTTCCCTAGTCAGCACATTCACAGACATCAGTTGCTTTTTTCGAGATACCATGGTATATCATATCACGGTCAAAAGGCGATTTTGCTGTTACTGTTGTATTTGAAAAGTCATCTCACTTTCATCAAATTTTGTCCAGTTGGTGAGAAAGAAGTTTAGCACTTAGTGATGTAACTGGATATCAGTTTTTCTTTTCGGATGACTTCGAAAAGTGCAATTACGGCAATAGTCGCTTTAGCAGAGCAACCGTGGATCAGATACCACGGTAATCGCAAAAAACGACTAGTTGCAGATTCAGCAACCGTGGTATCTGCAAAAATGCAACTATTATTTTGATACAATTCTTGCTCACGAATCTTCCGGGCTGAAATATTTAGGAACTTGATATCTACAGTTGGAAATTAAAGCTTAAGATATGTAGCCTATAGTTTTGTTTTAACTCGAATGAATTGCGATGATACAAAGGAAACCTCGCTCAGACTGACCGCATCCCTGTCTTGACATGCCGCTGACTAAGATAAGTCAAAATTCACATTAGTATCCGAATGACCTAATACATGGTATACAGTTCCTTCCAGTACCCTCGCCCTCTTCACTGTTTATGTTCCAATGTTAAACTTCCTGAATACTGTAAACTAGAAAAATTATCCACGACTGCTGTTTTAACCCTTTCCCAGTTCCACCGACTTCTAGCAAAAACTCGGCAACATTCAGATCCGGTAACCGGTTTTACGCATCAATACCATGATACGCGAGCACTCGTCGGGAACATTTTGGACCTGGACATAGGACAATAGTGAGTGCGGGCACGTGCAGAGATTAGTCAGGTGTCGTTAGAGGCTCAGAATAGTTGCGTTTCTGCAGATACCGTGGCATCTGGTACCACGGTAACTGGATCTGCAATTAGTCGTTTTTGCAGTTACTGTTGTATCTGATATACGGTTGCTCTGCAAAAACGACAATTGCCGAAACTGCGCTTTTCGAGGTCATCCCAAACGAAAAACTGATATCCAGTCGCACCACTAAGTGCCAAACTTCTTTAATGAATTATATGAAATTTGGGTCTACGAGTTTAAAAAGTAATGAATACAGTTACGTAAGTAGGTATTTTATTACTTGTAGTCTATTATGTTATTGACCATATTTATGACAAGACGTCGGTATAAACGTCGCAAAATTGTATATATTTGTAGACTGTCATGTTATGACGTTATTTTTTTAACACAAAAACAACCCACCGGCTTTTCCGTTATCTTTTTTATACTGAATTGAATTGAAAGGCTTGAAAGGTTGCATCGGCATTATAGGTACGAGTTACGACGGTCCCTCTCAGTTACTTCTACTTATTCCCCAGGGATGGGAGAAGATAATTCATTCCCATCCTTCCCGCAATTTGTAATTATCGGAGTAATTCTCTATTTATTTATTTATCCGTACAAGTCTGTAAAAGCTGTTCATTTATCTTTAAAGATAGTATACGGCGATTAAACATTGAAATTATAAAATACTTTATCGTTGCTCTGACTGTGAAATTCGCGACCCATGACCTCTACCACTGTACCTGAAACTTCTGCATTCTCCCGTCTTACAACGTCCAGTACATTATCACTATGGAGCTATGCATAATTGATGGTATGCAAGGTCTCGGGTATATGCATCAGCTCAGTATTTAGGATGCTGATCAGCGCAGGACCGAGAGGCACATGTTTTTATGGCACTTGCCCTTAGGCTAAGTGCCGTATAGCAATCGCAATTTCTGTCCGTCCGTCGGTCGGTCCCGGTTTTACTAGTTTGGGTCCTTCCACATAAGCTAGGACGATGAAACTTGGCAGGCATATCAGGGAGCCCAAATGATTAAGTTAGAAATAGTCACTTCCCCGGTCCGACCATTGTGGGGGGAGTGGAGGAAACTTGAAATTTGGAAAGACCTTGTGTCTCAGACGACCAACTTCAAATCCGAACCTGATCCAGTGACTTTGGGACGAGCTGGAGTGGGGAGCCGGAAATCTTGGGAAACGCTTAGACTGGAGGGATCGGGATGAAACTTGGTGGGAAGAACAAGTACAAGTCCTAGACAGATAATTGACATAACCGGGCACTGGGGCACTGTGGGGGAGTTAGGGGGGGGGGGGGATTTTGGTGATCCAGCGAGTTCGGTACTTCATGATGTAATAAGATGATGAAAATTTGGCAGGAACCGACTTGAGAATAGTCGTTTGCACGATTCGGGCGACCGGATTTGAATGAAACTTGGAAAGTGGAAAGGACTATTGTCTCAGATGTTCCATGTCAAGTCCGGTCCAGATCCGATAATTGTGGGGGGTTGGGGTGGAACGGGCCACCGGAATTTTATGAAACGCTTAGTGTCGAGGGATCGGGATGGAATTTGGTGAGAAGAATAAGCATAAGTATTAGATACGTTCTTGACGGAACCAGATCATGTCGGGGCTCTTTGGGGGGAGTTAGAGGGGATTTCTCGGAATCCGGTGATCGCGATTCGCGAGATAGGATATTTCCAGATGTACGAAGGACGATAAAACTAGGTAGGCATATTAATGACCCGACCAAATAGACTTAAGGACCCAACACAGGAAGCCTTAGGAAGACTTCCGGCCCTGGATCCAACCATTTTTCGGGGAGTTGAGGGAGGGGGAATCCGGAAATTACTGATTTCAGTAGGTTGCGAAAAAAATGGTCCGGCTCAAGTGAAACTTTATGGTTGATAAAAACTGATGACCTAGATATGCAAAGCTTGTCTACGAACCCATGCGGCCATGGTTGGGGGAGTTGCGGGGGGGGGGGGGGGTCGGAAACTTTGTGAATGCACAAAAACCGAACGGATGGGCAGAATGGAATGCAACTTGGACAGCACCAAGTTTATACGGCCTAGATTTGTCATTTGCTGTCCGAACCGGATCCGACTGAAATGGTAACCGGAAATTTGCAGATATGCGCCGAGTCGACTTAAACTTGATGGATGGGAAGAAGAGATGTTAGTATGTGTCCGAGTCGTATTCGACCACAGTAGGGGGGAGTCCCGAAAATGTTGTGGCTCGCAGCTGTTTAACGAGTGAAGTGATTGGGATGAAACTTGGAAAGTAGACCGACAGATGTCTGCCTTAGACGACACATTTTAGGGTCTGGACCGGATCCGAGCACGGTGGGGAGGGGTACCAGAATTCCCGGAAAAATGCTCAGATTCACTTTCTCGCTTCTCACACCACCTATTTCTAACAAGTGCCATATGAGCTCGTAGATAAATATTCTTTGAGCCCAAGCTGACTTTGAAACATTTATTCAAACAATGTTTACAACGAATACGTCAGCTATGATTCTTCATCAGCGATATTTCGGCCCTTCTTGGCAAGGGTCCTCGTCAGGCTGTCAATCCTCTGGTTCAACTTCGGGGAAGGAAACCCTTGCAAAGAAGGGCCGAAATATCGCTGATGAAGAATCATAGCTGACGTATCCGTTGTAAACATTGTTTGAATAAATGAGCTCGTAGCTCTTGTTTATCATTAGTTGTGTTTTTCATCTTGTCCTCCCAATTCTCCTATTTCACGTTTTTTTACTATTGCGATGAAGTGAATTCTCCTTTTCTTGCGCTTTTGTCAGAATCGAGAACGGGGAAAGCTTCCAAATCCTGCAGAATCGAGAAGCGACTTCGACAGTCACTTCTCGTTCTCTATCCTCCTTCTCCTGATTGGTCAACAGGTATTAGCAGTTTTTTGTCAGAAGGGAGAACGTTTTTCGTTCATTCGCCCAGTCCTAGATTACTGCTGTCCTGTATGGCATTTTGGTTTCACCCGCGAACAATCGGATGCTGTAGAGATGATACAATACCGAGCTCTCCTAATAACGGATAAATCTCTGAAACTCCCTCATATTCATTTCTCAGAAAAATATAGTTTGACAACCCTGTCTCATCGTTTTGAAAACTTGTGCTTAAAGTTTGGTGTCCAGACTCTTCTGATCCCAGTCCTTTGCAACATCCCCCCCCCCCACACACACTTTACATCAGAAAGGGAGAGGCCTCAAAGACAAGCTTCCGAGCCAGTCCCTACCCTTCAACCAGTGTTTTGCCGACCAGTGAGATACAAGAATAGTTTTGTACCCACATTTGTTGCCCTACGTAACAGAAACTACAGGAGTGCTGCGTGAAGCCGCCACCCTAAACTCCTATTTTTGGGAAATGACTTAGGGAAAAAGAGTAAAGGTTGAGATAAAATTCAGTGGAGTATCCTGAAAGGAAGCTTAGAACCTTCACTTTCTGCTGGTACCATAGTTTACTTGTAATTGTTCAAGGCTAAGCTGGAAAACACGAAAGAATATAGGCACCCAAGTGATCATGAAGTCGCCCACTTTGCTAAAAATAGTATTTTGCTACATGGTGAAGTTAGAGGCCAGCTGTTTGGTCAGAGAGGTTCCTTGACCTTTTGCAAATAACAAAATTTGCTGTTTTCTTGGAATTTGCATGATTTTTCTGGGGTGGCAGCTTCATGATCCAAGGTGGCAGGATCATGTACCATGGCCAATTGGGGGGTGGGCGGTGCCATAGTAAGGGCAGCTTCATGCAACACTCCTGTAGTAGGTTATTATTTTCCCCCGTATTCGGTCTTGGTCATAATAAGGGCGGAGCTACTTGATTGTTAACGAAAAGAACATCATCAAGCTAAAGATACAAAACTTTGCCTAAACATGTTTCCACGACAGAGGAAATCGCGTTTGGGGGCTGAACCTCATTTGGAACATTTGTGAAAAGTGCATTAGTAGGTCCGCAAAAGTACAGGTATATTTCCCCTATACCTTGTTTATAAGCAGGTTCTGTGGCTTCAAATCACGATGGAGAACATTATGGTTATGGCAGTAGGCAAGACCTCTCAGCAACTGGTACAGGAAGGATACAACAATATCTGGGTCAATTTCGCCATTTAGACTATCAAAGTACTTTTTTAAGTCTTGATCGCAATGCTCAAAGACAAGAGTAAGTTTCTTCTCACTGTGCAGAACGTCATGAAGTCGAACAATATTCTTGTGCTTTAGCTCTTTAAGGAGGCAGATCTCCCGAAGGGCTGAGGATGGGACACCCTAGAAAGAAAGATTCATAATAAGCACTGTACAGTTCTGTTTCGTTTGTCAAGAACGCAACTGAAACATCCAGAAAGAAAAAAAAATGGACTGATCTCGATCCGTGCATTCCTTTCCCGGACACGATCCAGCCCGAATGTGAAGATGTCTCGGCAACTACCCTTATGAGAGACGACTGGCGGCTCTTCTTGGATGCCTCTGGAAGTGCAGGAGGAACTAAGGTCTAAGGTAAGGTTCTGTTTCGTTCGTGCAAAAATGACCACAGTGTGCACAAATGACCTTAAATTAACTTTTAGATTGTGCAAGTGCTTTTTAGGCTATTTCGTACCATTCCTTATCATAAGAAATCTCAGTACCGTATTTCTTCAAATCCTCAGCAGTTAAGACCTTATCGACCCTTATTGCAGTCTAATAAACTTGGATGCGGTTCTATGCTTCTCCAGTCTCACATGATTACATCAAACAAGTTACGTGATGTCAGCTTTTTGTCTAACTTGTTTTTTGGCAGTGATATAAGCTTGTTCAGAATCGGCAATTTGAAGTGGAATGGCTTGCTGAAATGGCTTGCTGGAAAGCTGATTTTGGGTGAATCCTAGGATACTAAGAATCTATTACTACCAGTGGCGAAACTAGCCTATCTTCGTGGGGGGGGGGGGGGGGGGGCAAGCCCAGATTTTACCGACAAGATCTATCAATTTACCGACAAAAGCGAACGCATCTTACAACCGTTGTAATAATACATTGTAACATATCAAATTAGATGTTTTTCTAATGAAAGTTAATGAATTTGCCATTCGCTTCCTGGCACCAATGATTATGAAACGGAACCAGGAACATACTATGCAGTCAATTGTTTTGCAAACCCGAAAAAGTGAATCATTGCAACAGACTACTTCACTGCTTGAAGATTTACGCTTGTAAACTAAGCGGATTTTTGGGGTTCCAAAACGTTGGCACCTACGAGTTTGTAAGGTTTGACTGTCCGTCTGTTACGAATATACGATGATAACTCTCAAAGGGGTTTAGACATTTTGTTGAAATTTGGTATGAGGATGCATCGAATCAAAGTACGGACAATCCAGTTTCACGAATGGCTGATGGGAGCAGATGCCCTAAATTTGCTGTTTCTGTGTCCGAACGAAATCTGACAACTTTGAGTGGAATGTAGGCGGCACAGTAACTTTGTGATACTCTTCACAAACCAAACGGCTTCATGGGCCCCAGAAAGTGCTCGGATTCGACTGAAACTTGCCGAAGATGTCCAATTTATCCGCGTCCGAGAACAGAGTTACAAGGAGGTCTCAGAAATATTTTAATACCAGTAGGGGCTGAACGGATAGAGTGATTGGGATAAAACTTGAAAGGTAAAAAATTCATGGGACCTAGACATGTAGTGTTAGGCCCAAACCGGATCTGAAGTCCAAGTAGGTCCACTGGAAATTTTTCGGAAATCCTCAGATTCGAGTGATGCTTCATGGATGGTAGATCGCAGAGGCCAAATATGCCATTACTGTGTCCAAACTTCTTCTTGCCATGGTGGTAGTGCTGTGGGGGATTACAGATGGGTCCTGGACATTTTCTTAAACGCTTAGGGACCAAATAGGTTGAGCGATTGAGATAAACTTGGCGATACTTGCGATCCTGGCCTGATCCGACTTCGGTGGGCCGAGTTGGTGGGGGTATCACTGACGGGAATTTGAAACTCATAAGTCACTGAATAAAGTGGACTAGTTCCCGAATTGACTTTAGCATCTACAGCCAGATCAACCCAAAAGGGCAGTTTATGGGCGGGAACAGAGAAATCAACCAAGAACAAATCAAGCAAAACAGGTTTGCCGGTGTGGTTGGTTTTCCGTCAAGGAACAGAAAGGAACGAAGAAGTGTTTGTACTACCAACAAGATAGCTTCAGGGGGTCTTGCTTCTTTCTTTATATTTATTTTATGTAGTCTTACTAGTACGAATAAATGAATGAATGAATGAATTAATAGTGCTTTTACCAGAAACATTTTCGTCTTTACCGACGAGAATATTCCAGTCGTCACATCAAAAAGTCTTCGCACTGACGAACAGTTCAAAGTTACTGATATTAACGACACGATTTTTATCCATTCAAGATGTAAACAGAAAGAAAAAGAGATTTCCCATTTTACCGACAAGACGGTCATCGTAGCCTATAAAAAAAACAAAAAACAATATCGGGATCTCGATCCGATCATCGGCTTGACTTCGCGACAAGGCTTTTGTCGCGTCATCTCCCCATGGAGAACAAATCGTGATTTTCAGAAAAGAAGCTTCCTGATTACCGACAGAGCTTCTGTGCGGTATCAGAAACGGTACGAGGAAAGTGTTTTGTCAGAGCTCTTGCCGTTACTAAAAACGGAATCACGCGCACCGTCTCAGCACCGACAAAAGCTACCGATTTCCCAACAAGAAGTTTCCTGACTTACCGACAGAGATTTTGTCGGTATCAGAAACTGAATGCTAAAGTGGGCCTTATCGAACAACGCTACCTATTTCCTAACAGGATGTTTCCTGTTTTACCGACAGAGTTTTTGTCGGTATCAGAAACGGAATGCTAAACCGCGCCGTACCGACAACCGCTGCTTTCTCAACTGGAAGTGTTCTGCTTTACCGACAGAGTTTATGTCGGTGTCAGAAACGGAATGCTAAAGCGCGCCGTACCGTCAACCGCTGCCTATTTCCCAACTGGAAGTGTTCTGTTTTACCGATAGAGCTTTTGTTGGTATCAGCTACGGAATGCTAAAGCGTGCCGTATCGACAAACACTGCCTATTTCTCAATGGGAAGCTTCCTGTTTTACCGACAGAACTTTTATCGGTGTCAGAAACGGAACGATAAAAAGTGTTTTTTACCGACAGGATTTTTCGTGGGGGGCAGCTGCCTCCCCACGCCCCACCCCTAGTTTCGCCACTGATTACTACTAGTTGGAAAGTATAGTCTTGGATACTCCACACAGTTTTCTCAGTTTACAGGAGAGAAAAACCGAAAAAGGAAAGCACCAAACAAACAAAAATCTGGCATATGGTGAAGTCATTGAATCATTTTTCCACGAAAGTGTACTTCACACATGTCAGCATATTCGTTCACCATTGTGTTACCTAGACAATGAGCTTCGATCACAAGCAAGTCTCTGCAAATTCGGAACTCCAGATGAAAATATCACAATGTTCAGGAGAAGTTTTCAAACCAATCAGGCTAATCTATCCTCAATACACTCATCAACAGCACCAGCTTTAACTCCAACCAATTTTCAGAGAAGAAGTTCATAAAATCAGATATTTAAGGAAGAATCTTTAATTGTTTTTCCACAAGTTCATTTTCCAGCTTGAGCGGCTTGAACCTGAAGAGGATCCTTGCCAAGAAGGGCCGAGCTATAGCTCGAATAAAATATAGCTGACTTATCCATCGTAAAATATGATTCTCAGTCAGCTTGGGCTGAAGGACTCTCTATAATTATCTTTACCTCATCATCATCATCCAGGCGAACTCTTTTCAAAGCAACAATCTCATGAGTTTCTCTGTTCTTTGCTTTGAACACTGTACCATAGGTCCCTGTAAAAAACAAAAAGTCAAAGGTTTCAATAAGTAAGTAATTTATTTACAACCCAAAATTTGTAAAAAGTTGAGTAAATGAAAGAAAATAAGTAAAACACATAAACACACAGACAAAGACACTAACTTTCAATGGGAGTCCAAAGGAGAATTTTTATTGGACTTGTATATTTCTGGCATTTGACACATCTTTTAGAAATGTAATATCACCATAATACCAGTATTATCATCTCTTAACCTTATCCAACAATAAGTATACTGATGATTTAAGTGAAGCTCAGAAATCGACCAATCAGGATCCCTTTATAATTGAGTAGGTCAGAGTTTGGGTACCTAAAGGTATCCAGTGTTTGAGAAAGGGTAGCCAAAAGCCAAGGGCCTGTAGCTGGTCTGTAGCAGATTTGTAGTTTTCAATCTTTTCTAAACTTCAATGTAGTTGAAAACAAGAAACATTTATATCAAAACTGTTTAATAGAAAGGACAATTTTTTCTGAAATCTCATCTGATTTAGCTTGATGTTAATTTGTATCTTTTTTTTTTCATTTAGTGTAAATATTTTTAAATGAACTGAATGCAGATTTTGTGAAAGTATGGTATGAATAACAGCCACAAACTTAGTAGGATCTGAGAGAAAAAAAAGACAAAAACACAAACACATACACATGGATTTTATTACCCTTATTTACATATGGTGTAACATAGCCCTATATAGTGTGTGGCTAGCATCAAACAAACAAATAAAACACGCAATCCTGCTAGATACTGCAGTAAATGGATTGGTGATGGCACTGATCACATGGTTTATATGCCAAGTTTTCTATAACTATGCGACTATGGCAAGCTCCTACAACTGACAGGAAGACTGGATACCCTCTGCCAAACGCTGGGTACGTCTGGCGTTTGGCATACCCTATGCCTAACTCTGGATGCACTATGGCAAATGCTGGACACTCTGGCCAAATAAATATTGATGATCTGAGTTAGGCTCAGAAACCAAACAATTAGAATTCACCTATAGTGAGGTAGATCAGGGTCAGGGTACCAACAGGTAGGCCTATCCAGCGTTTGGCATAGGCTACACCAAAGGTTAGATATATCCAGCAGTTGACAGAGGCAGGGGCATTGCAGGGGGGCAACTTTTTTAGTTTTGGTAAAATATTTGGCTGGAGCCCCATAATTTTACTGAATTGAAAATTTTAAAAATGGCTTGCCAAAATGGTGCTTATAGCATATCGTCTTTAGAGCTGCCCTTAAGAGTTACTCTTTGTATGTAATCCTTTCTGTTCAACAATTTATAGTTAAAATTTTCAGTTTCTAGGATTCGGTAAAAAAATTTGAGAGAATCAGTAAAAATATTGGCTCTGCACCCTCCCCAACAAAAATGCATTTGCAATGCTCCTGGGAATAGGGATCCAAAAATCCGGGGGTTTGTGGCAGTCACAGACAAATCCTGATTTTTGGGCATGGTGCCCTAACGCCTGGGCATGCCCCAACGTATACGTATGGGCATGGTGCCCATGTGTTGGGGCACCACGCCCTGGAGCATGGGGATGGTACCCCTGTGAAATTTGGTTTAACTGAGGCTGGTTACATACCTAAACCGAGTCTTCTTCCTGTCCCAGATCAAAAGATACCTGATTTACTTTCTATCCAACCTCATTTTCCAATTTACAAAATGTTAGAGCACTTCCAAGATACATAGTTTTTTGGAGGCCACTTCTCTTCTAGTGGGTTTATCCTATCCTTTTTCAGAAAATTGCTGCTAGGTAGCATGGATGAGGCAAGCTTTTCAATCGGTTCACTGGAGCAAATATTTCCTTTAGATTGTTTGCATTTTATAGTATTTGTTTTGAGTAATTTTTTGTTTACTTTTTTTTTTACTGACTTCTGACTTTTTGACAACACAGAAAAGGATTAAGTAACCTAGTGGCAGCTACATAGGAAAGGCTAGAGTAAACCCACTGGGAAAGAAGTGGCCTCCACAAAACTCTCTGTATCTTGGAAGTGCTCTAACATTTTGAAAATTGGAAAATGAGGTTGGATAGAAAGTGAAATCAGGTATCTTTTGATCTAGGACAGGAAGAAGACCATATTTAGGTATGTAGCCAGTGTCAGTTTAACCAAATTTCACAGGGGTACCATGCCCATGCCCAAAAATTGAGGATTTGTGTATGACTTGTTTGTGGTCGACTGGACCTGGACTGGACTGCTTTCAAATTAGAAGAACCAGGGAAGAACTCAATAACAAGTGATTTTTTAAGTGGTGCTTCATGGTGCTTTCAATAATTGTGTACAGAGTGATGACAGATTGATAGGCTAACTTGTCTCGAGACTTGAGTCCTGACATCAATTATTCAACTGCTTTTTGAGGAGGTTGAGACTATGGACTATCTGTGGACTGAGTTTTGTTCTTCTCAACCACACCACATAAACCTAGCAGCTCTAAGCTTTAAACAAACCCCCTAGTAACGATGAGCGAGTTCCATCCGTAGTTACCAGGTTACTATGCATGATGTCACAAATTCTGGCTTTAGCCGTTAAGGCTGGAACGATTTTTCTTTTTTCCAGCAGGATCTCACGCCACAGGCAAATCCGACAAATCACATTACAAGCGTGTTCCACCCTACTTACCGTAGTTGCTACGCATGACGTCACAAGTTATGGCTTTTTGCCCTCAAGGCTGGAACAATTTTTATATTTTCCAGCAGGATCTCACGCCAGGGGCGAATCCGACCAATGACGTTACAGAGATGCGTAGTAACTACGCTTACTACGCTCCCGAGCATGGTAAGCAAGTAGTAACTATTAGTTACTATTCCGCCAAGGTTGGAACGGTCAGCGTAGTAACTTTTCGGGAGGATGGAACGGAAATAGTAACTAATAGTAACTACTGTTAGAAGGGTGGAACACACTCTACGAGTGTGTGTTAGAAGGGTGGAACACACTCTACGAGTGTGTTCCACCCTTCCACAAATAGTAACTATTAGTTACTATTTCCGTTCCATCCTCACGAAAAGTTACTACGCTGACCGTTCCAACCTTGTCGGAATAGTAACTAATAGTTACTATTTGCTTACCATGCTCGGGAGCGTAGTAAGCGTAGTAACTACGCATCTCTGTAACGTGATTGGTTGGATTCGCCCCTGGCGTGAGATCCTGCTAGAAAATAGAAAAATCGTTCCAGCCTTGACGGCAAAAAGCTAGAATTTGTGACGTCATGCGTAGTAGCTATGGTGCGTGTTCCACCCTTGTAACAATAGTTACTATTATTTACTATTTCCGTTCCATCCTCACGAAAAGTTACTACGCTGACCGTTCCATCCTTGTCGGAATAGTAACTAATAGTTACTATTTGCTTACCATGCTCGGGAGCGTGGTAAGCATAGTAACTACGCATCTCTGGAACGTGATTGGTCGGATTCGCCCCTGGCGTGAGATCCTGCTGGAAAATAGAAAAATCGTTCCAGCCTTGACGGCAAAAAGCCAGAATTCGTGACGTCATGCGTGGTAACTACGGTAAGTAGGATGGAACACGCTCTACATAGATGCGTAGTTGTAACTATTAGTTACTATTCCGACAAGGTTGGAACGGTCAGCGTAGTAACTTTTCATGAGGATGGAATGGAAATAGTAACTAATAGTAACTATTGTTAGAAGGGTGGAACACGCTCGATATGGCTGGCTAAATTACCTTCTCCAATTTTTTCGAGCTTTTCATATCTTTGCATTATCAACAAAACAAAATGTTGCCCAGTACCAAAGCCTAATCAAGTCCGTATGGTATGGTCTCTACTTTTCAAATCAGTTGCTGGCAGTTGCTGGTTGAAGATTTTCTAAACATCCGAAGGAACATTTCTTTCTAATACAAACAGAAACCAATAGATTACCTGGTAAACCCCAAAAGTTTAAGAATATTACTTTATCACTAATTTTTGTATCTGACTTATGCTTGATATAATACTTTTTATTTTTGCTGCTCTGTTTTTGTTACTGAACCCCCCACTGACTCTCAAATTTACAGGCGCCGCTCCATTGGGACCAAATTTAAACGGTGGGAGAAACGCTGGAAAAATATGGAGCCTGGAATAGATGCTGAAGACAGTGCTCCGGTTATTACTCTCTTCTCTCGAAGGTGAAGACTATTGAAGATTCATTGCCAGTTTGAAGTTTTTACCCATAATCGAAGCCGCCTGTTTGTGGTTCGACCTGTGGAACGAAAAGTGTGTTTCCACGGCCTTTAGTGCGGCCCACAAATGTGTTTCCAAGACCAACAACATTTTCGTGGCTGTTTTGTGGCTCGCTTTGTGGCTCAAATTCGACAAACAACTGGCGAGGTGATTGTCAATTTTTTGTTGCTCAATTCTCGCGGGAAATTGAAATTAAGCAGCAAATAGTACCTAAACAATAAAGTTAACTACTTTCTGACCATATAGACTTAAAATTGAGGATGCTTTTTTTACAGAATCGTATGAAATAAGCCTGGAGTTCTATTTATTGAGATTTTACATGAATTTTATTTTTATTTTCAGATATTGGAAATTACCACCCAAAATATAGTCAAAACGGTGTTTCATCAAGTTTCAACTAGTGACTAGACTGTGTGACATACAGTAATGTTTCCCAAACAAACACTCACAGAAAATGGCCTATAGGGGGTGGTAAGGGCAGTGCTTGAAACACCCAAGAGAAAAAATAGAGAAATGCCCACCAAATCACAGACTGCCTTCTGCCCATATTAAAATATATACTCATAAAAGATGATGCTTATAATCCATGATTTTGTTCTAGCCTAAGTCATGCAAAACACCCAGGCTAGACTTAGACTGGACTTAAAGAGGCCTAGTTCAAATTTTTGTAGATCTCATTATTGTGAAAAAAATACTAAAAGTAGGGAGCTGGTTCCATGCTGGTTCAATTTCAAATGGCACATGACATCCCCTTTAATCTGGTTTTATCGTTCAAATTACCGACACGATAGCTTTTAAAATAAAATTAGTGTCATGGAAAAGTGTAATTAATCTGCTTAAGCTAGGTTGACACAATGCCAGTTTCACTGCAAAAAGTTGGATGAGCTATGTAACAATGTCTGGGCAGTTCTGGTAAGTGTGGCAGAAGTGTGGTAGTGCTTGTAACGCCAAAGAAAAAAAATGGATAAATGCCCGCCAAATCACCACCAGTATTAAGATGTGTCAAACCATTCCAGAAATGTAAAACGATTTCTATAAATTAATGACCACAAAAACCACTACGAATAGCTGGTTCAACTCCAGTGTCACATGAAAATCCCCCTCTGGTCTAACACAATGCCTTTGAATGCGGATATGATTTGATTGGAGTTTCTTCATTTTTCACTTAGGCGTTTCAAGTATTACTGCTGTTACCGCCTAACAACCAGACTTAGTTAGCTCCAGAGGCATTACTAGCCAAAATGTTTGTTGGGGGAGATGAGGCATTTACCGACTGGCTCGTAATTTTACCGACTTTTTCTGCAGAAAAAATGACTGAAACAACAACAAAAATTACATTTTTGACAAAAATCAACTGATTTTCAGAAAAACCGACTATTTTGAAGAAAATCAACCAATTTTCAGAAAAAACGACTGTTTTCATGAAAAAAATCAACCATTTTGACAGAAAATCGCGGCGCTTCGCACAGACTCGGTTATTTTTTACAGACTGGTTTACAGCATTGGGGGGAGACGTCCCCCCTCCCCCCCAGTCGTGACGCCCCTGGTTAGCTCGTCTAGTGTTTCATACTGAAACTGGCATTGTCTCGACCCATAAAAGGATGATTCTTATATGCTATTTGAAGTAGAATCAGCCATTTTTATAATTTTTTTCTGAATAATAAAAATGATAATGTTTTGAATGAGGCAGGCCTTACTAGTGGAATCAGCCCACATATATTCTGGGTATCATTTTAGGCTCTTGCCTGGATATTTTTTCCTGACCAGGATTTCTGATTGGTGGATTTCTTCTTAGCTTTACATAGATCATCAACATAATTATTGCCTGGGCCTTAACCAAACAAAATATTGATGGGTAGCCAACGCATATCATAGGGTGGCCAGCATTTGGCATAGAGGCACATTATCCTGTATCTCTCACTCATTATCTTGTATGGATTCCGACTCGCACAAAAGTGATTTCTGCTCATTCTTGCATTCACTATCTTTTTAATACACTATCTTGTGTTGTGTCCTGTCATACTGTATTGTACGATTCCTGTTTGGATTGTTTTCTCTGAAAGAATTCTCTGATCAAAGTTTCATTATTGAGAAAAATTGTGGCTTCTTTTAGTAAAGCTTTCTAGACAGAGATCATTAAAACTATACTAACAAACTTTCTTCCTGAAGCCGAAGAAGATGCTTGTGAAGTCACCGTTCTTGAATCCATGTAGAATTAATTCTACTACTTGTGTGCAAGACCCGACAGTCTGCTAAGAAGTTATCAAACTACTCTATTAGCAAACTGTCTGGGGGGGGGGCAAGGTATTTATCGACTGGCTGGTCCTTTTTAATGACTGTTTTTCAAAAAAAGACTGTAGCCGATTTATGAAAAAATCTACTGTTTTAAAAATAATCAACTGTTTTTAGAATTACAACTGTTTCAAAGAAAAAATCAACTGTTTTTAAGAGAAACGCGGCGCTTCATTCCGCCCCAATTTTTTTCTACTGACTGGCTGACAAGATTGGAGGTGGGGGGCCTTCTCTATGTTCTGTCTCTTGGAAGTTGCAGTAGTATGGCCCGCCAACTGGCTGTGATTTCATTCGTTGAAAAACATCCTACAGACAGTTAATGCGAAGTAAGATCAGGCGTGGCTATTTTCTGTCAGACCTCATCACTTCTGTGAACCTGGGCGCATCCCAGTCAAACTGTGACAAGCCAGGGAGTTCAAGAGCAGGAAAATGTATGTTTAAGTGAGCTGCTGGAAGATATCCGGCATCGTTTAGACATAGAGGTCACCGAATTCGAAAGACATAGGCTCTCATCTACCCACCCTAAACAAGCTTATATGCCTTGTCAGCGACATGACAATAAGAGAAATCTCCCGGTTCTGGGAATTATTGTTGTTATTAGTTTGTGTTTTACCATGGTATCTGATACCACAGTCAAAAGGTGTTTTTGCAGTTAGCGTGTATCTCACCAGTTATCGTGGTACATTTAGATACCATGGTCCGACCGTGGTAACTGATTGTGGTATCTGAAAAGTCATCTCACTTCCATCAAATTTTGTCAAGTTGGTGAGAAAGAAGTTTATTACTTAGTGATGTCTTAGTGACGTAACTGGACTGGATATCAGTTTTTCTTTTGAGATGACTTCGAAAAGTGCAATTTCGGCAATAGTCGTTTTTGCAGAGAAACCGTGTACCAGATACCACGATAATTCCAAAAACGACTAATCGCAAATCCAGTTACCATGGTAAGAGATACCATGGTATCTGCAAAAACGCAACTATTGATTCTTGCCATTAGCCTTCTCACTATAGTTTGAAACTCTATGTACTTTCAGTGTACTTAGCTCCCTTGCCAAAAAAGCAGTGCCTACACTGTTTCAGTGGTCAAAAGGTGCTCTTGTTGACTTGTTCCTTGAGTCTGTACTGGACAGTGAGCATCTAAAGAATGAAGCAAATGCATTGTCAGTTTTGGAGAACTGCCGGCTCTACCTGAAAGAAAATCTAGCTCCAGAGATATTGAAGGTAAATCCTGATTTCTGTATAAAAACCTTTCCGCTGTGAATTGAAAGTTTGTTAGCTGGGAACCCATTTGATAATAGGAAGTTAGGGTCAGCGTCCAGAGCTTCTGAAGAAATGTGCAAGCAAATGCTGTGATAAGTGATGAAGATAAATTCGTAAACCACATTGGCCTGACATATGGCAAGAAATGAAAAGAAAAACAGACGGAAGTCCAATGCCAATGAAAATACTGAACAACAACTTTACACTCGCTATTTTCAGCGTCGTACTGTCTTTCTTTTGATTTCTTGTGAGTTGTTAAGTGATGGGGAGCCTTTTGAAAACTATTTAGTGTCAGATTGGAAAGTATAATGAAAATAGAAACTGTCCAGCGAGAAGCTTCTAGCGCGTTTAATATCTCTGTCACGTAGGCTGTAGGAATATTTACCTTTGAGGCATCCAGTGATACAATGCGTTGGCCCGACTAGATAACTGATAACTGTAGAAAATTAACAATTTGATTGGAATTCTAAAACTTGATAATGATATTTCAGCGAGACGTGGTTTTTCAGCGTTACTGACGGCTGGGTAAAGCCCATTCACAACGGGTTTTGGCCAATACTCGATACCAGCAAGTTCCGGGAATCGCTCGTAGACCGAGAATTAGCTGGGTTTCTGCCGTTCGCAATTGATCCTGGTGCCAGTTTCGGATACCAGCTAGTCTCGTACCCAAGTTGAAATCAGTTCAGCTTTCGAGGGTACTAGCCAATCAGATTATTTTGGGGAATATTTTGGCTAGTTTCGAACCAAGCCCAATAGATAAAATCACATCCACTCCTTGCTGTCTTGAAAACCGAAAGTGAATTTAGGTCATTGTTCTTCAGTCTGACGTGGTTCAGCGTTAGCCAATCGGAACATACCTGAGAATTCCCCGAAGTAATGTGATTGGCTAGTACTCTGAAAAGTTGAACTGATTTCAACTTGGGTGCGAGACTAGCTGGTAGCCGAAACTGGCACCAGTATCGATTGCGAACGGCAGAAACCCAGCTAATTCTCGGTCCCAGAGCGATATCCGGAACTGGCTGGTATCGAGTATTAGCCAAAACCAGTTGTGAATGGGCCTGTATTATTACTGTCACTACACCTTAATATCCATCTATACGGATTGCAGGGATGGCTTTACATTGTAAAAGTTTCTCCAAGTAAGGATTAAAGTTAACTGCAATATTTGCTACTGGGATTAATCTTATCTCTACTGAGATAAGATAAATCCGAGTTAGAGATAAGATTATCTTTTTAGAGACAAGTTTAATACCAGTAGCAAATACTGCAAGATTTTTTTTACGGTATAGTCTTCAGGAGCTGTTGATAGGAGTCTCGAGACACCCTCAGTGATTATGGGTTATAGTTTGAACACAAAATCAGTATTTCCTGGCCGTATTTTCTGCACTTTCATCATAAAGTTGAAGCATCTCAACTTTTCTGGATAGAAGTGATGATGGTGCCTAAATTCTGTCTGGAAAACCCGATCATGATCAGATTGCTATTCATACCAAACAATGGAGCGTTGGAATCATCTTCCTGAAAATGTCGTCAACGCAGATACAATAAGTCAGAAACAGTAAGGTTAAAGCAGGTGTGGATCGTCAAATGGCTGATGTACAGTTTAGTTTTGACAGTGTGCTGAGTAATTTGTTGAGGTAAAAGCGTGTTTACTATTATAGTTGCGTTTTTGCAAATACCATGGTATCGGATACCAAGGTCTAAAGTCGTTTTTGCAGCTATCGGTGGCATCTGATGCCACGATCAAAAGGTGTTCTTGCAGTTATCGTGGGATCTGGCCAGTTAGCGTGGTATCTGATATTCAGATACTACGGTCCGACCGTCGTAACTGGTCCTGGTATCTGAAAAGTCCTCTCACTTTCATCAACTTTTGTCAGATTGTTGAGAAAGAAGTTTACCACTTAGTGACGTGACTGAATATCTGTTTTTCTGTTGGGATGACTTCGAAAAGCACAGTTTCGGCAATTGTCGTTTTTGCAGAGCAACCGTATATCAGATACCACGGTAACTGCAAAAACGACTAATCGCAGATCCAGTTACCGTGGTAACAAATACCATGGTATCTGCAAAAACGCAACTATTATTGTTTTTATTATTGCAGCTGCTTGACCTTTTTTCTTTTTTTCTAGAGGTTGCTCAAGGGTGTTAACATTTATGCTGAAGATGATGAGGAGGACGAAGGAACATTTTTAAGCAGATTTCTGATCTTCCTTCCATTCGGGAACTCTCACATCAAGGAATTAGACTTGTCTTCACCAAGCATTAAGCCGTAAGTTCAGCCCAGGATAGCATTTATGTCTCTATAGAGCAGCTGGAGCAGGCAGCATTTTGTATAAGTTTGTGTTTGTGGTTACTTTATATTTTATCGTTTGAGGACTGTTATGTTTAGTCAGATAAGCTCCAGTGGAGACAAGCAATACGAGATTTATACGAGATACGGTGTGTAATTTTGACCTGACTTTTGTCTATTAATGTAGTTTATTTATTGTTATCAGATAATTAATATTGACCTGTCGAGTTGATTGATATTGATTGAAGTGTCTTTATTTGTATTGACATATCCAAAGCTATTTTTATGTATTTAAAGATATTACGGATTAAACCATCATTTCGTCATTCCATTTCATTGCCATGTGATTTATCAGCCTTACAACTGTAATATGGGTGGGATACCGCGTTTTATTTTCTCCCTGGCGTGGATGTAAACACATGTCATAGTAGGTTACATTTGTGTTCCTATATTCTCACATATCTTCGGCTTTGTGACACCTTCGGCTGTTTTAATCCGCGCTCCTGTTCCCTTACCCTTTTTCAGAAACGCGGAAAAAAACTCATAACCGTCTTTCCCCATTGACCTAAGGCGTATTCTCGCCGTTCTCCGAGGACTCAACTTGAGGAGTCCCTGCGTTTTGTTTGTCCAGGGGACTCACTCCTCGTATTCTCGCCAGTCCCCGTGGACGGTGAATGCTCCGATTATCATCACCATCAACAAAGGACTCCTTTTTGATTCGGAGGGGAATAAATTTTTGCTGGTGTTGGTGCAATGTAAAAGTAGTTAAAACAATCAGAATAAACAAAACCAGACATTTGGACAACTGCATATTTCTTTTTAGAATCAAATCCATTTTGGAAGCATTCCCCGTGTTCTTGTTGTTTTCCGCGCGGAGTGACTCCCTCTATTCTCGCCGTTCCCTTCGATTCTCCGAGCAGTCCTCGGGGAACGGCGAGAATACGCCACTACTCAGGAATAGTTGGGAGCCTGATGCGTCTGGGAAGGAATGAGAATAGTAGGGCTGGTGGGGTTGGTAAAAATAACATACGACTATCTACTCATCTTCCCATTTTGGATTCTCGTACGCTGCAATGAAAAGGTCAATATGCCTAAAGGCGTACTCTCGCCGTTCCCCGCGGACTCCACTTGAGGAGTCCCCGCGTTTTTGTTTGTCCCGGGGACTCGCTCCCCGTATTCTCGCGAGTCCTCACAGACGGGGAATGCTCTGTTTATCGTCACGATCATCAAAAAGGACTCCCTTTCAGATTCGGAGTGGAATCAATTTTTGCTGGTGTTGGTGCAATGTAGAATTAATTAAAAATAATCAGAATAAACAAAACCAAAAATAAACTGGCTACAGACTAATTTCGTCAACTGCATATCTATTTTTCGAACAAAATCCATGCTGGAAGCATTCCCCGTGTCCTCGCTGTTTCTGTCCGCGGAGTCCGCGTGGAGTGACTCCCTCTATTCTCGCCGTTCCCTTTGATTACCCGAGGAGTCCTCGGGGAACGGCGAGAATACGCCATAAGAGATGTGATTCGCAACGATAAATCATAGGGCCTTGGTTTTCCAAGACTTCAGTAGAGTAAACTGTATATGGAGCCCGTAGGCCGTAATTGCTGTGCAGAAACGTTTACTGCGGTATACGCAAGATCTTGATCGGACAAGCGATATATGTCGCTTGTCATATATCAACATATATGACTGTATATGTCGTATAGATGTGACTGTATATACCAGGAGTATCAGGAATTATACTCCTGAAATAGTTGATAATTTGTTGTTGATTATGTAGGGTTGTGTATTGTTCAGCTTTTCCTTATTTTTCCTACTCCATTTCTTGTGTATGTATTACATTATGATGGGTAATAAGATAATAGTAATAATATAGGCCACAGTCTACAATGTCAGAAGTTCACAACATTTGTGTAAATATTATGAAACTTACGAAAGTGTACTGATTTTGTTGTGGATGGCCCTCGCAGTGGGGACTGAATGTTTATTTTTTTTTAGGCTTTCTCCGTTTGATATCACTGTCATTAAGACTGTCCTCAGTAGTTGTGAAAATCTTACAAGCTTGATAATTCCTAAAATTGCGACCGATGAAATCTTGAAGCATGTTGAAGTTACATGTCCTCACCTTAGATATTTGGAAGTCAAGTACAGCGATGTAACAGATGTGGGAGTCTGCGCATTAGGTGGTAAGTCTTTCCTCTCTTTTCAGGATTCTCTTAAGAGAAGAATTGTTCTCGATCAGGTTAAAGCGGGTCACAAAAAATGGTCTTGCTACCATAGAGACAATGCTAACCATCCCTACTGTCACTATGAATGTTCGAAACCACAAAAAAGATCGTCAAAAATGAGCAAATTAGAAGAAAAAAAATTTCCTAGGTTTGAAATAATTCGGTCTGGACTAAATCTCAACGGATTATTCAGGACAGCCGTTATGCCACGTAGGAAGCCAAGGATTAAAATAATAATTTCCATCTAATGCTCAAACTGTTTATAACAAAATACAAATAAACTAAAAGCCCAAGTCCAGTGTGGTACTTCTGAAGACATACCAAAAATAATCAATAAAGTTTTATAATTCTTTGTAAATAATACGTGGAAAATTTAGTCTTCTGGAAAAGAAGACGTTCTGCATGGTATTTTTCTCGAGCCAAAACTGCAACCCGGCAATCAGGTTCAGATCCAAACAAATTGGTGGCTTGCGATCAGTAAGAGAAGGTAAACAGAATGTTTGGATTAGGTCATTAATGACCTCAGTTCGGGGTTAGACTATGATAAGTGTTTACCATTCCTAACGAACACAAAGCGGACTCATTAGATATTTGCGTGTTTCAGTTCTTAGATATGGGTTCTTGGCTTGATCGAGTTCTGTTTCGAAGTCGCTGTTGCAATGAATCCAAAGGTGCGATCTAGGAGAGGATAAGTCGTGAGTATGATGGCGTCGGAACTGTAGAGCTACGTCACTTCTACGTAGCAGCTTAGGAGAGCATTTTCGGGTAACGTCAAACACCCAAATGATTTTGCAAAATGAAGTTTTCATTAATAGAAAAGAGAAACCAGATTTGGTGGTCCTAGACCTGAGGGATTGTCACCCTGTATGAATCCTATCTGCTAAATAGTTGTTTAATTTGCCCTCACGGACGACGTCAAAGTTTTATTTTTTGTCATGCTTACCATAATAGTCACATAAACCATATAAACAAGAGCTGAAAGCTCGTATGGCGCTTGTAAGGGTAGTATCTGCCAGTTACAGGGTTGGATGTCTCCCGAGATCCCTTCCTTGGGAAGATGGGGCTGATAAAACTGAAAGCTGATATGGCGCTTGTAAGGGTAGTATTTACCAGGTAAGGTTTGCAATGACAAGGTTGGATGTCTCCCGAGATCCCTTTATTGGGAAGATGGGGCTGATATAGTGAGCTTGGAAAGTTTCTTCCATTCATTGACGAATGTTCAGAATAGAAGTTGTCCAGGGATGGAATTAGTTCATTTTGATCCGATCACTGGTTCGAAATTTCTGCATTACAGAGTATTCCGGATTCTCCTTCCCCCCACTCCTCCAAGATGGCCGAACCGGGGAAGTGACTACTTACATGAGTTACATGTCAATCCGGTCAGGTATCTAATTTGTCTGCCAAGTTTCATCGTCCTAGCATATCTGTAAATACTCCCGGTCCCGGGGGTCAATCTCGTGTACCTAACATGCGTGCGATGTTTGATCGTCCTAGCACATTTGGAAGTATCCTAACTCACGACCACTGCAATTCCGGGACCTCCGAATTTCCCCGTAGTGACTCGATCAGATCCTGTTTTGACAATAATATATCCGGAGTTTCTGCTTTTCCTTCCGATCAAGTCCCATCCCGATCCTTGACCTCTAAGCGTTTCACGAGATTTCCGATGCCCCCAACAAGTTCTGCGATCCCAGGACTTGAAATGGAATGTCTGAGCTATTTGTTGTTGACAGACATTCCCCATCCCTCCACTTCCCCACGATGATCAGATCCGGGAAGTGCCTATTTCGAAGTCAATCTGGTAAGGTTCCTGATACATCTACCGAGTTTCATCGTCTTAGGTTATGGGGAAGTGCCCAAATAGCACCTGGGACAAAAGCACAGACCGACCGACGGACAGACACTAGGGTTGCTGTAAAGCGATTGTAATTCATTTGAGCTTTGAAATGCATTGAGCTCCAATTGCCATAAAAACACGTCAGAAGTGTCAGAACACAGTTCGGAATCGAACAGTTAAAAACAAGAGTATGTAGAGAACTTTCACGCAAAACTGTCAAGTCTTCGCGCAGCGTTAAAGGGCACCTGAACAATGAAACCATACCTGAACACACCATGGAGAATGCATTTACAGACATGGCCACGGAGAGCATTCTTCTCCTGAGCGTGACGTTTTCAAAATAGTCGTGTTCGTTTCTGGAGGTTTGCACATGCAGACTCCAAGACAAAAAGCGCAATTCATTCAAATCTTGTACAGCGCTGGCCGGATCGCACTGAATTTCTTCTAGATATTCGTTTGGGCTTCACTGGTTACAAAATATTCCAGAAGAAGGATTGATTGGAGACATTTGTTCATTTCTGAAACCGTTCGGTATTGAAATAAGGACAGATGCAAAATGGAGCAAAAATCATAGCTTGGAAACACTATTTCGTATTTGGATTGGGTTTCCTGCAGGCAATGTTAACGGAAGTCATACAGATAGGGAGGATACTTGGTACTCTTCATTCAGGTGTCCTTTAATAACTGTCGCAACGTGTACAACAAGACCAAAGGTTTCGATGGGATCCCAAAAATTCAATATCTGATCCAGACAACTGGGTCTTGTCTTAGCCAGATCCAGTCTTCGCCAGACTCCTTGAAAATTTTTACAATTAAAATTCAGAAACAGATTAAGGCCAAATAGCTAATCACCTGAGAAAACCAAGTTCAGATTTGGATTCAGCATGTGTGTTTACCCCTATAAGTCATATCTGTTTTGACGAAAACTTCCTGCCACTTCTACCAATTTCCCGGTTCCGGCCGAACTCCAGAACTACTTGTCCGGCGAAAAAAGAAAGCTCAAAGACGAAATCAGGGTATCTTCTTTCCCCAGTAATGAACATCTAATCAACTTCAAATAGAAATTTAGCTTATCACAAATTTTCCGATTCCAGCCGGATTCCGGTCGAACTATATGTCCGGGTAAAATACGATTGTCACACAGGGACTCAGCATCTCTTCTTACCCCTAAATCGCTTATCTAATCAACTAGAAATAAAACTTTGACTTCCAACAGTTTTCCGGTTTGGGCCGGATTCCGGACGAACTACATGTCCGGGTAGAAACTTGTTTTTACATAAGTGTTCAGCATGTCTTCTTGCCCTAAATCGAACATCTAATCAACTCCAAATAAAACTTTTAATTTTGACAAACTTTCCGGTTTGGGCCGGATTCCGGTCGAAATACTTGTCCGTCGAGAAAATCGTTTTCACCATCGTCTTCAGCATGTCTCCCTACCTCTAAATCGAACATTTAATCAACTTCAAATAAAACTTTTACTTTAAACAAACTTTCCGGTTTGGGCCGGATTCCGGGCGAAATACTTGTCCATCGAGAAAATAGTTTTCACCATCGTCTTCAGCATGTCTTCCTACCCCTAAATCGAACATCTAATCTACTTCAAATAAAACTTTTACTTTCAACAAACTTTCCGGTTTGGGCCGGATTCCGGGCGAAATACTTGTCCGTCGAGAAAATAACTTTCACCATCGTCTTCAGCATGTCTTCCTACCCCTAAATCGAACATCTAATCAACTTCAAATAAAACTTTTACTTTCAACAAACTTTCCGGTTTTGGCCGGATTCCGGGCGAACTACTTGTCCGATGACAAAATGGTTTTCACCGTTGTGTTCAGCATGTCTTCTTACCCCATAATCGACTATCACATTAGCTGTTTCAAAATATTTTGTTTGTCCCTTAATTTGAATCCCCTCCCCCACCCCTAAATGTAGAGCTACAAAGCCCATCTACGAACTTGACTGGTCCGACGACCCAACGAACCCTCACACCAAGTTTCATCAAAATATCTCATTCCCTTCGAGAGTTATCGTGCTTACAGACGGACGGACAGACGGACGGACGGACGGACAGACGGACAACTTTTGCGATGTCATAGGTATCCCTCCACTTACGTTTTGGGATCCCAAAAAGTGTCACCGGCTTGACAGTTATTATCTCGACCTGAATGAAACGTCCAAAGTCTCCAGGAAAAATATTTGACCAATCAACCTCATTATACCTCGTCCACTGTCCCATTTTCAGTACTTGAACAACTACTTCTTTGTTTTAGGTTTCGACGTCCATGAAGAAGGTTTAATGTTCCGACGGACTCGCGAAGGACTGAAAGAGCTTAGATACCTAGGCTTAATGGGAGTTTGTGCCATTCGTAAGCCTACCTTCGATGCACAGTAAGTTACAGTATCGTGTTTGATCTACTTACTGCGTCCGTTTTCCCATGATACTTCGACCAAGTACAGTATAGGTATTCTTATGTGAACGTTGGCTGACGTTGAACTTCGTCATTTTCATGCACTTGCTGTGCTAAAGGTAACTATTAGCCTAAAAACACCTGAATAGGTATTTCCGATCTTCATTCTACCATTTAGCCCAAAACTGACTGTTCACATTAGTTCACACAAACATACGTCTGCTGAAATTGTAGGCTACTTGATGTGAGGGTGGAAGCTGCCCGGTTCAGTTCGGCGTTCGCGAGATGTTGAACAGTATAATAAAACTTTTAATAATCTATTAGACCAAACAGTCTTATGCCGCCGGGAAATTGGTAATGAATGGAAAGCAAGAAGGGTTGCCCACTGTCGACTTTAGTGTATGTCCAACACGAGTCGTCACCGATTACCTTGTGTTAGAACTTTAAAAGCAGCATGTTTGGAAGTGTTTGAAAGATAATTGCCTAGCTTATTACCGGCAGAGGAAAGACAGCAGATGCCCGGGAGTTTGTAACCCCTCCGGAAAGCAAAAAACACTTAAACAGAAAATCAATAGAATATACAACTAAAGAAAATCGTAATATATTAAAATAATGCATAAAACGGATACGTCAGCTACGATGCTTTGGCAGCGATATTTCGGCCCTTCTTGGCAAGGGTCCTGGTAGGCTGTGGAATTTCAGGGACAACGTTGGGGAAAGAACAAACCTGCAATCGATGCGTTGTTTCCGCTGTTTTGCAGTCGTCATTGCTTTCTTTTTGCTGTTCTCAGAATATTAAGTTATTGGAGCCAACCCTGGTGCACGACTGATTGAGTTTCATTTAGGACGTTCTCTATCGCTAGTGATGCTAGTGTAGCTGCTATTCTAGTAGTAAGTAATAAGTAAGTAATATATTTATAACCCGCCACTTTGAAAAAGCGGAGTAAATGAAAGAAAATAAATAGAACACAGAAACACACAGAAAAAGACACTTAATTTTCAGTCTTCGGCCAGGAAGCAGTGGGTAACGTCGTGCGCTGGTTGGGCCCTGTTGTCTATGATTTTTATAGTGACGAGGATAGTCGATTTGATAGCGACGAGTGTGTGTCACTTTTTTTTCTTCAAGTCTTGGCTCTAATTCCTAGTGTTATTTTGCTCTGCGTTTGAGTTGATTCTGTCCTTAACTTTGCTTTCTGGTCTTGATGCCGATGAAATCCGTATCACTAAAGTCAGCGCTGTCTAGCGCGGGGATTCTTTGATTGGTTTCAACCAGGGGCGGATGGCTTTGCCATCTTGCGTAGGTTCTAACCCTTGCAGTTCATGTTTTATAGTACTTGTTGTCTTTGTAGTCGCTTGAAAGTTTGACGTTTCAGGGCAATCGCCCGTGTACCTGCACATCGGAAATATATATTTATACGCCTTTTTTATATCAAAATATGGCGTTATACTCGCGTCACAAATGTAAGCTAATTTTCTGGTGATCCCCTGATCATGTATCTAGGTGTTCGGGTCTGGATGGAGTACGTTTTTGTCCTCTTTGCCATCTTGATGGGGATGGTCTGGATCATTTTATTTTCAGGGGCCAGGAGCTTTCGCACTTAAGGTGTTCATTATTTTCTGGGAATGGTGGGCAGCTTCTTGGTATGTAACGCTCTACGTCACCAAGAGGGATTGTTTCTTTTGGTAATTTTGTGCAAAAAGCACTCGAGTTAAGAAGTGCTGTTTCTTAGTTTGTTTAGTTTCCTATGAGTTGTTTGTTTATTCTGTAGATGGTTTTTCAATACAGATATATATTTACTTCTAGGAACGGTGGTGTGTCAGTAGACGCCATGGCTGTCGTGCTAGCAGCGTTGCCGAATTTGAAAGTTCTGACTTATCCACGATTGTCGGAAACGATACTCAGCTGTAAAAATACCAATGCAGCGGCAACCTTACCGTTGGACCATTATGTGGGTCCATTTTCTTTGGACAGAGCAGAGCTTCTTGCTGAGTATCTGCCTAACCTTACCAGAATTGATGTAAACCTAAATTTGGTAAGTCATTTATCTTCTAAAGCGATTCTGGCGATCTCTTGCATTCGCTTTCCGAAAAGCAAAGCGAGAATTCGCCGTGCGTAAGAACAAGCGCAACGTTGTTGAGCCTCAGTTGCACCTTTACAACTTCTCGCTGACTTGTCGAAATCACTTTCCTCTCGCGAAGTGGATTCGCTTTCCAGATGCTGGCGGAAACTAGCGTTGCGCGAGAACAGCTTTGGAAAGTGAAGCAGCTTTTAGCCGAAGTCGTGAGAACAGCTGGCGCATAAGCTCGCGGAGCTTTCCAGACCGCCAGAATCGCCATTTAATTAGACCGCGGAGTTGGGCCCTAAAAGGGCTCAACATTAGGCTATCAAGTATATATAAGTAGTGAACTGAAAGACAGAAATGTTCCTCAGCCGGGATTTGAACCCAGGACCCTATGCTTATAAGGCAGGTGCTCTTACCATTTGAGCTACCGAGGGACTTGTGAACAGAGATGGCAAACCACTACATAGTCTGGTAGAAGCCGGCCATAGGAACAGCGATCCCGCACGATGTCAAATTCATTTAACCAGGTCCCATCCCCCTGTCATGGAAATTAATAATAATATATAGATGGCACTTTACAGAAGAGACCTGTACCGTGACCAATAGACCAGAAACAGTCTTTTTGAATTTAATTTAGAAGTCTATAACAGATTTTTTCTAATTTAATTAGAAGTCTAGGACTCCATTGTCGGAGCCACGTATGCAGGACATACCAGGACCTACAAGGCTGGGCCTCATGGTGGAAACCAAATATGTAATTTTAATGGGGAAGACGCCCTTGAGATGGAAACGTTTTAGTAGTGAAGTAGTGAACTGAAAGACAGAAGCTTCAGTCGGGATTTGAACCCAGGAGCTGCTTGCAAGGCAGGCGCTCTTACCATTTGACCTAGTCTATAACGGAAAGTCGGCTACGATATTTGACAGCGATATTTCGGCCTTTTGCGATTGTAGGTTCGTGAGTTCCAGTCTAGCAACAGCATGAAGAGAACCCTTTCCAAGAAAGGCCGAAACATCGCTGTCAAGTATCGTAGCTGACTTTCCGGTTTTCCCATTGTTTTAGTATGTTTTTCCCGGTCAGTTTGGGCTCAGCGGGTATTTGTCAAGTAAATCTCAAATTAGTAAGCGGCAAGCGAATATTGGTGGTAAAAATATAAAAGCAAAATTCTTAAAACTTTGTTTTTTGGCTGGACCTAGGTAACAGTTTTCTCCGTCGTGTGCTCTCTTAGGTTTGAAAATGCACCTTGATGACGCTCGTGAGAAAGGTTATTTCGTACTTGGAGGATAAATATTCCTTCAGCCCAAGCTGACTGCGAATCATATTTGATAGTGCAAAACGGATACGTCAGCTGAATTTTAGGTTTACCACAAGTTCGTTTTCCAACTTGAGCGGCTTTGAGCTTGAAGAGGACCCTTGCCAAGAAGGACCGAAATATAGCTCTAACAAAATTCAGCTGACGTATCCGTTTTGCACTATCAAATATAAGGTTATTTCTTTCCACGGTAGATCCTATCGCCTAATCTGGTCTGAAGTGCAGAGTTGTGTTGATTAAACTCAGGCCAACAGCTTCACTGACGGTCTTTTTAGGTTTTGACAACTGTTACACCATGGTGTGAGCAGTGGTTAATACTTATGTGGAAGAAATTCACATTATCAATGAGTGCCTGTGGGGCATCCAGTCGAGTTCTGTTGGAGGTTGCTTGACAAAAGTACGTAGATCTCGATCTATCAAATCAAATCGTTTATTCATTAAGTACCTTACTCACGGCATGTGCCGATTAACTTATTCCAACGTCAACATATAAATACACATCAATATATATAAACAAAAAAAGCAAGCATAACTGCGGAGTCAACTGCTATTTCGGTTTGCTTTGGACTAGTTGCAGTTTTTGAATTGGGTTCGCAACTAGTCTTGGAGGTCTTGGCCGTTCGGTTTCAAAATCGGGGGGGGGGGGGGTACGGAGAATTGGGTGTTTAAGATTTTTAGACCAAAATTTACCGATTATTTTTCACGATGACTCGCTAATGTACTAAGATTGAAAGTTTTTAAAAGGTTGATATTTCCTTTACTCAAAATGGAAAATTCGACTACGGTATTCATCAGCTGACTCTCCCGTTGTGAGCCTAGTATATGTTTCACAGTCCGCTGGTGCTGAAGAAGTATACAACCGCTCATTGATAAAAACTACGGGCAGGATGCGTACCGGTTTTGAGTCTACACTTTCGTCCCTAGGTCGAGGAAGAGTCTATGGTTCACTTTCAGCACATGAAGCATCTCAGCGATCTAAGAATTGGAGTTCAGTCTTTTAGCTCGTCTTGTTTAGACCAGCTTGCCGTTCTCGACGGCCAATTGGAGAGTTTCTTCATAACTTGCCTCCAGCTCAAAAGTTCCGATCTCTCATCCTTACGATCTAAACTCCCAGGGATTAAACAGTTAAGTTTAGCGTATAGCAAGTTTGAAGAAGATGCGCCGTTTAGCTCCGATTCCGGCTGGGAGGATCTTTCCGAGCTGGAGATCCGGTCGGAAAAGACATTTTTCTGGCCGATTCCAGGATTTATCACTGGAAATAGCAAGCAGGTCAATACGCTGTTCTTCCGGTCGCCTCTGGATCAACTTTCGAAGGAAGAAGACCTAGGAAATTTGCTAAGTAACGACCGGTTCAAGAACCTTGAGTGTCTGTTTCTACGCGTCCCGAAGCTGCCCGTGTCCGCTCTAGTGTGCACCGCAATGGCACTGTGCCCGAAACTGAAGCAGGTGGGAAATATGGATACTTGGGGCATAAAAGGGCCCTTTATGACCCTACTAGAGGACCATCTAGAAAAGAACAATGTGGAATTAGAACTCATGACCACCTATCACGAGGGGTTGTTCTACAACCTTAATTTAAAAAGACGCCAGTTTTGAACTTTCTGTATGGACTGCAGCAACGAAGAGTCTCGCATTGTGCAGCGATGACGCTCTTTGAACAGTTTAACAAGAGAGTTTTACTGCGTGGGTTGGAGAAGGGTCCTGGAAAGGTTCCCACATAGTCAGAAGTTCTTGAACTAACGTGATACATCTACAAATCGAAAAATGAAGTTTTCAACCGCAATTTGCACTGCAGTCCTAGGCCGAACGTGTACATATGTCTACCTACCGTAGGAACTGTGTGTAAACGAATCAGATAAAAAGAATACATCTCAGTCGTACAATCCCGGCGTGCTGACCTTCTCGCTGGTATCTGACGCTTGCATTGTCCGAGTTGGCCATAGGGAGTGCTTGAAGTGGTGGGACACCGTGCAGACAAATTAAATCGACAGGCAAAATCGGCCAATGATGGTGTCTGAGTCAGTTTAGTACACTAAGCCCATTTTTTGGATAATGATGCTCAAAAGCTGCGGAATGCTGACAGGCCTGAACTTGGTTCTCATACGTATTTGTATCCGTTATTTCCCAGAGCAATACCAGTATACAATAAAATAATCAAATAAAATACTCTTTCAAAGTCAAATACTGTTTTTTTGCAACTCGGTCATCTAAGTCAAACTCTAAACACAAACTTTAAAATGCTACTGGCTTACCCGAGACTGCAACACAAGCAAGGGATAGAATAGCAATAAACCGAAGCATGGTGTACGACTAGTCCGCGAAAGTCGAATACGCCACTTATATTCGTTTGCTTTGTTATCTATGGATCGCGCTCTGTAAATAAATTGGGTTAGCAAGAAAACAAATAATTTAAGACAGTAAGGGAAAGATAGTAAATTCTGTTACTTGACAATCAAAAATGTTCAAAAATCAAAAATTAGCCACATGACTTAAATATATTTTATATGTTAAGAGATACACATATACACGTGAGCCCAGTGCGCAACCCTGTCAGCATGCCCAAGCGTATGAGCAGGGGGCAGAGTGTACTGGAAAGTACAACACAAAAGTGGACTATGCCCAGTAGTCGTTGTACCGTGTAAATTCGGACCCAGACAATTGACTAATATCACATTTTTACCAGTAATTTATCTTGTGTATTAAACTTTTTGGTCATCTTCTTGATTTCTTTTCCAGTTTGTCAGTTGAAACTCTTCGCAAGTCGGCAATTAAACTGTGGAGAAAATAATGAAGCATTTCAGTTCAGCGGAAGTCATACCTATCTACTGCAAAAACAAACAAACAAATAACAACAGCTGATGTTTGACCAGAGTTGACTGGTACGTAAGCCGTGCGGAAAAGCAATGTTTGAGCTTTGCAGTAGTTGCGTTTCTGCAGATACCATGGTATCTGATACCACGGTTAAAAGTCGTTGTCGCAGTTAACATGGTATCTGATACCGCCGTAAAAAGACATTTTTGTAGTTACCGTGTTAACTGGCAAGGTACCGTGGTATCTGATATTCAGGTACCATGGTAACTGCGAAAACGACTTTAGATCGTGGTATCAGACACTTCGGCAGCTGCAAAACGACTAATTGCAGATCCAGTTACCGTGGTAACAGATACCATGGTATCTGCAGAAGCGCAACTAATGGAAAGTACTATCGTCGAGATTCAACCGTTTCTCGTCATGGGAAGCACAGTTAGGAAAGTCGCAGTGTTTTTTCACAGAAACGCCGTCTGTTTAAACCAGTGGTAAGTTGCACGAATAATGGAAGGAACGGTGCAGGAGTAATTTTTGCTGAAAACGGGAACGACACACTATTATCGGGGAATGCTGCAACAGGAGGAACACGGCTAAAAGCGGGAACGTTGCGCCGTTGCTAATGCTTTCTGTAGCTTGTCCTGGCACGAGTTCCAAGTCACTCATTTCACGATCTTACCTATATACACTGTAATAAAAAATCTTGCAGTATTTGCTACTGGGATTAATCTTGTCTCTACCGAGATCAGACTATCTCTAATTCGGATTAACCTTATCCCAGTAGAGATATGATTAATCCCAGTAGCAAATACTGCAGTTAACTTTAATCCTTACTCAGGAGAAACTTTTTACAGTGTAGTAGTCGTGTTCCTTCGTTTTTTCGATTGAAGCATTCGCACGCACCATTAGAGGCAGGATTCCTATTCAAATACTTGTGTCCTAAAAACGGGAACGACAAGGCTCCTGTTCTTTACTGCTTGGTTCTCTGGTGCAGGCTGCAGGAGGAACAAGTGCAGGAAGTTGTGCAGCTTTCGTCAGCTTCCCAGCCGTGGCCGAGCTCAAACCATTCCCCTGGAATGCAGTTTCTGGATCAGGTCGGACCGGGCTGTCGAATCTGCAAGAGTCAAATCAGTTCAGGTCTGTGCCTAGTGTTGCCACATGTCGCACGATAGTGTTAATTGTCACTCTATTTGGTGTTTGTCACTCTTGTCCTACGTAGGACATATGTGTCATTTTTGCAGCAAGGATTCCGACCAGAAGTGACTATTTCAAGTTTTTTTTTCATGAAAGTAAAATCAAGATGTGTCATTTTTACAGAGGCGATTCCGACGAAAAGTGAACATTTCGTGAAAATTAATTTCACTCCCAATTCACTCTCTGTTTTGGGCCAAAAAGTCACTCTCTAAATATATTTGATGTGGCAACCCTGTCTGTGCCTGCGCAGGTGAAGTACTCGACTAGAACTGTTTGATCCAGCCCCGTTTTTCGGCGGCTAACCTCGCAAAACCACTCATCCCGTCGGCAAATGAAAGCGGCTTAGCGAAGAATTACTAGGGTCCATGCCCGTCATAGTTAACCAATCCAGCGAAAGAAGCCTGCACTTTATGATGCCGCCTTTGTGTTTACAGGCTGTCGAAATAAAGCTGCAAAGTTCGGTACAGAACACTGAGTTATATTGCTACTGGGAACCATTTAATCCACGAAGCTTCTTCTGAGTGAGAACGAATGTGCCAGAAGCTTTTTCAAGGTAATAATGATCATCTTTCACTGATGTATGGAATGAAAATGGGTGGTTTTCGGGTCCAATGTCGTAATAAGGAAACTAAATCCAGAAGATCGATCGTTGAAGAATCATTCAGAGGATTAAAGCGTGTGAGACGGATTTACGGAAGGATAATATAGGATAATCCCCGGTTGTGGTGAATGGCGAGCAATGTCGGATTGCGGTCTAAATTTTCTTCATTGTTGTGTTGCGAGAGCAACACTTTGGTTTTCTCGTGTTTTTTATGGCACTTGCCCTTGGGCCAAGTGCCATATAGCGATCGCAATTTCTGTCCGTCAGTCGGTCCCAGTTTTGCTAGTTTGTGCACCTCCAGATAAGCTAGGACGATGAAACTTGGCAGGCGTATCAGGGACCAGACCAGATTATATTAGAAATAGTCGCTTCCCCGCTCCGACCATCTGGGGGGGAGTGGAGGGAGTGGGAATCAAGAAAAATTAGGTACTTTTAACTTACGAACGGGTGATCAGATCTTAATGAAACCTGATATATGGAAGGACCTCGTGTCTCAGACTTTCCATTTTGAATCCAGACAGGATCCGGTGACATTGGGGGGAGTTGGAAACCGGAAATCTTGGAAAACGCTTAGGGTGGAGAGATCGGGATGAAACTTGGTAGAAAGAACAAGCACAAGTCCTTGATACGGGGTTGACATAACCGGACCGGATCCGCTCACTTTGGGGGGGGGGGGCAATTCCTAGTGATCCCGCGAGTTCGGTGCTTCCTGGTGTGCTAGGACGATGAAAATTGTCAAGGACCCGAACTGACTTGAGAATAGTCGTTTCCGCAATCTCACCATCTGGGGGGGGGGGGAGGGGGAATCGTAAAAGTGAGGTATTTTAACTTAAGAACGGGTTGTTGGATCTTGACGAAACTTGGTATATAGACAGACCTTATGTTTCCGACGCCCCATTTTCAATCCGGACCGGATCCGGTGGCATGGGGGGGGGGAAATCTCGGGAAACGCTTTGAGGGGAGGGGTCGGTTTAAACTTGGTGGGAAGAACAAGCACGAGTCCTAGATACTTGACTGACAGAACCCGACCGGATCCGGTCACTGTCTGGGAGTTGGGGGGGGGGGGGGGGATCCGAATTTCTAGTGATCCCGCGATTTCGATACTTCCTGATGTGCTAGGACGATGAAAATTTTGCAAGCGTGTCAAGGAAACTAACAGATTGACTTGAGAATGTAGTTTCCCCGATCCGACTATCGTGGGTGGAGTGAAGGGATTGGGAACCTGGAATCTAGTGGCAAGCTGAGCTATCGGGCAGGGCGATCGGATTTAAATGTAACTTGATATTTAGAAAAACCTCGTGCCTCAGACGTCCCATTTTAAATCTGGACCGGATCCGGTGAAATTGGGGGAGTCGGAGGGGGGGGGGGGGGGGGGCGGAAATCTTTGGAAACGGTTAGAGTGGGAGGGATCGGGATGGAACTTGGTGGGAAGAACAACCACAAATCCTAGATACGTCATTGACATAATAGGACCGGATAGGGCACTGTGGGGGAGTTGAGGGGGGAGGGGAGTCCGGAATTCTAGTGATCGCGCCGAGCTCGGTATTTCCTGATGTGCTAGGACAATGAAACTTGGTAGGCGTGTAAAGAACCCGAACATATTGACTTGTAATAATCGTTTCCTCGATTCGACCAAGGTGGGAGGAGTGGGGGGGACGGGGAATCCGAAATCTAGTAGCATAGTGGCATGGGCAGCTTTTGAATGGGTGATTGGCTTGGAATGAAACTTGGCAAGAGGAAAGAGCTATAGTCTCAGATGTTCCATGTCAAGTCCGGGTCAGATTCAGTACTTGTGGGTGAAGGGGGGCACCGGAAAACTCTTGAAACGCTTAGAGCTAAGTCGAGGGATTGGGATGGAACTTGGCGGGGAGAACATGCATAAGGCCTTAATTGACGGAGCCAGATGGTATTGGAGCTCTGTGGGGGAAGTTGGAGGGAGTTTCCCGGAATTCCGGTGATTGCGAGTTACAATAGTTCCAGATGTTCTAAAGACAATGAAACTTTCCAGGCATATTAGTGACTTAAGGATCCCACACAATGCCCTACGAAAATTTGTGTTCTGGGACCCCGTTTTAGGGAGTTGAGGGAAGGGGAATCCGGAAATCACTGACTTCCGTAAGTTCCTAACGGGTTGTCCGATGCGAGTGAAACTTTATGAGTGATAAGAACTGAGGACATCGACACGCAAAACATGCGTCCGAACCAGGTCCAAACCACATGCAGCCACGATGGGGGGAGGCCTTGATTTGTTGTTTGGCGTCCAGACCGGATCCGGCCAAAGTAGGGTGGGGAGGGGGGGGGGTGAAGCGGGAGCCGAAAATTTGATGATAGGCTATGCTCCGAGTCCAGTCAAACTTGATGCACGGGAAGAGGAGATGTCAGAGATGCAAAGTTTATGTTTCCGAGTCGTATTCCAGCCACAGTGGGAGGAGTTGGGATTGGAGTCCCGGAGATGATGTTGCTCGCATAGGATTCAAACGAGTTGAACGATTTGAATGAAACTTGGAATATAGAGAAGATATATGCCCTAGACGGCATATTTAGGGTTCAAACCGGATCCGACAACAGGGGGGGGGGTCACCGGAAGCTTAAGAAAATGCTCGGTTTCGAGTGAAACTTGATAGTTGGTACGAGAAAATGCTTCATATGATCCATTTAGGACTCTAACCAGATTCGGCCGTGTGCGGGGAGTTGGAGGGGGACCGGAAATTGTTTGGCACGTCTAGGGACCAAACAAGTGGATGTATTGGGTTGAAACTTGGAAAGTGAAAAGTCATTTGCCCTAGCTGATCCGAGGCGATGCCAGAAATGTTCAGACTTGAGTGAAACTAGATATTCTATTTCTAGGTCCAAACCGAAATTTTGGATGGTGGGGTATTTCGGGAACGTTCTCATCAACTTTCTTTACCACCTACTAGAAAACGAGTACCATATGAGCTCGTAGCTCTTTTATTTCTTTTTCTAGGACCCCAATTTCCCCCTATTACTAGAAAGTGGTAAGGATCTAACCTGTGCGGTTTTACGGAAAGTGTGGACCTTAGGCCGGATTGGTGAATATGAGATTACATTTTGGAAAGCTCCGAGAACTCTTGTCTAGGGCCAAAAAGAATATTTTTTGCTTATAATTGAGCCTAGAGCCTACAGTGTGAAGTTAAGTGGAGTTGTAAGTGTGGAGTTGTGAAGCCTATGTCGGAGAGGACCATCTGAAATTATGCATCCAAGCTTTCATTTCATTAAACCATGTTTCTGCTTTCGAGCGGAAAGCTCCGTTCTAGCAGACAGGCACCTGTTTAAAATTGAAGATGGACTAAGATCTGTAAGTGCTAAATATTCGCGGCAGTTTCCTGGCCCCACAGCCAATACATCTTCTTTGAGTGATAAATACAAAAACTTACAGAAACAAAAAAGTGTCATTTTCCCACGAGTCCGCAAGTGCTGCCATCTATTATTTCTACCCATTTCTGTTCTTGATTTCAGCTGAGTTTATCATTTCATTTCTTACACTTGCGATTGAGGAAGAGAAATGATATCAGATGAGCCGCTTAAACCTTAAAAGTTCTCTCATTGCTACAGAAATTAGAGCTCGACCTTTACCTCTTTTTCAGTGATATTAGAAAGTTTGGCCTACGGCAGGAAAGTCGACTTCTGAACTAATACGGATAGATTTTTTGTTCAACGGCAATCGATAGACGTTGATGAGGTGATCAAAGTGTGTCATCCGTTTTTTGGTAAAACAATTCCTTCATGAGATACAACAGTTTGAAAGTTTAGAGGGGTTGACGACTTCAGTAGTAAGGTACACACTGAAACCAAAAATAGGCCGATCCCAATCTTGAGACATGTAGGAGACTTGTAAGCAACAATCGGCTGTTAGACCACTATCATCTTCGGCGATGACGGGTTAGCAACTTTGGTAATTGGTGTACCTATTAATCCTATTATTTCTTTCCGGTGTATTTGATCGTGAGAATAATTTGGTACCACACTGAAAAAAAATCCTGCAGTATTTGCTTCTGGGATTAATCTTGTCTTTATTGAGGTAAGATTATCCCTAATTGGGATTGATTTTATCCCAATAGAGATAAGATTAATCCCAGTAGCAAATACTGCCTCCTAACTCGGAAAAACTTTTTACAGTGCATGTCTATCACGGGGAGATGGACCTGTAAGTAAGAATCGGTTGCTAGAAGGGGTTCGTGAGGGACAAGAAACTTGTGAAAATTGATGCACATTTATCTGACAATTAGTTTCCTTGGTCTATCACTATAACTTAGAATTAAGTCTTTGAGGGGTTGACAAATTTGGTGGTAAGATACGCACTCAAACAAAGAATAGGCGGAACCCAATTGTGAGACAGCACTGTCAAAAGTTTTTCCGTATAAAGATTAAAGTTAACTGCAGTATTTGTTACTCGAATTATTCTTATCTCTACGCAGATAAAATCAATACCGAATAGAGATAAATTGAATCCGAGTAGCAAATATTACAGTTATGCCACGGATTTATTGTGAAGTATCACAAGCCGTGACTGTATTCGTAAGATATGGGAAAATGTAACAAAGTGAATAATAATTATTAAATGGTTAACTTTAAATAATAGTTAAATTATGCATAAAAATAAGGAAAGTATATTATGTTAGAAAAGTAAACCAGATAATAGTTATTCTAAATAATAGATTGTTTAAGTTAAAGAGGCTGTAACTTTGGTCTTTTGAAAGGGGTATTACTAAGTGAGTATAAGGTACCTGAGGAGTATCATATTTGTGTGATTGATTAGAACCAATTAAAGGTATTCTTTCGTAAGTAGGTTTAGCCTATGTTATTTTGAAGTCTCTAACGGGTCGGCGTCTAGTACGCCAGCTAGGCTAGAGACCACTAGTGTTGGGCGATATTTGGATTTTTCGATATATTTATATTTTCACTTTCGATATTCGATAATCGATATATCGATATCGATATTTTTTTAGTATGTTTCGCGATAGGATACTTCTCGTTTCGCCAGAATTTACTAACGAAATTGTCGTTAAATAGCATCTTGCATCATCCCAGACTCCGAATAAATAAGAACTGAATTACGAAAACATATTGGTCCGATTTTGGATATATAAATGTAGGTTATGTTGGATTATTTACAATAATTATGAATGAAAAAATATCGATATCGATATTTACGTTTCGATATCGATATTTGGTCCGATATATCGTTATCGATATCGAATATCGCCCAACACTAGAGACCACAAAGTGACGTCCAGTAGTGTTACCGTACTTGGTAGTGTTGGGCGATATTTGGATTTATCGATATTTTCACTTTCGATATATCGACATCGATATTTCTTTAGCATGTTTCGCTATAGGATATGTCTCGTGTCGCCTAAATTTACTAACGAAACTGTCGTTGAATAGCATCTTGCATCATCTCAAACTCCGGATAAATAAGAACTGAATTACGGAAAACATATTGCTCCAATTTATGTAAATGTAGGTTATGTTGGATTATTTACAACAATTATGAGTGGAAAAATATCGTTTTCGATATCGATATTTACATTTCGATATCGATATTAGGTCCGATATATCGAATATCGCCCAACACTAGTACTTGGTGACCCTGGGTCGTCACAAGTTAACTTTAATCTTTATACGGAGAAACTTTTTACAGTGATGTCAGGGACTTGTAAGTAACAGTAGGCTGTTATGTCATAATCATCTTCGGCGGTGAGGGGTTTCCAACTTTTCGTAGTTTGTTCACCTATTTTGTTTTCGATGATAAGAAAAGTTTGGTTCATGTCACCGTTCAAGATAATGTTCCAGGTTTTTCACCAGTCACGATGTCTACGATGGAAAAGCATAAAGTTCAACTGACTGCAAAGCCAATTTAGTCCCTGTTTTCGCTATTCTGTTGTTGTTTTTATGACACTTGCCCTTTGGCCAAGTGCCATATACCGATCGCAATTTCTGTCCGTCAGTCGGTCGGTCTGTCTGTCTCGGGTTTGCCAGTTCGGGCACTTCCAGATAAGCTAGAGGCGTATTCTCGCCGTTCCCCGAGGACTCCTCGGGGAATCGAAGGGAACGGCGAGAGTAGAGGGAGCCACTCCTCGCGGACTCCCCGTACAGAAACAGCGAGAACACAGGGAATGGTTCCAAAATGGATTTTGTTCGAAAAAAAATATGCAGTTGACGAAATTAGTCTAGATCCACTTTATTTTTGGTTTTGTTTATTCTGATTGTGTTTAATTAATTTTACATTGCACCAACACAAGCAAAAATGTATTCCTCTTCGAATCTCAAAGGGAGTCCTTTTTGATGATGGTGATGATAGTCGGAGCATTCCCCGTCCGTGGGGACTCGCGAAAATACGGGGAGTGAGTCCCCGGGACAAACAAAAACGCGGGGAATCCTCAAGTGGAATCCTCGGGGAACGGCGAGAATACGCCTTAGGACGATGAAACTTGGCAGGCATATCAGGGAGCGGCTCAGATTAGATTATAATAGTCGCTTCCCTGATCCGACCATCTGGGGGGGGGGAGTGGAGGGAGGGGGAATCCGAAAAAATAGGTAAAATTAGGTATTTTTAACTGACGAACGGGTGATCGGATCTTAATGAAACTTGATATCTGGAAGGACCTCGTTTCTCAGACGTCCCATTTTAAATCCAGACCGGATCCGGTGACATGGGGGGAGTTGGAGGGGGAAACCGGAAATCTTGGAAAACGCTTAGAGTGAAGAGATCGGGATGTAACTTGATGGAAAGAACAAGCACAAGTCCTAGATACGTGGTTGACGTAACCGAACCGGATCCACTCACTTTGGGGGTGTTGGGGGGGGGGGGGGGTAGGGGGGTCGAACTTCTAGTGATCCCGCGGGTTCGGTACTTCCTGATGTGCTAGGACGATGAAAATTGGCAGGCATGTCAGGGACCGAACAGATTGACTTGAGAATAGTCGTTTCCTCCATCCGACCATCTGGGGGGGGGGGGGGGGCTTGAGGGAGGGGGAAAACCGGAAAAATTAGGTATTTTTAACTTCCGAACGGGAGATCGGATCTCGATTAAACTTGATATCTACGAAGACCTCGTGTCTCAGACATCCCAGTTTAAAAACCGGACCGGATCCGGTGACATTTGGGGGAGTTGGAGGGGAGAACTGGAAATCTTGGAAGACGTTTAGAGTGGAGAGATCGGGATGAAACTTCGTGGCAAGAACAAGCACAAGCCCTAGTACGTGTTTGAAATAACCAGACCGGATCCGTTCACTGTGGGGGGGGGGGGGGGGGCAATTCTATAAGTGATCCCGCGAGTTCGGTATTTCCTGACGTGCTAGGACGATGAAACTTGGCAGGCGTGTAAGGGACTCGAACATGATGACTTGAAAATAGTCGTTTCCCCGATCCGACCATCTGGGGGGGGGGGGGGGCGTGAATCCGGAAGGTGAGGTAGTGTTAACTTGCGAACGGGTGATCGGATCTTAATGAAACTTGATATATAGAAAGACCTCGTGTGTCAGACGCCCCATTTTAAATCCGGACCGGACCCGGTGATACTGGGGGGAGTTGGAGGGGGAACTGGAAATCTTTGGAAACACTCATAGTGGAGGGATCTGGATGAAACAACTTGGTGGGAAGAACAAGCACAAGTTCTAGATACCTCCTTGACATAAAAGGACGGGATTCGAGCACTGTGGGGGAGTTGGGGGGGGGCGCGTTTCTAGTAAGCGCGCGAGTTCGGTACTTCCTGATGTGCTAGGACGACGAAGCTTGGTAGGTATGTCGTGGACCCGAGTAGATTGACTTGAGGATGGTCGTTTCCTCGATCCGACCATCGTGGGAGGAGTTGAGGTATTGGGAATCCGCAATCTAGTGGCACGGGTAGTTTTTTAACGGGTGATTGGATTTGAATGAAATTTGGCAACTTTAAAGAGCTTCGTCTCAGATGTTCCATGTCAGGTCTGCAGGAGAGTGGAGGAGGGGGGAATCCGGAATCTTGAGGTATTTATAACTTTGCAACGGGTGATCGGATCTTAATGAAACTTGATATTTGGAAAGATGCCGTGTCTCAGACGACCCAGTTCAGATCTGGATCGGATCCGATAACTCTGGCGGGAGCCGGAGGGGGAACCTGAAATCTTGGGAAACGCTTAGAGTCCTAGATACATCGTTGGCATAACAGGACTAGATTCGAACACTGTGGGGGAGTTGGGGGGAGGGGTCTTAGTTCTGGCGATCCCGCAAGTTCGGAATCTCCTTATGTTCTACGACGATAAAACTTGGAAGACGTATCAGGGACCCGAACAGACTGACTTGAGAATAGCCGTTTCCCCGATCCGTCCATTATGGGCAGTCAGACTTGATGGAAGGGAAGACGATAAGTCGGAGATGCGACATTTATGTTCCGAATCATATTCAGCCACGGTGGGTGGAGTTGGAAGGGGAGTCTCTTAAATTTTGTGGCTCGCATAAGGGTCAAACAAGTGGAGTAATTTGAATGAAACTTGGGAGATACATAGATCATATGCCCTAGATGACATATTTTAAGGCTGGAACTGGATCCGACCACGATGGGGGTTGAAGGGGAAGAAGATTTCCCGGAACTTTCCCAAGAAATGCTCAGATTCGAGTGAAAGATACGTGGTAAGAGAAAATGCTTCAGATGATCCAGCTAGGAGTCCAGACCAGGTTCGGACGCGGTATATGGGGAATTGGAAGGGGGTACCGGAAATCTTGGGCACGTCTAGGGACATAGCAAGTGGAATTCTTGGATTGAAACTTGAAAGGTTGGCGATGGACTGGAGGCTATGCCGGATATTTTCAGACTTGGGTGGAACTGGATATCCTAATTTTAGGTCCGAACCGCAATTTTGTATGGCGGGGTGTTTTATGAAGTTCTCTTTTACTTTCTTAGTACCACCTACTCGTAAAAAGTGCCATATGAGCTCGTAGCTCTTGTTTTACTTGTAAGCAAAAATCGACTGCTAGACCATAATCATCTCCGGCGATGAGGGACTTGTTACTTTTGCTAATTGGTTTACCTATTAATCTTATTATTTGCTTCTGGTGTATTTGAATTGAAAACAATTTGGTAGGCTACTATGTCTATCACGGGGAGATGGACTTGTAAATAGGAATCGGTTGCTAGAAGGGGTTCATGAGGGGCTAGAAACTAGTGCAGATTGGTGCATATTTTGTTTGATCTCTTTAAACCTGAGGGTAAGAAAATTAGTCTCCATGGTCTATCACTTTAACTTAGAATTATGTAGTTGAGGGGTTTACAACTTTAATGGTAGAGTATACTCAAAGAAGGAATAGGCGTAACCCAACTGTGAGACAAGTCAGGGACTTGTAAGTAACAATCGGTCATTACACCATAAGGGGCTTTCGACTTTTCCTAGTACCTATGTGTACTTTTGTTTCCGGTGTTTTTCATGATAAGAAAAGTTTGGTTCATGTCATCGTTCCAGAATCGGTTGCTAAAGCATTGTCATTTTCATGATATGCTATAATGGTCTATGGTGATGGTCTTTCACTGTAACCTAGTGTTAACGCAACGGATACAAATGATAATGCAAACAATGATATGGTTCTGCAATAATTAGTAGAGTGGCATCCATGGTATTTTGAACTAAAAGGTTACGGATAGCTTTATAATACCAACTAGGTTATATAAGATACTGTTCAAACTTTCCACAAGTCACAACTGGCTGCAAAGTCAATTTAGTCCCTACTTCTGGTATTCTGTTTTTTTTTTTGCAACGCTGAGGGATTACCACGTGATTACAGATTGCGTCATCAGTTCAGAAAAAAATATTCTTGGATTTGAATGTACCATTTTGAAACCTCGATGGGTTGACAAATTCAGCATTTAACTGTTAGCGAAGAAATAAAACCAAAGTGTTGCTCTCGCAACGCTTTAGTCGGCGAAGCCGAACAAAGGTTGCTGCAACACTTCAGGCAACGTAGGTCTAGTTTTTCTTTCGATACAACAATCTTACCTGCGATGACTTCAGCAGAGTCAAAATGATTAGCCTATCCGTGACACTGATCACTGTGCACATAATAGATGGATAGAGATGTAGCCTATTGCAAAAAAAAACAACTGGCCGTAACAACCACGTAGAATAAAACAAATACGATCAAACAAAAAAGAAAATAATAAACAACACGAAAATCCTAGATATTACTTTGTAAACACTTACTTTAGATCCTCCCGATGCTTTGCTGCTAACCGGATGAACACCGCCAAATTTCTCGTTACTGCAAAGCACTTATCTCCTAATCAAATTTGTTAACCCTCCCTCCCACCCTAAACCACTCCTCCCAAACATTTCCTCCTTTATAGTCTCCCGAACATACACATTCACACAATTTTATCAGTTATAGGTTATAGTATAGTTAGTTAACATGAGATTTATCTTAGTCAAGATTCAGGAATACATTGCATTCGGAACAAGAAGATAGGAGTACACTGTATAAAGGTTCTCTAAGTGTGGATTAAAGTTAACTGCGGTATTTGCAAGTAGGATTAATCTTAGCTCTACTGAGATATAATTAATCTAAATTAGAGATAAGATTATCTTTTTAGAGACAAGATTAATCCACTAGCAAATACTGCAAGATTTTTTTGTTACAGTGTAGCCACGGAAATTGGTTAGGAACCCGTATTCTGAACAACAGTTTCGACCATGTCTTTAGAGGGAGATGGATAGCTTTGCTGATTCACATCATGAGAAAATTTCTCAAGGATATAGACCTATTTAGAATCGTGAATGTGGTCCTCCCCCCAGAGGGCCACAGGTACTGAACTTAATCATTCACAGACCAGCCAAAATTTTGACGGAAAACCTAAATAATTATCACCGTGCGCTGTGGATCTAACAACCTGAAAATCTGTAAAGATTTCCCTTAAAATCATGCTACCGTGGATCGTAAAACGATACACATAAATTCACGGTCCCTTGTCCAACAATGGTAGCTATTCTGCACAACCATTAAGCCATGTTATTATGAATGTTTGGTTGTTTTCAGATCTCTCGTGGGACTAGACGAATAATAGTAGAGAAGCATTGACTTTTACTTGCTAAACTAATAAAAATTCATCCTAGCACTTCCTTGGAAAACACAAATACCGCTGTAGCTCACGAGTAGCAAATTTTCTCGGTTAAATCAAATTAGAACTGGGTCCACGGAGAGAATTCCCAGCAGTCCGTGGCTTCTCGTGGAATAACAGTCGATGGAGCACGTCTTAGAACAATTTTTCTCCTCCCCGCTTTTATGCTTCATAAAAAAGGGTGGATTCGGATCAAATTTCACAAACGGGGTTTCATCGTGGGACAAGCATTTATTGGACCCGAGTTGGAATTCAATAAAGAAAAGTAGACCAGCTCATTCTCCCCTATACGTAATTTGAGAAGCAAAAACGGGGCTTTGTATTCAAATTTCCGAATGCCAGTAATTTCAAGATAAATCATCCCCTTCTGGTTGTTCGACGGGGTAATTGAGTTCGCGCTTTTGTAGAGGAAATCAGTTTCTTGGATTGTTGAAAAGGTGAATGAGCGGAGAAATCGGTGGGAGGGGTGAGAGAAATGGTCTGTTGAAGTATATTTCCGATGGGGACTAGCATTGTGCTGAGTGTTTTCATTGAGTATTAAGAATTAGCCTATAGTTTAATAGCCCAGGCCCAATTTTTTTTTTAATCTCGTGTGAGACAATGTTCAGATTTTCCCCAACTTTATCGGAATGATTCATGGTATGAAGTAGAAACCGAATTAAACAAGTTTGGGTTAAAGTTAGATATCCCAAAATATATTTTATTAATATTAGCCTACTCAATATTACCCCCAAGATGGTTTATTTTATACATTTCTAAAGGCTCCTGAATCTGATTCTGAACCCTGTTTTAGTAGGCTACAATGATCAGACCCCCAAATCAGTGAGGGTTTACCCGCTCCCCGGTACATTGTGTACACCCTTTCCCGGCACAGACCCACGACCGGCCGGCAGCAGCGGTGCTGGCCATTAGTTAGGCTATTCATTTTAACGATTCTAGGACAATTGGTCACAGGACGATTCGTCACTGACAATTCGTCACACGGACAGTTAGTCGCAGGGACAATCGTCACATGACAATTGGTCACGCGGACTATCCGTCACAGGACATTTCGTCACTAGGACAGTTCTTCAAATTTTAGAAAAAGTGCTTATTACAAAGGTAGTTTGGATAAAATCATAAAAGGCCACCCGTTCACAAGAGGCTGTTTGAATCTATATTTAAATCACTATTTTTAATCCTTGTTCTAATCTCCGATTTTTAATCATCAGTCTTAGTGTTATGTCTTCTCGGGGAGAGTCAAGGTGTTATTAGTTAAATATGGAACTCGCAAAGACTGAGAGCAGTCGTTAAAAACTCTATATAAAGGATTCTCATAAACAAAACACAAATTCAAGCAAACAGCGATGTTCTTGAGAAGTATTCGTCTTGCAGCGATTTTTCTCTCACCGTGCTGACAGCGTTAGCTTTTCTCCCAATGGTCGATATGCCATCAGCGTTCGACCCCTATGTTCAAATCTGTCCATCTGAACTATGTCCAATCCTTGACTACTTTCAAGACACTTACATAGGAAGAACATCACAGGCCATCAGGGCAAGCAGAAATTGCTCTCTTCCCTATCCCTGTTTGGAACGGCTTTGAGCGCATCGCAGAAGACCTTCTTAGGACTAACAATAATCTGAAGGATGGCATTCAGCATTCAACAAACATAATGGAGCAGCTCATCCAAACATTTGAAATTCATTTCGTTTCTTCTGCCGGAGCAGGGCAAAACAAAAATTAGTATTGAGGGATTTGTTGCTGGGGGCCCGAACCGACCCAAGAAGTGGGAGTACGAAGACTAACTTGCGACTGAAAACCATAGTAGGGAGATATTGGTCTAGTCAAACTGACGTACTCGAATATATGCGGGAAATTGCTCATAAATCCATGTCTTAATGTATTATATAGCCATACTATTTTAAAAGATTCAACTGTTTCACAGTTTACAGTTTTTTCGGAGAAGGAAATCCAAAGAGATACTGTTCTGGTAGAGAAGAATTGTTGTCTAGCAACTTTGCTTGCTGAAGCTCGGTCATGAAAGCTATTCCAAAAAGTTCTGCAATATTCTTGTAAGTATTCGCGTCAAAGGCATGATATTATGTGCTGAAAAGTATCTGCAAACAAGATCCGGCATCCTTCGGTCCATATCCTGCTCGTATACATAGCCACAAGTGAGCATAATGCTACGCTTCATGTCCATTTTAAGATACGGTAAAGTCTGATCGTCACAGATAAAGATACTGCCGATATAAGCAAACGACGAACAGATTACCCAGAATTTCAACCACTATACATCCACAACTACAACACTAAGTATTTTATCAAGCTGATTACGAACTGAAAAGCTGCATCCTCCTTTTTGCATTTTCGTTATGATACAATATAACGCGAGCACAGAATCCCTGCCCTATGCCCAGCCAAGGGGAGAACAAGCTCTAAGTTTGGCTATTAAAGTCCTGTCACACGAAACCCCCAGATAAAACCCCAAAAGGCTGAGGGATTAGTGTCAAACTGGACATGATACGCGACTTCGGATGTCTTAATCGAGGGGGTGCCATCAATGAGTCAGTAACGAACAAAGGTTTGGAATGCGAATCTCAGCCTGCTTATGACCAGTGATGAGACAGAACTTATGGGAAAGGATCAGCAGGGGTCTTGAATAGATATTTAATGAGAAGGCATCAGCTTATGACTTTGTTTTCCTCCACGCAGGTCACCAACGCATCCATCCTGCTCTGGTGTCTTCCTTGTCTCATTTTCGAGGGGCTGCCCAGTCTCGGTTTTGGTGTACACCACGTGTCTGGTGCCGCCACCGGTTGCAACATGTTAGAATCAGCATATTTAGAAGTGGTTAGAATGGGTGTCCGGTCAGTTCGTCTCAGGACAGTTTGTCACAGGACAATTTGCCACAAGGACATATCGCAAGAAGAACAATTCGTCTCAAGGACAATTCGTCATACGGAAAATTCGTCATTAAGACAATTTGTCGCACGGAGATTTCGTCACAGAGAGCCTAATTTCAAGTTTAGATTTCGTTTTAAGCTATAGATTATTAAATACTCAGTTACATTAAAGAATCCGTTGATGAGGAGTGGGACGACGTCGAATAGAAGCTGAAATGGGATGCCGTTGATATCAGTATCAACGTGTGATGTTTTCACCTCAAAACAAACAAACCATCATACAGTCAACTATGGAGCGAATTCTACAGGAGAAATCCTTATTTTGCTCCAAGCTAATAGGTGTACTTGCAGTTTTGGTTGAGTAATCTCTGGAGAAGTCTTGCCTTCTGGTAGACAGTGTTAAGTTTGACATGTTCCTGACTATCCAACTTTCAGTGGCAGTATTTTTTATTGTTTTTTTTTGGGGGGGGGGGGGGGGTTCTTAAACGAAACTTTAAATGATCCATGCCAGTAGCATGATCATTCGTTCTTGTTGTCAACTCCCGCTCTGTATTTTTCAGCCACTAAATTCTCATTTTCCTACCAGGTATCGCATCGGTCTTTCGTTTTACCGCGCCCATTTTTGAGACGGTTTTGTCGATCAGGAATCGAAGCTCGAGTTTTGAGAATCTGGAAGCAAATGACGTCACAAGCAGGCACGTACGCAGGAATTTTTTTCGGTGGGGGCCCAAATCCTTCAAAACAGTATATGAAAGGCGCATTATATTCGTCTCACTAATTCGTCGTTTTTTACCCCAAAGCTGGAGAAAACTCTGTTGTTTTTTCGACATTTTTACACTTTTCCTTTCTTTAGCGTGCCTACGACCGCTGTATTCCCTAGAGAAATTCTGTCTAGATCAGTAATTAACCACTATCCCTTATTCTGTGTGAAGGATCAGAAAATTATGCGAAACAAAAAATCGTTAGATTTCGGGGGGGGGGCCGGGCCCGGAGGCCCCCCCCCCCCTCTGCGTACGTGCCTGGTCACAAGACCAGAGTTTTCTTCTGAAAGTCACATGCTTAAATTGACAATTTATTTGTTTCGGAGATTAAAACCGAAAAAGAAACAAATTCAAAATAGTTCAAGTCGCCAATCAAGAACACACAGCCGGCACTGAAAACAGTTTTTACCGAGGTAACAGGAAGGGGCATCATCTGCTTGTACTGTCCAAGATAAGAATTGCCTAAAATCCAGACCTTCACACGTTTTTGAAAATCCTGCCAAAGAACCACACTAAAGTCATCAGACGAACAGTAAGCCCTCTACATGGTTTGCTGGTAAATGCTTTTTGGCTGTTAACCGGCGGATTTTATGTAAAGATAAATCCAGGTGTGAATCTGCTGAAAGATACAGAAAGATGTGCTGTGTGCTTTAAATTCAGTTTGACTGCGTCCCATCAGTCTGAACGCGGGGAAACTTAGTTAGGTTTCCACTTAAAAGCTACATTTTCATGAAAGGCTAGACCATGTAAACAAAATTGACAGAGGGTCATGCAGTTGGTCTGTGAAGCCGCTTGTAGTCTATCAAATTCCCCTGGTTTTTGCAGTTATGATGTAATGTAGGGATGAAGCATCTGAGTTATACAGCCTAAAGTGTGGAGAATGCATAATTGTATTAAACAAGGCCTATTTCAGAACAGCTTGATCGAGCAGGCTGACACTTTTGAAAGTTCCGTTTCAAAACCTGGAGATGCTAGTACTAACCAAATATTAAGCTTCTTCTTAACACTAGCCTACCCTTTCTCATGGGCTACCGTTACCATGAATGCTAGTCAAGATTTGAGGTATGAAACATTATTCGCTCAGTACTTCGGAGCGAGAACAGAAATAAAAGTTAAAGGAGACGTTGAGAATGTTTACAAGGATATTATTACGTTTCGTTGTCCCTCAAATATTACCTTGCTGTTTATTAATTGATGGCTCATTATGCTAATGGAATGAATTTAAGAATCTAGGTGTCGTCGAACTATCTAAGTAGTAAACAAAGGGGTTAGCCACTTGCGACTATTGACCTGCAGGAAGTGAATGTATTTGCGGTCCTTTTTCAGTATTTATGGCACTTTCATGGAAGTAAAAGATTGTACGCTATATTGATAGGAGTTGGTTTTGACAAAACAGCGCCTTTTGAAGCCCTCTTTAAGAAAATTCCTCTGATCAGTCGTGCATGCTCTGTTTCCAGCTATTTCTGTAAAACGTGCCTCGAACGGCTCTTGAGACGCACTCGACTGTAAAGTGCCATGCGGTCGCGTGTTCACGTCAAGTGTCTACGAGTGGCGGAAAATGTCCAGTCCAGATGCTGATGGTAACTTCCTGCGGTGCCTCACGCGCGTAGTTTAAACTATCGAAGGCGTGGACTGTGTTTGCTCCGCCTTCTGCTTGTGCGTTCGGCTGATGCTGACTCAGAGGAATCAGTCGGTGGTTAGGATTGGAGACATTGTCGCGTGGAATACTGAAAGAAGAGAAAATGGATTGCTGGACCTTCCGGAGACTCCTCACGTTCCTTTGTTTTTTGGGTAAGTGGAATGTGTTCGCTTCTCTCCCTGAATTTCTTACGTTGCGGTCTGGACTGAGAAAAACTCGAGAAATGTACTTATATGCACCACGAAGAGGAAAGTCTCGCCCAATAAGAGCGGCGGATTCAACTTGTTTTGCAAGAACGAGAAGTACATATGGACTAATAGTTTCAAGTACAACCGCCAGGTTATTTGAATTCCCATTTTTTTGTTTATAATGCCAAGTTTTGTTAAAAACCACCACTTCGAAGCTGAATCACTCATGTTTTGACCAAATAATCTCACAGATCCATTAAAAGACTTACGACTTGTTGCTGATCTGGATACTTGTCGTTGTCTCCGTCCTGCTCTGTAGTAATTTATTTGTTAAGGGGTTTGCAAATGTAAATTTATTGCTGGCCATCGTTTTTCATTTCTTTCTTTTCTCTCTTTTGTTATTAAAGGTTAACTTCCGGTATCGAGGTTGATATCGGATTATAACAACGAGACGGCCATTAAAAATAATCTGTCCGAGCCGAAGGCGGTAATTTAAAATAAAACGAAGACTCCAGCGACCAATTAAAGAGATTGGCCAATGGATGGTTATGTCGCAACTTTTCCAGCAGCATTAAATCAAGTAATACCTTGGAGGACTCGCTCAACTCACCCGGTTCGAGCACATAAATACGTTATCGAGAGTGTCTGATCTTACCGCCGGCAAACCGTCGTTTGGATGTTTCAAAAACCGAAACACGGGACCTTCTGCCAGGATGAACATTTAAAATACCCGTGCCAGTCACTCTTCCCATTCATTCTTTATCTTTATTTCGCTAATTTAATTTTTAAATGAATAGCCTACTATTTAGATTCTTAAAAAATCACATCCCTCTTTCCTATTTCTTATTTTAGCAAGATATTTTGCCGAAAACACTGTCAATTTTGGTTCAGTTGTTCAATGTCCTTATGGTACTTAAGTTCTTATAACTGATTCCGACTGTTTTTTTGTTTTTTTTTATTATTTAGCTTTAAATCGGAAAAATGTTGATGCGTGCTTTTCTCCTGGTATGGTCAGTTCCGGCTTCTGTTAAACCTCTTCTCTCTGATGCCGAACTTTTAAGACCCTCCATTTTCAAATATGTTAGCCTTATCCTTCATGAAAATATCTCTTTTAGACAGCACACTGATTCTTTGGCTCAGAAACTGATCCAAATACTGGTTTGCTGTTCTACCGCAAACATTTTCTTTCATAATACATCCTTCGGTTGATTTACTTCGCCTGGCTCATTCTCATAATCAAGGCCGTATCCAGGGGGGGGGGGGGTTAGGGGGTTGACCCCCCCCCCCGAAACATACAAAAATACTCATTTTTATATTCTTTTCCCTCTGATCTGTGTCTTTTTTGTGCGACCCGCAGGCAACCCCCCCCCCCCCCCCCCCCCCCCCCCGAAATAAATTCCTGGATACGGGCCTGCTCATAGTCTCTGTATATGCAGAATATTTTCTATTTGAAGACACAAATTCTTGCTGGGACAGGTTCCTTTCCTTCCCCGAAGTTGAACCAGAGGATTGACAGCCTGACAAGGACCCTTGCCAAGAAGGGCCGAAATATCGCTGATGAACAATCGTAGCTGACGTAGGCTATCCGTTGTAGACATTGTTTGAACAATTGTTTCAAAGTCAGCTTGGGCTCAAAGAATATTTATCTTGCTGGGACTCGGGGCGTGACTCGGTCTCGTCTCGTCTCGAATGATTTTTGTCCAGGACTCGGACTCGTCTTGACTCGTGACCGTGACTTCAGTCTCGGACTTCGATCCGCTGGACTCGCAACAGCTCTGGTATTAGGCTATTCATTAGCAAATTGTTTAGGGAATTTTTGTTTTGTGAAATGGCAGCCGTAGGCTACTGTGGAAATTTGGAAATGACTACTGCTTTGATTCGGGCATTTCGGTCTACAACAATACAACCTTATCCAACACCATCTTTTTTCATATGTGGCGAAGCAAATGCTGTCTAGCGTCGGACTTTCGGAGATATAGAATTAATCAAGCAATCATTAATCAAGCTTAAAATAGAATTAATCAAGGCTTCGTATCATCCTCTCTGGAGGCTAATACGTTATCGTATCAACCTCTACAAAAGTAATTTTCATAATACAAATACCTTTGGGATACAGTAAGATATGCGTTACACACCTATCGAGAAAAGTTATATTCCATTCAAGACGATATTTCGTCACAGAAACGGGTAATAAAAACACAGGTTACCAAAATCGGCCTTGAAGTTAACCTTTCAAAATGTGAGTACCTGCATTTCAACCCTTCGTGAAATGGTTCAAATGCATCAAAAGCTTCTAGCTCTCTTGGATCATTCATCGTCATATCGACAGACTCTCTCGACGGCTAGATGCTCAGTTTGGCATTATTTACCAGAAAAAAAAATACAAAGAAATCATAACGTTGGTACGTCATACATCAGTGACAACACACAATGCAAAACAGAAATTGTCAAAAATTCAGGGCTTGCAAAATAAACTTAACTCCTGTGTGGATACCAAATCTCAAAATATATTTTTTCATTTCCCTTTCCAATCATGTTATTGCCTCATATCTGTTCATTTCGGAATTGCTGTCAACAAATCGCACCGCGTCTGGGAATCTCGTAAAGTAATCCTGACTTTAAATGCCCGGACATGTTTTATTGCCTGTTTCTCTTAGCTGCTAAAAGCCAGAGACCCTGTACAAATGGTTTAGGTAATCATAATGTCTTATAGCGGCCCCTTTTAGGCTTTTACCTAGATAGCTTGTCTCATTTTAGTTAATGGATGATAGTTGACAAATGCTGGGGTTGCAGTTTCGACTTGTCACCTCAGAGTGGCTCAGCTTCTCCTCCCGAAATAGCAACTGTGAGTGCTATTTGGTATGCAGTATGAGACTGCAAGGATATAGCACTTTTAATGTGGCGTTCGAATTGTAAGATTCTTTAATAATTGTTTTCTTGAACACAAAATTCCACAGAAGAAAGCAAATGGAGTAGAAAAAAAAGAAAAATACACATAGCCATAAGAAATATATTATAGCACGAATAGGTTTATTTAATGAAAACATTTTAATTAAACAACTTATTTAAAAAAAAAGTTTAGTTAAAGAAATTGCAATGCCATAGAATTTATTTTGATCTACAATGTGGAAAATTAAAGTAAAGCAAAAGGAGATTCATGACAGGTCAGGTACAAGAAAAATTTGACTAATTTGTTTAATTTTACTTTTACTTTTGACTATATTAAACGCATATGCTGATTGTCGGTGTAAATTAAGTTAAAAAAAGGAGATCCACAACAGGTCAAGTAAAAAAAAAAAAAAATCTACTAATTTGTTTAATTGTCGTTTCACGAAAATAGTTTCTTGACTATATTAAACACTTTATGCAGATTTTCTTATATACCGGGGGGGGGGGGGGGGTATCGCTAACTTTGGAAGGTTTTCTATGCTAGATGGACTTCATTCAATCAATAACTTTTTCTAAAACCGAAGCCGATGCAGCCCAAAATTGCTTTTTGGTCATGGAAAAAAATTCAATTACTATAAAATGCAGATACAGACAATCAACAATTTGGATCAGTTCTAACAGTACTACACAACTTGCGTCCAGCACTTAAACTTAATAACTAAAGACTTCGAATAAATAGACTCGCGCTTAGCCTTCAGAAGAAAACCCCTTTGAACAGTTTGGATTGATAGTTTCCGATCGACTTGGATCAGGACCTCCTCGGTTGTCCCATCAAGGGTTAAACAGTTCTTATAATATTCAAGTGCATGTCTGCCCTGATCGTGTATGCATATTCCTGTCGGAAATGGAAGTCTTGAAACAAGATATCTGCTTGAAAACAAGTTGTAAACTAACCGATACCCTGTAATCAGTCAGCTCATTAGTTGGTAATCGATCGGTAAATCATCCAGCCACAAATGACACAAGTTTGGATCTAAAGTGTCTTGATCGAAACCCTTTTGGAAGGTAGGCCATCATTTGAGAGCCTACAGTACCGCCCGAGGATGTTTTTGGTATTTAATGTAAGCAGTTGACCGTTTAATCTCTTATTTTCGTGGATGTTCTGGGGGGTCATTGAAAAACTGGATATTAGAGGTTTATTTTTCTCTTCTCATTCGAATAATGAATAATTTATTGATTTGTGTGCATATTGAAACAATAAGGCCATCATGCAACAAAAAAGATGATACACACTATTATACATACACTGCACAAATTTTCTCCGAGTAGTTTTGCTACTGGGATTAATCTTATCTCTAATGAGATAAGATTAATCCGAATTAGGGACAAGAGAGACAAGATTAATCCCATTAGCAAATACTGCAAGATTTTTTTTTAATGTACTAATTAGATCATTTCACGTAAGCAGCAATATGCACATGAACTCTCCATCAAACGGAATCCCCTCTGAACTGTCTTTTTTGTTATTATTTAAAGGTCTCCCTGGGAAGGTCTCCACTGCGCATAAAAAATACCACGCATCTTCCCTGTAGGTGCTAGAATGTATGCTTTATCTGCTTATGAATGAATGAATGAATGAAATTTATTTCCCGTTTTTAAGACACAAGTCACAAATGGAGTATGAAAGAAAAGACAAGAAAAGAAATAAAAAAAAAGAGACAAGAAGACACAACATGTAACACATAAATTTTGATACTCTTATTTACACATGGGGCAACATAGCCCTATACAATATATGGCTAGCGTCAAGATAACGAATAAAACCTGCAATTCGCTCAAATATTGCAATAAACGGAACGGTGACATTATACTTTGCCTACAATTCTAGAATTACGGGCCCACGGAGGTAGTCCTAGGAGATATTTGCAATACTTATAAAATGTGGAACGAATAAATTTTTTATCTTTCATAGTCAGTAGTGACCAGAATGACGACAGCGCTAGTTTGTGCAGCATAGCGAATGCGGAATATAGCCGGGCCAGTATGTGTCTGTTGTAACGACGCTTAGAAGTAATGAGTATTCCGTATGCTTTTCTAGCTTTTTCCACAAAAAACGATACAAGACAAGAACGCGTTGTTTTCATGTCCGACCCAATAGGCAGACCAAGGTACACAATCGAGGATGAAGGTTGAAGAATGTGATCCCAGAAGCATAGATCAATTGTCTCTGTATCAGCCTTTTGGTTGAAGAAGACAACCTCGCTCTTATTCGGATTAAATGATAAACCAAGACACTTATATTCTTCACTAAGAACCCGAAAATTTCCTTCAACATACGCAATCGACCGGCTCAAGTTCAACACATCATGAAATTTGACCTTCCCGTAATCCCTTCCGAAAAGTAATAAGCAAATGTTAGCTATTGCATGTCTTGGAGTCTGTGCGACACGTCAATAAATGAAGATATCATGTTGTGATGTGTCATCAAAATATTTAAAATTCGATATCTTCTGTCAGTTTCCCTGTTTTCCTGATGACAGCCGTATGGAACCACCCAGGATGCGGCGTTCATGCCCTGCTGGTTTCAATTGTACACCCAAACGTGACAAAGTGTAAAGTGTAAATGGTCTTAATATTCTTCATATCCTACTTTTTCTTTCATTTTATATGGACTTCCCTGTTTGTTTGTTTTTTACTTGATGTGGCTATAGTAGGCTAGACCTAACAGTTTTCTTACTTCTCGGGGCAGAGTCAGATCCAAACGTGGTTGCCAAACACGATTCTGTAAAAATTGCTTGTACCAGAATATCGTTTATCACAATTCCGACTATGCATCTATCGACCTGAATGAGCGAATCCACTGTACCTGAGCTTATATTCTTCCATTGAACTTCTGTTTCTAATTACCACCCTATTGTTTTAAATAATAGTTGTTTTTTTTGCAGTTACTTTGGTATATGATACCGTGGTCAAAAGGCGTTTTTGCAGTTGTCGCGGTATCTGGCCAGTTATCGTGGCATGTGATCTTTAGATACCGCACGGTCCGACCGTGGAAACTAATCGTGGTATCTGAAAAAGTCATCTCACTTTCATCATCACCAACAATAGAGCCTAGGGTTTTGTCAAATTGGTGGGAAAGAAGTTTGGCACTCAGTGATGTGACTGGATATCAATTTTTCTTTTGTGATGACTTCGAAAAGTGCAATTTCGGCAAGTGTCGTTTTTTCAGAGCAACCGTAGTATCGGATACCACGGTAACTGCAACGACGACTAATTGCAGATCCAGTTACCGTGGTAGCAAATACCACAGTATCTGCATAAACGCAACTAATATGATACGATATCTGTCGACCAGTATAGAGCAGCAGTTCATATAACAAAAAGACTCGTACTTTTTCTTCTATCCGCGAATACCGTGCAAAAAAATTCAAACAATACTTGCGTATGTTCTGGTATTAACTACGAACTTCGTTCCATTCCTAACAGAGGAAGGAAAACATACACTTAAAAAAACTGGCAAGTTATAGCTTGGGCTGAAGGAATATCCATCACCGATGTACGGAACTTTAAATCGCCCATACATGCCGCCGACAAGTGTATCCATCTTAGCTGGAAAGAAGACAAAGAGACAGGTGACTCCAAAACTAAAATGCACAAGGATCTCTGCCCTTTCGACGACCCAATCGAACAGCAAAAACAGCAGCCGTGTCCGGAATGAAATCACAGCACCAGCTTTAACTCCAACCAATTTTCAGAGAAGTTCACAAAATCAGATATTTAAGGAGGAATCTGTAATTGTTTTTCCACAAGTTCATTTTCCAGCTTGAGTGGCTTGAGCCTGAAGAGGACCCTTGCCAAGAAGGGCCGAAATCTGAGTCTGATGAAATGTAGCTGACCTCAATCTTACACTTCAGACAAAAACAACCCGTCACATCTTCTTCCTCCACCTACTATCAGTTAGCAAACTCTGTCGATGTCGGATGGAGAGCTTCTAGATTATAAACGATCGTTTAAAAATAAAATAAAAAATACAGTCACTTCTTATAAGCAAGCAAAGACATGAAAATAACAACATTAAGCTAAAGGCAGACTGAAGGGTTGGACCATGAGCAGCACAGCTGTTTATATTCCCTTAGGTGCCGATGATTGTTGCTACATTGGTCTTGCAGCTTTTCACTGGGGGTCGGGTCGGGAACCACAAGTTTCTGTACTATTTTACAGTTATCCAAATTTCGTTATCTCAATGTTCGCAATCACACATATGCTCTGTATGATGATGACACAGCTAACTAGTAAATATCCCATTTCTTCAGACGACTGGATACTCCAGACTGCCTATCTCGAATTCCCACCCACCGGCGGATATCCGAGTCGAATGAAACAGCTTCGGGCTACAAATACACCCCTTGAAAGAGTTATCATACCGACTTTAAATGGTCTTAGCAGGAGGTTTGTAGGCGGCTGCAAGAACACAGATACCTATAATTACGACACTGGCAAAGAACAGCAGGCCCAGACTCGCGTGTGAAGTGCTCGATCATTCTTCACACCAGACGTGCAATTTCTTGCCACCCGCGAATAAAGTCAAGGGGGTGAGAGGGTTTGGTAAGATGCAGAGATTGTAAGAGTAAATAGCTAAAGGGCTGATTTGCTGAATTTTAGATGGTTCGTGCTAAATATTAAAGCATGTTTTTGCTAGATATCTGCATTATGAATTAACGAATATATTTAGATCAGCAAATATGTTACGTTTACGATTTTAGGTTATTTATGGTAGTGGAGCTGTAACCAGCTACCAGAAAAATACTACTAAACAGTATCAACATTTAAGGTAATACTAATTTGGGTCGAGGAATGAAGTGATCGTAGTAAGTAGGCGACAGAGAGAGAGAACCGTGCGCAACGTTTGTTGTGTGGAGGGCATTTTTTTGTTGCTAAGCTACAGTTAAAAGGGCAATTTCTGAATTTTAAACTGATCCGATCTGAAAAATATCATATGTGAGCCTATGTACTTGTTTTAAACGGATGGACATTGTATTTCTATTATTTATGCATAATTGTGGTAAGTTGCCCATCGGCGTGCCCGGATACCCAATTCCCCCCACTAGTCAATGGGCGTCTGCTAGAACAACGAGTGTGACGCTTTATTTGGATTTTTACACAAGAAAAAGTGTGTCTCCTGATCCTGGTAGTGAGGTGTGCCTGACGAATGCCCTGCTATCTAATCACACGGATAATCACTTCAAACTTTTTGGCGTATTGGCCGATATTTTGTTTTAGAACCTGACTTTAATTGCATACAAATTTCTTTGTCGTAGCTTGTGGTGGTGCAGGTTTATTCATTATGGGTTTACTTGCCTTTCTTAACTTGTAGGCGCTGGGACCAGTAGCCTAATAACCTTTTTTTGTAACTACCAAGTGTCGTTCATGCCATTTTGAAAGCACTGTTAAAAAAAATTGTTTTCGTAGTATCGCATTTTTTCGAAATTAACTGCTAGTAAAACATAAAATTAATCCTATTATTTGTCTGCGAATTATTAATGGAATTTTTTAAAGTAAAAAATGTTAAGAAAAGCTGAACGGTTTAAGGGTATGAAAGAAAAATGGAAAAAAACTAAGGAAAGATAATGGTAAGAAAGTGTTAAATATTTAAAAATGAAAAGTAGGGATAGAGGAAAGTGTAGGTAACATTAATAAAATAGGTCGGTCGTTTAATGGTATATGTTGCATAAGATAGAATTAAAGACCGTTGGTGCCACAGAGAGTAAGTGGAAGCGTAATTACCTGTCCAAATCATAAGCCTATTGCCTACCACGCGGCACACAAAACACTCATATTCCATGTAGCCATGAATGGTGTTCTGTGTTTATTTCCGGAGATTTATATTTTTTCTATGTAATATCTTTTCAACGTGATTTTGTCCTACTCGTAATCTCGTTTCATTATCGAAAAGTGTCTTGTAATCCTATTGCCATAAAGGAAAGGAAGCAAGTTAAATATAATTAGTAGGCCTAGTAGGGTAATTGGTAATTCAGGTGTGAACTCATTACCCAAGGCTAGTAACTGCCAAGTAGTAAAACAACTCAATCAAGAACAGATTAAGTTCGTCTGTCAGCTGTGGGACTAGGTGATGGATGTGGGGACAACCCACAGGGTGAACGCTTGATTTCTTCCGTTTCCTGCCGTGTTAGAGAAACAAAATTTCGGATGCCAGCAAGCCACCCAAGTTCTTGTTGTAAACCGTCTGTGATAAATACAAAAAAATATTATTCTCTGGAGGTGGTCTAATTTCTGCTTCATGATTAAACAACTAGGAGCTGTTTAACCGTGCTAAGCTCCAAGTAAAGTTCCATGGTTTTGTTCCTTCCGTCGAAAAAAAGGGTCGTTTATTGCTCAGTTTAGGTTTTCTCTTGCCCCATCAATAGTTTTAACCACACATATTTAAAGGCTACAAAATATAATATTTCTCCTTGTCTGGCTTCCCTACATCACCTCGTCAGCTTTGATACTGATCCATTATGAAATCCTCCAACTGCAGCTCTAAATTTGAACGCGTGGAAAAATGTATGCGGTGCACCCTTTCGATCAATGAGTCGTTTTTTCTTTGATATCAAATCGCCAAGTAATTGATATCGTTTTTTTAGGGGCGGCATTCTGCGTTCAGGAATTTGAAAGCCAGCCGGGGTATACAGAAGTGAACCCGGGGAATGAAGCAAGAATGCAGTGCAAAGTACTTAACAAAGCAGGGAATTGCATCTGGCAGAAGGACAGAAAGGTATGGAATGTTCTAGACCTTTTGTTTTCCCGCGTACCTAGCTCTATTGTTTTGTTTTAATGTTGGATAGTTGACGTACCTGAGAAAGTTCGTTTTCGATTTGTTTTGTTTTCATAGTCATTGTTTTTGCTTTCCTTCTTTACTCCATCTTTTTCCTCTTTTGTGCTGTTGATGGACAGTAAAATATTTCATTCGTTGATTCATAAGCATGTAAAGATCCGAACCCTACTTCTGCCCGAAGTGTGGAAAAATGATTCAGTGAGAACGTGAGGAACTAGGTAATAGCTTTTAAGCTTGGATGGTACAGGGAAGAACCAGCTTATGCATAGGTCGAGTTTTGTATTTTATTTAGCATTTTATTTCGTTATTCATTTGTTCTTTACTTGTCCGAAAGGCAGCTACCACAATATTGTTTATACAATATTCATTACATTTTTACATTTTACAATTTAATTTTATTTGGTGTGTTTTTAAACTATATGAAAAGAATGTAGTCATGTTTATGTACATTGTTTTGTTAAATGTTTAATATGTGTATTTTACTTCGTTTATTTTACTCATACTTCACTGTCATCCAGAAAGCGGATCACAAATAAATAAATTTCTAACTTAAGTAAGCGACGCGATGTATTTCAGGAGTGTTTGTCATGGTTTCTGTCAGTTGAATCGACTTTGTCTTTTAACGAGGAGGCTGGAAACACGGTTCCGTTTTTGTTTCAGTTGGATGGTGGCGGTTCCGTCTTTTTGTTGGACGTCAGAGGGGCCGAATCCTTGACGCACTGTGAAGATAAATCCGTAATGCGAAACATTTCCGTGCTTTGAAAACTCTTATACTGCGTGAAAAGTAAAATAAGTGGAAGCTGTGCCAAATGTTGGTCAATGGTCACACTACTTAGAACATTGGCTGGACATTCTATAAATGGTTAATTGTCCACTCTTTTAAATCGACCGGTGAATAATTTGTAGCGTGCGTAGTTGTATGATAGTTTTACGAAAAAGTTGCATGTACTGACATGTAATAGTACAGAATATTCTCATTTAATGTGCCTCAGGCTGGGCCAATCTCAAGCAGTAGTATCCAGTAGCATCCTGTCTTGCTATAGTAGCATCCAGTCTTGTTAATAATAGCATGCAGTGGTAACATGTACTACTGTATGATATTAAAACTTAAAAGTCCATAAAACTAATTCGTGAAAAATTTTCATCGGGAATAGAGCAGAGAAAGAAAAAGTAAACGGAAGTTGGAACAGCATCTAGTTTAAGACTGTATCAACCTGAGAGGTGATACTTAACTTAAGGACCTGTCTTACGCATTGTACTAACGCAACCGACTTCCATAATCACTCCATGAATTTCTAAACGGAGACCCCAGTTTCCTACGGTACATTCTAACCCCTCTAACAGAATCACGCTGTCAACGGTTGTCTGCGAGAAGTTTTTCTATCAGAAAAACAGGTTATGTAAAGTGTTTTCCTGTTTTCGATATAAGTCAACAGGTCTGGGAAAAAGCTTAAAACAGTGAAAACCGTGGGCTGTTTGTTGAAAGCACAGCCTAGTTCTAAAGTAGTCAAGTTTTAAAGTAAATAGTGCGAGGGGTCCTTTAACGCCCATCAGACCGGATCAACCTATTCTACTTTTCCATTACCAAGGCTTTGAAACTCAATACAACCCTTCGCGAACCCGTAGAATTGTAGTGTCGCACATCTTCTAGTAGCATGCAGAAAAGCCTAGTTCACATGATGAAACAGAAAACAGAAGCAGTGCCCGTTCCTACAAACAGTTAACAAAACACCTATTTAAGCTGCTGTTTTTGTTTTTGAAGCCACCATTTCTATTAAAACAGAACAAGAATTGTCTGAAGTTTCCTGTTTTCTTTCTTTATTTTTTGTTCGTATGTCATCTGTTCTATCTACTCCTGTTTGAGTGAAAAAATAGAACAGTGTCCATGCCTATTCACATCTACACAGTACAAATTCAGACTTTCGTAGTGCGTGCGAGTCTGATTACGATCGGCTCCCCACTAGCGCCAGACAGACTGTGTGACATGAATTTCCTTGGAATATTCTGCGGTTATTGGATTGCACCCAGGGCTGTATCCAGGGGGTTCAACCCCTCCCCCCTCCCCGAAACATACAAAAATAATCATTTTTTAGGCTTTAACCTTTACTCTATGTCTTTTGTACTTTTTGGTCCGACCCGCAGGGCAACCCCTCCCCCTCCCCCCCCCACTAAATTCCTGGATACGGACCGGATCGTACCTGGTTATCTGAGCGTAAAGCTGTATCTTAGTGAAAGTTGAAAGCCTCGGTTATATGCCTGCAAAACCAGCAAGAAAACGCCCCTTTTGGTGAAGCATCAACAGGGCTTTTCCTGGAACTGTCAACACTGCTTTTGTCATCACGCAATATTGCCGAAGAACGTATCTGTTGAAAGACGCGTGCGAAAGACAGGCCTTCAAACCACATTTGTTGACAGTCTTGAACTTGAAGTTAACCAAACTAGTATTTCACGCTTTAAATGACACCCGAACTGACACTTGTGTATGTGTGTGCGCGGAAGAGGGGGGGGGGGGGCAGTTTCGGCACTGAAGAAAATCCGAGTTTTGTTATCGCAGGTTTTCTTTTTCCTCCTGCCTTTCGACGGATCAGCTGTCTGCTTAAAATGCATTACTATATCCACAGACTTTTTTTCGTTTATCTTTATCGCGGAAAAGATTAATGGAGGGAAAGAGTGGCTTGAGTTTAATCCTTTTAGGATTCTCCAGGAATCCATGGAGCGAGCGGACGTGTGGTTTCTTTGAGTTTGCGAGGGTGGTCTAAACTGGAATGAAGTGTGGAGGGGGTCTTGATTTTGAGTCGTATTTATTTTGGAAATAAAATAGGGTAGGGATTAGGCCAGCATATCCTTCTAGAGAATATTTTTTTTTCTTGGAGGGGGGGGGTGTGAGCCAGAAATAGAGTAGTAGGGTAACCATTATTTTTGGGGTATATTAATGTTTAATCGTTGTATACTGTGTAAGCGTTTAGGCCTAATTCTATTTTATTTCTTGCGCAGTTTTTTTTTTTGCTGCTGCGTAGTGTTGGATACCTGAAAATCCTGCATCGCCTTGACTGAAGGCATCAAATGGAATTTTACGAAGTAAAAAACGAAGATTGGAAATGGATTAATAAAAGTCCGAGTTTGGGGTTGGGTGTGGACAGCAAGGAAAAATCTTCATTAAGCTTTGTCAACTATTAGTTAGCGTGAGCCAGTTTTGCGTCTTCAAAGCAGCCGGTCCGTTTTATTTTTATTTATTTATTATTACATTTGGCGTTAAGCTTTTAGCTCGTCGCCATTACTACACAAGTACAAACGGATTACATACACTTTACACACAGAAACTGACACACTACAGAGGTAAACACATTTTCAAACTACAAAACAAACTGAGTAAAATGGGGTGTCGACTATACCACGCTTAAACATTTGGACACCACCTGAATCTACTCCATCTACTGGTAAACAATTCCACGGTTCAGTAAATTGTTAGCAAATGAGCACTGGCCAATTTTTGTACGTGGTTTTGGAGGGTAGAGTTTATAAGATTGTACTCGGGTTGTGTGATACTGACTGAACTTAAAAACTAACTTAATTCGTCTTTCAGCCCATCGGGATTTTCCCGGGAAAATATGAGTGGGCCGGGAATCCTGACATCGGGGATTGTAGCCTGAGGATTCTCAACGCACGGCTTGACCTCGATGACGGAGAGTGGGAATGCCAGGTTACTGCCGCAGCTTTTGACTCGAGGGATCAACTCACGTCAAATTCAGCGCAACTGGTTGTCCGAGGTAAGTGGATATAAAAATATTGAGAGGTATAGGGCAGCAGGACGTTTTTGCAAGTGTGAAACCACTGAGTGATGGAAATACAGTTTTTGGGAGTCAGGCCAGTATTATTTCAAACCAGACCAAAATAAAACCAGGGATTAGCGCCAAGGCCTCATGCTTCACAGTCGGACCGTGCTTGCAGCGCCGCCCAGTACGCTCGTGCCATTTAAAGCGAGACAAACTTGCGGGCTTAGAAATTTCTAGTAAAGCTAAGATGCGGTCTACAGACATCGAAGAAACAGGAGAGGTTGTATTTTTTTTTGCTTTGTTCAGAATTTTCAGTTATTGGAGCCAATGCTGATGCACGACCGATTAAGTTTCAATAGTGACGTTCTCTATCGCTAGTGGTGCTAGTGTCGCTGCTATTCGAGTGTGTTTCACTTTTTTCAAGTCTTGGTGCTACTCCCTTGTGTTTGCTCTGTTCCAAAGGGAGTTTCGGTTTCTTTCACAGTATTTATTCGATCATTGCCGAGGAAGTCGTAATTTGTGGCTCTGAAATCTGGCCGTCAAGAAGTCAGTTTCTCCGTCGGCCGTGCGGGCTTGTTGTTTCAGCAGTTGTTGTTTATGCACTAAGGAAGAGTACGTGCGAGGTAGATGGAAGTAGGGGCGCCTTGTAAGTAAGCCTTGTAAATTGGGGGGACAGGGTGAAAACTTACGTCTTTGAAATTTATTTTTTGGAGGTCGGATTTGTCTCCATCCCTCATTATGCCTGTATGAAGAATGGCCCGTTACAGAACTATTGAAAATCCGGGAGAGTGGTTTCCTACCCATATTTAACTGCGTAACTACAACTGAGAAATACGTGCTACGTACTTTTCTGGTGCAGCGTTACTGCCGAGGTTACTGCATCAGGACCTTCCGCGTAGCAGCAATGGTCCGGCCACTTCGAATACCCAAATAGATAAGAAGGTCAGCTGGAGTTGCAACAGTACATCCAGGCCCATATTCAGGAATTTATTTCGGGGGGGGGGGGGGGTTACAAAAAAACACATAGATCAGAGGGAAAAGACTCTAAAAATTATGATGTTTGTATGTTTCGGGGGGGGGGGGGGGTCAACCCCCTACCCCTCCCCCCACTCGATACGGCCTTGAGTACATCCTAAGTTGACCGAATCTCTATTTTAAACAGAATGACTTGACATTTACCAGGATTAAGTGACATACCAATCTTATCATATTATTTTATATAATATCCGATAAGATGCCTAACCTTCACATTATCCAAAACACAGCATCACCCCACTCTCCAATCCGACGTTCTCGAGTAGTAGTAGAACAGTTCAATTGTGTGCCTTGATTCTTTTCGCTGCATGCGTTTCTGATTCCATCTGCTACCCTTCTTATTTACGATACCTCTATGCACGCTTACACAAATGAGGCATCTATTTTGGTTCAACGAGCGTAACCACTGGCCTGTAACCTATCCCTTCATCCCCTATGATTTTTGGGTTTCTAGCCTTTTAGTAAAAGATGACTTACTACACATAATTATTGGGGGTGTATCTGATTAGCATTAGGGATAGAATATCAAATGGGCCGGAATGAGCCTCCTGGCCGTTTCGCTATGAGGGGTAAATTTTTTGAAAGCCTAAGTAAATGTGAATTCATGACAGGCTTGTCTCGTGGGTGAAGGACATATGGCGTAGATTTTCGGGGGAGGGCTGATATGCGAAGTGAATTGAGGATATCAAGTTTTGATCCCTCTTTTGGGATAGGTTTGACATTTTGAAATCCCAGGAGGCCCCAGTATTGTAACTAAGGGGATGACATTTTGATCTTGTTGGAGAAGTTGAATAAAGTGGGCCATAAGGTTGATAGAAAAATCGAGCTTTTATTTCGGCTGTCAGGAGGGGGGCTATGGAAGACAGTTTTTTTTTTCCATTATTCGTTTCTTTTGTTCACAAGGGGATACTCACTCTGCGGCAACCGGTGTACACTCATTTCCGGCATTTCCCAGCACGGGCTGCACACGTTTTTGGGGACTTCACATCTGCTGTTTTTTCTTAGCTTCAATAGAAGGCAAAAGTCTGTTTAAACGGATATTCAGCTCTTCAGTACTGTAATCCTATATGTTTCAGCACCGCCTCCTAAAGTTAAAAAAAATAGCCTACATATTTTGAAAAATGGATTAAAGTTGCGAAAGATATCATTTACCTTTTGTAAAAGCATCGTGGGACAGTAAGGTTGGCCATAACGACAACTGTAGAACCGATAACTTCCCTGATTGTCCATTCAGAGACTGGCCCGTCGAGGGAGTTTATCAGTGGGGCGAGATTTCTGTGTGGTATGCTTAATTGTCGGTTTCTAGTTGCTGGTCTGACGAGCTGTCATATGAGGAGTTGTCGTTGAACTTCAATGGCACACGTGGCCTACTAGAAAAAGTTCAAGATGAGAAATCTCCGACTTTCCCCCTCCACCCCACCCAATATCGAAAACGACGGCCACCTCAGAACCCGACAGCTTAAAATGTAGTTTCTCACTCGCATTTCCAGTTTTAACCATTATTAATTGCTTTAGAATGGTCGGCTTAGATTTAAAATTAGCGTATCCGCTTACGCCGTCTGATCGAACAAATTAACCGATCAAATTTCCTTTACATCATAATCAACAGCAGTGCCTTGTGTTTTCACACGGTCTCACGTCGGGTTATGGATTGTGCCCCTGAGAAAGGGCTATTATCGAAAGAACAGGGGGCGCTGGTGAAAGATCGGGTTACAGGCCCGGGAAGGGGGTCAAGACGGTCTGTGAAATTCGGGAGAGAAATTGTGATGGTGTCGAGTGAAAAACGTCGAAAATCTTGAACTGTTCGTAATAAACCTATTTTTAAGTTTTCCTTATTACTGAATGTTTATTTTGTTATAATAAATAATTAGTATGCGGTAGTGTGTATGCCTGACGTAATTTACGTCTAAGATTCGTAAAAAAATAAAATAAAGCAGAATAATGTAAAGCTTACAAAAGAGGAACAACCGACCCTGGGTTGTTTATTTACGGTTTAGTATTGAGAGCTTACCCACTTATTTTCATCAGTGAATGAATAAACAAAAGTATCACACGATCATTGCAGAAGTGAATTAACTGAATGCGAAAGCCGAAAGCCTGTTTACTTTTATTATTTTTATTATTATTATCATACTAAATGCAGTTGCTTTGATTTCTTTCAACTGCTCCTTTCGTTTAATATTTAACCGATTGTTTGTGTTGTTACCCTTGGGTTTCCATGAAGAGAATGTTTAGGCCCGATCTTTTTTGGCAAGCTTTTTATTTATTTTTTTCATCTTTAGTTTTTATCATGCTATCGAGGACCTTTTTCTTGAATTTTCTTTTCTTTACCTTCTGCTCTATTTTTGCGTAAGCGTGGTAATGGTAACTGTTTCATTTATTCACAGGATGGTATGCGTCAAGAAATAAAAAATTAGTTTTTATAAAAATTACGGAGACTTTAGGGACGAGGCCTTTTTCGGTTTTCCTTTCTTTATTTTCTTTTCTATTTTTGCGTGAGTATAAATACGCAAGTTAAATCGCGTATTTATACGCGCAGTTAAATAATAACTTTTTCGTTCATTCGCAGGATGGTATGCGTAAAGAAAGTAAAATATGTTGTCATTTTTAGAAAAAATTGCGGAGACATTAAGAGAAGAAACCTGGAAGTAATATAAGTTGAAAAGGACATTTATATTTCAGTATTAAACAGACAAAATGGTCTCTAGACATTTTCCCAGTGAACTTCGAAAAAGCTATCAGACGAATAACTGTACGAAAAGTCAGAGGGATGTCAAAACTCCATCTCAGCATGCCTATTGCCACTCGTTGTGGTTACTATTAATGCTAATGTAAGCAGCTCTGTTTCATCCCATCTACACGCAAAAGGCGTTAATCTCTTGACGCCGTGTCTATACTGATAGCATCTGAACATAAAATGAAAAAATAACATATCTCCTTTTTGACTTGCAAAGGTCGTGTTTTCAAATTGGTGGTTCGGATAGACAGGACCTCCTCGAAAACTAGATCAATGGTTGGATAATGGGTTTTGTGAATCAAGCTGACTAAAAAAAATTTGTTGTCCGTCTTGCATAGGTGAACTGTTGTCACATATTATTGGTATAGGAATATGTTGGATATGTTGAAGAATAACAAGACCAAAGGTTTCGATGGGATCCCAAAAATATCTGATCCAGAGAACTGGGTTTGTCTTAGCCAGATCCAGTCATCGCCAGACTCCTTGAACATTTTTACAATTAAAATTCAGAAACAGATTAAGGCCAAATACCTAATCATCTGAGAAAACCAAGTTCAGATATGAATTCAGCATGTGTGTTTACCCCTATAAGTCATATCTGTTTTGACGAAAACTTCCTGCCACTTCTGCCAATTTCCCGGTTTCGGCCGAACTCCAGAACTACTTGTCGGGCAAAAAAAGAAAGCTCAAAGACGAAATCAGGGTATCTTCTTTCCCCAGTAATGAACATCTAATCAACTTCAAATAAAAATTTAGCTTATAACAAATTTTCCGATTCCAGCCGGATTCCGGTCGAACTATATATCCGGGTAAAATATGATTGTCATACAGGGACTCAGCATCTCTTCTTACCCCTAAATCGCTTATCTAATCAACTAGAAATAAAACTTTAACTTTCAACAGTTTTCCGGTTTTGGCCGGATTCCGGGCGAACTACATGTCATGGTAGAAAATTGTTTTCACATAAGTGTTCAGCATGTCTTCTTGCCCTAAATCGAACATCTAATCAACTCCAAATAAAACTTTTAATTTTGACAAACTTTCCGGTTTGGGCCGGATTCCGGTCGAAATACTTGTCCGTCGAGAAAATAGTTTTCACCATCGTTTTCAGCATGTCTTCCTACCTCTAAATCGAACATCTAATCAACTTCAAATAAAACTTTTACTTACAACAAACTTTCCGGTTTGGGCCGGATTCCGGGCGAAATACTTGTCCGTCGAGAAAATAGTTTTCACCATAGTCTTCAGCATGTCTTCCTATCCCCAAATCGAACATCTAATCAACTTCAAATAAAACTTTTACTTTCAATAAACTTTCCGGTTTTGAACTACTTGTCCGATGACAAAATGGGTTTCACCGTCGTGTTCAGCATGTCTTCTTACCCCATAATCGACTATCATATTAGCTGTTTCAAAATATTTTGTTTGCCCCTTAATTTGAAACCCCTCCCCCACCCCTAAATGTAGGGCTACAAAGCCCATCTACGAACTTGACTGGTCCGACGACCCAACGAATCCTCACACCAAGTTTCATCAAAATATCTCATTCCCTTCGAGAGTTATCGTGCTTACAGACGGACGGAAGGACGGACGGACGGACGGACAGACGGACAACTTTTGCGATGTCATAGGTATCCCTCCACTTACGTTTTGGGATCCCAAAAACGAGAATTGAGACCTGCTTAGTGCAATTTTTTGCTATCTGGATTCTGGCGGCGAAAATACAGAACAAAGTTAATGCTGCTGATGCCACAATTCTAGGAACCAGCTCTTAAAGCACAAGTCGCAGTAGGCGTTTTCTTTCTAACAGTTTTTTTTTCTATTCGTTTAACTATATTTAAACAAAAAATATACCTAATATAGTATTCCCGCCAGGAAAGCATAAAAGGCCAGCATGGTTGGGGCAGTGTACACAATCAGCATTATATTTAAAAACAAACAGATAACTGAATATATCAAGAAATTGGTGGCCAGAATGCACTGTTAAAGAATTATCTATTGAACCTCACCCTCCTGCCAGAAACTAAAGAAATCGAGTAAAAATTACAGTCTTGCCGACTCTCTGATTGCAATTCAGACAATAATAAAAAGCTCGAAAGCTCCTTAAATAAATCATTTGTTTATATGATACATTTATATGTTATTCTGTGTCATGTATATTAGGATAATGCATACCAAATAAGTAAACATAATAAAATGTGAGTCTTGTTGTAGTTTAACAGCGTGCGTTGTGTTAGGATGCGTCTAGGTTCTGGTGTAGCCAAATTTCATGGGCAATAAACTATTTTACTCAATCTTCGTAAAACATATCAGATTGTTGTTAGAGTATGAATGAATAGTTTAATAGCCAATTTGCCATAAAAATACATACACGCGTAGAAAACTTCACCTAATATTACATCCCTTACTTTTTATTTAGCTAAACCATTGTTTTGTAAATTGAGCTTTTCCATAAGAAAATGTACCCTGGGATCAGCTTGTCTTCGACAAGAAAGAGATAATTTATATAGTAGAGACGTGCTTCTTTGATACTTCCCTAAATTTTGGGCGACCTTGAGTTTTTGTTTGCCTGGAAAACAGTCAATAGGGTGATAAAGTAAGAACTTGATAGCTGGTAAGAGCCAAGTGTCTCGGGTTTCTTTTGACACAAAGGATGAAATCTGGAAATGCTCCGCCTCTTCTGTTGGGTTACTTGAATGAATGAATGAATTTTATTACGTGATTTAGCCTCACGGCATTTCACAGCTGACAAAGGAACAAACTGAACACCTAAAATAAACTACAAATCACATAATTTTGTACAAAAAATCTATTCAAAAGAATAAGAAAACAAACTAAAAAAAAACTCATATTTTTAAATCAAATCATAATTTCAACTTCAAGCGTTTAGTTTTCCTAATGTATTCGGACACGACATTTCTAACGTCCCTAAATCTAAAATGACAGAAAAAAACCCGTAAATGACTGTGTCAAAAAGTGTTAATTCCGCCACTGTTAACGTGTTGATTAGTTTACGTCCACCTCGACCCCCGTTTGCCTACGCTCAGGAACGGAATGAATCGGCGAAGCGAAGACTAACACTACACTAACTAGACTAGACACGTGTACTAGACACGTCCTATGTCTAGTTGTACTTAGGGAGACCAGATCGAGCTTGTGAGCAGGTCAGATCTAATAGTTTTCTTGAATGTAATAGTGTTACAACTAATTAATAAAGTTACATGAAAGCTGTTGGACTAGACCTATAGGAAGCGTCACAATGGCTTTAATTTAACTTTATTTATTTTACTTAAATTTTCGTTGCGTGACTCCTTCGCGGGCTTCCCTAATTTAAACACCGACCGCGACTGGAGAGTCGGACATAATTTATTAAAGGACCTGTCTTACCTTTACTATAATGCAACATACTCCCATTTCACTCCATATATTTCTAAACCAGGAGACCCCAATTTCGTACTGTACATTCTAACCCCTCTAACAAAACCACTTGATTTTCTCATTTGCCGTGTTTTGCTACCTTCGATGTGTATCATGCTGTCGACGGTTCCATCAGAAAAAACGATTATGTAAATTGTTTCCCTGTTTTCGCTTCAAGTCAGCGGGTCTCGGAAAAGGCTTAAAACAGCCAAAATCGTGGGTTACTTGTTGAAAGCACAGCACAGTTTTAAAGTGTTAAAATACTGTAAGTTGAAGAGTACATAGTGCGAGGGGTCCTTTAATAGAAAACTGTTACCTGATGTGCTTTGGAGCTTTCGACTTCGTAAAATTTAGGCAAAAATAGCGAATGCCACTCTTGCGTTCTTGCCTGCCAGATTTCCAGTCAAATAGCCGCACAATGGGGAGGGTTTTTCAAGTGACCGCGCTCCAGCGCATCTGTTTAGGCTCGCGACACCATCTGGAGCCACTCAGAGTAATGAGACTGATTGCACATATTTATTAGGGTCTTAAGTGTCCATTAAATGACTATACAACGTTTCCAAAGCAGTATGTACACGGTCTGTCCAGACAGTCCATGATTCCAGTGCGGTTTTAAACAGGTGGTGTTTTCCAGTAGTTTCAGGGAGGGACGTGGATATCGCCGAACTCGCCAGGCGGGCGATAGTTTTACCCTGCTGAAGGTCGTACCAATAATTTTTCTAACAGGTTTAGTTCTGTAAAGAATGGTTTCCGTTATTTAGAGGAACAGTGCTCTCCACGCGTTAATTCTTAGTAATTTTGCGTAACGATAATCAAATTATTCCAACTTTTCATTAAAATAGTACCTTTTTAAAGGACCCGTCTTACCTATAATACTAACTCAACCTACTTCCATAATCACTCCATATATTTCTAGACCCGGAGACCCCAATTTCGTACGGTAAATTCGAACCCCTCTAACACAAAACCACGCTGGTTTTCTCAGTTGCCGCTATATCAACGAGTCTGGGAAAAGGTTTAAAACAGCCAAAGACGTGGGTTATTTGTCGAAAGCATAGCCTAGTCTTAAAGTATTCAAATATTTTAAAATACTGCAAGTTGAAGAGTCAATAGTGCGAGGGGTCCTATAAGGAAAATAATACTTTTTCCGATCTTTAATTGCACGAATTTGTTTTTTTTTTACTGGTGTGGCAACCCTGTCCCCATCTCCTCGCCCGTGCTATGTTATCAAGGCAGTTGTTGTTAGATGTAAAGAAGAAGAATATAAGGTTTGAAGCCAAGCTGACCATTCATTTCAAATAAAATAGAAAAAAGAGATCTTTGTTGGTTCCGCATCGTTTTCCTGTTGTTATTGTGGTGGATTTTATGACTTAGTTTTGTTTCTTTCGCTGATGACGGTTTGACGGAAGTGCAACCGAAATATCCGGAATTGTACTTATCCCTCACACATCATCTTGGAGGGGAAACTAGCTGATAAAAAAACGCAATTTCTGTCCGTCCGTCGGTCTGTCGTTCGGTCGGTCCGGGTTTTGCTAGTTTTTGCTAGTCACATAAGCTAGGACAATGAAACTTGGCAGGCATATCAGGGACCCCAAAGGATTAAGTTGGAAATAGTCATATTCCTGATTCGAGCATCGTTGGGGGAGTGGAGGGAGGGGGAATCCGGAATCTTGAGGTATTTATAACTTTTGAACGGGTGATCAGATAGCAATGAAATTTGATGCATAACTTTGGAAGGGGTAATCGGACGTACTTGAAACTTGACAAGTGTCAAGAACAAGTGCCTCAGATGTTCCTTTTCAAATCCGGACCGGATACGATAACTGGGGGGGGGGGGGGGGGGGGCTGGAAAAGAGGCACCAGAAATCTTCTGAAAGTCACAGATTCGAGGGATCGGGATGGAGCTTGGTGCGAAAAACAAGCTTAAATCCTAGACACATTGCTGACAGAAAAGGACTGTATCGTCTCACAGTGAGGGGAGTACAGTTTGGTGATCTCGAGTTAGGGTACTTTCTGATGTGCTAAGACCATGAAACTTGGCAGGCATATTAGGGATTCTACCTTATTGACTTGAAAATAGTCCCTTCCCGATCCGGTCATCGTGGGGAAGTGGTGCGGAATCCTGAATCTAGTGACATTCACAACTTTGGAACGGACGATCGGACGTGCATGAAACTTTAAGAACGAGTGTCTCGGATATTCAGTTTCAATTCTGGACCAGATGTAATCACTGGAGGTGGAGGGGGCACTGGGAAATCTCGTGAATCGCTTAAAGTTAAGGGATCGGAGTTGGACTTGGTTGGAAGAACAGTCGTAAACCCTAGATACATTCCTGAAAAAACAGGACCGGATCGTGTCACGGTGGGGGAACTTGGAGGGGGTTTCCCGGAAAAATTCTTCTTAACATATTGACTTGAAAATAGTCCCTTCCCGTACCTACCATCGTGGGGGGAGTAGAGAGATGGGGAATCCGGAATCCGGTGACATTCATAACTTAGGAATGGGTGATCGGACGTGCATGAAACTTGAGTGTCTCAAACGTTCAGTTTCAACTACGGAGTGGGTCTGATCACTGGGGGTGGGGGGGGGGAGGGAGCTAGAGGGGGACAAACTGACAAACATGCTAACTGTTCCGACAAGTGCCATATGAGCTTTAAGCTCTTGTTCTATTTTATTTGGAAAGAAGAAGATAAAGATTTGTTATCAAGAACAAATAATCTGCCTGTCTTTGTAATACGATAATGCGGAGTCGAATATTCCCCATACCCTCCCCGATAAGAACGAGCGGAGCCACGCGTCACATAACGTTTCGTTAGCTATACAAATAGCTATATCGCTGTGAAGCCGCGTAGAAGAACCTTTCAAAGTAAAAGCCGATTGGTTCTCAGGACGCACTACAGAGCGGGTCAGCCTGCCTCCTGCACTTTTTCCTCTGCTATGAGCAACGGCGAAGATGGAAGTAGACGAGTATCAGCTCAAAGCTAGAGCAAGTACCTCTAGCTCAGCTCAGTTTTTATCGGGGATCCGTAGTCGCTGCATGGAACCAAAGACGGAGGTTCTATCAGATTATTTGTTCTTGGTCTTGTGGCCGTGTGCTGATGAATAAAATAGATTGATTGGTTGATCATTATGAGACTGTATGCCCACTAGTTCCGGGAAAGGGAACTTATGGCCTTTGCACCTCCGCTTGGAGAGACTCCACTCTCCTGGATGTTGGATGAATGGCGTCAGCTGCGTTGTCACCAAATGTGAACTGAGTGTACAAACCCTTGCTAATCTGAACTTATGTGTCCCTTCTTTTTTAGTTGCTCCAACCACACTCACTATTGAAAGGAATACCACCGCCATTCCACCTGCTGGAAATACTACAGTTCAAGCCGGTAGCACAGCCCAGATCAAGTGCATCAGTCGGTATGGCAACCCACCACCTCAGCTCAAGTGGTATCTTGGTAAGTTTCCTAGTGCAATTTTTTTCTCGGTTTTTGCGATGAACGAACATCTCAGCAGTTCATAGGCCTGTTCGGTAAAAACCGCCGTACAGCTTTATGTGGTTAGATGATCAACACACACAAAACAATTATGGCAAGGCGGTCATAAGCTCACCGCCTTTTGAAGCGGTGGATTATGGAAAAATCGTAGATGATTTCCCGGTGCTTCTTTGCAAAATCGAGTCGAATTTTGTCGAGTCTGCAAAGCTGAAAGGATTGTTCTTTGGTGATCAGGGTCGTATTTGTCTTAACAGGGGGATATGTTATTTTTGTAGTATGTCCCGTAGCGAGTTTCTGTCGCAATATTAGTAGTGGGATTATTATTTTTTTTTAAGAATCCAGTTGACTTTTCTTTCTGTGGCTTTATCCCTCCACTTACTTTTGTTTAGTATATCAGTGATCAGTTAAACTCTTAACCTTGGTCACCCGCATCGTGTAGCACCCTTGAACATAATGGTTTCATCAAACTTAACGACGTCTCGAACGAGTCCCCGAAAGTTTGAATTGCGACGTGTCTGAAAACCGTAATGGTCTAATCATGACATGAAGGCATGCCTTCGCTTCCTGAATTCTTCATTCCTAAATTGGCCGTCGGAATTGGTCTCCGAACTTCCTCCCGCGTCCCCTTGACAAAGTTTTGTTATTAAAGGGACTTCAGCCTCAATGACGTTGCTGATATCCTCTTTTTTGTTCAATTTCAAAATAATTCAATGACGAGTCTTGACAATTTTCTGCTGCTTTGGCTTCTTGAGGGACTGACCCCTCTCCCCCTCCTGAAACGATCTGACAGGTTTAAATCCCCTTTGATTTCAGGGGAGTCAAATCTTTTAGAGAGTAGGAATCCTGTTTGCGCTCGGATAGACTGCATAACTTGGTATTAAAAGCATTTGGACAGCGCGGCTCTGAACACTGTTGTAAACTTTGAGAATCCGCAGCTGATTATTTCAGTTTTCCACCATTGAAGTTGGACATTGAAGATTTTAACAAAGACTCTTGTGTTTAGTTATAGCAAGGAAAATGCTACCTGATAGGTGAGGAACGTTAAATGTCACTGAGTAAACTTTCAGCCGACTTATCCGTTAAACAGCTCAAACTGCAGTAAGCTCGGGCCCAAGGAAACCATACACCTAGTGTTTTGTGTTTTCTGTATTATTATTGATTTATTTATTAATCATCACCCCTAAATAAGAACTATTGTAAACAAGAGCTAGAAGCTCATATGGCACTTGCAAGTAGGAATTGGATGAAAGTATACTTTCATAGGAATTTGCCAATTCGTCCGTTTGTTGTGATAATTTCTAAGTAAAATCCTTAAGATAAGAATGATCATGGGTCGTTGGAGATCTTTAGAATGTATCGTTTGGTAAAAAGTATTTTATTGTTGCATCCGGCTGTGATGATGCGCACTTCAAGGGTGCTAGAAATTCATCTCTATCAAAATGCTTTAAACAAAAATGATCATAGGCTCGTCGTGATAGTGAAAATTTATATTTTGCACAAAAGTATTCTTTGTACTTTAAGGAGTTCACTTGTAAGCAAAACCCTTGGGGATCATGCTAATGGATATTTAGCTTAAAAGTGTTTTTTGTATTTGCGGTTAAGATAAGTACTTTAAGGGAAGGTCGGATCTAGAAAGTGGCAATATCTAAGCCAATTTTGTCAAGTCGCTAATGTTCAAGCCGAATTTCATCGTCCTAACACATTTGGAAGTACCTTAACTCGCGATCACCAGAATTCCGGACCCCCCCCCCCCCCCCCGTACTCCCCCCCTCCCACAGTGCCCGAATCCTCTCCGCTTCTGCCACTGACGTATCTAAGGCTTGTGCTTATTCTTCCCACCAAGTTTCATCCCGATCGCTCCACTGTAGCGTCTCACAAGATTTCCGGTTCTTCCCTCCACCCCCCCCCCCCCCCCGCCCCCATACTCATCGGATCCGGTCCGGACCTGAAATGGGAGATCAGGTTTCGTTAAGATCCGAGCACTCGTTCGAAAGTTGTCCATATCTCAAGATTCCGGATTCCCCCTTCCTCACTTCTCCACGATAGGCCCCGGCAGGTTCCTAATGTTCAAACCGAGTTTCGCTGTCCCAGCACATCTGGAAGTACCTTATCTCGAGATCAGCGGAATTCCGGATCCCACACCTAACTCCCCCCACAATGCCCGAATCCAGTCCGTATCTGTCACTGATATATCTAGGGCTAGTGCCTGTTCTTCCCACCAAGTTTCATCCCGATCACTCTACTCCAAGCGTATCACAAGATTTCTGGTTCCCCCCCCCCACACACACACATTCATCGGATCCAGTCCGGACTTGAAATGTGACATCTTTCCAAATATCAAGTTTCATTAAGCCCGTTCCAAAGTTATACATACCTCAATATTCCGGATCCCCCCTCCCCTCACTCCCCCACGATGTTCAGATTGGGGAAGTAACTATTTCCAAGTTACTTTGGTAGGGTCCCTGATATGCCTGCCAAGTTTCATCGTTCTAGCACATCTAGAAGTACCCTAACTCGCGATCACTGGACTGACCGACCGACGGAAAAGTGATCGGTATGGGGCACTTGGCCGGAAGGCACGTGCCATAAAAATACACACCGAATCCTCCTCTTACAAGTGGAAACAATCTCCAGAACAAGGAGGATGCCGATTGAATAGTTGATCGAAAAAGATAATTTATTTGGAAATGTGTTTATTTTTTTATTGTTTTTCCAGACGGCCAGGAGCTGACTCGCATCAGCAATCAGACAAACACACTTGAGCAAGATTCTCCACATAGGTGGCATTCGTCACTGCTCCTGAGTCATAATTTTGAAAGGGAAGATCATGGAAAAGCCCTAAAGTGTGTGGCAATGCATCAAGCATTCGTTGCAAAAACGAGAGAGACCGGAATCAGCCTCAACGTCCAGTGTGAGTTGTTTTAGCTTACCTTGCAGCAGAAACAACCCAGTATTCGTGTTCCTTTTACCAAGTGTTTCACGCCCTTATAGGTTCCCTGAAGGTGTATCGTACCCCGCGCCAGCGATTCTCAGGAAGAAGGAGTAAACGTGGCCGTAACGACTCAAACTGAACGACTCAAATCCTGTGTCAAACAATCACGGCGATCTTTGGACGCAGCTGTGACACCGTTCCTGGCTTTCTTTCGCAGGTTCCCGGAGATTCTGCATCGGCAGGGAGAGATAATCATCAAGATAATTTTTATTATTATTATTATTATTTATTTGAATCCTTTAAAACTGAAGAGTAATGGATAAAAAGGAACAACAACATTTCAGTCAAACTCACACACTTTCAGTCTTATCATTCTTTATTCATACTCCGTCTATGTCATGTGCATTTTGATGGGTGAAAAATTAAATTATTATTCATTATTATTTTTGGGTCCCCAAAGAGTGTTGACAAGGCTTGGGTTTTACTTACCACTACTTCGTTGTTCCAGATACTCCCGTGGTTACGCTCACCGGTATTCCAACAGGCGATTTGGAAGAAGGAGTCGACTCTGCGATTCTACGTTGCGTTGCAGACGCCAACCCAACCGCGACGATCATTTGGAGGAAAACGGGAAGCCACGATATTTTGGCTATTCAAGAAACGTTGCAAATTGGTCCACTGACGCGACGTCACAGCGGGACGTATACCTGCGAGACGAGGAACGCGCTTGGAACGTCTGGCCCCCTGACGGCAGAGCTGAACGTTAAGTGTAAGTCAGTTTTCTGTCTTTTTATCAGAGCCTCGTTTTTGTTGCATGCTGCAGGTCCACTTCTCGGCCGATTCCGGACTGATTCTTTCTACATCCGTTTTTGCACTGCAGTGCTTCCTAGGAAGACGGCAGCGCTTCCTGGGAATCACGGACTTGCTCACCGACCAAGTCCGTGCCTCCCTGCAAGGTGCTGCAGCGCTGCCACTTCAACCAAGAACAAAGTGAATCCAAAAACACATATTGTGCAAAAGCAAAAAAGTGCTCCAGCAGCGATGCGGCAGCGCTATTCCAACAAAAACGAGGGCCACCGACAGGCCACCTTCGGTTTGCACTCGCCTCAGAGGAAGCTTCCACAACCCTTTCCATTGATACTTGGGGGTACCAGACCGGAAAATTCACATTCGGAAAAGCTCCTTGCTTGTACTTACAGCAATGACCTAGTCGAATTTCGTGTCGGGTTGTGGTAACCAAGCTTTTGATTATTTATTTCGTTATTTACTTATACATTTGGCGTCCAGCTTAGCTTTTCGCCATTACTACACTATAAAAAAAAATCTTGCAGTATCTGCTACTGGAATCAGTCTTGTCTCTACTGAGATAATCTTTTCAATAATTCGGGCAAATCTTACCTCAGTAGAGATAAGATTAATTTCAGTAGCAAATACTGTAGTTAACTTTAATCCTTACTCGGAGAAACTTTTTACAGTGTACACTTAACAACACATACTAACTTAACGAGCATCATTCCGCAATGGGAAGAAAAACAAGCAGATTATCAAACGAAACAAGCTTCTAAATAAAAAGGAGCATCTGCTTTAGCAGGTTTACAGATATGTGCCAGTTGATTCAACTGCTTCAGCTGGATAACTATTTCAAGGTTCAGTTACACTATTGATGGATGAAAACTGACCTATTTTTATACGTGCGTTTCGAGGATACAATTTAGAAGAGAATATTCTACATGCACTCGGGTAGCAAAGCTGTTGACCCTTGTTATTTAACAGTCAGTTTAACTTCCTGCATGTCAAAAAAATAGTCGCTAAAAGACAGATTCACAAGCTTTTGCTTCCTCTAACATTGGTGCGAAAAGCTAATATTTCCCCTCCCACCTCCATCGGACTTTCTGCGACTCCTTTTCCACTTAATGCATCCTTGCTCTACCCATATTTAACATTTTGGTTGTTCTGGACTAAGTTATTTCTACCAGGCTTTGTTGATACTATACTGTGATTTTATTACTGAACCGAGTGCTATGAAGATTGACTCTTCCAAAGCTGTTGATATTTTATTTTAAAAGGCGTAATGGAAAATAGTTGTGCCAGATTAGAAGGCATTTGATAAGGGAACACTTACGTCGAACATGCGGTTTTGCACGGGCACGATGGGGAGTACTAACGACTTGAAATGAGTTTTTTTGCCGTTAGCTCAGAAGAAAGGTCTCAAAATGCGAATCTTTTCGAATGCGAAATGCGTTCATGCCGTATTTCATCCGTCATCACAACCTGACAATAGAAGAAAAAGAAGACAATGAAGTATTTTGACACGATATGAAATAATTGTATATATTAAGTGATATTTTATGTATTTCATGACGCGTATAAATGGTTGATCTCCCAGGTTGTTTTTTCCCTTGTATATGGATTTGGACTTAATTTGATTAAATACATATGATCCTGACTCTGATCTTCTGCCCTACAATGCAGGTAAGTTGTTTCGCGTTCCTTCTAGGGAAAGTCTTTGAAGTTGGGAACCTAAAAGAGACCGTTTCGTTAGAAATGAAAACCTTCAAATTATATGTCTCCCCTACAAGTTCGAAACAGTTAAAGTTTCAAAGCGCCTTTCACAGCATACCGAAATTGATGCCGTCTGCTGAGTTCCCGTGTATTGAATTTCAAAAAAAGTGAAATGTGATATTGCGTCCACCCCCAAGGAACCGCTGTTTGCTTGCAATCAAAGTTATTAGCTTTACGGACGCAATGCATGATCCGGTCTTGATTGCTTCCCATTACTAACTTCTAAGCTTTGTGATTCGAAAGCCGGGCTTAAATTTAAACTCGTGTTTTCTGGAACTGGGATTTCCTTCAAAAGAGGGGTCGTTGGGACTCCGGGGGGGGGGGGGCGATCCTCTGTTGGTCCTAGTTTAACGACTTTCCTTTTGATAGCTTAAAAGTCGCCCCTAAAGTTAGTCATAAACTGGATGCTCGTTGTTAGTCTGTTCGGGGGGGGGGGGGGGGTAAATTGGTAGTCCGCCTTTGTTAACTTAAAAGTCGCCCCTAAAGTTAGTCATAAACTGGATGCTCGTTGTTAGTCTGTTGGGGGGGGGGGGGGTAAATTGGTAGTCCGCCTTTGTAAGTTTGGAGTCGGGCCAGATTGGAAAGGTCGTCGAACTTGTGCATGAGTGACCGGAGGGGTAATATTACCTAGCCCTTAACGACAACGGAAAAGCTTATCGTCTAACATAACTTGCCAATTTGGTATAAACACCGAAAACTGATAAATAAAATTTCAGTAACAGATATAACTGTTAAACTTACGAGCTGCATAGGAATCTGTCGTTCGCCGCACTTTCTCCACATCACGGTCTTGTCCGTTTGTTTGAAGTGTAATCTGTTCGAAGTGTAAATTTGTATTCTAATTTAAGTTGTGTTTCTTTTGTTTTCTATATGTACTCCACTATTTCTGTTTTATAGAAGTGGGTAAATAAAAAGATTCATTCATTCATTCAATGTAGCAGGCTTGCATGCCAGTGACCTATCCCACTATTTCTGTTTTATAGAAGCGGATAAATAAAAAGATTCATTCATTCATTCAATGTAGCAGGCTTGCATGCCAGTGACCTATCAGACAGCGAATTGAAATGAAAACAGATATCTTCAGAATTTGATCTTGGGGAATATGTAGTTTTCCAATTTTCCTGTTTGTTATGGGGGTCATACACTGAAACGCCAGCTTACTTTTGTTAATTTTCCAATATACTAAATTATTTTGACTCTAGTAGGAATAGGGATGTTGAGACAGGACAGCCTCTCGGCAAGATCTGCACATAAACTGATTTTGGTTATTCTGGCCTCCCTCAGATGGAGGTCGAGTTTCATGGGCTAAGGAACCAAGTATCAGACATTCGAGATGTCAGACGATATTATACCTTGCAAATATCAGACTGACAATATGCCATTTTTAGTTTATATCTTATTTATATTTTCTAGGAATCGTTTGTTGTTGTAGTTTATAAATAGTCAAAGGTATAGAGGTGCAATTCACACAGAGGTACCACAAATCCAAAAGGGAACATTCACACTATGAAAATTGAATATTCCGTTCTCCTAATTTGACAGCTTGGGCTGAAGGAATATTTAAGGGAATGTCGCATTTTTCTCGGGTCTTCAGGCCTATTTAAGTGAATAAGGGATGGGTACCTAGACTGTTCTATCTCAGTCCTTTCAGCTGAACTTTAAACGCTGATTTGAACTCCTGTTTTTCCCAGCGTACTCCGTGGCGAACTTCTCTTCTGCCTAGGCAAATTAGGCAGCTAGTTCTGAACTATATTAGTAACTATTTTACGTAGCTTAAACGTAAACTGTTTTAGTGCAACCGCCTAAACTTTAACGAATCATTCGATCACTCTCTCTGCTTATGAAAAAGACGGAAAACCTACTTAGTTTGAACGAGACTATCAAGATCATTATTCTGCACATCCTTTTGCCCGCTCGTCGTGTGATTGAGGATATGATCAAGTGTGACACTGCATGCTGGGAACAGAAGGTCTTCTTGGCGATCGTAGTCTATTTCATAGCTAGGTGTGCGGTAAAAGCCCCGGTTTTGCCCCTGCAAAGTAGCAACTGCCTTGGAATTGCCCAGAACTCCTCCGACAACGTGTTGGGGTTGTGGGATGTAGCTGTAAATGAGAAACTCCTCGAGGATTTTCGTTCATGGGTCTTTTCGCATTTGTGTATCTTTTGTCTTCTTTCTTTCTCGTTACTTGTTTCCCTTATTTTTCTCTCTTTTTTCCATTTAAAGTTGACCATGGATTATTTTATTCCTCTTCTCCCTTTTTCTTTATATAGAGTAACCAGTTAGTTGATTCTGTTTGTTGTTTAATTAATATCGCTTATTTCCCTGCCCTAGCTAAGCACTCCTTTTGTGCTTTCCTGGCAGGAATGTTAATTGTGTATTTTTTTTTTCTTTAAATGAAACTGATATGAAACTGAAGTTCAAAGAAAGTGAAAACTGAAACTGAATTCAACTGCAAGGAACCGAGAGATAAGCGAAATTCGTCGCAGCACGTCCAGCCGTTTTCGCATCCTTTTCGGGAAATAATTCAGTAAGATGATGATTCCACCCGCTTTGTAAAACTTCCATAACGTGTGTCCGCATTTCCGCAATCGGCCGGATTTCATCCGCATGTCACCTCAATAGCTTGCTGTCACTTAACTTCTTATTTAGGACAATTTATGAAAGATCTCTTCAGATTCCAGAGGTTTTTTTTTTCTTCATCAGTTAATGTATGGCTTAATATTCCCCATGGGAGGTAATTGACAAATGCGCATGTCAAGAGGGATTCGTTGCGCTCGTCGTCAGTGTTGGGTAGACGCGCCTGCGCGCTTTTTCTGAACGCCGTGAAATTGGTTGAGACATGTGAACCCTTGTGCAAATCCGTGAAGAAAACGTTGCCTGCGTGGGATTATTGCTTTCATTAACATACACATGGTTCTTATCAAAGATAAACTTTGGCTTGTGTGATTATAGCACGTTTGTGGCTTGGTTTTCGATTTCTGGGTTATTTTTGCATGAATACATTCAGTAGAAGGGAGCACACGTTTTTACCGTTTGTTTTTACAAATGTGTGGATTGTTCTCAAGTGAATATAACAATATGATGAGATATGACATGACTCTTGAATCCTGGATGCTTCCTTATTTTATTGCCCATTTCATTTCTTGTTGTGTGACAAAATTGTTCATTATTAGTATCATATATACACTGTATATATTGTACGTCACTGCTTTGGCATGTGTTACGTCATGACGATCCTCTGCTAGCCATATTATGTTGTGATATTATGGAAATAAAGAATATATTATCATTATTATAATAATAACATAAATATTCCTTCAGCCCAAGCTGACTGCGAATCATGTTTGATAGTGCAAAACAGATACATCAGCTGAATTTAATTAGAAATATAGCTCTAATAAAATTCAACTGACGTATCCATTTTACACTATCAAATATGATAACAATAACCGTATTGCTTTAAAAGCCCGAGGTCCATAGCAAAGAACGACATGGCAAAAAACATAAACAAACAACAAAATCACTGATAAACTAATAAACATCCCAAAATTGCTTGATTTAACTCCAAAAATCTGTGTCTTTGCTCCATTGCTAGCCTGAGGAAACGACCAGACCTTTTCAGACTTATAAAGCACCAGTTGTCCTATAACTAGCCACCTCTCTTCAAACAGGCATGTATCCAGTCGTGTAACTCCGTTATAGTTGAGAACAGGGACCCATAAATTTCCTGTAATGACTGGCTATTCAGGGGGCTTGTCATTTCCTATGCTTCTATGTTGCTATGTTGCCCGAGCCTCACCTAGTTTCCAAAAATTCCGGTTGGGTCCAATCGGGGTTCTTGCTCAGATAGACAAAATTTGTTGGCACAAGTCAGGACTATTCAGCATGCCACCAGGTACCTAAGCTGGGACAAAAGATCCAGAATACTCTTCAATTACAGAGAAATATTCCTAGTTCAGCACAACAGCTGCGAAAAATTTTGTCTATCTGGATAGTCGGGTATTTTATCCCCGTGGGTATTTCTCTAACTATCTGACGCTCGGTCAAGAGCGCATCAGAAATCTCTTATTGACAAGCCCCCTGAATGGCGAGTCATTACAGGACATTTATGGGTCCCTGTTGAGAATGAGAAAGGTCTCAGGTTACACTGTAAAAAGTTTCTCCGAGAAAGGATTAAAGTTAACTGCAGCATTGCTACTGGGACTTTTTTGGCTTATACAATTTGGTGTTTGTCCGATACACTTTCTACCCTATTTTTGACCAGGTTTTAGTTTGTGTTGTATTATACAAAAACAAAAAAATGCATTCATTTGGAGGCACATATCGAGCTATGTGCGACAGAAGCAATGCCCTAAAACACTTTTATTTTCATTATTATTGAGCTTTCGCCAACAAAGGACTTGATCGTCCGTTTCCAACCTTTGCCCTACATTTCCCATATGTGTATATACATCAGCAGCATCTTCTTTTGGAAGGGTGGAGATCGTTTTGCGCTGGTCAGAAAACGCCTCCTTGCCCGAGACCCCCTAACGAGTTTATCTGTTTTCAGATGGCCCAACGGAAGCCGTCATTGAAGGAACATCAGGAGGTCAGCTGGGGGCCTCCTATGGCGGGTCTGCCCGACTTGAGTGCAGGGCCGATGGGAACCCGAGCCCGATTTTCAAGTGGCTCCAGAAGTTCGATCCGTCGGAACACGGTGTGATGCTGAAGTCAGATGGGAAATATTTGATCCTGAAGAACGTCACCTATGATGACCAGGTTGGTTATTTTCTCTTCTTGGTACGATTTTGGGGACGCCTCACCCACGCATTAATAACATATTTAATGTTGATATCATATTTGTTGATAACATACTGAGAAGGCCATATCCAGGGGGGGGGGGGGGGGGGCTAGGGGGTTGACCCCCCCCCCCCCCCCCCCCCCCCCAAAAAAAAAAACACACACACATAAATAATCATTTGTATAGGCTTTTCCCTCTGATCTATGTCTTTTTTGCACTTTTTTTGTCCGAACCGAAGGCAGGCCCCCCCCCGAAATAAATTCCTGGATATGGGTCTGCATACTGATAACTTATTTGAATGTTATCAGATAAGTAATATTGGCCTGTCGAGTTGATTGATAGTGCTTGAAGTGTCTTTATTTGAATTGACATATCCAAAGCCATTTTTATGTATTTAAAGACATTACGGATTAAATCATCATTTAATTATATTATCTACTTTTCTCCCCATCCTTTTTTTTATTTTTGTTTTATAAAGCCATCAGCCCCAGAGGTTGACCACTCTCTATTTTAGTACAGCGAGTGCCCGGTGCGGCGATGTCCGGCCGGTACCAGCACCGACTGAGACCACCCCGCACCGTTTGCCACATGTTAGAACATTAAAATCAGCATGTTTAGAAGAAGAATCGTCCAATTTATAGCTGGCACCGCTGATTTCGGCCGATGCGTTGCCGGGAAAGGGTGTACAGTAGGAGCTGGGGAGTGGGTAACCTCTTGCATTTTACCTTGCACAATAAGTCTGACATTTTGACCTATCTTACATACTGCCCCTATATCTTTTATGCAGTGTTGGCTATACTTTCGGGTGACCATTGTACATGATTGACTTGGTTGACTAAAATGTCACCGCATATTGCAATGATTGAGTAGGAAATCGAAAGCGTACGAATGACTATAGTAAAAGCATGGAGGCTATTCGAGCTGGGGAATGCGCTGGTCATGAAGAAGAAACAGTAGCGCATGCGACAGTTCTGCTGGTAATTGCCGAGTTGCTGTCGTTATCCATGCTCTTTTCGTTCCGTCGAGGAAAAGTTTTAATCTTTCTTTAAGTAGTTCTCGTTCATTTCCGTTAACAGCTGCTTATTACTTGCTCATACGTGACAGATTGCGCATGTTTTTCTTTATTATCCGTCTTACATGTTCCGAAAACGACACACCCTCACCGCGCTCCACTGGAACAACAAGGGAGGTCCAGCATTTGCTACCACAACAGATTCATTACCAGACTCCACGTCTCCCCCCAGGGGTTCTACACTTCCGACAATCCTAGTAGAATTATTAGCACCTTCTACCTTTCCTCGACTGACCAAAAATGCACTGTAACAAAAAATCTTGCAGTATTTGCCATTGGGATTAATCTTGTCTCTAAAAAGGTAATCTTTTCTCTAATTAGATTAGTCTTATCTAAATTAGAGATGAGATTAATCCCAGTAGCAAATACTGCAGTTATTTTTAATCCTTACTCGGGGAAACTTTTTAAAGTGTGCCCCAAATTTTCCGCCATCAGTTTAACCATACAGCTACGTTCACACATTCGAAAAGATTTCGCACGCGAAATCCGCATCACTAACAATCGCTATGGGGAAACCTGCGTTCGATGCGTGAAATTTCGGAGCGAAGGAAGGTAATTTGCATTCGACTGCAAAACTCAGACTCAGTGTGTATTTAACTTACCACTCAGAGAACTAATACAGTTTTCTTAGCTTATATAGCTACTAGCCCTCTACTTTCACTCATTGGTAGTCAGAGCCTCTCCAAGAGTAACTTCGATGTCAAACAATACTGAGGTCTACATCCAAAATCCCTAGCCCCGGGTACTATCCCCCCCCCCCCCCCCCCCAACAACAACCCTAGATATAGAGAAGTTGTAGTTGCTTATGGAACCTTTCTGACACGTAGTACAAGATCTTCATCTAACTGAGTCAGTAGGTCTAAACTATTTTTCTCTGCTCGCGCGGTGGAGTTCAGATGTAAAAATTAGAAACTACCCCACCTATAATATCCTTCTTAGTTGACCCCCATCCCTGCAACTTTATCTAAGTTACATCCAGAGATGGCCTTGTTTGTAGTTCCACCACTTCCAACCACCTGCGTTTTCCTTTCTCACCGTTATTCCTGTGTGTGTGCATGGCCTGAGAAGAGTGAGCCCTCGTCTAGTTCGTTAACCTCAGATTGTGTGTATAAACGTCAGATAAGATGTATGGCAAATACCGAAGAAAAAAATTATCCGCTGGAAGACCTATCATAGGCTACCCTCAGCGACCATGTCTCCACGTTTGCCTGTATTCTTAAAGCACAACTCTTACTAGAAATGATCTTTTCCCTATAAAATGGATCAGAAAAAAAGTTTTCGAAAATACCATTACTTTCCACCTGAAACTAGCGATTCTCTTGTTAGCGCTTGTCGATTGTATCCAACCTTCCTGCTCTCCCACGCGGCATCTCGGCGCAAAAGATTTGGAAACTGAACGTGCCTTGGTTAAAAAGCGGTAAAACTAAGCAAATAAAAGAAGTAATAACCAGAAGATTATCACATCCTTATGTGTGAAAGAGTTTTTAGCGGACAGTGAAGATTCCGGCAAACTTTTCGTTGGGTAATGGGAAAACTCGGCAAGGCCGAAAAACCCACTAAAAGTTCGTAGTTACGAAACGAAAGAATGGAGAAAGGTGGGAATTTTAGAAGCTTATAATTCCATACGGGAGCTGAGTATATTAAAAAGGCAGAACAAGCAAGAGGGGTCCTTTAAGTAGAAACAACCAAGTCTCATCTCTTGACCCGCTTACTACTGTGTGGTGTATACCTGTACGAAGAAGATTAACAAGCCCTTGCGTCAATTACCAACATAATTCATGTAGGGCAGCTGTTGGGGGTAATCCGACCCTGAGGCGTCCCCTTAGAAACGGTTCCAAGGTTCTCACATAGTTTGTCACAGATAGCCTGCTAATTTCTGTCCAGCGCTTGTGGCTTTCTGACTAATTATTTCCAGAGCGGAAAATAGAAATATTGGTGGGAATAATGGATTTGCCGGAAAGGGGTTAATGATTTACATGACAGAATGCTTAAAGGGGGGTTAGTCGGTCGCTATCCATCACCTATGTGGGTGGTTGTTTATTTTTCTGTTCCGGTTCTTGACCAGAGTCTCTACTTACCACCAAGAGATTTCACTAGACGATTTCTCCTCGATCTTATTTCCCCCTTGTAATCCCGATGAAAAATGTGTAGCCTGCGTAGTAGTATGGTAATAGTACGAAAACGTTGCATGCAATACTATGTAATAGCAAAGAATACTATCATTTAATGTGCTTCAGACTGGTACAATCTTATGTAGTAGTATCCAGTAGCATCCTGTCTTGCCATAGTAGCATCCGCTCTTGCTAATAGTAGCATATAGTAGTATGCAGTAACACGGTAGCCTTGAAGTAGAAGCATGTAGTACTATCGTTAGTACTCCATGCTACTTTTTCGTACTACTTCATACTACTATTTTGAGATAAATTTTTCATCGGGATGTTCCTCGGTTCCCGCTAGATGACACAGCTACGAGGAAAAGGTATATGCTGCTCTAGGCGCTCCAGACCAGGGGCGTCATCTCGCGAAAACCTAGTGGGGTCAGCGGCATTCCGGTTCATTGGTGAGAGACCTTCTTAAGATCAACTTGTTACAACTGCCTGTCATAATTTTGTCAAATCACTTTGTTTCTTGCAGATTTTATGATTTTTCATGGGTAGCTGCTAACCACTGGGTGATGAAAATGACGCCTCTGCTCTATACAGATAGCCTACTGGGATAAAACAAAGTAAAACTTCCATGCTGCTTCCAATATTTTTTTAGAACATGGTAAGCCTTTTGTAGAACATGGTAAGGATGATGAAGGATGAGTGTTTTGTTACTGTAAAAATACTTGGACGTTTCTTGAGGCTTGCGATGGAGCATAGAAGGAGATTTAGAATAGGAGCTGCGTGTTAGCTATGTAAGTGAGTGCGTTTCTTAGAATTTTTGTTGCCATGGCCCTCGGGCTTTTTTGGTAAATTATATTCTATTCTATTGAATTGTTTGATGTGTTAAACAAAGGCTATAGAGAGACATGCGGGGAAAGCATTTATTACATAGTGGGATTGGTAAAGAAGAATGGATGGTGAGAATTATCAGAGAGGTCATCACGAGTCCGGGGAAGAGTGGCAATGAAGCACGGAGAAAATTTTCTAGGTGTCACTCAATGCGTGGTGTATTGGAGGTTTACCGTGTGGTTTAATTTTTGTATTGGTTTATTTTATCCTGTGATGGCCCTCGGGCTGTTATAGTAATACATATCACACTATTATCATGTACTTCCATGACTGAGGGGCTTCGTCCTTCTGACCAAATTAGCTGTTGTTAACCATACCAGGCTGTGGGAATATTGACTCTAAATGAAGCGGGAAGAAGATAGCTTCATAAAAGGGTCGTTAATGGAAGACCCTTGCGAAACATTGAGTTATGAGGAACTTGTTACATGCCCATTTTGTTCCGCGAACGACGGTTTTCTTCTGTAACAAATCAGATTTTTATCATGTTCAGATTGTTTATTAACAGAAACCAATAATATACTTCCTGGAACAAGCTGCCTGTCGGCCTATGGGAACGAACATACAAAAAGAAGCTCATTCATAATACTTCTTTTTAGAACAAACTTCAAGAGAAACATTATTGTTTAAATACATTTACAAATACCAACTCTCAGATACTGTCACTTGAAAATTAATATTTTAGTTGTTTTTTAAAAGACTGAAGGGTTGTTGTATATCTAACAAACAGAGGTATCTCATTCCTTTTTTCGTTATATTTTGTCGGATTGTCATTCGTGTCTGGACCAAAGGATTTGTCCTTTGGTACATAGGACAAATCCTAAGTACCAAAGCCTTGATACTTAGGATTTGTCTTATAGCATCTCGTTCAAAGAATAAACTGTCTTCCTTCCTGTACCCCCCTCCCTCACCGTATCCTGAATGAACATTATTTAGTTTTGTTAGACTACTTGTCCGTCGAGTCGGACTCTGCTAAGAAGTGTTTTAGCAGTTTTTTTTTTTATAAATAGGTTATTTATACGAAATGGAGCCTTTCATGTGCTCAACAACAAAAATTATCTCTCCCCCACATTTACTAAAACCAATTCACTTGACTTCAAACAGAGCCGTTTTCATCCCCCAAGTCCTCAAATTTGACGAACGCACTACCGAAGGGAGAATCACTCGAGAAACAATACAAGTTTACCTATTCCCACCACCAGTCCCACTTTCATTTCGCCGGCACTGTTTACTGAAACAACAAGCAAGACCAATAAGTGGGTCTTTGCCTACTAGGCCGGGACTAAACTCTGTTTCCCTTAGGGCGAGTACGTTTGCTCAGCATCTAATTTCATCGCTGGAAGGGAAAGGATGGTCCAGAGCGTCCCAGTTTCATTGAGGGTTGTTGGTGAGTCATTTTTAGCAGCTTTTCTCTTTTGTTTCTTAAAGGACCTGTCTTACCTGTAATATTAACGCAACCTACTTCCATAATCACTCCATATATTTCTAAACCCGGAGACCCTGATTTCATACGAAACACTGTAACCCCTCTAACAAAACCACGCTGATTTTCTCGCTTGCCCTGTTTTGATACCTTCGAGTTCGATGTGTATCTCGCTATCAGCGGTTGTCTGCGAGATGTTTTTCCATCAGAAACACCGGTTACGTCAATTGTTTCCCTGTTCGCTACAAGTCAACGAGTCTCGGAAAAGGCTTAAAACAGCCAAAACCGTGGGTTATTTGTTGAAAGCACAGCCTAGTTTCAAAGTATTCCGATATATTCAAATACTGTAAGTTGAGTAAATGTGAGAGCGGTCCTTTAAATTCTCTTTTGGCATTTTGTAGGGCTGAATACGGGTTCCGAGGGGGGGGGGGATGGGTGGTAAGAACGGGATCTTTGTCTTGATGAAAGAAGCCTCGAAGTCCCAACAGCTCAATTTCAGGGACACGCCACTGAATCCACCGAGTCTGCAGCCTGCTCTCAGGTAATGGAGATTTTGCTCTGGAGTAGAAAGTGACAGTTACCACTACCTTATGGTTCCACGTTTTTGTTATCTCTTTCACAAGTGCTGATAATGAGACAGTTGGAGAATTTTCAGAAACTGGTCCACTGACGCTGAACTGGAAAAAAGCAAATTAATGTTAATCTTCAGTGATCTACCAAAATCTTTGATGGATTTTTTTGTGAAGCATCCTAGCGATTTTTTTTTATAGATAAATAGATAGTCTAGTAAAATAGCATGTGATTTTACAATAGTTCTGGAATAGTTTGGGAAGACAATAAATCTTAATCCTATTTAACGAACATACCGTATTTTGTTAGTTCGCCCGCTCAAGTTTTAGCTTGGCTAGTTGGTAAAAAGCGCGGAATAGCCTTTCTGTCCCCTATTGCCCAGTGAACCGAATTCTGGCTTAAAATTGTAGGCCTGTTATCACAGGAGGTGACGCCATACGAGTCCTTCAAACAAGTTCACGACCAGCCGATAAAAAACAAGATTCGGGACCTCAGCACGGAACACCGGAAAGCCAGTAGATTTAGAGCGTGTTCCATCCTACTTACCGTAGTTACTACGCATGACGTCACGAATTCTGGCTTTTCGCCGTCAAGGCTGGAACGATTTTTCTATTTTCCAGCAGGATCTCACGCCAGGGGCGAATCTGACCAATCACGTTACAGAGATGCGTAGTTACTACGCTTACTACGGTCCCGAGCATGGTAAGCAAATAGTAACTATTAGTTACTATTCCGACAAGGTTGGAACGGTCAGCGTAGTAACTTTTCGTGAGGATGGAACGGAAATAGTAACTATAGTAACTATTGATAGAAGGGTGGAACACGCTCTTAAAGTCCGCTGCGAAACCTGGCCTTGTCAGTCCTGATCCGGTGATTGGCTTCTGCTTCATGCACGCCCACTTTCTGTTGCGGCCACGAGAAGGATACAAGATTCCAGGCTATCAAACTCAATTCAATTTATTTTCAAAAATTTTCTCACGGACGAAGCCGAACATTGAATTTTTTCGTCATGTTCGTCACAGAACTCAATAATTAAAAACAAATATAACTAGTGTTATTCATTTGGTCAATGTATATGTTTCTCTGAATAAGACTCTAAGCAAAACCTTATCATCATATGTAACATTCCAGACAAACGAACCGGCTTTGACCCTGTACCTATGGTTCTTTTGTACAGAAGCGTAAATCAAAACCTTGAACCTTGCTACAGAGAAATACGTTTAATGCGAAAAAACAATTGAATTAAAAGAGGACATAAAAAGAGAAAAGAAAGATCAGCTCAGTGCATCTAAGTTGTTCACTGTTTTTCTGTTCACCTTGTTTTCTGTTCTTTTTTTTTTCAGTCCTATCTGCGATTTCTGAATAAAAAATTAGCTGAATTAGCCGTAGTTTGTTCCTTCCTCTGAAGTTACGTTAATGCCCGGGCCAGATTCAGTCACACCTGTACGTAATTCGGTTCGTTAATTTGGTTATTACCCACTCTTACGTTTCATCCTGGTCACACCTGGAACGAAGAAAATCAAGATATAGTGCCACCATCATCACTCAAACGTAAACAAAACTGGCTAAAATCAGCGATTCTGGTCTGCGATTGGTCCAAGCACTCAAAAGATACGTTTCAGAATGGCGGAGATGGATTTTTCCATCTCGACAATCTTTCTGCGTCTTTTCTTCCCACTTTCGACCGTAAGACGGCCTTATTATCGGCGTTATTACTAGGTGTGACTTTAGTGGGGCCCGGGCATAAGCATGAATTGGGCAAACATGACTTGGGAATCAAACGGCGCAAGTTAGTACCGGTCAGCCGTAAACCGCGGTTTAAAACCGTAAACCGCGCAGCCGTAAACCGCTGATCTAAAAGAAAGTCGAATGATTGAAAAGGTGCTTTAATGGCCAGTTCGTGCGTGAGTCTAATTGGAGCATCTTACTCACATCACGAGAATAAGAAAATAAAACCCGACCAACTCCGGACGCCTCTTAATCGTAAATAATCCAAGGAGACGGGCACCCAACAAATCTATTTACATTCATGAATTCGATCCGACTGATTATACAAAGAGGAATGCACCCAAATTGTGGCTATCCTTTCAAGGTGTTAATATTATGATCCTGGTGCATTGATTTGCCATAAATTCATCATGGCTACCTATTCAAGTGACATCTCTTCGCAGACCTATGCGTGTGCTCTGCGTGAATCCGTACAATTAATCCTCGAATGCAAATACGATAATAAAATTTACACTCTTGGCAAGGGTCTAATAAAATGTTTTTTGGTGTGAAAAATGCAAATTTTAGGGTGTCATTTGGATAGGCTGATATAACGAGTTTGTTAGTATTTTGCATATTGATTCTGTCTGAAACAAATCTTCCATGCGTCAGTCAAATATTAGTGGGTTTTTTTTTAGGGTGTGTGTGCTATGTACAGCTCTGACAAACTGGTAGGATCGCGAAGGTTCTAGTTAAATAAATAAGAAACGGTGAAAATGGGAAGCTGTTAAAATCGAAAAACGAAGGAACAACGAATAGAAATGACAAACTCTCGGTTTCATCCCACAGAAGTGCTGGTTGGGGGGGGGGGGGTCCCCCTAGATTTCTGAGGGGCACACAAGCTTTCGTCTTGGTACTGTGTTTTTGCCCATGCGTTAAAAGGCAAAATAAAAAGCGCAAAGACGTTACTTTAAGGTATATTCGAAAACAACTTTATTCCGAAAGATAGAAATTGAGTCTGAGTAGCAGACCTGGGGTGGAGTCCAAAATTGACCCCCCCCCCCCCTCCCGAAATGGCGAATGACATTTCTTTAAAATACTGAAATAGCGCCTCAGGCATCCCAGTTTGTGCACTAGCCTCTTATTTTAGAAACTGTTTGGGCAGTCCTTCGGGTACTGGGGCACTTTGCCCAAACCCAGATGGCATGAGGGTATTGAGGTCCTGAAAAGAATGCTAGTGGAATCGCCACATTTATTTTTGAAGTTTAAGGTTAACTAACTACTTTACAAGCATTTAAGAGATAAGCTTGCGTTGCATCTTGAATGTTATTACTGTTGACAAAAATATGACACGTCCTAGCCTTTGCTGATTTTAAAAGACCCATCGTGTCAGTAATGCCACTGCAGCAACATCCGTAACTGCGTTCCGAAGACAACCTAAGCCCGCTAAAGATACCTCACTAACCTTTGCACTTGCCACGATTCAGTATTTTCCGTGCGCATTATGATCCAGGTGAATGTTCGCATCATGCTACCCGATGAAAAATTTTATCTCAAAATAGTACTATGAAGTAGTTCGAAAAAGTTGCATGCAGCACTAACGATGCTACTACATGCTTCTACTTCAAGGCTACCGTGTTACTGCATACTACTATATGCTACTATTGGCAAGACTGATGCTACTATGGCAAGACAGGATGCTACTGGATACTACTACATAAGATTCGACCAGTCTGAGGCACATTAAATGATGGTATTCTTTGCTATTACATAGTATTACATGCAACGTTTTCGTACTACTACCATACTACTACGCAGGCTACAAATTTTTCATCGGGTATTGATGCATAAAACCGGTTATCTGAATTTTGACGAATTTTTGCTAGAAGTAAATGGACCTGGGAAAAGGCTTAAAACAGCCAAAGCCGTGGATAATTTGTTAAAAGCAGAGCCTAGTTTTACAGTATTCAAATAGTTTTGAATGTTGGAACATAAGCAGAAATAGTGAATGGATGAGTGAACTTCATTATCCGTAAAGTGTAAAACAGAAAACACGGATGTTATGAAAAACAAAACAAAACGATATACAGCGAAAAAAAACATGAACAAACAGAGAAAACAACATGAACAAGCTAACCAGCATCAGTAAAAAAGAAGGTCTGCAGAGGGTGCGAGGTGTGCTTTAATAAATAATTCCTATGTTCCTGAAAACTACTCCATGATAGAGACAAAAGTTACGTTTTTGCTGATACGGTCTAAAGTCGTTTTTGCAGTTATCGTGGTATCTGATACCACGGTCAAAAGGTGTGTTTGCAGTTATCGTGGTATCTGGCCAGTTATCGTGGTATCAGATATTCCGATACTACGGTCCGACCGTGGCAACTGGTCGTGGTATCTGAAAAGTCATCTCACTTTCATCAAATTTTGTCAGACTGCTGAGAAAGAAGTTTAGCACTTAGTGATGTAACTGGATATCTGTTTTTCTTTTGGGATGACTTCGAAAAGTGCAATTTCGGCAATTGTCGTTTTTGCAGAGCACCGTGTATCAGATACCACGATAACTCCAGGGTTGGTCACCAAAAGTAACTTCGTACACCCTGGAAAGTAGCCCAAAAGTATCTCAAAGTAACCCAATGTAACCCAATGCAATGTAACCCAAAGTCACTCAATGTAACCCAAAGTCACTCAATGTAACCAAAAGTAACCCTGAGTAACCCAAATTATCCTGAAGTAACTCGTACACCCTGGTTCTTGGTGACCAACCCTGGCGATAACTGCAAAACGACTAATTGCTGATCTAGTTACCGTGGTAACAGATACCATGGTATCAGCAAAAACGCAACTAAAGTGTGAGCACGTTAACTTGCTTTTCAAGGTCCACCTCAGTTCATCGTGCCCACCTCAGCGCGGATCCTCACAGTGGAACGTGGAGATGAAGCGGAATTATCCGCAAAATTCTGTTCGGATCCTAAACCTATCCGCGCCACTTGGCAGTGTGGTCATGTCACAGTTACCGTCGGTACGTCCAACCAGCGTTATGTCGCCGAATCCTTGAAATCGGTAAGTTGAAAAAAATACCCCCCCCCCCTCCCCTCCCCAAGGCAGTTAATAACAACTAGAAAATGTTTTGTACACGGGATGGAGGGGTGTTTTATACAAGTGAAGAGGAAGAGGAAGAAAAGTCAGAGACGAATCTTAAGAAACAAAAGACGGTACTCTACCTAGACGGGTTACAAATGTGCGTAGTCCCGCTGCTCGGGATGAAGATTAAGGCAAAAATAAAATACAGAATAATCCTTACTTGATTTGTGTAGATACTCGTGGCTTTATTATTCCTGTTATTAAAATGCAGAGGATCAAGGCTCAAACTTAATATACAAGTTACTAACGGATCGTACAATTAACCCACTGCCGTAATCACTCCATACGTTCTAAGACGCGGATACCCCAGTTTGGTACGGTAGCTCCACAGTACAATGCCCTGCTGACTCCACACTGATTTTTACACTTTCCGTGTTTCGCTACTTCGTATCATTGCCATGGTCTCGACGATTGTTTGCGAAAAGTTCATTCGCCAGGAAAAAATGGTTATTTAAATTTGTCCGCGCTTTTGCTAAATCTCAACGGGCCTGCAGAAGGCTTGTGAGGAGGAGGAAGAAAATTTGGACGTTTTTTAAAATGTCTTTTAAGATTTTTTCCGCAGATGCCCGAAGCTCTCTGATTTAAGAAATATTCATCTAGATGGTGTTATTTTTGGTGTTATATTTCCCGAAATTCTGAGTAATATTAACCCTACCGTTATTAGTCGAGTGGGCGTGTATATAGATAAATTTTTAGAACTAAGAAGGAGTCTGATTGTTTCAGTTATATTTTTGTTTTATTTTTTGTATGGCCCTTGGGCTTTGAAAGACACTGATCTATCTATCTATCTATCATACAAAGCTGTGTGTAATATGTTAAAAGCAGAGCCTGGTTTTAAATATTCAACCATTTTAAAATGTTGGAGCATAACAGTAAATTTGGCGAGGCTTTGAGAAGCTTAATTGCCTCCCACTCCTCAAGTCTAGTCCTCTTTCTCCCCTCGGAGGAGGACTGGGTTTCTTTCGAACGTGATGAAGGGTCGGGGAATAGCTAATATCGGAATGGAAATTGTAATATGTGAAATCACACTGAGTGGTTTTGCCGGGATTGACCATAGCAATTTGCGTTATGGCTGTTCTCTATTCACCCTCTATGTGAGGGGCTAGAGGATTCTGTGTGGATGGTTGAGAATTGTACTCCGTATTGGGTACGCTGTTACTACTCCAAAATGAGACTGCGTAAGTGGAACGTAAGCAGATACTCTTGGTGACTAACTCTCCTTGCCGATGCAAAATCGCCCTGTACCTAGCGGAAGAGCTGGAAGCGGTATCACAGCTGCTCCCAAACATCGCCTGATTGGTTAACACAGGATTGAGTTGTTGTTGAGTCGTTAGCGCTACGTTTTCTCGTTCTTCTCGAGGATCAGTGGCGCGTTTTGGAGGGTACGTTTTTTAGAGTACGAGGGGAACCCGTACCAATGACGCCAAATGAAAATGTGCCCTAAAAACCGTAACCGGACGTAGTCGATTATTGTGTTTTGTCATTAAACAAACAAAAGAGAACAGATAAAACAGAAAAAAATCATAAAAATACAACTATAATTTAAATTTATCCCAACGGTCATATACAACGTGCGTCCAATAATTTATAACTGAAACGTATCATCGTCTGACAGGTTTCGTATGTAATCACTTGAATCTAGAAATAAAAATAATCCGAAGAAATGACGCTTTGACTGACCGTGATACGACGCTGTTTCGATGTTCAAGCTGACATTTGTGTCAGACCAAGAACAAATAATCAGATAGATCCTCCGTCTCCCTATCTCTGTGCTATGACTATGCGGAGCCGACTATTTCGCCGTAACTTTTCCGCTGTGAACGAGCAGAGGTTAGCAGCTTCGCGCCACATCACGTTTCGTTACCTCTACAATTAGCTAAATGCTGTGAAACTACATTGAGGACAAGTAGAAGACAAAGCGGACTAGTTATTTGGACGCGCTCAAGAGCGCGTCAGGGCGCGGATTACGCCTCCTACATTTTCTTTCTCTGCGATGAGCAACGGCGAAGACGGAAGCAGAGTAGACGGGTAAAAGGTTACAGTAAACACCTCTAGGTTCGCTCAGTTTTGTCGAGGTATTCATAATCGCTGCATGGTATCAAAGACAGAGGTTCACTTCTATCTGATTATATGTTCTTGGTCAGACGGTGCGCGGCCGAATTCTTTGCCGGCTTATATGTCACGCTGGATTCAACGCATCTTTTATACCGGAGCAAAATATTCAAATCCTTATACTGTTTTAATTTCTGGAATCAAGTAATTGCAAATGCAACCGGTCAGATGCCGATATGTGGTTTAAGGACTATTACTAAACCGCAGGAAAATCAGTCCTGCTTGGAACTGTTATATGAAGAACAGTATCATACAACAGCGATACCTACCGTCACAGATATTGCATGCACATAATCACTTGCTATTCCGAGAACTAAAAAAACAGATTGATCGGTGTCAGATTCGGCAGTTAACACTTTGGGGCCATCCGTAATTTTATACAAAACGATAATGACAGCGATTACAGCCGTAATTTCAGATGAATCTCTACCACTACACTATCCGTCACAAAACAACACGTTCAATCGGTTGAAGTATTAAATATTATATGGATAAGAAATGAATTTTCAAAATGATGGGAAGCAAAGATTTTAAAGGTATAACAAATGTTAGAAAGTTAGCTTTTAAACACCACGAAGATTTCTTTTGATGGAGAAGTTGTCTTATAGTGTAAATAAACTGTTGAGAGTAGGCCTACATTAAAACTGTAAGAGTGTGTTAGTGTGTATGTAGCCTACATGTGTAAGACTGTACCGTTTTCCTTGCATGTTGGCCTGGTGGCTCTAATGTTCAAATATATCATTCATATCCCGAAAATATAAAGCTAAATCCGGAACAGGTCCTTCCGGTTTACTGAATTTGAACTATTTTTGGTTGTTGTTGTTATGTTATTTCTCTCTTTTTTCATCTTTTACTATATTCCGTCTTTACCTAGACGGGTTATAAATAAGAATTTATTTAATTTAATTTAAATACGGTCATAGCATAGTTTTTGTCATCATCTTCTAAAACATTTACCACAAGGATGCGCAAACAAGGGTTTAATCTGCTCCTACTTCGGACAGTGTACTACAGTAGAGGTACGATTATTTGAACACTTTTTAACTGTTCCACTACCTTGTGTCTATTGCTTGCATATAAAAAAGTAAATAGAAGGGAATAATAACAAACTTGATATCAGTTAACATCCAACTATTGCAGGGTTAACCTGGCACAAACTTGAAGTAGAAAATCAATTAACTTTATTTTATTTTGAATTTACAAAAAAACTCCATCTTCATTTGGAGGGATCTGCAGGCTCGGACCGCCATCTTCTCCATTGAAGGTGCTTCTGTGGCAAACTTTTCAAATTATGAAAAGAATACCAGGTGTCAATAGAGTCACTATCAGCCATGAATTAGCAAAATATTCAGAAAGTGACAAACGCGTGAATGGTTATACAAGTATTTATAGTAAAAAATGCCTGGTTTGGGTTTTAGTTTTTTCTTCGGCGCTCGTTCACTGTTAGCTGACGTTCACATAAGCATAACTCTTCTGTACACTCGCATGTCTGAACGACATTATTGAGTCACCAGCGAAATATCAAAATCATGGGAAGAAAATCCAGGAAAAGCAGTTATATTTCCACTCCGTAAAATGTGACAAAGTGATATTGTCCGAAGCTCGATCTCACCAACGTTAACATGTTATCCCATTCAGGCCCGTATCCAGGAATTTATTTCAGGGGGGGGGGGTTGCCTTTCGGGGGGGGGGGGTCCCCTGCGGGTCAGACAAAAAAGTACAAAAAAGACATAGATCAGAAGGAAAACCCTATAAAAATGATCATTTTTGTATGTTTCGGGGGGGGGGGGGTCAACCCCCTACCCCCCCCCCCCCCCCCCGGATACGGCCTTGTCCCCATTATTGCCCGAAGAAGTAAGTAATCAAAGAGCTACTTTGCCTCTAACTTTGATCGGGGACTACCACGTCGCTTATTTCCCTGTTTAACTTGAAACTTGCTCACAATAATACAAGTATCCCGAACCCCTCATCTCTCCCTCGCACTCGAAGTTTGAGTGCCTCTTGATATGTATTTTGGGAAAGACACGTATGAATCCTATTGCCCGGGAGACTTTTGTTCATTGTCGTTCTTAGGGAACGTCTCCCCGCTAAAAATGTCCCTCGAATAATAACTTTAAGTCATTACGGTTCACAGAGTTCAGCCTAGTTTCTTCAGAGGAAATAATAATCATCTCGCCGAACGCTTGATGTTAAGCCTAATTTGGTGGCCTTACGAATGCCTTTGTTTAAGATCATGAGTCTTCTTAGTCATTCGTGTTTGGTTTTGTACAGTTTGCAAAGGCTCAGAAACTATTATTTGTCGTCATCGCAAGATTGTATTCCCAGCGAAGTCGATTAGGGAGAGTAGTCTCTAGTTGGCGCCCAAAGTTTCTATGCCTGGCGATTCAAACGTTCAAACGCCCGAATAATTAGTGCCCTATCGCCCGGGTACACAGAAATCCCATCTATTTGAAGCTCCGACGTTTGGGAATGTTTTGCATGCTCGATATGGGCAAAACCTGTGTGCTCTCATTTGTCAAGCTTTGACTGTTGACTGAATGATACTGTTGTATTTTCCAATCAATCAATTTATTAACTTCGTCATATTACACATCACATATTAAAATTTCACTAAAACAGGACTATTCTTTAATAAATATGTACAATAATTTCATCCACTCGTTTTTTCAGAAAAAACCTACGATTTGGATGAAAAATCGCCTGATGTTCAGATAAGCTGGCTGTTTTCGTGAAATAATGCACTATTTTAGTAGTGGAGTAATAGAAAACAGAGTAAACTACACGAATGAAAATACAATTTTGACATATTGACGTATACACTAAACGGGTTCAGAATTAAAAACTGGCTAAAATTATCGTGTTCGCAAACAGGCCATACTCAAAGCGCCGCCCACTGCGCTTGCGACATTAAAGCGAGACAGACTTGCGGGTTTAGAAATTTCTAGTAAAGCTAAGGTGCGGTCTGCACCCATCGAGTAAACAGGGGAGGTTGTATCTTTTTTTATCTGTGTTCAAAATATAAACTTATTGGGGCCAGGGCTAGTGTGACTGATTGAGTTTCAATAGGGACGTTCACTATCGTTAGTGGCGCTAATGGCGCTGCTGTTCCAGTGTGTGTCACTTTTTCCAAGTCTTGGCGCTATTCTCTAGCAGTGAGGCCTTCACTTCACTAGGGCCATTTGTCGGACCACTCGCTCTAAGAAGCGAATCTGTACATGGCTAGAGCGACCATGATGGACCTGTGGATCAGCCAGTGATTCACAAATAGAGGTGTCAGCTTCCCCCAAGGGATAGCGGTTATCCATGAAAAAGCAAAATCTGCGAGAAACAAAATTATAATCGGCAGGTGTGAAAAGTTGATCTTAAGAAGGTCTCGCACCAAACTTTGAATTTTTAAGCTGATTTTTTTCGGAATGATTTGGCTGCCTCCACTAGGTTTTCGGGGAATGACTCCGCTGTTCACAAAAGCCATTCGGGAGAGGAGGGGGGGGGGGCATTAACAAAAAAAAACTCTAACGTCGGGTTAGCTGAGAAAAAGGAGCATTCTTCGTCCTTAAGAGTTGAGCGACAGGATTTGTTGGTATTAAGAACACAAAATAAAAAAAACGCTGACCTGTCGATACCACCCTCGCTTTAAAAAAAGTCACACACAAATTTCTGCATGACTGGGGAAGGCTGTAGCCCCTCCCTTACCTTACCTGTATTGTTGCGAGAATGCACGTTTTCATCGCCTAAAATTGCTCATTTAATCGACCTTGTTCTCCGACTCGACAATTCCGGCAACTTGATCAGTTTCGGCAACGTTAAAATTCAACTTTCCAGAAGTTTGGAGCAATTAAGGGAGATAGGCGGCCAGGAATGATGTAAACCTTTCTAATTACATTCCATCAGGTTTGATTAAGAAGTTCACACGGAAATGAGATGAATGTTTAATTTCAGCATGTGGGGAACAGGCGTGAAATGAATTGGGTGGGTTGCTGAAAGGCTCGACAGTTTCTGAATTTGACGCGTCCCCAAGAGCCAGTGGGGTGAAACTGGGGACTGTCTAGGGAACCGGGAGCCGTACTTTATGTCCTACGGGCTACGGAACCGGTAGATCTCACGGAGTGAAAATCCCGGCATCTAGCTCTCATCCAAACTATTCCGTCAGTTCTTCATTCCACGTAGACACTATACAGGAACAGAAGCTCCAATTATACAGTTTCCAGTATCAACTACCGGCTCCCTAGCCTCTGAGTACACAGTTCCGTGAGGCTACCGGACGAGAAGCTGGTGCTATGAAGTTTCCCTGAGCTATTTCCAATTACTACCGGAACGGGAGTCAGGACATACAAGGTTCCGTTAGTTAATGACGTCAGATCCCGGAATCGCAGCTCATATGGTTGGTTTCCGTGAGAACTACCGGTTCCGTAGCCAGTACGACATACAGTACGGCTCTCGGTTCCCTAGACAGTGCCGAAATTGGGAAGGATTATTAGATGAGGCAAGGACTCCGACGCGTCAGGTCCGTACTAGCATTTATTAGGCGAATACTTCATGTCCGTAAAACTGTGTTATAACTTTTTTGTAAGTAGTCAACTGAAAGACAAAAATGCTCAGCCGGGACTTGAACCCAGGACCCTCTGCTAAATTGTATTCGAAAAAGTCCCGTGTGTAAAGGGCCATCTGTGTATTATTACCTGTCAACTTCCAAATTTCAAGGCGGTGATCACTGATTCCTTGCTTATAGCCGATACGACAAAGCCTGTCTGAATTTCTCGCCAATAAGTCCCACAAAATTAAAGAAAAATAACCGATAGCATGTAGCTTTCTGGCTCGTGTCGGGTCAGTTTTCACTCGATCTGTTTCCAGTCGCTACATCGGCGTATTTTCAGGAATTTGCGTTCAAAAGTCGTCAGGATACGTGGTATCCAGTGTGTGTAGTCGTGCTTGGTCCTCTCCCCCCCCCCACACTGCCCAGCTTAGTTTTGTGGTGACACCTTTTACGGGTTTGGGTCTTGAGTGGTTTTGGCTGTAGCCTAAGTTTGTTTATATTATCTCAACGTCCGAAACTATCGAGAACTATCCTGAGAGAAGAAAAGACGGAATCAAGTTTCCTGTAGTCGCTCACCATACCGTGGTTGGTGATGCATGGTGTCACCACGTACGGCTGAGATTTCAGCCGTAGAGATGTCTCTGTTACTTATAAGCTGGTACAGTTCGGGTTTACCTCCCTCCTCCCCAACTTTGCTGCGGGCCGTCACTCATCCGGCATAACGAACAGGGTCCATGTTTGTCTTCAGCGGACTATTTATTCAAACAATGTTTACAACGGATACGTCAGCTACGATTCTTCGTCAGCGATATTTCGGCCCTTCTTGGCAAGGGTCCTCGTCAGGCTGTCATCTGATTACAGGTTTGTTTCCTTCCCCGAAGTTGAACCAGAGGATTGACAGCCTGACGAGGACCCTTGCTAAGAAGGGCCGAAATATCGCTGACCAAGAATCGAAGCTGACGTATCCGTTGTAAACATTGTTTGAATAAATGTTTGAAAGTCAGCTTGGGCTCAAAGAATATTCAGCGGACTATATAGGTGCTGCCACGGTGTAGGACTAGATTGAGTAAATTAGACCCACAAAGAGGTATCTGTAAATTAGCAAACTGTTACAGTTAGTTTTTTCCTCCCCCTCCTCAACTTCGGTGGCGCCCACATTCCACGACGTAGGGAACAGAATAGTTGACAGATTATGCAGATATTTCCTTCTTCAGATACCTTCACTTTCTTTCTTTAAAAAAAATGGCTTCAGTCATCCTCAATTCCGTTCTGTCTGTCAGACACCAAACGGACCGGAAAATATCGAATCGTGTATCAATTTCCGCGCCAATAAAAAGTCAGATCACCTTTTAAAATCTGGCACGAACGATTCGATTGTGCCTCCTGGGTGGGAAGATGGCGTGACAAGTTGCATGCGACAGCATGTCAGCCTTATCGCTGTTTTATGGCGCGCTCTGGACTTCCAGAAGCGGTTCCACTACGAAAGCCTCGAGGCTTAAAGTTAATGGGATCTAGTAAAAAAGGGGCTGACAACTTGCAAGTTTAGTTGTCTTTTTTCTTTACTCAGCAACAGGTGGTGTCCGTTCACCTTGGGGTACACTAATTTACTAAGGCCGTGTTGGGGCTTAAGCTCTGAGAAGAGGGAGAAGGTATTCTGCCAAACAAAGAAACATAATTGTATAATTGTCTTCCCTTGTAGACCTCATTTTTTGCTGAGCTTCAATGTACACAATTTCGACGAATATCTGTGTAATTGCTAGTTGTTGACATGAGATTTTTTTTATTTTCAGTGTGATTTTCTATCCATAAATAAATATGGGCTCGCCTGTACTTTTTATGAATAAATAAGGTTACTTATTTACGACAGGGATTTAGGATCCTCGCTCGTATTCTCGCTTTGGGAAATATCGTTGAAAATAAAATTTCATCCCTCACATTTTCAGCACCATCAAACATAGTCCTTTCTTTGATTTTTTTCTTTGGCGGAGGGGGGAGAGCTGGCGTGGGAGCGATTGAAATGTTAGCTAAGGAAACTTCTTTTTTAACGAGGGACTTTTGAGTCCTCCAAAATATTCTCGAATACAATAAATTTGATTTTAAGTAATTAACACTTTAACGAAAGTGCGCTTGCGTTTGCGCATGGCTCCCACGGGGAGCACACTGCCTCATCGAGAATTTGTTTGTTTTAATTCAATTGCTAGCCAACGGGAGCCACTTTCTTTGACTTGGAAAAGTCAGCTTAGGCTCAAAGAATATTTATCTACGAAGTACTTTCTTTGATTTTTCTCTTTGACGGAGGGGCGGGGGGGGGGGGAGGGCTGGCGGGGAGGTGATTGAAAAGTGAGCTGAGGGAACTTCTTTTACCGTGGAACTTTTAAGTTCTCCAGAATATTCACGAATACAATAAATCGCATGTTAACTAATTAATAACACTATAACGAAAGCGCGGTTACGTTTGGGCATGTCCCTCGTGAGAAGCACAGGGCCTCGTGGTGAATTTGTTTGTTTTAATTGAATGACCTCGTGAATGTGCTGGAATGTGCCCCAGTGCCTAGCTGGAATATAATAGTACCCCCCCCCACCCCAAATTTGTGTACACGCTTGAGTAAAATAAGCTGCACTTACTTCAGCAGGTTTGGTAGAATCTTAGGGGGTACTAAGCTCTTGTAGCTCGGCACGTACTATTCACCCTGAGGAAGTGTGCCCTTCATTAGGTCCATGCCCCATGTATCAGACAGCTGTCTTCAAGAGGAATAAACTTCTGTTAAAATTTACCTTCTTTCAGATGAAGCGTCCATCTTGTTATGAGGCAGTTCTCCGAGTTCAGCGGACGGATATAGCTGACGCCCGACCATTTATTTTGACGATTGAAAACGAAAAAGGATCTGATTCAGTGACAATTAACCTTAGAGTAACCGGTAAGTAACTAGGCTTTAAGCGGGAGCTGTCCTTTCTTCTCGTCTAGCAAGCATTCCCACCTATCTTTCGGATGTTCATCAAAATGCTGTGGATCATGTCCGTCGTCTATGTTTTTTTTTTTCCTTTACTTCGTTCAGTTTTTCCACTTTATATGTTATAATAGATGTTGTTTAACATATTGATTGCAACATAATTATTCACAAGGCCTTCTACTAGCTGACTCAAAATTTGTAGCAAGCTCCTTCTAGTAGGATTACGTTACATGAAGAAGCTTTGGAGTTTTCTTCCTGTCTGACGGTAGCCTAGACCAAGTCGATGATTTCGGAAAAATTCTGTAGGCTAGTGCGTGATTGTGTATGATTTCTTGCTGGATTATTATAGTCGTTCAAACTTCTTTAAGTTTCTCTGTCAATTGTTCTGCTACCCAAAAATAGATTCATGGCGTCCGACAATGAACAAATTCGTAGCGTTAATACCTCTTACCCAGCCTTCCTTTTCCTAATAAAAAAATGTAATGAGGGGGGGGGGGGGTATTACGACGAGGGAACCCTGATTTAGGACTATACTATAATTATTTTAATTTTGTTATATATCGTATAGAACCTGTTTCAATGACGGCGGTCATTGGCGTCATTATTGCGTGTCTCATCTTCCTCGTGCTAGTGACCCTCTGTCTGCTCTACGCCTTCCGTACCGAGAGGTGGTGCTTCAGACGTAAGTGATTTTTTTTTTTTTTTAAATCTGCATCTGGTGTGTTCTTCGGTTTAGTTTGTTGCATAGTTTCGTTGATTTTATGAACAGAAAAAAAAATGACACTATTAAATTTTCTGGCCACGCCATAAGGCAAAGGGGGTCTATTATATAAAAGTATTATATCTATATCTAACTCGAAGTCTGCTTAATGTCTCATTCCATCCTTCTTTCAAACTCATCTTGTGTTTTTTGTTTTGTTGACCAGTTTAAAACTATGTGGTGTTGTTGTGAGATTAGGTCACCGCTAAGAAAAATTCCAAGTGTTGTTCCTTCCTTCCGGTTCCAACTTTAAAATTTAGGCAACTCTGAGATCTTCTTGTTTTATCGCTCATTTAGACTGTGTCGTTCCTGAACCAGACTTTGAAATTAACGAGATAATAAAAACATAGAGGTAACAATAAAAGAGATCGTGAATACTATATATGATCAAGTCCAAAACACGCCAGTTATCCCCAGGAAGAAGGAGTAAGTGTATCCGTACGACTCAAACTCAACTACTCAATTCCTGTGTCAATCAATCACCGCGATCTTTGCGAGAAGCTATGACACCACTTCTGCCTTTCTTCCGCTAGCTACCCGGAGAGGCCGGAGATTTTATATCGGCAAGGGGAGATAGTCATCAAGAGTATTCCCATACACCCGGGCCAATCCGCCCCCTAGTGGAGCGTCGGTTCGGCGAACCCACCCACCGCGCCCTCCATCGATTATTCGAGTTTTTCCGGTCGGTTCATCTCCACTTCCATCAAGAACTGACGACGGTGCTGGAAAGTGAGGCAAGAAATTAAGGCTATGTCCACCAGACTCTGATCGTCTGTGCGCGCCATTACCTATTATTGTCTGAGGTTTTGTCGGAAACTCTAATAGACTCCACCCTGTGAAACGTCGTGGTTTTCTTTTTCTGACTTGATTTACTGGCCTCCTTAAAGCAGCTTCCAAGTAAAAACACAGAAAAACTGTAGAAACTCTGTAATATCCCAGTATCTCCTTTCCTTAGCAGGACAGAATAAAGTTGGTTGAATTTCACAGTAGAGTTTCCATGATAGGGACTCGTAAATTTCCTTCAAGGTGTACCCTCGGCCCCAGTGAAAATGTTGGTGAAGTTTTACGATCGAACGTGGAGACGAAATTAGCAGGAAAACTCTTCTGGAACAGGTTTTGTCGTTAGGCTGCGATTAAAAGGACCTATCACCACAAGATCAGCTTAACATGTTTATGCTCCGCTTCAGTTCTCTTTTTTGGGATCCCAAAACGTAAGTGGAGTGATGCCTATGAAATAGCAAAAGTTGTCCGTCCTTGCGTCCGTCCGTCTGTCAGTACGATAACTCTCGAAGGGAATGACATATTTTTAATAAACTTGGTGTGAGGAATCTTTGGGTCAAGGGTAAGGTCAAGCTCGTTGATGGGCTCTGTAGCCCTAGATTTAGAGGTGGAGCAGGGTCAAATTAGGGGCAAACAAAATATTTTTATACAGCTAATGTGATAGTAGATTATGGGGTAAGAAGACATGTCGAACATGATGGTGAAAACCATTTTCTTGCCGGATAAGTAGTTCGTCCAGAATGCGGCAAAAAACGGAAAGTTGGTTAGAATTAAAAGTTGTATTTGAAGTTGATTAGATGTTCGATTATGGGGTAAGAAAACATGCTGAACACACGATAATGAAAACCATTTCCTCGTCAGACAACTAGTTCGCCCGGAATCCGGCCAAACCGGAAAATTTGTTAAAAGCGAAAGTTTTCTTTGAAGTTGATTAGATGGCAAATTTAGCGCTAATAAAAGACGCTGAGTCTCTATATGACAATCATTTCTTACCCGGACATATAATTCGTCGGGAATCCGGTTGAAACCGGAAAGTTATAAATTAAAGTTTTATTTGAAATTATTAGATGGTCTTTATAGGGATAAAGAGATACGCTGAATTCGTTTCTGAATTATTCTTTTTTTGCTGGACAAGTAGTTCGCTCGGAGATATAGCTTATAGAGGTATATCTGAACTTGGTTTTCTCAGATGATTAGCGTGGCGAACACTGGATCTGGCGAAGACAAGACCCAATTGTCTGGATCAAATCTTAGATTTTTGGGATCCCATCGAAACCTTAGGTCTTGTCTCCTTACGTCCTGTCATCCTTCTAGACAAAACAAAACAAAAAATATAATCTCCCTTTTAAATTTTGCTTTATGAATTGTCTATTGTAATTTTACAGAAGTCTCGACGCGCTGTGTCCCTCTTTCTAGAAAAAAACTTCGTTTTTTGCTTGGTTCTGATTTAAGTTTGAAGAGTTGGGAAATAAATTGCAACCTCCATCTCTTTGATCCTCTTTCCTCTCTGTCACTTTAATTTCGGTTAGTGGGCGAAACAGGGACATTGCATCTGTGTCGCTCGTCTGAATTGATATTTATTTTACGTTCTTTCGTTTCTTCTTTTGCATTTTCTAAGCCCTATTTTTTTCCGGAGGAGCTAGGAACTTTCTGAAGGGATTCACTCTCTAGAATTTGCGAGAAAAAATGGTAAAACTAGGGTAAAACAATAATACGTAGATGGCACTTTACACAAAGGACTTGTACCGTGACCAATAAACCAGAAACATTTTCGTCTTTCAGTTCACTACTTATAAAATAGGGTAAAACGTTGGTTTTTGAAAAAAAAAGAGTTAGAACACCTTATGTAGTTATGTCCTTATGACTACGTTCAGTCTTAGCTGAAGGCTAAGCTAAATAAGGTCTAGTTCGAGTTTCTTTTAATTATATTAGACTAATATGCTCTTGGGTGGACTACACTGTAAAAAGATTCTCCGCGTAAGGATTAAAGTTAACTGCAGTAGTTGCTACTGGGATTAATCTTATCTCTACTGGGATAATCTGAATTAGAGATACTCTTATCTCAGCAGAGACGAGATTAATCCCAGTAGCAAATACTGCAAGATTTTTGTTTTTACAGTGTATGTTGGTTTCTCATCACCGATTTGGTGAGTACAAGTACAACGGAGAGCTTGACCACGCTAATGTGTTATTGCTGATATGATATGATATTTATTACTCTAAAAGCCCAAGGGCCATGGCAATACAAACAAAAGGAAACACAATGTCGAACTTATTTCTAACAACCACCAAGACTACAAAAAAATATCTCTATGAGCATTGACAGCATGACTGCGTGAGGAATCTACCCACTTTCTTTTATAGTAGCATAACACTCACTCTTAAACTTTGCTCCATCCATGCCTGATCACACTCATTTATGCAACGTTTACAAGTAGAGGAAAACTTGAACAGAATCCGATCTTGGTGACAAGATTATGTTTACACGCAGAGGGAAAAAAATTAATTCTTCAAACCAGAAAATCTGAGATAAATAAATTCACTATCCAATAAAAAAATGTTTTGAGAGCATTTATGACATCAGTACTGATGATTGCTGCTCTCAAAAGCTAGCAAGCCATTTTTTTTGGTACTTTTTACCAGTGCCGCCGTCAAGATTCCTTTCAAGTGGACCGGAATTCCTTTCCACTCGACGGGATTTCTTGTCCGTGTAAACGCTACATTACTCCAAATATTTCACTTCTCAAATTATTCAATTCCCTGCAATCACACATAAGATGTCGCACACACTCATTCATATCTCCAAACACCGAGGCTACGATCGAGATCGACGCCTCGGTTGTTCTGGGATTTCATATAAAGGGGTCACTGACTGAGCCGGTGCACGAGTCCTGCTTTTGCGGCTAGCTGTAAAGTTTTGGTAGGGGGTGTAACTGTGGGTTCATACTAACGCGAATATTCGCGAAATAGCCATTTTTTTGTATCAATTCAGTTCAATAATTTTATTCCGGTGACAAAGACCATAATTAAGCACTAATAATTAAATAACAACAAATAAAGGAAAAAGAACAATCACACGTTTAACCATTCTCGATGGGTTCATACAGTTTCAACCAAACTGGAAGTGACAGACCCAGCAACGGAGAACGAAGAGCTAATATCAACGGGTTCCCAAGACGTAAGTGGAGGGATACCTATGACATCGTAAAAGTTGTCCGTCTGTCCGCCCGTCCTTCTGTTAGCACGATAAATCTTGAAGGGAATGAGATATGTTGATGAAACTTGGTGTGAAGACTCTTTGGGTCAAGGGTAAGGTCAAGTTCGTAGATGGGGTCTGTAGCCCTAGAATTAGGGGTGGGGGAGGGGGTTCAGATTAAGGGGCAAACAAAATATTTTAAACAGGTAATGTGATAGTCGATTATGGGGTAAAAAGACATGTTGAACACGAGTATACAAAACATTATCTCGTCCGACAAGTAGTTCGCCCGGAATCCGGCAACAATCGGAAAGTTGGTTAAAAGTAAAAGTTTCATTTGAAGTTGATTAAATGTTCGGTTTATAGGTAAGAAGACATGCTGAGCACGATGGTGAAAACCATTTTCTCGCCGGACGAGTAGTTTTCCGGAATCCGGCCAAAACCGGAAAAGTTGTTAAAAGAAACAAGTTGATTTGAAGTTGATTAGATGACAGACTTAGGGGTAAGAAGAGACGCTGAGTCTGTGTATGACAATGATTTTTCAACCGGACATATAATTCGTCCGGATTCCGGTTGTAACCGTTTGTTTTTTTGTTTTTTTTTGGCTAAAGTTTTATTTGAAATTGATTAGATGTTCTTTATATAAGGAGATACGGTACGCTGAATTCGATTCTAGTTTATATTCTAGTCTAGTAATTCTCTCGGAGTTCGGCCGAAACCGGAAATTTGGCAGAAGTAAAGCAGGAAGTTTCGGACAGTATCGTCAAAATAGATATGGCTTATAGAGGTAAATCTGAACTTGGTTTTCTCTAATGATTAGCCTGGCGAAGACTGGATCTGGCGAAGACAAGACCAAGTTGTCTGGATCAAATATTAGATTTTTGGGATCCCATCGAAACCTTAGGTCTTGTTTTGTTTACCACAAAAGAAGCGCCGCAAAGATACAAATACGCTACGGTTTTTCTGAGAATCGCTGAAGTTGGAAACAAAAAATATCAACCAACCAAGTTCATTTTCCAAATAGCTTAAAGCTAGAAGAGGAATAAATATTTATTATATATAAAATATATAATAAAACACAAAAAATAAACGTAAAAATAAAACACTAACACTCAACACCTTCAAGTCGCTGCCTTCCGCGCCTCCACGCCTTTCTCTATAAAACAACATAACGCAATAACGCAATAAGATTTCAACTACAGCTTCATACTTCGTGCCCCAAAAAATTGACAGAACTGAATACAGTTACTGAAAACCTGATGTTAACTATCTGACGGGTCGAAACTGACATAGGACACAACGCCTACTTGTTTTCTCTTCTCTATATATGTAGTACCATTGCAAGCTTTTTCCCAACCTTTGTAAACGAACCCATTCGACCTTGCTGCGATTTTTTAGCTGGTACAAACTAAAACGAAAATGTAGGTTAGCGCCCAATTCTCTGTGTGAGTAAACAGTAACGAATTAAAAACGATCAAGTCAGGGATTTCGGAATACTCTCAAAACACGCCAACGATCCTCGGGAAGAATGAGAAAACGTAGTAATAACGACTCAAACTCAACAAATCAATCCTGTGTTAACCAATCACGGCGATGCTTGGGAGCAGCTGTGATACCTCTTCCGGCTCTTCCGCTAGGTACAGGGCGATTTTGCATCCGCAAGAAGAGTTAGTCATCAAGAGTATTACTTCATCATTGGGTGGACAAAGAAGTTTGGTTCCGGTACCTGTATCTGAAAGCTGCACTAGCCTGCCAAGGCGTCGTCATTCTAGTTCAAGCGATTTGCCCTTTGCCGATTAAGCCTCAGTCTCGTTGTAGAGTTTAGAGCCCCTCTGCTGGTCAAAACAAGAATTGCATTTTACGATTGTCGAATCACGACAACCTCAGCTCAAGCTGTCGCTTCCAAATTTCATGATATTTTACGCGATGTCAGTTTTATTAGCATTTATGCAAATTTAGTCTCGTGTTTTCAGGCGACGAAGTGGGAGAAGAACAGGCATTAAAATAAAATCCTCTTCTTGTCCAGGTGGATTACACCTCGGGCTGTTGCTTTTTGGACGGAAACTAAGGACTTATGCTGTAGAATGAATGAGTAAACGTGAATTATTTTATTAGGTGCAGCCTAGTAATTGGGCATTTGCATTGTGTATACATATAAAAAAGACAAACAGACGCATAACGAGAAACAAATTTTTGTTGTTGTCTCATTTCTCTCCTTGGTGATATTTTGGAGTGTATTATTCGAGCGCAAACGGTTTGGAGGAGGAAACTACATCTTACTTAAATCCTCGTATTCCTTGTTTAATTGCAATGTATTTGTTGGCTGTAACTTCCAAAACTTCTAGTAGCTACTCGAGCTTTCCCGAAAAAAATATTTCGGAAGGAGTGAAAGAAAAATTCCACAATCATTTCAGCCTGGATGAAGTTCTTGTACTATCTATTGTTGTTTTCGGACGACATTTATTTGGTTGCACTCAGGTCCGTATGCAGAAATTTTTTTCGGGGGGAGGTTGCCCGCGGGTCGGATCAGCAATTACAAAAAAGACAGATATATTAAAGATATTCGAGAGGATAATTTGTGTATTTTTCGGGTAGGGTAACGACCCCACCCCCCCAGACACAGCCCTGGTTGTACTATTATAGTTTTGTGCTTCCAGAAGTCTCTGTAGAGACGCGGCTGCCCCAAATCTTATAGAAGAGGCTCAGAGTCTTAAGGGTAGTATTGAATTCCTACGGTAGGCTACCATAGTTGCGGTTCTTCCTTGTTCATGCCCGCATACCTTCTTGTCCTTTTTCTCACAGTGGAATGAACCAAAGCGAGTGGCTACGTATTTACTGACAGTAGTTTGTAACTAAACAAATTCATTAAATAACGAATTTCTGATTACTATTTGTATCTATCAACTTACACTTTCCCTTATACTTTGAACCTCGTACTATTTTAAATTTTAATTATAGCAGCAAAAGAGTAGATTTTCTGACCAAGAATTTTTAATCCTGTGTATAGGCAAAAGACAACTTACTACCTGGGCCAATCTTAACTGGGACACCGCTTGACCTGCTGCACTCAAAAAAGAAGTAATGCGATATAAATGGGTCTTCATATCCCAAAAAAAACCGAATAGCCTTTAAACTGACTTGCGACAATTATATACTACACAAAATTGGCCAATGGAAAGGAATTTTCTTCAAAACATGCTTTCTTAAAATTTAATTTCTTTCCTCTCTTTCAGAAAAAGGAGATTTTAAACCAGCACCAGACGTAGAAAGGTCAGTATTTTATTTCTTGGTTGATTCGCCGTTATATAGCAGCTGCTTCGTGGTGAACCTGACTCACCTGACTGTGCATGTTTCCTGTACCGTCTATAGGTTTAGCATATATTCAAATAATGCATAAAACGGATATGTCACAGTGTCAGAAGTTTCATAACAGGTTGCGCATAACACTTTCAAGAATAACACCTTTTCGCTTAGAAATAAAGTGTTATGACCAATTAAGTTTATACTATTTCGTGCCTAGATCTCCAACAACACCTTCAATAGGTAAAAATACTACACTGTCAGAAGTTACATAACGACAACCGTAAGGATGCGCGGTTTCAACAGATAACACTTTGGGATGTTTTCTGTTATGTTTCTTTCGTTCCCGTTAGTATTTTTACCAATTGAAGGTGTTGCTGGAGATCTAGGCATGAAATAGTGTAGACTTAATTGGTCATAACACTTTATTTCTAAGTGAAAAGGTATTATTCTTGAAAGTGTTATACGCTATCTATTATGAAACTTCTGACAGTGCAGCTACGATGCTTTGGCAGCGAAATTTCGGCCCTTCTTGGCAAGGGCCCTCGTCAAGCTGTCAACCTTTCAGGGATTATACACTCAATTCTTACAAGAACTATAGCATAGCCAGTTAAACTCTCGCTTAGCCCGGAATAAAGTTCGCCACTCGATCGGTTGATAAGTCTTTTACTACCGCTGAGTTTGTTGTTCTTTCAGATCGATAGTTGATAGTTGTTGTCGGTGAGGCATAGAATAGAATAGTGACATATTCGCTCAAACTTCCAGGGTAACAAAACCAAAATCGATGAGAACTGCCATGCAAAAATTTGTCAATAGTACCGTGACATTTAGAAGTGAATTCAAATGGTAAAAGGCTCTTTCAAATTTCGACAATCTTTCGTATAAAACTTTTTATTTATCACGGCTTTGTTCGGCGGCTATTGGTTGGAATGTTTTGACCCTCGTAGAGAGACTCGCTCTTGCCTTTCCCTTACATTGTTATATATGCGATACGAAACAAGTTTACATATCATACCACAAAATATAGCTCACCTCATTCTTTTCTTCTTACAGCGCTAAAAATGGATCCACCAAGAACGGACTCCACATCGTTAAACCCATCAACAGCTCTGTGAGTGACCTTTATTTTCCTACTCCCACCAGTGTCAGGCGTCAACCCGTTTTCTCATACACTTCCTCAGCCGACGTCTACCCCATTCAACCCCTCGCCGAATCAACCCCTAGGCCAACTATAATAACCCTCTCGACCCCTAGAGAAGATCACGTGACTTACTACAATCTTTCCCTGGACAGGTAACCCCGCACATTGGCAAAGAAAGGCTGATTGGTCCACCATCTTTTCGCACCTCAACCACAGTTTGACTCGGAATATCATTTGACCTGGCACCTGGTGGCGGTAAATTTCAGATGCTCTAGGCATGCGCGGCCTCAGTTGAACTCCTTCTAGACTTTTCCGCTCGGTTGCACCTAGCCTTGAAAGCATGCAGGGTTACCTGGAACGACTTCTGTAGTATGGTATGGGGTTTTGCATATGTACTTAGGAAAGTATGGCTTGTTTAATTTAGGCGTGCGAACTGTGATACATGTGGTTATTTGACCATTTCCCCTTATGAAATCTGCTCATTTACTATATTCCGATAATACACATGTAGTACGTAAGTGCAGTACATGCAGTACATCGGTACCTTTGTCACTGGACAATGCGATTGAAAGTAATTTAAGGTAATAGGTTATCGCGCTGCTTTTGCCTTTACGATTTCCTTAACACGGAATTGAATGCAGGGCCGGATTTCCCGCAAGCCCGACAAAGGACATGGCCTAGGGCGCAGCAGTCAGGGGGGAGGGGGCGTATATACAGAATAAATAACAACCAGATACTTTAAAATGTATAAGTAACACTTTGAAAAGGCTATATAAGGTGCTCTTAGCGATAAACAGATTTCATCCATACCCAGGCCCGTATCCAGGAATTTATTTCGGGGGGGTTGTGGCCTTTCGGGGGGGGGGGGGTTTGCCTGCTGGTCGGAAAAAAAAAATACAAAAAACACATAGATCAGAGGGAAAAGCCTGTAAAAATGACTATTTTTGTTTGTTTCTGGGGGTTGGGGCCTTGTTACCCCCTACCCTCCCCCCCCCCCTGGATACGGCCTTGTCCGTACCCAGGGCGAACCACTTCTCTTCTTTGCAATTTTTCGGACCATGATCCGGCCAGGTGTTGGATCTTGTTTCCGCGTGTTGTGCGAGAGGAATTTGAATTGAGTTTCTTGGCGAGGAGAGAGCGCAAAGTTACGTGCTTTAGCCTAGCGTGTAGAAATGTGCAACTCCGGCCGTGATTAAATGTCAACGAGTCCCACTACTTGATGTCTGAAACTCCAACATAGCATGTTTTTAAAGAATTTCTCACAAGTCTCCACCCGTGTCCTCTAAAGCCTTTATTGTTGAAAACTACAACGGAATTTTCACTCCGGGAAACTTCCCCTAAAGGCGAAAACCACTGGTAAACTATTCCCGGACTTGCATTCCTATTTCCGTTCTTATCTACTGCCAAGATGGAAGTTAACATCCTAGAAATAAACAGTACCTGCTTGGAATATTTCGATAATTGGTATAAATTATGTTTCGGATGACTTTTCCAACAAAGTCGTTCTCATCCCGAACTTCCAACTTTTCGTGACCTTCTGGGAAGCCGTTTCTTTTTATCTGCTCCTTCAAAGTAGAGCCAAAAATACCAGCGCGAAGAAGTACTGTAGTGAACAATGGACCATGGGCTTTCAACTGCTACACCACGCAGAGAAAGTTTGCTAACAATAAAACAACATTTCTGGAGCAATCAGTTGCTTTTAATTTTGTCTCAAGACCATACAAAAAGCACTAGAAACAAACAAAACACAAAATGTAAGCAACTCTGTTCCTCAGTTCACATCACTGGGAACGTGCGGACTTATAGAAGATGTCGCCACAGTGGAAGACTGTGATTCCCGGAACAATTTACCTCAGAGCTTTGAATCTCAAGACTTCGGTGTATTTTGTATTCTTGAAATGTAGTATGAGTTTCGTAAGTGAATGCACGTGTAGCCGCGAAATACTTTTTCGAGTTAGTAAATTGTATTAGAATCTAGTAAACGAAAATCTCCGGAGTCTAGTAAACTTAATTTTGGTTGGGTGGCAACACTGCTCCAGAGTCATCAGTGGAACATACAGGGTTGCCACATGTCGCATGGTAGTGTGAATTGTCATTCTGTTTTGTTTTTGTCACTCTTGTCCTACGTAGGACATACAAATGCCTCTATTTCAGAAAATGACCAGATGTGTTGTTTTTGCAGCAGGGATTCCGACCAGAAGTGACCATTTCAAGTTTTTTTTTCATGAAAGTAAAATTAAGATGTGTCATTTTTACAGAGGCGATTCCAACCAAAAGTGAACATTTTATGAAAATAAATTCCACTCCCAATTCACTCTCTGTTTTCGGCCAAAAGTCACTCTCTAAATATTGTTGATGTAGCTACCTTTGGAACATAGGGTGTCGACGAAGCATCTTCTGGGGCTAATGTTTATACTGTCAAGGATTTAGCGGGGGGGGGGGGGGGGAATAAGTAATGTTGACGATTCGGTTAGCGGAAAATTGTTTTGACGGGGACAGGTAGCCAGGCTATCGGCCAAACTGGGATTGGGATCAGCTACTGCGAAGTTTCCGGAACAAACAAGAGGATCGAATTCCCCCACGTTATCAAAGAATTTAAATTTTGTACGAATCCTTTAAAACCTGCACTGGTCTTAATGAGAATTCTTTACATTCGCCATTCTGAACATTTTGAACTGTTTCGTGGCGCGATGGGAAGACAGGAATGGCTGTCGGTTGTCACCAGCGTCCTGAGATACGGTGTGAAATTCCGCGAGGAAAATAGCGTACTCACTAATTATCAAAATTCGGATCTTCGGGACGGAATCTGCTTTCTGCTTTCACAAATTGAGCATTTCAGTTTCCCCACGCGCTAGAAACGGTAGGGCCGTGGAGATGAAACTCTAAATTCAGTGTGCAAGACAAGATACAGAACATTCTGGAACTTCCTTTGCCAACATCTACAGAAACGCCTTTGAATCTCCTAAGCCTTTCAAATTGATTCGTCATCAGCCTTGCTAAAGTATGTCATGATTACTGAAGCTTTGAAATACGGTTGCCTACCGAGGGGGGGGGGGGGGGGTACATAACATTCTGGAACTTCTTTTGCCAACATCTACAGAAAATCCTTTGAATTTCCTAAGCTTTTCAAATTGATTCGTCGTCAGCCTTTCTAAAGTATTTAATGATTACTGAAGCTTTGAAATACGGTTGTCTACCGAAGGGGGGGGAGGGTAAGTCTGATGAAATAGGGGTGGACGTTTGGTAGTCCTTCGGAAAGATAACAGACAAGATTCCGAGTTTGTTATAGGCTTGTTATAGAATTCATTATAGAAATTAGTTTAGTCATTTAATATATTAGCCTATTGTCATGAAACTCACATTTTTTACATTAGATCTAACAACTTTATTATCAACAGTGTTAGTTATTTATAACACTACCTAGCGGGCAGTATTTATGACAATATGGAAGTGTTGTCACTACCCTTTTACCTTTTTGGGGGGGGGGGACGTCCAGTTTGTGCCGACGGCCTGAAACCGACGGACGGACGGAGGGACTGCCGAAAAAACGCCATTGCCGCTTCGCGGTAACGGCGTACATTTCCCGCAAGCAAAGAGTAGAACCGGGCTAAAACTAACTGTAATGCATCAGTTGAGATTGTTCCTCTGATGTAATTTCGTATTTTAAGTTCCCATATTTGGCTTTTCATTTTAGCTTTCGCTAAAAAGCGAAGCTTCCAACGACCGTGTCAAGAACAAGTAAAGTAAGCGCCGCAGGCGAAATTTTTTAAATCTGCCTTTTTTCCGGAATGATTTAGCTATACCTACCATACAAGTTCTTGCTTTTAATGTGTTTCAGACCCCCACGAATTTCAATCCTAAAACGCCAACTAAATGAAACACCGTTCTTCCAAATAAAGAATACTACAAAATGCTGCGCAGGAAAAACTTTTGTGTAAACTAACTGTAATATATCAGTTGAGATTATTCCTTTGGTATATTTTCGTACATTAAAGTTCAATTTGCGGCTTTTGACGTGTTTCAAACCCTAAGAATTTCTGTTCTAAAACGAAAACTCAATGATGCACCGTTCTTCCAAATAGAGGATACTACAAATGCGCCGCAGGCGAAATTTTGGGTAAAACTAAGTGTAGTGCATCAGTTGCGATTGTTCCTTTAATGTAAATTCATATATTAAAATTCACATACTCGGCTTTTCGTTTCAGCTTTCGCTAAAAAGCGAAGCTTCCAACGACTGTACCCAGAACAAGTTGAACTAAGCAACGCCGGCAAAATTTCCGGAAAAATTTGCGCCCGACAAATGTTTAGAGAATTTGATTTCTTACATATAAAAAGGCCCGACGTGCCGACAAGAATACCGACGCCGAAAAGCATTCAGAACTCGATTTCATTTGTGTTTTGCCCGACAAGACAGTAAAGAACTTGAATCTTTATGTTGTGCGATGTACCGACGAGACTTGAACTTTTCGCATGCGCCCGATAAAGATTTACAGAATTTCGTGTTTGTGTAAAAAATAACCTGATGTGCCGACGACAATACCGACGCCCGACAAAGCCATGTGCCGACGAGAATGCCGAGGCGCGACAAAAGCATACGAAATTCGATTTCTTCAGAGCTTTGCCGGACAAATGTTTGCAGGATTTCATTTCTTGCGTATAAAAAGAACCCGGTGTGCCAACGAGTCAACCGACGCCCGACAAAAACATAAATAATTTATTTCTTCTGGATTTCTTATGTATAAAAAGAACCCGATGTGCCGACGAGACCACCGAGGTATGACATCGGAGCTGAATCAGTAAAGGGTAGTGGTTGCTTTCCTTTCTACAATCTAGGTCTTTGCTTTTAGGAGTCCGAGTGGCCGTTTCAGTCTTAGCTGGTAGCCGAAATTCTTGCTTTTCGAACGGTTCGTTATAATACTGTTTTAGTTAAAGCGGACCACAAAAGCTGGCCTTTTTACCACACACACAATGATAACCATCCCTACTGTCACTGAATGTTCAAAACCCCCAAATTTCCTAGGTTTGAAATAATTCGGTCTGGACTGAATCTCAGCCGATTATCCGGGACAGCCGTTATGGTACGTAGGGAGCCAAGGATCAAAATAATAATTTCCATCTAATGCTCCAACTGTTATTAAAAATACAAATAAATTAAAAAAAACAAGACCAGTGTGGTACTCCTGAAGACAAACAAAAATGATCAATTAAGTCTTATAATTCTTTGCTAATCAAACGCGGACAAATTTCGTCATCTGGAAAAGAAGACGTTCTGCGTGGGTTTTATCTCGAGCCAAAACAGCAACCCAGCAATCAAATTCAAATCTAATTAAACTGGTGGATTCCGATCAGTAAGAGAAGGTAAACGGAATGTTTGGATTAGGTCTTTAAGCTTACGCCAGAGCTTTTAATGTAAATTGACCTGTGCCTACTAAGTGACTCATGTGCCGAGCGGTACATGATGATAACGGTGATCGGTTTATGTACTTCCTTATTAAGTAGACACAGAAACCCTGTAGCAAAACACCATATTAACAGAATGCTATTAAGATAACATTTAACATTTATTTTTAGATAATTGTTTAATAATTCCTCAATAAATTCCTAATAAATTCCTAGTCAAATAATTTAAAATTCTCTTTACTTTTCTTTCATTCTTTTCTTTCACATGCACGTTTCTTGTCATTACTGTAACATGTCTGATTTGAGGTTGACTAAACTGTATCGGAATTTCATGCAGTCGTGACGTACGTATTGACGTCGTGTGACGTCATTTCATATGACCCCAACATAGGATTTGATTGTCCCTAGGTCGTTTTATAAATGTAAAAGCGACCGGCGCCTCGCTAGCCGCTCGGCTTTATATATTTATATTAAATATATTCACCGATAGGAATAAACTACAATTTTTCGTTTTCTGAGGTAAAATAGATCAAATGGGCGTGACGTCACGCGTGTGTGGAATTACAATATAACTTAGTTTAGACCGATCCTTCCTATCTAGGGTTATACCACCGCACTAGCGCCAACACTTCCATATTGTCGTAAATACTGTCCGCTAGGTAGTGTTATTAATAATTAATACTGTTGATAATAAAGCTGTTAGATCTGGGTTAGGTACTAATACAACAAGACCAAAGGTCTCGATGAGATCGAATCTAATATTCGATACAGACAATTGGGTTTTGTCTTGCCAGATCCGTTTTTCGCCAGACTCCTTGAATGTTTTTACTAAAAACTTTAGAAACAGATTAAGATGGCTAATCATCTGAGAAAACCAAGTTCAGATATGGATTCAGTATGTGTGTTTACCCCTATAAGACACATCTATTTTGACGAAACTGATCGAAACTGCCTGCCTTACTTCTGCCAAATTTCCGGTTAGGCCGAATTCCTGGCGAACTGCTTGTCCGTAAAAAAAAATAAAGCTCAAAAACGAATTCAATATATCTCCTCACCCCTATATCGAACATCTAATCAAATTCAAATAAAACTCTAGCTTATAACAGATTTCCAGTTTCAGCCCGATTCCAGGCGAACTACTAGTCCGGATACAAAATGATTTCCACATAATTATTCAGCGTGTCATCTTACCCCAAAATCGAACATCTAATCAACTACAAATAAAATGTTTACTTCTAAAAACGTTTCCGGTCGTGGCCGGCGAAGTACTTGTTTGGCGAGAAAATGGTTTTCATAGTCGTTTTCAGCATATCTTTTTACCCCTTAATCGACTATCTCATTAGCTGTTTAAAAACTTTTTGTTTGCCCCTTAATTGGGACCCCCACCCCTAAATGTAGGGCTAAAGAGCCCATCTACGAACTCGACCTTTCCCTAGACTAAAAGAATCCTCACACCAAGTTTCATCACAATATATCATTCCCTTCGAGAGTTATCGTGCCGACAGACCGACAACTTTTGCGATGTCATAGGTATCCCTCCACTTACGTTTTGGGATCCCAAAAATGTGAGTTGTTTAACAAAATACTAATATAATTTCTGCATGAACAAAGCATATAAATCTGCAGGCCATGAAGCCCTGTTGACAGTGTCTACGTTAACATTCATCGCAGATTTATTACCACACCTAACCGTGTGAAAACATTGATATCGCACGCTATAGCCATGCGATACCTTATGGCGCTGCTAGATGTGGAACACCATGATTTGTCAGCAAACTTGAACGATGGCAGTGAGCTCCATTGCATGATAATCTACTGTCGAAGCTGCACTGCGTTACTCTTATCTTTGAACTCATGGTCAGAGAGTCTGAGGCGAATAATTTCCCTAATTAATCGAAAGGTAGGTCATAGTTAAATGTCGCGAAATGTCGGAGTTGAGCCACTATACAAATAATTTTTACAAAAGTCATGAACAACTGTTCCCAGCCTGCCCCACTGTTGTCTGACTGAAGATTGAAAAAGTTGTGCGTGTCTTTGGTATATGCTTTATTTCTTTTCTTTCACTTGCTCCGCTTTTAAAAATGGCAGGTTACAAAATATATTACTTTCAGCGTTCATCTCTAAAGGCTGGTACTGACCTGAGGTTCAACGATCTTCAGTTACCCCTCGCCAGCAATAACGGTTCCATGAGGGCGAAAAAGGGGGAAAGAGGGTATGGCCTTCCCAGTGTCACCGCCGTGCCTTCGTCCCGACCTGATGTGGCCAATATTACCTATTCGTCGCCAGTGCATATGAAAAATAAAGTGGATTTGTAAAGTGATATTGCCGTTATAGGTCGGTTCTGTGATATCGGTCCGGAATACCGGGGGGAACATGCAAAATTGACCTCGCCGTGCAGTACGTGCCAGTTCGTCGACAGTACACAGTCGACGTCCTTTGGACACTGGTCAGTGGTCGAACACACCATGAGAATTTGACTGCTATTTCCATCTGGGACTTTTCTGCGAAGAAGTTCTGATAGCCGCCAACGATAGTTGCGGAAGGTGTTACCCTTAGGCTAAGCTAGGTGCCATGATCCCGAGTAGAACCAACGGATACCTCTGTTTGCCAGTATTACGTAAGGACAGCGATTTGGTTCTGTCAAGCTGTGCGCGGCCAAGGTTAGCATTGAAAGCCATTGCCATTGCCATTGGCACATGATATTTTCAAACTAATTGCCCGTAACGTTTGTGGATTGAAGCGGGTTGAGAAAATGCTGTGTCTTTGTTTCGTGTCCATACCGTGAGCGAAGAGAGCTTCATCGATATTGACGGATGTCAAAAGGAAGAAGAGGGCGTCAGTACTGTCGAGCATACATAATAAATCTGTGTAGTCGTGGAGAAATGCATTTCTCTTGCGACTATGAAACTACCGATCACTGTAGCAAAAAGCTCTTCGTTCTCACGACTGTGCAGCGCTCGATTTGCTAGCCTTATGATGCTTTGCGAAATAGAGGGTATACAAGCTCTCGGGTATAAGCATCTGCTCAGTATTTACTGAGCAGAATCTTGTATATTTTTTTTGTTTCGGCACCATCAGGATCGTGGATTTTCTTATCGACACTGGGGCCGAAAAACAGAGGCTCTTATCGTTATCCGTTCTTGATAGTGTTACCGGTAACTTTAGTGATGAGTGTGTTACCGATCGTTTGGACATTGTAAATATGTAGCTTACTGTCTGTGATTCTAAAAGTACTGACATTATGACTCCTGGTTTCTGTGTAACTGTATTGTGTGTTATTGTCATTTCGTCATTCGCATCGTTTTCTCTAAAGTTGTTCCGTAGTACAGACTTGCCATCGCAAATGCAGTGGATGAGGACGAGGGCAGGCATTTTGTTGAGTTTTGTCTCACAATTCCAAGGCCTCTGCTAGACGAACTTGCAAATCTTCTCATCAAGCAAGCTCATCTTTATTCAATTTCTCCTTCCTTTTCGTACTCGACCTTACGTTGCGTCAAAAGTTGAACAGATTCAACTCTAGATTTTCTCAGTATTTTACTTTACTGTTCTCAGGTCGTAGTGTACGTATGTGAAGGGAGTGCATAATAGCAAGAACAAATAACGAGATAGAACTACTGTCTCCCTGTCTCGGTCATACAAACATGCTGAGTCGAGTAGAATAAGGCCGACTCCCGACGCAGACGAGCGGAGGTTACTAAATTTTCATCACGTTGCGTTACCTCTTACAAATAGCTATATCGCTGTTAACTCGCTGAACGGCTGAAGAGGGAATCTAGCAGTCAAAGCTGATCGATTCTATGGAGGCGCTCCAGAACGGGTGGGCGCGCGGAGTACGCCCCTACTAGCCTCCTTCAGTATTTCTTGTGAAATAAGCAACGGTGAAGACGGAAGAGGAGTATACTTGTATCAACATCAGCTCAAAGCTAGAGTAAATATCTCTAGGTCCGCTCAATTTTGTCGTGGTTTTCATAGTCACTGCATGCGACTAAAGACTAAAGACTATCTGATTATTTGTTCTTGATAATAGCCATTCAGAAGGACTTTTATTTGTCACAGCTTTCAGCTTCTTCCAGTTTAGTTTTTCGGGGGATTGCGGTTTACAGGTTATTTCAGGAATTTGTCCCTTGTAATATCTATGTTTATGTTGAAGAAAGGCTCCCATAGTTCTGCTGTCATTGAAGAGGCCGAGGGAAAGTAACTCTAGTATGTGCGAGATGCGTGCTTCGGATGGGGTCTTAGGGAGGCCGGAGCCGAGGAAGGTCACCTGTTGCCGAGGCCTAGTCATGTGTATTATAGATTGTATTTACTCTGCAGATCTCAAAGAGTTGGATGAATAATTGTGCGTGTTTTCGCTGTTAATCTGTAAAATATAGATTCTTGTATTGAAAGTCGAATATGATTTGATCAATCCCGACACTTGCGCTTATCTGAGGATGGTCCATGGTTCATTCTAAAATGGATGTGTTCCACTGTCCTTTCCCGTTTCGTCTCTAGAAGATTTATTGCGTGGAAGTTCATCCAGAGCGTGTTCCTACTTACCGTAGTTACTTTCACAGATTCTGGCTTTTGGCGTCAAGGCTGGAACGAATTTTTACATTTTCGGCAAAATATCGTGCCGCAGGGTCATCAGGCCGATCACGTCACAGAGATCGTAGTTACCACGCTGACTATGCTCCCAAGCGTGGTAAGCAAATAATTGTTATTACCTACTATTTTGAAAGGTTGGAACATTCAGCGTATTAACTTTTCATGAGGCTGGAACGAAAATAGAAATTAATAGTTCCTATTGTTAGAAGGGTGGAACACGTTCCCAAAGATTTCCGAATTTCGTCTGAATCCTGAGCCTGTGGGAAAGATCCGTGGTGTGTGTCTCTGTCCTTGTCCGACTTACGCTTGGTACACACAGAACCCGGATTCGCACTTGCCTAGGCAAATTCGGCGTCCGTCGCTAGCGGAGAAAATGGTTTCACCAGCCGGAATTTCGCAGTCGACTTTGTTCGCGTTGCGCCTCAATGCGCCTGGTGGAAATCAAAATGGTTGGAGTAGATAGCCGGTACGTATATTATGCATATTATTTAACGTGGATACTTCTCAAAAATTAAAGAGATAAAACACGAGGACTGTTCCAAGTATTCTCTTTCGGTGGGGGCCACGGAACGAATTTGTCGAATGACTGGAAGGAGAAGAAGGAGTAAGCGGAAAAGATTCGTGGTCTTTGGCCACTAAGCTTTAAACTACCGTCCCGATGGGGGGCTGGTAACAAGCTCCAGTTTTCGGTGTCAAGCTGAAATTTACACTTTCATCTAGATAAGTGAATCCAGTACCAAATGTGGCCAAAAGCCATAATATGTGATTTTTTTTCCAGAGACTTCTGGAGGTTTTTTTCCAGGAACTTCTGGTTGTATCTAATACCGAAGGATATGGGAAAGTTCCACAATGGTTGATGTTACAGGGATGATCACTGCAGCTCTGAATGTTCTTGATTGACTAATCACAACAGTTTGCAACATGAAATATACTTGGTCCATTCACACCCTTGCGAAGATGGGCCGAAATATCGCTGCCAAAGCATATGTAGTTGACGTTACGTCTTTTGGGATCCCAAAACATAAGTGGAGGGATACATATGACATCGCAAAAGTTGTCCATCTGTCTGTCGGTCTGTGAGCACGATAACTCTCGAAGGGAATGAGATATTTTGATGAAAGTTGGTGGGAGAATCTTTGGGGCAAGGGATAGGTCGAGTTCGTAGATGGGCTCAGCAGTAGCCCTATATTTAGGGGTGGGGGAGTTCAAATTAAGGAAGAAACAAAATATTTTTAAACAGCTAATGAGATAGTCGAGTACGGGGTAAGAAGACATTCTGAAGACGAATATATATATATGTATATATCTGTATTTGAAAGCGATTAAGCCATATACAGAAAAACAAAACAAAAAACAATCTCAAATAACAAACAACCTCACATTCTTAACTTAATATCCTACCGACTTTCTGCTAAACTAATAACTTTTTCTATCATGTTGCCAAAACACACTATAGACCTAGCATTTGTAGACTTAAGGATACCTAGAAGTAGCTCATCCCCCCATTCTGAAAAAGAGTACCCCTTATATTAAGAAAGCTGCTCACACCTCAAGAGAACATGGCCAGCCCCCCATCACTCGAATAAATGAAAACAATTTTCTCTCCGGACAAGTAGTTTGCCTGGAATCCGCCCAAAGCCGGAAAGAAGTTATAAGCATTATGGTTCCAAACAAACTACCCATTTTTGAGACTGGATTTTTTTTTCAAGTTCAAGTCCTCTTATTGTTACATACGACACAGAACATCATACTTGCGTTTTCTGCCGTCATCCAGTTAACCGACCTACAAGATTTCCCACTATAAGTCGTTTTCTTCCTTCGGTTAATCAACCGAAGCTTTTATAGGCTGTTTTCGGCTCTGTTTGCTGGTTTTATTTGAAGTTGATTAGATGTTCGATTTAGGGGTAGAAAGAAGACATGTTGAACACTCATGTGAAAACCGTTTTCTACCCGGACAAGTAGGTTCGCCCGGAATCTGGCCAAAACCAGTAAATTGTTAAAAGTTAAAGTTTGATTTGTAGTTGGTTACATATCAGATATAGGCGTAAGAAGAGATGCTGAACTCATGTATGACATTTTTTTTTACCCGGACATATAGTTCGCCCGGAATCCGGCTTGAACCGGAAATTTGTTATAAGTTAAATTTTTATTTGAAGTTGATTAGATGTTCGATATGGGGGAAAGAAGATACGCTGAGTTCGTGTTTTAGCTTTCTTTTTTCGCCGGACAATTAGTTCCGGAATTCGGCCGAAACTGGGAAATTGGCAGAAGTAAGGCAGGAAGTTTTCGTCAAAACGGATGTGATTTATAGGGCTACCACGACTCCGACTCACCCGTCTTTAGGGTCGTCACGTCGTTTGAAATTTTAGTCTTGTCCTTCAATCCCGGTGCTAGACGCGATGTTTTTTAGAAAACGCACAGTTTTTACTCTTCATTTTTCTCTCCCGCCAAATTTTTTCAAGAATATCTCCGGAGCCCTCCTTCTTCCCCATCATAGCCGGTAATCTTAGAAGATCTTGGAAACCCATCTTTTGAAATTAAACCGCATAAGAATCAAGGTCTTGACGAGAATGAGAAGAGATTGTATGCAAAACCCTGACAATATTTGCATAACATAACACCTTCAGTGGGAAGAAACCAGCTAGAAGAAAGCGAGATTATTCAGATGGATTTGGGAGATCGGATACCAAAATTCGTTTGGAAATCACGAAGAGCAACAAAAACGTGTCTCGCCGCATACACGTAGAAGAAACCGTATATTAATACGGCTTCTACAGCTATGACGATTCGGTTGATATTTGTATAGTGATTCAGTGGCAGGAAGCGAGAGCTGGGGTCTATTGCTCCAGTTCAGATCGCGAACGACGCTACTGATCAGATAAGAAGTACCAAAGAGCGTATCTTAAAGCAAAGCTCGCACTGTTTATGTCCCAGTGTTTGAAACTATCTGAATACTGTAAAACTAAGCTCGTCTTTTAACAAATTAGCCACGGCTTTGGCTGTTTTAAGCATTTTCCCAGACCCTTTGACTTCTAGCAAAAATTTGAGAGATTCAATTAACCGGTTTTGCACATCAATAGCATGATACGCGAAAACGTGTCAGGAATACGCATGGAAACTAGTGAATCGTGGCAAATGCAAATATTAGTCACGTGTCATTAGCGAGTTCAGAATGGAACGTATGAAATTTAGATTTCCGGTTTTCCTGGCCGAAGATTGAAAAGTAGTGTCTTTTTCTGTGCTTTTATTTGTTTTATTTCTTTTCTTTCATTTACTCCGCTTCTTCAAAATGGCGGGTTATAAAGAAATTACTTACTTACTTCGAATGCAGTTACGAAAGTAGGTTGCAGTGGTATCATGAATACGATGGGTCCTTTAAAGTTTAAAGAGTTTTATTTATTTAATCTAATAAAACGGCCAGCTTGGGCCATACTAAACAACTAACAATAAATATTAACGACTGACAATGGGTGTGGGCAAAAATATAAAAACAATAAGCTACCCAACATCAAATGCTGAATACAGCTCACGGTTCCATGCCATCCACACAGGTAAGGATAGCCGCATGTTTGGGCCCGAGAGAATCACATTTTATTCCCGTGGCGGGTGATCTGGGTGCACAAGGTGGTGAAAGGGTCCAAGGTACTCCAGTCTTCTTATTGGGATTCCAAAACGTAAATGGAGGGATACCTATGACATCGCAAAAGCTGTTTGCCTGTGAGCACGATAACTCTCGAAGGGAATGAGATATTTTGGTGAAACGATGAAACGATGATGGAGGATCCTTTGGGGCAATGGAAAAGTCGAGTTCGTATATGGGCTTTGTAGACCTACATTTAGGGGTGGGGGAGGCGGTTCAAATGAAGGGACAAACAAAGTATTTTTAAACAGCTAATAATATAATCGATGCCGGGGTAAGAAGACATGCTGAACACTTAGAAAACCGTTTTCTACCTGGACAAGTATTTCGCCCGGAATCCGGCCAAAACCAGAAAATTGTCAAAAGTTAAAGTTTTATTTGTAGTTAATTAGACATCCGAATTAGTGGTAAGAAGAGATGCTGAATCCGTATATGACAACTATTTTTTACCCGGACATATAGTTCCATAGACATAAAGTTTTAGTTGTAGTTAATTAGATATCCGATATAGGGGAAAGAAGATACGCTGACTTCGTTTTTTAGCTTTCTTTTTTCGCCGGAAAATTAGTTCCGGAATTCGGCCGAAACCAGGAAATTGGCCGGAGGAAAGCAAGAAGTTTTCGTCAAAACAGATGTGACAAGGGGTAAACACACATGCTGACTCCATATCTGAACTTGGTTTTCTCAGATGATTAGCTATTTGGCCTTAATCTGTTCCTGAATTTATTAGTAAAGATGTTCAAGGAGTCTGGCAAAGACTGGATATGGTGAAGACAATACCCAAATTGTCTGGATCAAATATTGGATTTGGGATCCCATCGAAACCTTTGGTCTTGTTGCTGGTGGAGCCAAAATCTGGGAAATACCTTATTCTGCCGCTGCTCAAATGTGATTGGCAGTTGGAGTTATAATACTAGAATAGTGACTATCGCCTGTAAGTGGGCAGTTTTTTCCTTCGAAGAGCCGATGAGATATTGGGTGTTCCAAAAAAGGCCAACAATGAGAAATTTCCCCAAATTTTGCTCATTCATGCCGGCAGTTCCGGCAATCTTTGGTACTTTATTAAAGATCGAATTCCACGGCAACAATTACCTTGTCGCTTTTGTCTGATATAATTGAGAAAAACCTGGTCAAAATTCTTGTTATACAGCGATACCAGATGTGCACAGTACTTGAAACATGCTATTCGCCTATGACACATTAGATTAACTGTATTATTGGGATCCCAAAACGTAAGTGGAGGGATACCTATGACATCGCAAACGTTGTCCGTCTGTCCGTCCGTCCGTCCGTCTGTAAGCACGATAACTCTCGAAGGGAATGAGATATTTTGATGAAACTTGGTGTGAGGGTTCGTTGGGTCGTCGGACCAGTCAAGTTCGTAGATGGGCTTTGTAGCTCTACATTTAGGGGTGGGGGAGGGGATTCAAATTAAGGGACAAACAAACTATTTTGAAACAGCTAATGTGATAGTCGATTATGGGGTAAGAAGACATGCTGAACACGATGGTGAAAACCATTTTGTCGTCGGACATGTAGTTCGCCCGGAATCCGGCCAAAACCGGAAAGTTTGTCGAAAGTACAAGTTTTATTTGAAGTTGATTAGATGTTCGATTTAGGGGTAAGAAGACATGCTGAAGACGATGGTGTAAATTATTTTCTCGACGGACAAGCATTTCGCCCGGAATCCGGCCCAAACCGGAAAGTTTGTTGAAAGTAAAAGTTTTATTTGAAATTGATTAGATGTTCGATTTAGGGGTAGGAAGACATGCTGAAGACGATGGTGAAAACTATTTTCTCGATGGACAATTATTTCGCCCGGAATCCGGCCCAAACCGGAAAGTTTGTTGAAAGTAAAAGTTTTATTTGAAGTTGATTAAATGTTCGATTTAGAGGTAGGGAGACATGCTGAAGACTATGGTGAAAACTATTTTCTCGACGGACAAGTATTTCGACCGGAATCCGGCCCAAACCGGAAAGTTTGTCAAAATTAAAAGTTTTGTTTGGAGTTGATTAGATGTTTGATTTAGGGCAAGAAGACATGCTGAACACTTATGTGAAAACAAGTTTCTACCCGGACATGTAGTTCGTCCGGAATCCGGCCAGTTGTCTGGATCAGATATTGAATTTTTGGGATCCCATCGAAACCTTTGGTCTTGTTACATTGTTTACACCCAAATCGTGGACAGTGTATTCGTCCTAACAGCAATAACATACACAAAATAATAAATGTGGTCAAACTAATTAACAGACAAAAAATCATCTTTACAAAGTAAAAATAATAGTACGCTATTTATCTTTATAACGAATTGGAAATCGGTACACTTCTTGGGATGAAACTATCTCGGTAACGGTTGGTTCTAGCCCGCACTGACTCAGTTTTGAGTTTTTGCGACCATCACCCTTTTGGCTCTAACCTTTTCCCTTGAGTAAGGAGGGTCACGTTTCGACGGTCGCCTAGAAGGCCTTCCAAAAACTGAGCAATGTAAGCTGTTTGAGGCAACGGTCCGGCTAAAGGTGAGTCTTCACCTTCCGGAATCTGGGTTCCCAGATTTTTCGAGATTTTTTTTTTATTTCTTCGGCGATACTTTAAAATTCCGGAAATCTGGAAGTTCAAAAGCCGCTTTTTCCGGATTATTTTGATATACGTTTGGATCGGTTCATATTCGAGATGCAATTTACAGAGGACGTCAAAGAATAATCTGGAAGCCCAGATTCCGGAAGTTCCGGGAGGTGAAGACCGGACTTAATCTACCTTTCTTTAAATGCTCCCGCTACTAACAACATTTCACTAAAAGTTCTAGGGGAGTCCAACCAAGGGAAGTGAACGTAATGGAGGGTACGAAGCCTTAAAGGAGCCGTGCCAGTATCACTCCCGTTAATTTTGTTTCCGCTCTCTCTTGTATTAAAATAATTAATGTTAAATATTCGTAACGTAAATCGGATTGTCAGTATATTCAAGCTTCAAGAGGGTTGTAAGTTCAAGTTCAGTGAGGGTCAATGTAAATATTGACTAGTTTCGGGAATTTGTTAAATATGTAAAATGTAAATAAGTGTCCGTGCTTTAGTGTATCTTGTGATTTTAGAGGGAGTTAGTATCCAGATTTTGTAGCGTGTAGTGAAAATAAAGTAATGTTATACTGTACAAGTTTATATGAGAGTAATTTCGAGCCTGTCAAGAGGTAAATCCTTCTGTCCTTTTTAGTCACTAAATTCTCGATTTTCACATGGTTGGTTTTCTACTAGGAATCCCACCAGACTTTCTGCACATTTTTGAGCAAATGCGTTGTGTCCTGATCAATTACTAAACTACCGAAATTTAAGAATCTGGAAGCAAATGACGTCATAAGACCCAGGATTTTCTCCTAAAAGCCATATTTGTTACGCGCAAATTACAATTGTACGCAGTTTCGGATAATACAGCGAAAAGGGAACAAGTGGGGATCGACTGAAAAAGGGATGGCAAGGCACGACATAGTGTGGAGGCATGAGTACTAAAAGAGGCACACAAAATAAAGGGCCCTTTCAGGCCTCAGACTGAGGGGCAGGAACAATGTTCTAACCAGAGCAAAATAACACTAAAGAGTAATGCCAAGACTTTAAAAAAGTGACACACAGTCGAATAGCAGTGACACAATCAAATCAAATTTGAATCGTTTATTGATAAACCAACTTCGTAGCTTTCTTCGTTAGAAGATGCTAAATTACGCTGGTCGTACATTAATAAAATAAATAAATTACACTAGTTATTCGCTTTGTTAAAAGTCTCTGTAAAAGAAGGCACAAACGAGTTCATGAACCTTGAGGTTCGTCCTTTGACAGGCACTAGTTTGTTTTGCTGTCTTGTCCTGCTATTTTTCGGAGCATCAGGGGGGAGCAATGATCGATTGTTCTCATTTGCCAACAGTTTTTTTTTCCAAAGTTAAGGATCAGTTCTGTTCTTCGGTTGTAGAGGTTCGGGATTCTCAACACAGACAGTGCTTGCTCGTAAGACTGAACGTCCCTACTTAAACTCATTCAGCCGTTCACCAGCGCTGGCTCTGATAACTTCATATTTGAACATTGCAAAAAAATGATGCAACCTCCATTGTTTCCTTGTTGTGTGCAGATCGCACCTTTGCTTTACTATAAATGTTTTAACCCGCAAGTTTGTCTCGCTTTAAATGCTGCAAGCGTGGGCGGCGCAACGAATATGGCCCGTTTGCAAAGCATGGAAAGCATAGGTCTTGGCACTACTCCTTTGTCATTAGTGTTATTTTGCTCTGGTTCTAACGTGCCTTCTTTTAGGCTCTCGACTTTTTTATTCGATCCCGAACAATTGCAAAATTATTCAGACCGTTCAGGTCCAATGCTACCGCAGAAGATGATACTGACACTCATACGAAAGCAATCCTTCAGGAATTAGAAATGATTGCCACAGGTGATTATGGAAATCGCCCAAGGGCGAAACACATCGAGGGATAATCCGTCATATCCAACACCCAGATCTTGGCAGGAGCTTGACGCTAATGTAAATATGCCAATGTGGATTTATTGTCAGTGTGACAAATCCGCCTTTCCAGTATTGGTGCAATTTTCATAAAAGGAAAGATGTGTTGGATTTGGCAACAGCTGTTCCGTCATATGCAGACCTTCATTGTGCGAGGATTGAAGGATTCCAGATTTTTAGCTGGAGCAACCAAACTGGTACTCGTTTGTCTTCTTTGTATACCCCTACTGCCTAGCAAAACAAGACCAAAGATTTTGATGAGATCTCAAAAATGTAGTATTTATTAGACTTCTTGATCCAGACAATCGAATCTTTTACATTTTCGAGTCTTCACTAGACCCCTTTAACATTTTTGCTATTTATCCGTAATCAACGGCATTAAGAATGTTCCAGTTTTGCTTACGGCCAAACAACTAATCAAATACCCCAAAATCTCATCTCTAATCGACTTCGCCAGTGAATCCTCATACAAGATTTGAACAGCATATCAACACCTTAGACCCCCCCCCCCTCGACAATACAAAACCCAAAGAATACGTACGTTAGGTTTAAACAGTCTTCTATTAAACCCAATAAACTTTGCGCGTATACACGCGACCGAAATCACATTCCCTCTTGGCCACCTGAGTCCATATATTAAACAGAGTGACGTCACGCACGCGCGAAGCTTTCGCCTGTATTAATTAAGGGGTAATAGGGACTGGAAAATTGATCAGCAAATTTTATTAAATTGTTACCAGATAGATGTCGGATGTATTCAGACTTTTCGACCCAGTAAATGCCGGTTGGGATTTTGAAGATAACCAAACTGATCGCATACCCTTTTTTTCTCATTAGTATGTTCGAAAGTTGCAACAGCATGTCTCCTTACTCTATATCGACTATATCATTGGGTTTTAAAATCTCATGCTAAAGTTCCAGATTCCTGGCGAACTACTTATCCGGCGAATAAAGGTTATCGTCATATTCGGATTCAACATGTCCTGTCAACATGTCGTTTTTTCCAGATTCGGGGGAACTACTGGTCCGAGGAAAATTTCCGCGTGCTTCCTTACCCCTAAATCTCATTGGCTTTTAAAAAATATTTGTTCGCCCCTTAATTTGAAACCCTTCCTGCACCACTAAGTACAAACCTTTGGGTCCCATCTACGAACTTGACCTGTCCCTTGACTCAAAAAATCCTCACACCAAGTTTCATCAAAATATCTCATTTGCTTCGAGAATTATTATGCTGACAGACGGACGGACGGACAGACGGACACATGTTACGAAGTCATAGGTATCCCTCCAGTTACGTTTTGGTACCTCAAAAAGCAAACTTTCTCAGACTGCTCTGTACAAAAAATCTTGCAGTATTTGCTACTGGGATTACTCTCATCTTTATTGAGATAAGATTACCCCTAATTCGGATTAATCTTATCCCAATAGAGATAAGATTAATCCCAGTAGCAAATACTGCATCCTCATTCGGAGAAACTTTTTACAGCGTGGTTAAGGTTCGCGCACCACAGGTGCCGATCTCGTGATACTCTGCCGTCGGCCGATTGTGTATGAGATGTGTGGTTGGGGCAAATCATCCGACGCTTCCCGTGCTTTTCCTTAGGTTTCCCTAAGGCGTCCGTTATAAGCTGGGTGGGCTTTTGGCTTGTCTTACGGGGAAACGCCACTCGCCCTAATACTAAACCAAAAGGTCGGAACCACCCTGACTGGAACCAGTGACCCTTTGCTTGGGTGCGTTATTCATTCGCCCAGGACGGGCTACTTTTAAAATGTGCAAACCTTAATTATTTTAGGTTTTGGCAACCGAAATGCATGAAGTAAAAAGCATCAAAATTATTAGCCTTGTGTATTCAGTCACTAAGCCTTTTTTTATTCCCATTTCAAATCCTGGAGTAAGCTGGCACATTTATCAAAGGTTCTCAAAGAATCACGCTGGATTATAGTCCGGAAAACGGTTGAGGTTAGTAATATTTGTTTCTTGATGTAAATTCAGCGCCTATTGCTCGTCCAATACTTCGTCAGGATATTGATTTTTTAATCCGTAACAGGGTTGATTTCAGACATTTCATAATTTTTCTTTGAAATTTCATCTTTTTAAAAAATAATTTGTTTGTAAAAACTGATTTCATTTCTTTGTGACAGCTGTCTGTCGCCAATTGTCATGTCTGTAATTTGCATGCATAAGTATGCCTGTAGCAAACTACTAGTGACCATTTCATAAGTAGTGAACTGAAAGACGAAAATGTTCCTTAGTCGGGATTACAAGGCAGGTGCTCTTACCATTTGAGCTACTTACCATTGGGCTTGTGAACAGAGTTCGCAAACCACTAGAATAGTCTAGTTGAAGCCAGCCACAGGAACAGTGATCCCGCCCGAATGCAAATTCATCTAACCAGTTCACATCCTCATTTCACGGAAATTAATAATAGTCCGTAGATGGCACTTTACACAAGGGATTACGAGGCTCCGACAATCGAGTCCTAGACATCTAAATTAAATTCAAAAAACTGTTTCTGGTTTATTAGTCAAGGCACAAAAAAGTGCCATCTACATATTATTATAGTGACCCTGCTACTTTTCGATCTGAAGCAAATCCAACTCAGAATCGCGTTTGACATGCCTACTTATAACGGATGACCCTGTGAGTCTGAAGTCCCTGGTTTCGTTCCGGCTGTTCAGTCTTTCAGCCTGGGGCAAGGGGAATTCCCTTTGGTCTTTATACCGTTGGGAAAGTACATACTTTAAGTTGGGCCAGGTAAAAGCATCTAATTAACTTTTAATCTTGCACGTTGGGATCTAAACTTCACTGTTGGGATCTGAACTTCACTGGCAGAAAGGGAAGTTTTTCCCGGCAAAAATGGAACAGGTATAGCCTAACACAACCTGCGTGAGAACTTGTGACATATTATGCTCTTAATTTTATATCACATTATTAAGTGACTGTCGTGTCCAGATCTTTCTTGCAAAGCAAACTTTTTGGGATCCAAAAACGATAGTGAAAAACATTAGTGGGATCCCAAAACGTTAGTGAAAAACGTTAGTGGGATCCCAAAACGTTAGTGACGGGATACCTACGGATTCGTAAAAGTTGTCCGTCTGTCTTTCTGTTAACACGATGACCATCGATGGATTGAGATATTTTGTTCAAACTTGTTTTGAAGATTCTTTGGGTAGAAGTACAGGTCAAGTTCATAGGTGGGCTCTGGCCCTGTGTTTAGGGGTGGGGAGAGGGATTAAAATTAAGGGCGAAAGAAATATTTTTAGAAGAAAAATAGTCGATTTTGAGGTAAGTTGACATTGAATTCGTAATTGAACGTTATTTTCTTGCCAGATTTTCGTCATTTTCTTGCTTTCTTGCCATCATTGAAGGCCAGAAAAACATGAATGTGGCAAAAGTAAAGTTCTTTCAGACAGTCGATTAGAGGTTCGGCATAAGGGTAAAGAGACGGGCTAAATCAGTTTTTAAACTTTATTTTTCTTGCCGACCAGTATAGTGTCTCCGAAATTTGTTAAAATCGAAAATTTGGTAAAAATGGAAACATCCTTCAAACGTCGATTAGACAAGAGACATAGGGGTTCATAAATCTGAAATAAGCTCGTTTTCTTCCTGATTTGCCGCTTGGCCGTCATCCGTAAAAAAATACCAATAAGGTATTTTTTTCAAGTTCATTCCCACAAGTTCATTTTTCCAACTTGAGCGGTTTTGAGCCTGAAGAGGACCCTTGCCAAGAAGGGCCGTTCATTAGGAATAAATAAGAGCATGCTTACTGGGTCGGGTCTACAAGACCCGATTATGTGAATCAAGAAATTCAACATAATACAGCTCAGTTCAGTTCAGTTCAGTTTATTTTTTACGTCCAAATACATTTAACGATGATACAAGTACCCGCCCCAAGAAAGGTACAAAAAAGCACTTGCAATTGGGCGGGTACATACAAAAACGAAGGTTAGCTCCACCGTTGGAGCGTCAGACCTAAGATCGGGAGGTTCTTGATTCGCCTCTCGACCTCACCACCTCTTTTACTCTATATGCAGCCAACACACATGCTGAACCCATATATGAAATTGGCTTTCTCATCTGAATAGTTGTTGGTCGTAATTTGTCAAAAACACCAAAACGGTATCACTTCTTGCACATTTTCAGGCGTTTGATTAGGCATAAATAGTAACATGTTAAGGGGTCTGGCGAAGACTGGAAATCTACAAGACATGTTTGTCTGGATCAAGAAGTCTAATAAATATTCAACTGTTGGGATCCCGTCGAAAATTTTGGTCTTGTTCTTCGTGAAAATATGGGGATTTTTCAACAAATATTACAGAAAAGATTAAAACAGAAATAGATACTGCCGGATATGTAGCTACGATTTTGTTTACTTTGTATTCATAAACGCTACCCGGTAAATCTTGTTCTTAAATATTTCTTCAGCCCAAGCTAACTGCGAATCATATTATGGTGCAAAACGGATATGGATATAAGAGAAGCCGTTTAAAGTATGAAAAACCGTTCAGGGATCAACAGAGACACAGGCGAATACTCACTACCAGAAACATGGAAAGGCATCATCAGTGAAAGAAAATTCAGACCCCAAGCTCTTCTCTACAACAAAACGAAATTCAACCCAAATGCAGACAAATCTCTACCCGACCAACGACCCAATCGAGCAGCAAAAACAGCAGCCGTGCCCAAAATGAAATCACACCAACCCTTTTAACTCCAAGCAAAACTCACGAAAGAATTTACGAAGTTTATCGCTAGGCTGGAATCTTTAGTTTTGTGTTTCCCACGAGTTAATTTTTCCAACTTGAGCAGTTTTGAGCCTGAAGAGGACCCTTGCCAAGAAGGGCCGAAATATAGCTCCAATATAATTCAGCTGACGTATCCGTTTCCAACCATCAAATAATCTTGTTCTTATTGTCTGATTTGTCTTGTATTTTTGGCTTACTTAGTCGGGTGCATTCAGTTCGCGCTGCTAGGTCATCCTAAGGTCGTAACGAGTCCTCGGTTGACCTTGCGACCTGGATGGAAAGTGATCTAGACTTAACAAATACTGCATTTTAACTTGTTTAAAGGACCTATCGTACCTATAATACAAATGCAACATACTTCCATGATTACTCCGTGTATTTCTAAACCTGAAGACCCCAATTTCGTACGTTACATTCTAACCCCTCGAACAAAACACGCTGATTTTCTCACTTGCCGTGTTTTGCTACCTTCGATGTGTATCACGCTGTCGACGGTTGTCTGCGAGAAGTTTTTCTGTCATAAAAACTGGTTATGTAAATTGTTTCCCTGTTTTCGCTACAAGTCAACGGGTCTCGGGAAACACTTAAAACAGCCAAAGCCGTGGGTTATTTGTTGAAAGCACAGCCTAGTTTTTTAAAGCATTCAAATATCTTAAAACGCTGTAATTTGAAGAGTAATAATGCGAGGGGTCCTTTATGTTTTCTTTGAATCACGAATCGAAACACATTTGAAATCTACAGACCGTTCCCCGCCACTGTCGTAATCATAAATCCGGGACGAGTGATAGATTAAGACTGATATCTCCGGCTTTCGATTGCGTGGCATTTTTTGAAACTCTGTATCTCTCAAATCTCTCGAAAATTCCACTCAGTCTTTCGTGACACATTAAAAGCCGGAACGGACCCAGCGCCCTCAGAAGGCCTAATCGGGAAACGAATGATCCCCCTGCGATGACATAGAAATGGTTTCAGCGGATCATCAATGAAGAAAATAGTCCGGGAGATCTCAGAACTGGAATGAACTTACAGATAGATAGACGAGAGCATCGAAGATAGGACTTACAGGCAAGATGGGGGGGGGGGGGTAGGTAGGTCAGTAGCGGAGCCTTACGTTTCTTTACTTAGTATTTTTTTGTAGAATCTAATCAGAAATTCTCCTGAGTTTAGTAAACTTGATTTGGTCGGGTAATTTCCGTTACGGCCGTCCATTACGCGCACAGTAGCTTAGTTGGACTCCCCCAGGAGTAGACTTCGTGTAGAACAAGAGCAAAAATTTTGATGGAATCACAAAAAGATTTTTTTTCTTGGACTTGGTCTTCTTCCCGGCAGTCGGGTCTAGTAGATTTCCGGTCTTCTCCAGACCCGTAAGCTTGTTATTTATATTTGACGGTGCAAAACGGATAAGTCAGCATATAAACGGATATAAACGGATAAGTCTACATACGTAGCTGACTTATCCGTTTTGCACCGTCAAATATGATTCGCAGTCAGCTTGGGCCGTAGGAACATCTATTGTTATTTATCCTCATCAACCGCTTGAAAATGTGAAAAAAAATCACGTTTGTTTTTTCGGTGGATTATGTTTATTTATTTATTTAAACTAAGAAACGAGGCCCGAACAACTCCGCTGACAAATATAATGGATGGATTCAGTCTGTCTTCAGAAAATAACTTTTAGTTCAGCCAAATTTCCTATTTTACTTCACTTCTACCAAATTTACGATTTTGCCGGATTTGGGAGACTTGCTTCAGACATAGATTCAGAATCAATTTTTTTCCCCCATCGCATCCCGAGTCGTTTTACGAATATTTGTTTACTGTGACGGACAACTTTTACGAAGTCATAGGTAATCTCTAACGTTTTGGGATCCCAAAAAGTAGTGTCAGTGGTAAAAAAAAAAAAAAAAAAAGATAAAAAAGAAACAGTGATTCAATACTGTTTGACAATGCAAATAGATACGTCAGCTGAATTTTATTAGAGCTATACTTCGGCCCTTCTTGGCAAGGGTCCTCTTCAGGCTCAAGCCGCTCAAACTGGAAAATAAACTTGTGGAAAAGCAAACTGAACAAACCGAAAACACCCTATAACTGTCCTACCTTAACACCGGCAAAGATCAAGTACCAAACCCGAACCAATGAGGTATATATTGGATACCCTGCGACTGTGAGAATTGCTATGTAGGCCTTTCGAAAAAGGGGTCGCAGAACAGAAACAGGAGATCGACCACGTCCTTTCTAATGGAAACCGTCCAGACTAACTGGCACTGACAGGACACATTTTTCGAAACCCATCCCACGTGGTACATTTCGAAATGCACAAATTCTTGCAACGTACATCGGACTTGACAAAACCATAAGAGAAGTCGTAGAAATTGAGAAAAACCGTTCAGATATGTATGTATGAATGTATGTATTGTACATGGAAAGCCCAACGGGCCATGGTATATATAAACCGAGACTAGGGCGAGTATTCATTTCCAGAAACATGGAACGGCATCATCAGTGAAACAAAATTCAGACCACAAGCCCTCCTCTACAACAAAACCAATGTTAGTTCAAATGTGAAATAATCTTTACTCTACTAAAAATCCCATCGAGCAGTAAAAACAGCAGCAGTGTCCAAAACAAAATCGAAGCACTGACTTTAACGTGAAGCAACTCTCACAAACGAATTCACCAAATCGGATACTGAAAGCTAAGCTAGTATGTTTAGTAAGTTTTTTCACAAGTTCATTGTCCAGTATCGAGCGGCTTGAGCCTGAAGAGGACCCTTGACAATACGGGCCGAAATTTAGCTCTAACAAAATTCAGCTGACGTATCCGTTTTTATGGCACTTGCAGCTTCGCTCGAGTGCCATATGCCGATCACTTTTCGGTCTGTCAGTATGTCGGTCTGTCGGTCCACTCTTCTCGAGTGGGGGTACCTCCAGAAGTGCTACGACGATGAAACTTGGCAGGCATATTTGAGACTCTACCAAACGAACTTAGAAATAGTCATTGTCCGATCCGACCATCGTGGGGGGAGGGGGATATTGTGGAATCCATCTTAAGTCCGGACAGGATCCGACGAATTTGGGGGGGGGACCGGAAATCGTGTGAAACTCTCAGAGTGGAGCGATCGGGATGAAACTTGGTGGGAAGAACAAGCACAAGCTCTAAATAACTGATAGAACTGGACCGGATGCGGATACTGTGGGGGGAGTTAGAGGGGATTCCGGAATTCTGGCGATCCGTAGTTGATGTACTTCCAGGTGGGCTAGGACGATTAAACTTGGCAGGCATATCAGGGACCCGACCAGATTAGCTTGGATACAGTCACTCGCTCGATCCGACCACCGTTGGGGGAGGGGGAGACGGCGGAAGCTGGAAATTAGTGGCATGCATAACTTCGAACGGGTTATCGGATCTTAATTAAACTTGACATCCGGAAAGGCCTCATGTCTCAGATGTCCATTTAAAGCCCGGGCCAGATCCGATGACCTGGGGGGGGGGGTAACCGGAAATCTTGTGACACGCATAGAGTGGAGCGATCAGGATGAAAATTGGTGGGAAGTACAGGCACAAGTCCTAGGTGCATCAGTGACAGAATCGGACCGGATTCGGGTGGGGGGGGGGGGGAGGAGTTGTAGGGGTGTCCGGAGATCCGGTGATCGTGAGTTAAGGTACTCCGAGATGTGCTAGGACGACAAAACTTTCTGGAGCATTAGGAACTTGACATCATTGGGTTAGACATCGTCGATCCTCCAATACGACCATTCCGTAAAGAACTCATCTTAACCGCAAAATACGAAAAATATTTTTAAGCACAATTCACCTTTTCAAGATCGCCGTGAGCACATGATCCTTTTTGCCTCAAGGTTTTTGCTTGGAAATTAATTTTTAGCACCCTTAAAGTGCGCATCTTAACCGAAAAGTGAAAAAAAAACTTTTGACCATCACTTCCTTCCTCTGACCCAGCCTTGGAAGTTTGGCGCATCTCAACCGGAAAAGTGGAAAAAAATACTTTTGGCTATTATTGAATCTGACCCAGTCCTGCCAGTTTTGTTTTCCTTCTTGTTTTCTTTTGCTTTCTCTCACCTGTTTTAGTTTTAAAGTGAAACCATAAGTTAAACTTTCAGCTCTTCATTTTTTTCTTGTTGGTGTATTACTTATTACATAGAATAAAAATAATTTTTTTATTTAAACCCTCCATACAAATACAATGTAAATGGTCGGAGGAGTTGGTATGCTTGCAAGCGTCTTATGAGCTTACAGCTCTTGTTTAGTGTTGGACGATTCGATATATCGATATTTTTACTTTCGATATTCAGTAAAGGCTATATCGATATTGCGGTACGATGTTTTCTAGAGCAAAATTGTCGTAAAAAAGCATCTCACCAAAGGTTTCGATGGGATTCCAAAGATGTAATACTTAATCCAGACTTTAACAGATTAATGCCAATGGTAATCATCTCAGAATACAAGTTTAGCTATGGATTCGGCTTGTGTGTTTACCTCTATATCCTACGTCGTATCTACTTTGTCGAAACTGATCAAAACGTCCTGCCTTTTTCACCCGGTCCTGCCGGTTTCACTTGGATTCCGAGTGTCCAGGGAAAAAATTATTGTCATAGACAGATTCAACATATCTTTCACCCCTAAATCGAACATCTAATAAAATTCAAATCAAACTTTTACATTTTACAAATTTCGGTTTTGGCCGGATTAAGGGCAAACTACGTGTCCGGTGAAAAAATAATTTTCATACTTAGATTCAGCAACATCCTTGCCCTTCGATCGAACCGCTAATCAGCTTCAGATTAAACTTTTTATAGATTTTCTGGTTTTAGCTAGATTTCAGGTGAACTACTTGTCCGGCGAGAACATAATTTTCAAATTCGGGTTCAGCATTTCTCCTTAAGATTAAACGGTTACTTTTACAAATTTTCAGGCTTTAGCCTGATTCGGGGCGACGAGAAAGTAATTTGCATATTCGGATCCAGCATATCTCCTTACCCCTAAATCGACCATCTCATTTGCTTTTAGAAATATTTTTGTTTGGCCCTTAATTTGAAACCCCTCCCCCAACCCCAAATGTAAGGCTACAGAGCCCATCTTCGAACTTCACTTGTACTTTGGCCCAAGGAGTCCTCATGCCAAGTTTGAATAAAATATCTCAACCTCTTCGAGAGCTTTCGTGTTAACAGACAGACAGATTGACGGACGGACGTACGAACAGACGGACAACTTTTACGAAATCGTAGGTATCTCGTCACTTACGTTTTGGGATCCCCAAAAATAAAGACTAAGAACATATTGATCCAATTATAGATATGTAAAGATAACTGACGCTGGACTATTTACAATAATTATAAACGAAGAAATATCGTTTCCGCTATCGATATTTACATTTCTATATCGATGTTTGGTCCGATTTATCGATAACATTTGCGATATTGAATCTCGCCCAACACTACTGTTTTGCAATGTCAAATTTGATTCGCAGTCAGCTTGGCTGAAGGAATATTTATATTCAATACTAGCCAAGAAACTCTCTTCACTATACAGGTCGGTTAACGCATCCTCGACAAATACTTGACGGCGTGCTTTTTTACTTCCCAACACACTTTGCATTTGGATCAGCAATTCCAAAGTCACGCAAAGTCTGAATGCCACGCAGTTAGTAATCCTAGCAGATTTGTTGACTATTTTCAGATTATTTACCTTAATTCGCACTTAGGAGTGAATTAGGTCCGTGATGGATCTGTTACGCTCCCCTTATGGTTGGTTTTCTGGTCGAATGGTCTTCTGCTGTAGCCTATTGTGTCTACTCTTGTTGTTGTTTGTGTTGTTTAACGGAGCTTCCAGATTTTCTTCTCTATGCTCCAGAATCCTTTTTCTTTAATTTGTCTCCACCCTGGAAATGACCAATTTATTCTTGATTATTTTAGCTTGGCCCCCATTATCACACAAACATGCTTCGTCACAATAACTAATCTACTACATAGAAACTATCAATTAATCTAATATCTTGTCACACAAATCGTCATTAGTAATAGTAAAAAAAACTTCCAAAAAGTGTACAAAACCAAAAATAACAAAAACTAAAGTAACCATTGCTCTTTCTACTAAAGGGAGGACGTCCTACCGTCGTTAGGAAGCCTTCCAACGTATGGCATATCACGTTCAACCTACTATACACTTTTATCGTTTATATAAAAAAAAAATTAAAACACGTTACAAATAAAACTCTTTCGTCAACAACGGGTATTACAACTTGTTTTCATTCACAACCATATATGAGAAATGTCGTATTGTGCCTACTGTCTTGTTCTGATCTTTCTTTTTCTCGCTCGGGTGGGTCTCTCGCTCTAACGTAGTGCTTGTGCTCCAGCGGCCATAACAAGAGTACATGTGTAATGTTAAATTTATAGAATGTCCAAAATGTTGTCTGGTAGAAGAGAGAACGACCGAGCGAACCTATAAACTTCTCTGCGGCTTGCTGCCACTCCAATCGAGCCACGCCATTTGCCTTATTTCCCACGTCCATGTCAAGAAATCCCACACCCTCGAAATGAGACCGGGCTGCCCCATCACTTTTATCAACACAGCGTTTTGATTACCTAGTAAATTTGGAATACCAGGCCCGTGTATGTCCTTAAGAGGCTTAGAGGGGATATTGTGGGGGAATAATTTGTCTTTTGTTCCGTTCTGAGTACTGAAAGCCGGCTTTTATTAATTGAATCATCTCCCAAGTTGGTCTTGGAATTTCAAAGGAGAGTTTAGAGCTGCTCACCGTTTCTGGGATCCCAAAACGTTGTGACGGGATATCTATACCTCGTAAAATGTGCTTGTCCATCCGTCTGTTAGCGCGATAAATCAAGGGTCTTAGATATTTTGTTCAAGTTTTGTGCGAGGTCAGGTTCTTAGATGGGGCCCGCTGCTCTATGTATAGGGAGGGGAAGATGGACCTGATGGAGGAATTGTTCCTTTAAGAATTTTAGACTTCAAATGGACTGTCGAGTTAGTGGTCAATGCCAGACAAGTAGGACGTCCGGTTTCCGGCCAAAACCGGAAGTTTGCGAGAAGTAAAAAGTTCTAAGCTAGTAAGTAATTTATTTGTAGATTAGATTAGAATATACATGGGGCTTATCAGGAAAAAAAAATAGTAACTACATCTACGTCACCCATCAGAAAAAATCCTCCTTGAGAAGTTAACCTACATAACGGGGATCGACTACAAGCAAGAACGGAAAGGAAAGGCATGGTGCAAGAGAAAAGCAGACAAAGATACTAGAACCAGGAAAGGCAAAAAAATACGGGGAAAGATTCACAAGAAATCGAGGATTCGAACAGCTACCTTGCCTTTCCTCTATTCAGTATCTTGTTAAGCTCGTCAAGTACCTGTATGTACCGCGGGTCAGTTTTGTTGGGTATCCGTAGCAAGAACAAATAACGAGTAAGAACAATGGTCTCTCGTCCATCCACCGACTATAAATGTTCCGACAACAATGAGCGGAGGTGGACCCATTTCTTGGTCGCCCGTGTATACTCGTTGGTCTCCGACTCTCCGCCGTTAAGTCATTTACGAAGAAAACAACGTAGCCACTAGCGAGGCGGATGTTCTGGCCTGTTAACACGGGAAGGAAACAGCGTTGATTTTGTCTGAGTAGACGCTGGCGTCTGATTAGTGAATATTAGTGATGCGAAAAACAAAAAGCGAACTTGACGATGGTCATTCATAGTCGCTTTTGTTACACCATGACCATACGTATGAAGATTTAATCCCTTGTGACATTCCCTTTTTATGTCTCTCGGGAGAACCATCCAATGCAAACCGGGATTTGAAGCACACTCACTGAAGTCATGACCCATTGAGTTTCAACATCTGTAGTATTAACTTTGTCAGACGAGTGTAAACTAAGAGTAACGTAATTAAGGCTTTCGAGGATTACTGAAATTACCGAAATGGTAGAATAGCATGGAATAGTCAAAATAATACCAGTAGGTGAGTGTATATTTTGTGTTTTTTATGGCACTTGCCCTTCGGCCAAGTGCCATATAGCGATCGCAATGTCTGTCGGTCTGTCGGTCTGTCCAGGTTTTGCTAATCCAATATCTAAGGAGTGGTTATCACCTGATGACCCCACCAGAGCCATACCACCCCTCCGTACATCGTATACCACCATACCGTATCCACCAATACGTTATTATATCTGATTTTTACTTGCGAATTAGAATTTACGCAGTGAACCTATATCTGCCAGAAATATTTATGTTTTACCACCCCACAGTATTCTGTAACCCAGAGCACCACCATACTGACACCCCCCCCCTTCTGCACGTTTTACCACCCCACCATATCCACTCGTACGGTACCATTTTTATTTTCACTTGTGCATTAAAGCTTCTGCATTACACCGATATTTGCAGAAAATATTTACCCCGAATACCAACCACCTATATAAACCCATGAACCATGCCCCTCTTGGTTTGTGGTGTCCTACATCCAAATCCAGGGCTCACTTGTGTTTTACACATGAGTTCACAGGCCATGAGCCTCCCCCCCCCCCACCCACGAATTAAAACAACTGTATACAGCGATATATACCCGTTTTTCGAGAATACTACACCACAAGGGGTAGGCAATCTAGTCAGATTGTATTGTCCACCACAGACGGTTTGGGTGTGGCTAGTTTATTGGACTGGAGGACTTAGAAGCCTCGCACAGCGCTCCGCGCTGTGCTCCCTGACATACTGTTTGGTCTGATGGAATCTAAGTATCTTGTATACTTTTGATCCTAGTCACTCTCCGTCTATCACCGCCCCTCCCCTATCACGAAAATATCCCCCTATTTACACGATTGAATACTATGTTTAGCATTCGGAGGTGACCCCACCAAAGGCAACGGATTATTTGATTTGCCGCTAATATTCTACCCATTCTGAAAAGTTACATATACCATTGTTCACCCCCGTAACTTTGGGCTGACAAGTTATACCCAAAATGCCTTTCTCCTATACAATGAATTCCCAGAGGTATGCTGACCTCACGTAAGCAAAGCATGACCTGACTACGCTCAGCGACAAACAGCCATTCAGCGCCAACCGCCTCAGAGGAAACCCTATGCTTATATAACTGAAGCAGCAGAACACTCCGTTACAGTCTCTCTTGAATTGTTATTGTGCTCGGATATTAAGCTGTCACTACCGCTACCCAGTTTGTCACAATACCAACTGTTTTCCATTTTTTGGAACATCCGTGACTATAAATAAACCACCCACTTATACCCGTTTTGGGCCCTGGTTGTGATGTTAGGCACCGAAACCATTGGGCAGGCTCTATATTAAGGGGATCTCGAAGAATTCGAGATGGCGCCGCCACTCCATATACCCGATAAATACCAATATCTAAGGAGTGGTTATCACCTGATGACCCCACCAGAGCCATACCACCCCTCCGTACATCGTATACCACCATACCGTATCCACCAATACGTTATTATATCTGATTTTTACTTGCGAATTAGAATTTACGCAGTGAACCTATATCTGCCAGAAATATTTATGTTTTACCACCCCACAGTATTCTGTAACCCAGAGCACCACCATACTGACACCCCCCCCCCCTTCTGCACGTTTTACCACCCCACCATATCCACTCGTACGGTACCATTTTTATTTTCACTTGTGCATTAAAGCTTCTGCATTACACCGATATTTGCAGAAAATATTTACCCCGAATACCAACCACCTATATAAACCCATGAACCATGCCCCTCTTGGTTTGTGGTGTCCTACATCCAAATCCAGGGCTCACTTGTGTTTTACACATGAGTTCACAGGCCATGAGCCTCCCCCCCCCCCACTCACGAATTAAAACAACTGTATACAGCGATATATACCCGTTTTTCGAGAATACTACACCACAAGGGGTAGGCAATCTAGTCAGATTGTATTGTCCACCACAGACGGTTTGGGTGTGGCTAGTTTATTGGACTGGAGGACTTAGAAGCCTCGCACAGCGCTCCGCGCTGTGCTCCCTGACATACTGTTTGGTCTGATGGAATCTAAGTATCTTGTATACTTTTGATCCTAGTCACTCTCCGTCTATCACCGCCCCTCCCCTATCACGAAAATATCCCCCTATTTACACGATTGAATACTATGTTTAGCATTCGGAGGTGACCCCACCAAAGGCAACGGATTATTTGATTTGCCGCTAATATTCTACCCATTCTGAAAAGTTACATATACCATTGTTCACCCCCGTAACTTTGGGCTGACAAGTTATACCCAAAATGCCTTTCTCCTATACAATGAATTCCCAGAGGTATGCTGACCTCACGTAAGCAAAGCATGACCTGACTACGCTCAGCGACAAACAGCCATTCAGCGCCAACCGCCTCAGAGGAAACCCTATGCTTATATAACTGAAGCAGCAGAACACTCCGTTACAGTCTCTCTTGAATTGTTATTGTGCTCGGATATTAAGCTGTCACTACCGCTACCCAGTTGGTCACAATACCAACTGTTTTCCATTTTTTGGAACATCCGTGACTATAAATAAACCACCCACTTATACCCGTTTTGGGCCCTGGTTGTGATGTTAGGCACCGAAACCATTGGGCAGGCTCTATATTAAGGGGATCTCGAAGAATTCGAGATGGCGCCGCCACTCCATATACCCGATAAATACCAATATCTAAGGAGTGGTTATCACCTGATGACCCCACCAGAGCCATACCACCCCTCCGTACATCGTATACCACCATACCGTATCCACCAATACGTTATTATATCTGATTTTTACTTGCGAATTAGAATTTACGCAGTGAACCTATATCTGCCAGAAATATTTATGTTTTACCACCCCACAGTATTCTGTAACCCAGAGCACCACCATACTGACACCCCCCCCCCCTTCTGCACGTTTTACCACCCCACCATATCCACTCGTACGGTACCATTTTTATTTTCACTTGTGCATTAAAGCTTCTGCATTACACCGATATTTGCAGAAAATATTTACCCCGAATACCAACCACCTATATAAACCCATGAACCATGCCCCTCTTGGTTTGTGGTGTCCTACATCCAAATCCAGGGCTCACTTGTGTTTTACACATGAGTTCACAGGCCATGAGCCTCCCCCCCCCCCACCCACGAATTAAAACAACTGTATACAGCGATATATACCCGTTTTTCGAGAATACTACACCACAAGGGGTAGGCAATCTAGTCAGATTGTATTGTCCACCACAGACGGTTTGGGTGTGGCTAGTTTATTGGACTGGAGGACTTAGAAGCCTCGCACAGCGCTCCGCGCTGTGCTCCCTGACATACTGTTTGGTCTGATGGAATCTAAGTATCTTGTATACTTTTGATCCTAGTCACTCTCCGTCTATCACCGCCCCTCCCCTATCACGAAAATATCCCCCTATTTACACGATTGAATACTATGTTTAGCATTCGGAGGTGACCCCACCAAAGGCAACGGATTATTTGATTTGCCGCTAATATTCTACCCATTCTGAAAAGTTACATATACCATTGTTCACCCCCGTAACTTTGGGCTGACAAGTTATACCCAAAATGCCTTTCTCCTATACAATGAATTCCCAGAGGTATGCTGACCTCACGTAAGCAAAGCATGACCTGACTACGCTCAGCGACAAACAGCCATTCAGCGCCAACCGCCTCAGAGGAAACCCTATGCTTATATAACTGAAGCAGCAGAACACTCCGTTACAGTCTCTCTTGAATTGTTATTGTGCTCGGATATTAAGCTGTCACTACCGCTACCCAGTTTGTCACAATACCAACTGTTTTCCATTTTTTGGAACATCCGTGACTATAAATAAACCACCCACTTATACCCGTTTTGGGCCCTGGTTGTGATGTTAGGCACCGAAACCATTGGGCAGGCTCTATATTAAGGGGATCTCGAAGAATTCGAGATGGCGCCGCCACTCCATATACCCGATAAATACCAATATCTAAGGAGTGGTTATCACCTGATGACCCCACCAGAGCCATACCACCCCTCCGTACATCGTATACCACCATACCGTATCCACCAATACGTTATTATATCTGATTTTTACTTGCGAATTAGAATTTACGCAGTGAACCTATATCTGCCAGAAATATTTATGTTTTACCACCCCACAGTATTCTGTAACCCAGAGCACCACCATACTGACACCCCCCCCCTTCTGCACGTTTTACCACCCCACCATATCCACTCGTACGGTACCATTTTTATTTTCACTTGTGCATTAAAGCTTCTGCATTACACCGATATTTGCAGAAAATATTTACCCCGAATACCAACCACCTATATAAACCCATGAACCATGCCCCTCTTGGTTTGTGGTGTCCTACATCCAAATCCAGGGCTCACTTGTGTTTTACACATGAGTTCACAGGCCATGAGCCTCCCCCCCCCCCCACCCACGAATTAAAACAACTGTATACAGCGATATATACCCGTTTTTCGAGAATACTACACCACAAGGGGTAGGCAATCTAGTCAGATTGTATTGTCCACCACAGACGGTTTGGGTATGGCTAGTTTATTGGACTGGAGGACTTAGAAGCCTCGCACAGCGCTCCGCGCTGTGCTCCCTGACGTAATTAAGGCTTTCGAGGATTACTGAAATTGCCGAAATGATAGAATAGCATGGAATAGTCAAAATAATACCAGTAGGTGAGTGTATATTTTGTGTTTTTTATGGCACTTGCCCTTCGGCCAAGTGCCATATAGCGATCGCAATTTCTGTCCGTCCGTCGGTCTGTCGGTCTGTCCAGGTTTTGCTAGTTCGGGCACTTCCACATAAGCTAGGATGATAAAACTTGGCAGGCATATCAGGGACCCCAAATGATTATGTTGGAAATAGTCACTTCCCCGATCCGAGCACCGTGGGGGGAGTGGAGGGAGGGGGAATCCGGAATCTTGAGGTATTTTTAACTTTTGAACGGGTGATCGGATCTCGATGAAACTTGATATTTGGAACGACCTCATGCCTCAGACGACCCACTTAAAATCCGGACCGGATCCGGTGACTTTTGGGGGAAGCTGGAGGGGGCAACCGGAAATCTTGGGAAACGCTATGAGTGGAGGGATCGAGATGAAACTTGGTGGGAAGACACCTAGCAAACACTAGATACATCGTTGACATAACCGAGCCGATTCGGGCACTGTGGGGGGGAGTGGAGGGAGGGGGAATCCGGAATCTCGAGGTATTTATAACTTTTGAACGGGTGATCGGATCTCGATGGAACTTGATATTTGGAAAGACCTCATGCCTCAGACGACCTACTTAAAATCCGGACCGGATCCGGTGACTTTTGGGGGGAGCTGGAGGGGGCAACCGTAAATCTTTGGAAACGCTATGAGTGGAGGGATCGAGATGAAACTTGGTGGGAAGACACCTAGCAAACACTAGATACATCATTGACATAACCGAGCCGATTCGGGTACTGTGGGGGGAGTAGAGGGAGGGGGAATCCGGAATCTTGAGGTATTTATAACTTTTGAACGGGTGATCGGATCTCGATGGAACTTGATATTTGTAAAGACCTCATGCCTCAGACGACCTACTTAAAATCCGGACCGGATCTGGTGACTTTTGGGGGGAGCTGGAGGGGGCAACCGGAAATCTTGGGAAACGCTATGAGTGGAGGGATCGAGATGAAACTTGGTGGGAAGACACCTAGCAAACACTAGATACATCATTGACATAACCGAGCCGATTCGGGTACTGTGGGGGGAGTAGAGGGAGGGGGAATCCGGAATCTTGAGGTATTTATAACTTTTGAACAGGGGATCGGATCTCGATGGAACTTGATATTTGGAAAGACCTCATCCCTCAGACGACCCACTTAAAATCTGGACTGGATCCGGTGACTTTTGGGGGGAGCTGGAGGGGGCAACCGGAAATCTTGGGAAACGCTATGAGTGGAGGGATCGAGATGAAACTTGGTGGGAAGACACCTAGCAAACACTAGATACATCATTGACATAACCGAGCCGATTCGGGTACTGTGGGGGGAGTAGAGGGAGGGGAATCCGGAATCTTGAGGTATTTATAACTTTTGAACGGGTGATCGGATCTCGATGGAACTTGATATTTGGAAAGACCTCATCCCTTAGACGATGCACTTAAAATCTGGACCGGATCCGGTGACTTTTGGGGGGAGCTGGAGGGGGCAACCGGAAATCTTTGGAAACGCTATGAGTGGAGGGATCGAGATGAAACTTGGTGGGAAGACACCTAGCAAACACTAGATACATCATTGACATAACCGAGCCGATTCGGGCACTGTCGGGGGAGTGGAGGGAGGGGGAATCCGGAATCTTGAGGTATTTATAACTTTTGAACGGGTGACCGGATCTCGATGAAACTTGATATTTGGAAAGACCTCATGCCTCAGACGACCCACTTAAAATCCGGACCGGATCCGGTGACTTTTGGGGGGAGCTGGAGGGGAGAACCGGAAATATTGGATAACGCTATGAGTGGAGGGATCGAGATGAAACTTGGTGGGAAGACACCTAGCAAACACTAGATATATCATTGACATAACCGAGCCGTGCCTACTCGTAACAAGTGCCATATGAGCTCGTAGCTCTTGTTCTTCTTTTTTTCCGAAATGTATAATTGTATACATTTCAATTTAGTGAGTTAGATTTCGACTCAGTAGTTAATCGAAAGACGAAAGTTCACCTCAACTTGGTGTATCTCGTTTGTCTTTTAGTTCACTAATTACAAATAATTCGATGTCAACGGTGTATTTTCCCATCAAAGAAAGTCTTTGGTTTTCGTACTGAGGCCTTGCCACATGGGTTCTAGTTTGTCTAGGACCCACATAGAAGTCCTAGTTTTTTTTTTAAATTCAATTCAAAACGTTTCTGGTTAGTTTGTCAGAGTAGAAGCCTATTCCATCTGCGTAGTATTTGCCAGTTTTCATCTGATATTCTCACATGAGAGCAAATACCTGGAATGAAATTTATCTCTTCTTGTTCTGGATATTGACACTACTTAATTGAATTGACCCCAAAAGATACATCTTACGTTACCATATATCTTACGTTACCTGTATACGGCCTTTGGGTTTTTCAATAAGATATATATACAGTCTGTCGTACTTTTAACTAAATTTGACGCATTTGTAAAATCTGCTTTACATCAAATGGCAGTTTCTGTATATTTTGATATTCTTAGGAATTTTCTTGTCAACCCCCGAAAGCTTGTCTGAATCAATGAGCCGGCAACCGCTGTTTCAGCGCCCGCCCAGCCCAGTGTGAACAGGCTTATCACTGCTGCCTCCATTCGATTTTTCTTCCTCAGTGGTTTACTGCGTTACACCTTCTCTGTAGAGGTAACGACTTTTGATGTCCCGGGTAAGATCCACCTCCGCTCGTTTGCGTCGGGAGTCGACTCGTCTCAGCTTGGTTGTGTGACAGATATAGGGAGACAGCAGTTCTTGCTCTTATTTGTTCTTGTCCGTAGTCACTGCATGGGAGCAAAGACGGAGTGGTCGACAACTTTTTTAAAGTTCACCTTTTCCTCCTTTTAGTAGCGAAGGGCTGGATCCCTACATCAGACTATAATAAAGAAAAAAGAACGAGTCCCGGCATTTTAACAAGACAAAAGGTTTCGATGGGATCCCAAAAATTCAATCTTTGATCAAGATAACTGGGTCTTGTCTTCGCAAAATCCATTCTTCGCCAGACTCCTTGAACATTTTTACTATTACAATTCAGAAACAGATTAAGGCCAAATAGCTGATTATCTGAGAAAACCAAGTTCAGATATGGATTCAGCATATTTGTTTACCCCTATAAGTCATATCTGTTTTGAGGAAAACCTCCTGCCACTTCTACCAATTTCCCGGTTTCGGCCGAGTTCCGGAACTACTATCCGGAGAAAAAAGAAAGCTAAAAAAACGAACTCAGTGTATATTCTTTCCCCAATATTGAACATCTAATCAACTTCAAATAAAAATTTAACTCATAACAAGTTTTCCGGCTCCAGCCAGATTCCGGTCGAACTATATGTCCGGGTAAAAAATACTCGTCATACACGGATTCAGCATCTCTTCTTACCCCTAAATCGGATATATAATCAATTACAAATAAAACTTTAACTTTTAACAATTTTCCGGTTTCGGCCGGATTCCGGGCCATCGTGTTCAGCATGCCTTCTTATCCCTAAATAGAACATCTAATCAACTTCAAATAAAACTTTTACTTTTGACAAACTTTCCGGTTTCGGCCGGATTCAGGGCGAACTACTTGTCCGATGACAAAATGGTTTCATCATCGTGTTTAGCATGTCTTCTTACTCTATAATCGACTATCACATTTTCTGTTTCAAAATATTTCATTTGCCCTAAAATTTAAACCCCATCCCTCACCCCTAAATGTAAGGCTACAGAGTCCATCTACGAACTTGACCTTACTCTTGACCCAAGAATCCTCACACCAAGTTTCATCAAAATATCTCATTCCCTTCGAGATTTATATTGCGCACAGACGGACGGATGGACGGACAGACGGACGGACGGACGGACAGACGGACAACTTTTGCAATGTCATAGGTATCCCGCCACTTACGTGTCGCGATCCCAAAAAGCGGAATTAGTGATGGAATAGAAGACAGGGAAACAATTTACATAATCGGTTATTCTGATGGAAAAACTTCTCACAGACAACCATCGACATCGTGGTTGGAGTGTCGATATAGGGATAAGGAAACACGCTATACAATAATTATTATCTTTCTTTTCCTGCCGGATCGACATACGTCCGAAATCTGGCAAAAAAAAAGGATGAACTTCGCCATAGTCTGGTTTACTCAGAAAAATACTTTCTCAGCTACTGCAGTATTTGTTGTCTGGAAGATAGGGAAATCTCTCCATTGCTTCCTTGTCTACCTCCACCTCGTAAACTGAGTAACATGACCCCTGACCTCTCGCCATCGCTACTATTAAATCTCCCCTCTTCATCTTGGGACAGGTGACCTTAATTGTTTCTGGGAGGACTGTCACTAAAAGTCATTCTTAACGAGGATCGACATTCTTCTGGGGAGGCATAGGTACTAATTGTACCAACTCCCAATCGTTCCCAGGTGTGGGGGAGGTATTGTAAAGCCAGACGAGCTCCGCTCAATGTTCTGGATAAGTGGGCAATGCAGAAAAAATGGGATACTTACGAGAAAGACCAGGCCTTAGAAAATAGTGTGCAGCCTAATATAAAATGCATAATATCATCGCGTGTCTGGCACAGTGGGGGGAAATGTCGTTCCGAAGGAGAGTTCAGGATCTGAGAAAATTAGACTTGTTGTTTTTTCGGGGTCCCAAAACGTGAGTGGAGGGATACCTATGACATCGCAAAAATGTCCGTCTGTCTGTGAGCACGATAACTCTCGAAGGGAATGAGATATTTTGATGAAACTTGGTGTGAGGGTTCATTAGGTCAAGGCTGAGGTCAAGTTCGTAGATGGGCTCTGTAGCCCTACATTTAGGGGGGGGAGAGGATTGAAATTAAGGGACAAACAAAATATTTTTAAACAGCTAATGTGATAGTTGATTATGGAGTAAGAAAGCATGCTGAGCACGATACTGAGAACCATTTTCTTGCCGGACAAATAATTCGTCCGGAATCTGGCAAAAACCGGAAAGTTGGTTAAAAGTAAAAGTTTTATTTGAGGTTGATTAAATGTTCGGTCTCGAGGTAAGAAGACATGCTGAACACGATGGTGAAAACCATTTTCTCGCTGAACAAGTAGTTCGTCCGAAATCCGGCGAAAACCGGAAAGCTGGTTAATAGTAAGTTTCATGGGAAGTTGATTAAATGTTCGATTTAGGGGTAAAAAGACATGCTGAACACGATGGTGAAAAGCGCTTTCTCGCCGGACAACTGGTTCGCCCGGAATCCGGCCAAAACCGGAAAACTCGTTAAAAGCAAAAGTTTGATTAGATGACAGATTAAGGGGTAAGAAGAGAGGCTGTATGTGAGAGTAATTTTTTACCCGGACATATAATTAGTCCGGAATTAGGCTGTAACCAGAATTTATAACCGAAATTTTTGGTTAAGTCAAAGTTTTATTTAAAGTTGATTAGATATTCTTTGTAGGGATAAGGAGATACGCTTGATTCATTTCTGAATTTTCTTTTTTTGCTGGACTAGTAGTTCGCTCGGAATTTGGGCAAAACTGGAAACTTGGGAGAAGTGAAGCAGGAAGTCTCGGTCAGTACTGTCAAAATAAATATGGCTTATAGAGGATAATCTGAACTTGGTTTTCTCTGATGATTGGCCTGGCGAGAAGACTGGATCTGGCGAAGACAAGACCCAATGTCTGAATCAAATACTAGATTTTTGGGATCCCATCGACACCTTCGGTCTTTTTAATGTAAGACAAGGGTGTAGTTTGTAAAATGTAGGGTAAGACGAGAGGATAGGTTTAGCCGACTACCATCTTTAATTTTAGCTTTCAGGTTTCTGGACATATATCTTAGACAAATAATTACCGCAGCAAGGAGCCTCAAGGAAAACCTGCGCGAATATACATGAGTCAAAGGCTCTTGCGACATCAATACGTAAGTGGTCAAAAGAGAAAAGTATAAGTGGTCAATGGAGAAAAAACTAGGACACCTTCAAGAAGGGCCAGGCCCTAGAAAAGATTATGCATCCTAATCTAAAATACGCAATACCATCGCATGCCTGGGACAGTAGGGGGAAATGTCGAGCTGAAGAAAGAGGTTAGGTTCTGAGTAGATTATAGAGTAGATTTAATACAAGATAAGGGTGTAGTCTGTCAAATGTATGATAGGACGGGATAATAGGCCTCCGAAAAAGATCAGTATCGTCTATTTACCAGGCAAAATCTGAGAGAGAAACTGAACTTGCTACTTGTAAATACCTAATTTCCTAAGGCACTCCGCAATATATTGCCTTCGAAAAGAATAATGTTTGTCTTTTATTTTCCAAGTTTGATTTTGTATATGTATTCCGTTACCGGGACATTTTAATAACGAATCATTGTGATGATTGTAGGGTAGGATAAACTGGCGAGATCAAGCAAAACTGTTAATTTTTATCCTGGATGATTCGTTTAGCTGGACTTTGACGGAGAACAGGGAATTCAAGAACGAACAAAATGTTAGAGTAAAGAATGCAAAAGCCCCAGATTCCCAGGTAGCTGTGGCTTCCGCACGGTCAATCCCGGATTTTGACAGGGTCACACCCTTCCATATTTTCATGATAATGATGATAGTTAGTTTTGTTATTCTGTAACATTTCCTAGATGTCCCTTCCTATATCTTTTTTCTCTCGCTCGTAACTCCAAACCATGATTCTTTCTTTTTCTCCCACCCCAACGGTTTGCATGTTTATTGTGTGTATCTCACTGTCGGAAGTAACAGATAACACAAGGATGCGCAGTTTCAACAGGTAATGCGTAACAGATAACACTTCGTATGCTGTCTGTTGTGTTTCAAAATGTTATGCATAATAAGCGTTACCATCAGGAAGAGCCGAAAAACCCCTGAAAAAGCATCTGATGAGTTTTCTGATATCATAACGATAAAGAATAAAGTCAATTGATGCTTTTTTGTCAGTTTTTTTTATCTTCCTAACAAAGCTTATTATGCAAAACATTTCATGCATGACGTTTTCAAACACAACAGATAACATCGCAAGTGTTATCCATTACACATTGTCTGTTGAAACCGCGCATCCTTGTGTTATCTGTTATGAAAATTCTGACAGTGCAGTTGTGTTGCCTCTATGACTTTCAGATTCCGAAACTCCGACGTGTTTACCCTGGCCTGGTCTTCAGGATCCACCTTGACAAAAACGAAAATCTGGAATCCGGAAGAAAATTTAGGTGAAGCTTCATGGGGGTCGAACAGGTCACAGGGTCTGAAAGCGCTTCCAAATTTACTTTTGACAGTTTGGAGCTAAGCCCCACCCTGTGGGAGGAGCTACGTGATGAAAAAGCGGATTCCCGAGTCCGGAATCCGCATTGACGAACGAAGAAGTTTCTTTGATGAACACAGAGAGTAGAATGGGACATTACCTGAGACACATCAAATAATATAAATGTGGCTCAAGCTTTATCTCATGCTTATATCGCAAAATCTCAAATAAATGTTTCGTCGATTCAACATTGTGAATCTTCGTTCGACTAACACGCCATAAAGTTCGGCTCAGTTTCTGCTTGTACTGGTCAAAGGGGTAGGGACGCGTGTTGCTTGCAACTTGGTTTCCCGGAAATTCGGCAGGCAAAATTTTTTGAATTGGTGGATATATTACTATGGACAGTTCTCGGGTGCATTCTGCCATTTTTATTCCATGCATTGCCAGTTGCTGGAAAGCAACCCTTTCCCCAATTATAGGCTAACAAGCCTAGTAGTTTGAAACCTTCGCAGATTTATGGGTTGTCGTCGTAATACCCCCAATCGAAACGTTCCCTCGTAAAACGTCCTCATTATAAAACGTCCCCATGACGAAATGCCCCTGTGGCTAAACGTCCCCATCTAAAACATTCCGTCAGTAAGCCGATATATTGAGCAAAAGTACCCCCTGTCACTAACGTTTGGTATCACATAAAAAGGTTGTATAGCCTATTAGTTGAGCCCCACTCCCATCCTAGAAGGTTTTGGGATCACAAAAACTGGACCATCTTCGATCGCCACGAAACTAGAAACTTGGAATTTGAGGTTTCATAAGCAAGGCCCCTATTAGGTTTCATATTTTATTTTAGTGTTGGAGTTTTGATTAATTTACATATATGGGTATGCTGTTGCATTTGCAATCAGTCACACACGCACTCGTCTGTAATTCTTAATCAACCCATTATCACCCAAAGAAGGCCTTAATAGTCAAAGAAACATTCCTTCCTTCCCCAAAACCTCACAAATGACTCAATCCCACCCATTAGTGTCTTAATTTATTCTCACAGCTATTTTATTCCTTATTGTGCGATTTCATATTCCATTAGAACACGCCCATTTTCGAATACAATAGGTCCCATGCCCAACTATCAATATCAGTACTAGGAGTTACGACTAGGTGCCTTATGGCTTGTTTCTAATAAGAAGATATTGCGCGGAGGGGATTTAATTAGGATTAACGAAGATGGCTGTCGGATTATACGGGCACGTAGCTGGCGAAATAAGTTCCGAATCGAAATGGTATATCTGGGCGATGAAAGTGAGGTAAAAGTGTAAACGAGACCAAAGGTTTTGATGGGATCCCAGAAATTTAATATTTGATCCAGACAATCGGGTCTTGTAGATATCTGGTCTTTGCCAGACTCCTTGAACATTTTTACTATCAAATTTAGAATCAAATTAAAAAATCAGAACTTCCTGCGTTACTTTTGCCAAATTTCCAGTTTCGACCGGATTCGGGATTCCTTTTGAACCTCTAATCAGCTTCAGATAAAACTTTTAACGTTTACAAATTTTTTAGGTTTCAGCCGGATTCCTGGTGAACTATATGTACGGCGAGTAATGATTTTCATATTCGCATTAAGCCTGTCTTCTTATACCTAAATCGACTATCAATTAAGAAAAAATTGTTTGCCCGTAATTTGAACCTCCTCCCCCACCAAGAAAATTCGTTGGTTTCGTTGGTTTCTTCGTTGATTTTCTGCGATCGTCCCCCACCCCCTAAATGTAGAGCTACAGAGGAACCTACCGGAATTTTGTTCAGGGCATCTACCGAAATCTTGATCAATGAATCTACCGGAACTTGTCTCAGAGAATTTACCGGAGACTGGATCAGAGGAATTACCGGACTTTGCCCCACTGAATCTACTCGAATTTCGGAATCTACCGGAATTTTCCTAAGGGAATCTACCGGAATTTTGCTCAGGGAACTACCAAAATTTGCTCAGGGCATCTACCGAAATGTTGTTCAAGGAATCTACCGGAACTTGTCTCAGGGAATTTACTAGAGGCTGGATCAAGGGCAGTGCCGTCTTTACCCTTAGGCTGGTTAGGCTGGTGCTGGCTTAATAGTTCTAGAACTATGTTAATACGCCAAGAATTGTGTTTGCTAATGTGCTGGCATTTTTACGATTTTACTCATGAAAAGAGGCGAAAAACCCATGTTTGGCCTAGGGTTCAGCAAATTAAAAGACGGTACTGATCAGGGGATCTACCGGGTTTTCCCCCACGGAATCTACTAGAATTTTGGAATCTACCGGAATTTTGCTAAGGGAGCTCAAGGAATCTACCGAATACTACTAGTCTTTCTCAAGGAATGTATCGAAACTTGTCTCGGGAATTTACTAGAGGCTGGATCGGGGAATCTACCGGAATTTGCTCCACGGAATGAACCAGAATTTGGCTCAGGGAATCTACCGGAATTTTTTTGTTTACCGAATAAGTATAGACTCACAGCTTACAAGGATGACCCCGGCACACAACTTACCATTGATTCTTGCAGACATACAACATAGCGTACCGGAACATTCATCGTGTGATTCCCGTAATCTCCTAAGTTTGTCTAGCTTTCAAGAATTAGGCAACCAGTGAAATCCATCATTTCCAACTACAGATACTGTTCCAGGAATAGTTTCACGGTACCGTCTACTCCAGTTTCGACAGCTTTCTCGACTCCTCACCGGTGATAAGCCGATATGGGTTCATAGACGAGTCAGCCTTGATCCGACATAATCTCAAAAGTTGCCTGGAGAGACTCAAACAGACAAAAAGAAAATATTCGAAGTTTTTCGTGAATTGAAAGATGTGTTAAAAAGTATGGAAAGCTTTCAAGCTGGCCAAGAAAATCCCTGTTACCTCAGCAAAAGGGGAAAGACATTTTAGCAGGGATTCATAAATGTCCTGTAATGACTCGCCATTCAGGGGGCTTGTCATTTCCTATGCTTCTATGTTGCTATGTTGCCCGAGCCTCACCTAGTTTCCAAAAATTCCGCTTGGGTCGAATCGGCGCTCTTGCTCAGATAGACAAAAGTCGTGGGCACAAGTCAGGACTATTCAGCATGCCACCAGGTACCTAAGCCAGGACAAAAGATCCAGGATACTCTTCCATTACAGAGAAATATTCCTAGTTCAGCACAAAAGCTGCGAAAAATTTTGTCTATCTGGATAGTCGGGTATCTTATGCCGTTGGGTATTTCTCGAACTCTCTGACGCTCGGTCAAAATCTCTTATTGACAAGCCAGTCATAACAGGAAATTTATGGGTCCCTGGTTTTAGCAAGATGAGTGTTGGTTAGGCCACTTAGCGTTCAACATTGGCTGACCAGCATGTTACTAATCGCATTTGAAACCGATCTAGTTGACGAATGTGAAATTGGATGTGTTGTGAACAATTGAAAACGTGAGAAAAAAAGTGTAGGGTGGGTTGAAGGTCGAGGACTTTTTAGTCTTAACTGACAATCTTAAAGTTTAACCGAATAGGTATAAGCCCCAACACGTCTAGTAACATATCACTTATTCTTCACTTAATATTCCCGAAAACCCGATAAAAGTGCGTTACTTCGTTTCTCCGTTATCCCGGATAGTCGATTTCGTAGAATGAACTTATTCTTTCGGATTTGTAATACCTCTATGTGCTTGTCATTCTACGCTTGAACTATTCACCAACTAGAGATGTAAGCCATTGCCGAAAAACTAAATAAAAATATCACATTGATTGCAAGAAATGATTTACAACGAAATGAGCAAGTTCACCTTTGTTCACTAGATATTTCTAAAGCGTTCGATAGCATTGTTCATAGCCAAGCCCTGCACTCACTTTCTGTAAATGGTGTTACTATTTTAAAACTAAATGGTTTTAAACTACGTTTAAAACTAAATGGGTCTCTCATGCAAGAATATATTGCAGTGCATTGTGGTGTACGTCAAGGTGGGGTGTTGTCACCTCATATTTTCAAGATGTGTATTGCTGGGATTATTGCCAAGATCTCGCCGACGTATTTTACGGGATTTACTGACGTTTGTTACGTTGCATACGCAGATGATATTCTCCTTATCAGTAGATGCAAATCTTTCCTCTCTCGTACAGTTCAAAGGACTAAAAAAGGTTTTCTTGACATCGGACTTACTTTGAACCTTGATAAATGCGAGTATATATGTTTCAACGGTACTGTACCAAATTCTCCTCTTAAAATCAAAAATACATCCATTCCCTCCGTTGAAAACTTTCGGTGGCTTGGGTTAACAGTTTGTAAAAAATACTTCGTCCTTTCGCCAGTATGTAGTATCTGAAGCTTGCAAAATGATAAAATTTGGATATTCTAAGATTGTGTCAAACCGGTCATAACCGTAAGGCTTTATTTTCTTTGTATTCAGTTTTTTGCGATCACTCTATACTCTATCTTTCTGGGACTTATATATTACTGAAAACGAGTGACATACGTAAACTACCTACATGCTACTACAAATACTGTAAATACCAGTATTTACAGTATTTACAGCACTGCATGTTCGAATTGTTTTTCTCCACAGTGCTTGTGTCATCTATTTGTATTTTTGTGTAAAAATAAAAAAACTTGAACCTGCTTTATTTGCCTATATCGTACCGAAATCGGAAAATAATCCGAAAATACAAAGCCCCTGATATAACGGCAAAACTCCAGGAGCTTCATAAAAAATTATCTGGACAAGCGTATGAACGGCTTACTCCGTATCACGGGCTCATCCGTTTGTTCTGTTGATTTTGTGTGTTTATTTTGTTGTATTAGTGTTTCTTCAGTTCTTTATTTGTTTCTTGCTCTTCTTTACTCCACTATCCTCAAATTGCTTTGCTGTGCAACACAGATAAATTATTATTATTATTATTATTAAAGTTCGTTCTTTTCAGAATCATGTAGATTTTTTTTTACTATAGTCTATATTGAATAGGCTAGTCGGTCGGTAGTAAACACAATTTGATATGGGAAGAAACTGGAAGAGGTCTGCAGTCGATTTATGAACAAGTTCATCGCTCTTAGAATTACTAGTTCATAAAGAAGCTTGTCTTGTTTCTACCGCCTTGCATTGCTTTGTAGCGCCTCACAACTTCTTTTGAACTTCTAGTCAAAACAAACGAAATTTGCTAAGAACCTGTCGATTACAGAAAAAGCGTTTCCGCGAAAGACACGTAGCGCAGTTAAATAGAGAATTCGCGAAATTTTGCCACACTTCGGAAGGATTATTGAAACATTTTTATGGGGAACAGAAGTGCATAGTGGCTGGGACAGCAAAGTGCGTCGGGTGCTAATCCCCCTGGCGGGCTCCGGTCATATATCAGAAGGGGGTGTTGCAAGGGATAATAGAGGGTACTTTGGCGGTAGATCTGTGTTTCTTGTTCGGGATTACATTAGCTTTGCCGGGAATAGGAGCTTGGCAGTGACAAATCAAAGCGACTAAAATAGACCTAGCCATCAACGAATATTTTGTGTGGCAAATTAGGCCTATTTTGTTCGTGGATTTGTTTCCGATGGGTAATAGGTACGGGACTTGCAAGTCGTGACTCAAAATTTGATTCCCCAAAGAGGTAGTTTCAAATGCTTGCGTTTAAGTAAGGTTCATACACAGAACAAAAAAGTGTAATCCTTTATTTGAAAATATAAAACTTTCTCCTATGTATATTGAACGCGTGCCACGATCCGTTCAACATTCTTAGGACAGGATCCCATATGCGCTCCTAGTCCGCTACTTTGCTAGAGGGGAAACATCGACATTAAATGTGTTTTATATAGACATAGCTGGTACAAACACGTCATTGCACACACCCACTAAATATTAGACATACCAACCGTTGATATCACACAACATAAAAAATAGTGTCGAAAACTATGTAAGTAATAAGTAAGTAAGTAATTTATCTTTAACCCACCATTTCGAAAAAGCGGAGTAAATGAAAGAAAATAAGTAAAACACACAAAGACAAAGAAAAAGACACTAATTTTCAATCTTCGGCAATGTGGTGCAAGCAAAACTTTTTAAATTAACCTTTTTTTTAAACTCAGCTACGTCGCAAAATTCAGTAAAACTCCTGAAAATCCAATTTAATATGAGTTCACTCGTTAAATACACACTGTCATTAGGACTGGGACCGAAGAAGCTGACCCCTGAACCCTAAATTACCAGACCCTAAATTACCCAGAAGAAGGACAACATCACCTGGTTTAAAAAGTATGAAAAGGTTGAATCCTCGACCCTAATTATCCCCCCCCCCCACCACAAAAGAAATAGTGTCAGTATCGAGCTGAGTAATTGTAGAAGACGAGACTGCCGCCTCCAAATGTTTATCGCTCGACTCGCAAAACTTGTTTTCCGTTCGGATACGCCCTATTCCCAATAAGAAATCATGGACGGAATGGAAATAAATTTAAGACGTTATTTAGCCCGTGGCAACGACGACCTTCCTGCCCCAAAATTTCCATAATATCATTGTTGGAATGAATTTCTCCTCCCCAGGGCAAAACGGACCAAATGATCCGTTAAAGTTTGTCTCCGGAACGGCAAACGGACCGGAACGTTATGAGCGAATATTCAAGAAGCCTGATGTGATTTCCGTGTCTTTCTTCTCGAAAGGCTCGGCAGCTTGTCGGAAAACGGTTACGTCGAGGGGGAACCGGAGAGGGTCTTTGTCCGGCCGCAGAGCGTGACCTGACAGGAATAGCAGCGGTTTGCTGTCATCTCAGGAAGGAAGGAGATCCTCTAGTTCTAGATTGAGAATTTTCTGGAAAAGGCTAAGGGAGGAGCGAACCCGTGGCTATCCATCCTCTGCCAGTAGTTTTGTCAATGTACATTGTGTGTAAATACTTTTGATGATGTTCCGTAGTGTGATTTCTCTTTTCTTTTTCATTTTCATACTCCGTCCTAATTCCTTGTGAATTTTCGGGTAATAAAATTACTTACTTACTTACTTATTGTTGTCTTTCCTTTTTTTGTCCGAGTTGTATCGCTTCTGTCTATTGCTATTATAAAGCGATGAACGTATACAAGACGAAATTATAAGGATAGAAACAACAAAGTACAAAATAACGGCTTCACACTAGCCTAGAAAAACACGCACAAACCACTAAGAGGACTTGCGGTTGATCAAACAATTTGATCGAATACTAGCGTCGCAGTTTGCTTCTAATTATTGTTTTAGTTTCATATTTATCCATCATAATATGAATGTACAGCAATTATAAGGTTGGTAACAAAACAGAACAATAAGTTTTTTCAAATAAAAATATGACGTAAGCGCTTTTAAAAATCACTCAGAATGTACATCAGGCTTACAAAATTCTTGCACAGATTGGTACAGACAAGCACGTCTGGTTTTAATTCGTATGTACGATACGGTTTCTACGTTTTAACCAGCTCACACTTTATGCTCGGCTTGAATATTCAAAAATCAAGTGTAATACCAGAAATTCCAAGATCACAGTCCTAGTAAATGTTTCGTTAAATTTGTAGTAATTTGTCTTCTTCAATCTTCTATTTGTCCTGGGAAGACTCTCCCAGTTTGGAAGAACGGATAAGGAATATGACCTCACCAGAACGTAAGCTGTGTTATTAAATATAGAGTAACATGCCCGAGAAGCTAAAAAGCGACCAAAGTCTAGAAAAGCTCTAACTCCAAAGACTGTCTTGCAGACGCCACGACTTAACCATGAGTTTTGGTAAACAAGTATTTATGTCGGGGAAGCACCGTAACCTTCTACCACCTGAGGCGCCGCAGCCAAGATATGCAACAAGGCACAAAAACAAGTTTGTACCTTGCAAAGCGTCTGCGTCTTCGCGATACAGGCGCTCGTTCAGGCAGTATTTTGTACATTTTATGAACTTGTAGGTATAAACAGAGAGTGACCAATCCAATTAAATCGCCAATTAATATGACTATGTAATTAAAGTTGTATATTTATTTATTTATAGCTAAGCATCTATCTGTGAAGATAATATACAGCAAATAAACGTTATCTTATACTTGTATGTAAACCGTAGAACACCGGTGTAAAATATTCTTGTCCATTTTTGTAACTTCGTCCTAATAGGCCTTCTGGATTAAACTCTGAGTGTAATTATATCCTTTTAATGTACGACATCATGTCTGTATGGCACTTGCAGCTCCGCTCAAGTGCCATATACCGATCACCTTTCGGTCGGTCGGTCGATCCACTCATCTCGAGTTAGGGCACTTCCAGATGCGCTAGGAGGATGAAACTTTGGTAGGCATATCACGGACCCCAACAAACTGACTGGGAAATTATCATTTCCCTGATCCGACCACTCTCGGGGGAGTGGAGGGAGGGGAAATCTGGAATATTGAAGTATGTATAACTTCTGAACGGGTAATCGGATCTTATTGAAACTTGATATTTGGGAAGACCTCCTGTCTCAGATGTCACACTTCAAGTCCGGAATTGATCCGGTCACTTTGGGTGGAGTTGGAGGGGGGAACCGGAAATTGGGCGACATGTTCAGAGAGGACGGATCGGGATGAAACTTGGTGTGAAGAACAAGCACAAGCCCTAGATACAGAATTGACAAGACCGGACCTTATCCGAGCACTGTGGGGGGAGTTGAAGGGAGGGTTCCGGAATTCCGATCCCGAGTCGAGATGCTTACACCTGTGCTAGGACAATGAAACTTGGCAGGCATATCAGGGACCCGACTAAAATAACTTGGAAATAGTCACTTCCCCCATTTGACCACTGTGGGGGGTGGGGGGGGGTGGAGGGAGGGGGAATCCGGAATATTGATGTATTCATAACTTTTGAACGGGGAATCAGATGTTAATGAAGCTTGATATTTGGAAAGACCTCGTGTCTCAGATGAATGTCAAGTCCGGAGATCCGGTGACTTTGGGGGAGTTGGAAGGGGAACCGGAAATCGTGTGACTTGTTCAGAGTGGACGGATGAGGGTGAAACTTGGTGGGAAGAACAATCACAAGCCCTAAAATCATAGTTGACAAGACCGGGCCAGATCCGAGCATTGTGGTGGAGTTGGAGGGAGGGTTCCGGAATTCCGGTGACCCCGACTTAAGATGCGTACACGCGTGCTAGGACGATAAAACTTGGCTGGCATATTAGAGACCCGAACAAAATAGCTTGGAAATGATCACTTCACCGATCCGACCACTGTGGGGGGAGTGGAGGGAGGGGAATCCGAAATCTTGACGTATTTATAGCTTTTTAACGGGGTACCCCCGTTCAATGAAACTTGACGTTTTTAATGAAACTTGATATTTGGAAAGATCTACTGTCACACTTCAAGTTTGGAATGAAACCCATTACTTCGGGTGGACATGGAGGGGGGGGGGGGGGCGGAAATCGGGTGACATGTTAAAAGTGGACGGATCGGGATGAAAATTGGTTGGAAGAACAATCAAATTGGAAGAATCTCAAAGGCCCATAATCGCATGTGCCTCAAGACAGGGCAAATCTTAGCTGATATCCCTACCAACTACAGATACATGCAAGAGCCATATGAGCTTATAGCTCTTGTTAATACGAGTTTTGATTTATTATTATTTTAGGCTTTACGAAGTATTTGATAAGTGATTCTCACCAAAGATTTACGGTATAACTTCGTCTGGAATCTTGAAAGGCCAGTATAAAAAGTAATGTCTACTAAAACGGTCTTTGCTATGGTAACCCACCTAAGAAAACAAAATATACACGACAAATGTAAGAACAAAATGAAAACAAAAGAAATATCTAGAAAAAATGCGGCATATTCGGCTACCGTACGGATGAATCTTCCCAAATTTTGCCTACCCACAAAAGATTTGATTCCGAGCCTCCCCAAAGGTCTATCCTGACTACCGACCTCCACTTCAAAACCTACCTCTTCAGGTCCTATACTTGTAATACCATACCATGTATTATTTTGTCTTTTCGGAAATTGAGAACAGTTATCTCCAATCGGCGGAGGTTTGCAGTTGCCGGTTGAAAGAATAAATGGACCTCACACTCTTTGGATCCCTTCCAACAGTTCGACTTGTTCAGAATCGCGAATGCATGTGACGAATTGACCCTTATCGATCCTGCTTGCATACATTCAGCGGTAACGTCGTAAGCGAAAGATAATTTGGGTTCGTTAGGAAGGATTCGCTTGCTAATTAACAAACTCCGAGAAAACACCCTACACCTTTCTTTAGTGTCTCCGCATAGAACTTGGCCTACTTAATATCCCTGGGACGAAGCGGCCGAGATAAAGTTCGGCGATAGTACAGAAATCCAATCTATCTTGTATGCTTCTCCGAGCAGCCTCTATGAATATAAGCAACAGGTAAACTACCCATGGGACGCAGTAAATTTGTGAAAAGGAATCGGCATCGGCAGGATTTTGGAACCGGAATAGCCCTTTCCCAAGAAAGAAATTGGAGGAAGTGGCAGGCCTCAATGAAAGGAAAATAGCTACCGGTACTGAAATTGTTAAACATTAAACTGACAACTGGACAAAAAACAACTCACATGACAACAACTTCATGACACAGATTAATTGTTGAAGATGGATTTTTCATTCTATTTTGTTGTTCCAGTTTTTGTTCATTTTTTTTCCCTGTTTGTCTCATGGAAGTTAACGAACAAGAAAATCGGAAGACACAGAATTTGTATCATATATACAAAGAAGAACTTTGTCTATGCCTCAATGCCAGTGCAGGAACGTCGGTAAATTCTATAAAACTTGAAAAAGATCTGCTTTTCATTTTAACATACCCAGTTACTCCCTCATATCTCTCGCAAAACTTCGTCTGTCAACAGTTTCAATCCAACGTCCCACCAGATTCGTGCATCACAGGGTGCAGATTCTGGTTCGACTAGCCACTTTAAAAACATTGTTTACGCCTATTGTATTTTTGTAGAAGAAAAACAATGACAAGTAGTATTTTCTTCATTGTTAGTTATAATAATTAATAAATAATTTATTGCACATCATAGTGCACAACTGTAAAAAAAGACGGAGTAATTAAGTATAGATGATGAAAAAAAACAAAGAAAGAAAGGAAAAGAAAAAAGAACGTTACTGGCAACGATGATAATGGTTCAAAAGCAAGACAGCTAAACAGTAAAACACGGTGACGGAATATATACTTAGTAAAGCTTAATTGAATACACTTCTTCTCATAATACTACACTCCACTTAATTGAATACACTGAATTATTGGATTCTGCAAGGGGATTTATTTTTATTCCACCATCTGCTCTAGTTACGACGTTCAGAGTACTACTATGGCAAGACAGAATGCAACTGGATACTACTACATAAGATTGGACCAGTCTGAGGCACATTAAATGATAGTATTCTTTGCTATTACATAGTATTACATGCAACGTTTTCGGACTACTACCATACGCAGGCTACAAATTTTTCATCGGGCTTACTTGAGAACTGGAGTGTATAAGAGTTGGTCTTGCCAATTCGGCTGGTTTTGACACAGTTGTGTCTGTGTATTACTGGGTGCTACCGGGATTAACCTTATCTCTATTGGGATAAAAGTAATCCAAATCAGGGATAATCTTATCTCAATAAAGACAAGATTAATCCCAGTAGTAAATACTCCAAGATTTTTTTTTACAGTGTAGTCTTTCAGTTCGTCCATCTGCATCCAAACTCTGGAACAAATCAGGTGATTCCATGAAACATCGACACTTTTAATAATGTCGGTACTTTTAATAGCGTCGGCTAGATTTGAAGCCGAGTCCTTGTCAAACAAGAGCTAAGGTTACGATGGGATCCCAAAAATCTAATATTTGATCCAGACAATTGGGTCTTGTCTTCGCCAGATCCAGTCTTCGCCAGGATAATTATCTGAGAAAACCAAGTTCAGATATACCTCTATAAGCCATATCTATTTTGACGATACTGACCGAAACTTCTTGCTTTACTTCTGCCAAATTTCCGGTTTCGGCCGAATTCCGAGCGAACTAGCTTGTTCAGCAAAAAAAGAACAATTCAGAAACGAATTCAGCGTATCTCCTAGAACATATAATCAACTTCAAATAAAACATTGACTTATACAAAATTTCAGGTTTCAACCGGATTCCGGACGAAATATATGTCCGGGTAAAAAATGATTGTCATATACAGACTAACCGTCTCTTCTTAGCCCTAAATCTGTCATCCAATCAACTTCAAATAAAACTTTCACTTTTAACAAATTTTCTGGTTTGCCGGATTCCGGGTGAACTAGTTGTCCGGGTAGAAAATTTCTTTCACATCAGTGTTTAGCATGTCTTCTTACCCCTAAATCGAACATCGAACCAACTTCAAATAAAACTTTTAATTTTGGATTCCGGACGAACTATTTGCCCTGTGAGAAACTGTTTTTCATCATGGTGTTCAGCATGTCTTCTTACCACATAATCGACTATCACATTAGCTGTTTAAAAATATTTTGTTTGCCCCTTAATTTGAACCCCCACACCGAAATGTAGGGCTACAGAGCCCACCTAAAAGTTTGACCTTACCCTTGACCCAAAGAATCCTCACACCAAGTTTCATCAAAATATCTCATTCCCTTCGAGAGTTATCGTGCTCACAGACAGGCGAACAACTTTTGCGATGTCATAGGTATCCCTTCACTTACGTTTTGGGATCCCAAAAAGTCAAGACTAGATTTTGCAATATCCTTATGAGCGTCACCAACATTTCTCGCTTTGCACGAGTTTGTCGCTCGGCATCTCGCACCGCAGTCCGCTAACCTGATGTCGGCACCGATTCAAACTGGGTTTTTCAAACTTAAAGGGGGCAATGACGTATTCCAGGATCACCTTCCATTCTTCAACGTAAACCTTACATAGGTAAATGTGAGAGCTCAAAGAGCGACAGCCGCAAAAATTCCAAGATTTGAACCAGTCCGAGCTTAGAACCAACCGACACCGGGAGAGTTTTATCCCAAGGTATGTTGATATTCACATTATAAAGCTACTGTACCTTATTTGATTTTTTTACGTTAATTTGTTTGTATAGGTTTTATTTAGTTTGATGATGAAAGATGAATGTTGACATGATTTATTATTGTTGTATGTGAATGTTGTTTGACCAGCACTCCCTGTTTCGGGATTTGGGTATAAATACAAGATTGTTCTATTCTATTCAGCCCAAAAATCATGTGATAAATAACATATGAACAAAAAGTAAACAACATACACTGCTACGAAAAGATATATCTTGTATGAAGAGTCGATACATTTCCGTTTTAGCGACTGGTCAACTAGGTTTTACAGCGTCTTTCCATGGGTAGCTCTGGGCCCCTTTGGAAAGCCAGTTGGGGCACCTGCCCCCCCCCCCAAATGACACCCCTCGTTTTTGATGCACTATTTTTTTCTCACGATGTTTTTCGGTCTTTAGTAATGTGGAAAAGGTGGACTCTCACATGTATAGCTGGCAGAAACTGTGTGATACTGCCAGTGCTTCAGAAGGATGGAAAAATGTTATGAGTTCTTGTTCCAGCTAACAAGTCTTGCTAGGGCTTGCTAATTTGTCATCAATAAGTGATCTTTAATGAGTCCCCCCTTTTTACAATCCACCCTCACTATAACTAAATGACCTACCTCTGCGGGGCTTGGCCAAAATTGCATTAGGGGAACTGGGTCACTCCTTAAATACTGTACTGGGATGACCAACGTCCCGTTTGTCATAATGTGTCCCAGAAAATTAGTATCGTGTCGCCTACCATTAGTCTTTTATGAAGTCCGAGCTTCATTAATCCGGCTTTAGCAGGGAAGGGACAAATAAAATTTCCCCAGGAATTGCATGCGAGTGCGTCTTGATTACATCTGCGGATCCAAGCGAAAGACCTAGAGACCTACAAAGACACAATGATTTGCTTCCGAGAACATCCATTAGCGTGATGCTATGATGAAGACCATAACACATGTGAAACCTTCCGGTAAGATTTGTGGAGGATCGGTCTTTTGTTGGGAAGGCAGTGACCAGTGATGAATCACTTCAGTATAGGAGCAATCTCACCAGCTACAGAAAACCAAAACTATTTAGTACAGGTAAACAGAAAAAAAAGAAAGATAAAGCGTATAAATAAAAGCTCTAGGATGAGAAGGGTTCTGATGAAGTGTTGAGAAGATGATGCTTTCAAGAAAGCTATCCGAATAAAATAAAATAAATAATACAATAAAGATAAGTTCTGTTCTAAGAAAAAATCACTTCCCCAATAAATCATAACTCTGGCAGAATAAAGTCACAAAACTGGCTGGCCTTTTTTCTGGCTAAATATAATAAAAACTAGAGAAAGCGAGAACATATCCTTAAGCCTGCAGAGGCGGAGTCGATTCTCTCTAGGACTGAGAGTGTTGTATCTCTGTGGCCGAAACAGATGTTTACCAAACCTCCTCCCTGAGGAGGTAATGTCATTACTGAGGCAATTATTTGTCCGAAAAATCCTTTATTTCTCTTCTAGGTAACTCTCCCTGTGCCCACATCCCCGGAATATGGTATTATCACATTCGTAATACAGAGGGTGTTGTAGCAATAAGGAAACGGAATCAACAACAGGTAGCCTAGAGAGAAAGATTTTTTTTTTCTCCCAGTTTCCCCACCCTTATCATCCCTCGACGAAGGAGTCAAACTGACTGTCGTGTTCAATCCAACATAACCTAACCAACTACTGAATTTCCTCATATGGAATCACTAACAACCAGCTTACTGCAAAAACGAGAACAAAAAATTCCGATTCCTACATTTCACGGATTTGGTTGCTAACCAGTCTAAACGTATGATTAAATGTTTTATTTAGATTTTTGTTGTGAGATAGGCTACATGTTACATTGACCAAATGAATAGAATTAGTTATAGTTGTTTTTCATTGCTAAGTTATACATGAAAGAAGAAATTCAATGTTCGGCTTCGTCCGTGAGCGAATTTTTGAAAATAAACTGAATTATATTATTATTATTTAAACCACCGTTTTGAGAGTTGAAAGAACTACCATCTAGCTTGTTGGAAAACTAGAATAAGGCCGTATCCAGGGAGGGGGGTAGGGTGTTCGAACCCCTTCCGAAACATACAGAGTTTAATCGTTTTTCATAGGCTTTTATCTCTGATTTAGATCATTTTTTTTTACTTTTGGGTATGGATTGGATACAAAAACCCCAGAAATACATTCCTGGATACAAAACGTTTCGATTTCATTTTATTCTTTAACGAGATGGCCGTAAAGTCTTCAATTTTCTGCTGGCAAATCCTGAAATGTCGAAGTTTATTTCCCCTGTGAACGATTGCTCGAAAAACGTGTGCACTTTATAATCACAATAGAGGTCGAATTTCTGACATAAAAAATTAATGACCATCCAACCCTTTGCTTTTTCAAAAGGCCAAATCGATTAACTTTTGAAAGTATACAGACCGTAGCCGAAACTGTCAAAATAGAGATCAATTCGAACGGCGTACTTCAGAGTGACTCACTCCGAACGGCATCTCAAGTCTGACGATGATGATTCCGCACTGAACAAGAAAAGGGAGAAAGAAAAGAAAACAAGTAAATTGAACTTTCGAGAACGAGCTGAAGATGCAAGTGTCATAAATACAAAGCAAGGAAAAAAGAACTAATCGTCCTAAACAAAATTCACTTTAAATCGCAAATGAAAAAATGGTCGAGAGCAGATACATGAAGGTTCTGGGCAATAGATGGTCACTTCGCGCAAGAATCAACCTGTAACAAGACCAAAGGTTTCAATGGGATCCAAAAGGAGAATCTTCGTTGATCTTTCCAATACACACACACTGGTCTTGCAGATTTTACGTCTTTGTCAAACTCCATAAACATTTGGTATCACCCTACTAGACCCCATAGCCAGATCGATTAAGTAATTCTTTCCAGCATAAGACAATCAGGTTCATTCGTAAACATCCGGTTTTGACCAGACTCCAACCGGACTATCTATCAGAGTCGAGAATAAGTAGTATTTCCGGATTCACTGTGTCTTTTCCGGGCATAAAAACCTTTCCTAGCCAATTGCAGGCTATCGACATCAGTATTTTTTTCACTGCTAAAAACTGTATGGTTTTGGCCGGCTTCTGGTCAAACTATGAAACAATATCACCGGAGTACGGACCTACAAATCAAGGACCCATCTTAGCTGGAAAGAAGAAGAGACAGTTGACTCCTAAACTAAAATGCAGAAGAATCTCTACCCTTTCGACGACCCAATCAAACAGCTAAGACAGCAGTCATGTCCAGAATGAAGTCACAGGACCAGCTTTAACTCCAACCAATTTTCAAAGAAGAAGTTCACAAAATCTTTTATTTAAGGAAGAATCTTTACTTATTTTTCACAACTTCATTTTCCAGCTTGAGCGGCTTGAGCCTGAAGAGGACCCTTGCCAAGAAGGGCCAAATATAGCTCTAATAAAATAATGTCGCTGACTTATCCGTTTTGCACCGTCAAATATGAAACAATGAAGCTCATGTAGGAACAGGACAGGTGTTCTTACACTCATAACGATGCTCCGGTCCACCTCAGAATGAACTTTTGCTTCCACCAAAATTCCTTTTTTTTCAGGATTCTGGTCATATCTACTTGTCGGGTAAGAAAACGAAGGTCATCTATGGGGTCAGGTATTCTTACCTCTAATTCCATGTTCTAATCGACTTCAGAATCAGCTTTCACTTCTACCGAATTTCCGATTTTTGACGGATTCCTGGTGAACAACTTGTCGGGTTAGAAAAGGAAGTTGAAGTCTGCATTCAGCCTTTCTCCTTAATTCTAAATTCACGTGTATATGCCTGAGAAAGTATTCGTTGATCGCTTAACCTGAAACCCCTTCTCCACCCTTGAAGGACCTGTCTTACCTATAATACTAACGTAACCTACTTCCGTACGGCCAAATTACTGATCATCTACGAAAACCAGGTTCAGATATGGATTCAGCATGTAATACCATACTTGTTTCGGCCGAATTCCGAAAGAAATGCCATACTTGTCCAGAAAAAAATAAAAAGTTCAGAAACGAATTCAGCGTATCTCCTTATATATATAACTTATGAAGTTGTTTATACATAAAGAACTGTATAAACAACTTCAAGTAAAACTTTGACTTATAAAAAAAATCCGGTTTCAACCAGATTCCGAACAACTATATATCCCGGTAAAAAAAAAAAAGACTGTCATATTCAGCATCACTTCTTACCCCTAAATCTGTCATCTAATCAACTCCAAAGAAAACTTTTCCTTTTAACAAATATTTCGGTTTGGCCTGATTCCGGGCAAAAAAGTTGTCCGAGTACAAAAACTGTTCACATAAGTGTTCCGCATGTCTTCTTACCCCTAAATCGACATCTAACCAACTTCAAATACAAATTTTACTTTTAACAGACTTTCCGGTTTTGGCCGAATTCCAGGCGAACTACTTGCCCGGCGAGAGAGTGGTTTTGGCCATCGTGTTCAGCGTGTCTTCCTACTCCTCAATCGAACATCTAATCAACTTCAAATAAAACTTTTACTTTTAACAGACTTTCCGGTTTTGGCCAGATTTCGGGCTAACTACTTGTCCGATGACAAAATAGTTTTCACTGTCGTATTCAGCTTGTCTTCTCACCCCATAGTCAACTATCCCATTATCTGTTTAAAAATATTTCATTTGCCCCTTAATTTAACCCCCCCACCCCACCCCTATATGTAGGGCTACAGAGACCATCTACGAACTCGACCTTACTCTTGACCCAAAGAATCCTCACACCAAGTTTCATCAAAGTATTTCAGTCCCTTCGAGAGTTACAGGGCGTGCAGAGGGACAGACAGACGGACAACGTATGTGATGTCATAGGTATCCCGCCACTTACGTTTGGGACCCCAGAACTCGTTGATTTTTCACATGCCGTGTTTTGCTAGCTTCGATGCGTATCACGCTGTCGGCGGTCGTCTGTGAGAAGTTTTTCAACCAGAAAAAGACCAAAGGTTTCGATGGGATCTCAAAAATTCAATATTTGATCCAGACAATTGGGCCTTGCCTTCGCCAGGCTCCTTGGTCATTTTTACTATTAAAATTCAGAAACAGATTAAGGCCAAACAGCTAATATCTGAGAAAACCAAGTTCAGATATGGATTCAGCACGTGTGTATAAGTCATATCTTTTTTGACGAAAACTTCCTTCACTTCTGCCAATTTCCTGGTTTCGGCAAAATTCCGGAACTACTTGTCTGGCGAAAAATGGAAAACTCAAAAACGAACTCAGCATATCTTATTTCCACAATGTTGAACATCTAATCAACTTCAAATAAAATTTAACTTCTAACAAATTTTCCAGCTCCAGCTGGATTCTGTCAAACTATATGTCCGGGTAAAATGTTATTGTCATGCACGGATTTAGCATCTCTTCTTACCCCTAAATTGGATATCTAATCAGAATCCTCACACCAAGTCTTATCAGAATATCTCATTTCCTTCGAGAGTTAGGTTACAGTGCGCACAGACGGACAGACGGACGGACAGACGGACAACTTTTGCGATGTCATAGGTATCCCGCCACTTACGTTTTGGGATCCCAAAACCCGGTTATGTAAATCTTTCCCCATTTTCCCTACGAGTCGAAGGGTATCAAAAATGCTAAAAAAAAAAAAAAAACCAAAGGTTTCGATGGGATCCCAAAAATCTAATATTTGATTCAGACAATAGGGTTTTGTCTTCGCCAGATCCACTCTTCGCCAGGCTAATCATCAGAGAAAATCAAGTTTAGATATACCTCTATAATATATAGATCCCCTATTTGTGTATTTTGACGGATACTGACCAAGACTTCCTGCTTTACTTCTGCCAAGTTTCCGGTTTCGCCCGAGTTCTGAGCAAACTACTAGTCCAGCAAAAAAAGAAAATTCAGAAACAAATCCAGCGTCAAATCCCTGTAAAGAACATCTACCGGTAATCAACTTTGAATAAACGTTTGAATAAAAAAAAAAAACCGGTTACAACCGGGTTCCGGACTAATTACATGTCTGCGTAAAAAATGATTGTCATATACACATTCGGCCTCTTTTCTTACCCCTTAATCTGTCATCTACTCAAAATTTTGCTTTTAACAAATTTTCCGGTTTTGGCCGGATTCCGGGCGAACTAGTTGACCGGAGAGAAAATGGCTTTGACCATGGTGTTCAGCATGTCTTTTCACCCCTAAATCGAACATTTAATCAACTTCAAATGAAACTTTTACTTTTAACCAACTTTCCGGTTTTTACCGGATTCCGGACGAACTAGTTGTTCGATGAGAAAATGGTTTTCACTATCGTGCTCAGCATAACTTCTTATACCATAATATACTATCACATTAGCTTTTTAAAAATAATTTGTTTGTCCCTTAATTTGAATCCCCTACCCTTGACCCAATGAATCCTCACACCAAGTTTCATCAAAATATCTCATTCCCTTCGAGAGTTATAGCGCGCACAGACGGACAGACCGACGGACGGACAGACGGAAAACTTTTGCGATGTCATAGGTATCCCTCCACTTACGTTTTGGGATCCCAAAAAGAAGCAAAAGCCGTTGTTATTTTGTTGGAAGCAGAACCTAGTTTTAGAGTATTCAATTATTTTAAAATATTTGAAGTTGAAGAGTAAACATTGCGAAAGGTCATTTAAATATAGGGCTGCGGTGCCCATCTCCGAACTGTACTTTGAACCAATGGATTCTCATACTAATTGTATCAAATTGGATTTGTCTGACAAAACTGTTTGACTACTTTAAGACTGGGCTCTGCTTTAGACAAATGACCTTCTGCCCTTTTAATCTTCCTCTTGCCAGGCTCCTTGGTTTAAGCAATAGTAAATTTGTATTTCTGACCAATGAGCTTCTCGGAAAACGTTTAACCTTGAGCATGATACGTTTCAAAAATAGCGATACACAGCAAGTGGAAAACAAAGTGCAGCTTCGTTAGGGGGAGGCACAGCAAAATAAAAGTTGGGAGTAGCGCCAAGACTGGAAAAAAGTGACAAAAACTCGAATAGCAGCGACACTAGCAGTAGACGCTGGCAGTACTATAAGAGTAGAAAAACAAGACCACAGCGGTGAGCAATGAGAACTGTGACAAGTCGGATTACAGTAAACATAACTCTGTCACATCAGTATTCTGTCACATCAGTATTTTGTGTCTGCCCAGTCTACGTGCCTCTTAGTTCACACAAAAGTCGGACAGTTAGAATTCCCTCACTTCAGCAGTTTCATCCAGCTATCCTCTAATCTTGTCCCGCCTGGTCGAGATTTACCGGGAATCTCCCGACAGAGCGGACACCACCTTTAGAAATAGGAGACGGGACGCTTCCGAAACCAAATTTCTCTAACGTAATATAACCAAGACTCCCCCCTGTTGAATATTCAATGAAGTGATTCAATTGGGAACATTCGGTGGTCATATCTGTTAGTAGTTCATTTCCGTCAAAGTGGGGGGGGGGGACGGCGAGAGGAGGGAATCTGAATAAGGGATCTGGGGTTATGTTTTCCGCTGATGGCGAAAGCAACAAAGCAGGGAGATAAGGTCATAAAGCATGATGAGACAAAGGAGAAGGAAGAAGAAGCAAAGATAACGTTTTGCATTACGAAAATCAGACCGAAAATCAAGTATTCTAGTAGAGAGCTTATCAAGTATGGAGGTAAAAAAGAAAAATACGGCCATATTCTTAACGCAAGTAAATATGACAATCTCGGGAAGTCTGGGTTAAAGAACAATCACCCGCTCGATTAGTCTGGTACCTCGACCTTGTCTGTAATCTCTCAAAATAGTCCTTCATCCCGAATTGACTGGGAAACATATATTAATGGCTAAAACGTAAGAAATCGTAGCAGACTTACCCGTTTTGAGCAATAGTTTAGAGGGCGCCACTCACTACACAGTGTTCCTGCTCAAATGTTCTGAGACAGTTTACCACTTTACAACTCTATGCTATGCTTACAGAAAACTACACGCGCGTGGTTTCGGCTGTGTTAGCTTCTATCCGTGCTACTTGCCTTGGACGACAATCTTGGCAAAGTCTGCAAAACCGGTCTCTGTATGTACAATCTCCTTGGAAGCAATGATCGGGCGCATGATACGTCACATAAAATGAAAACGTGGCAAGCATGATATTCAGTGTATTGCTGATAATGGAGATATGATACACTTATGAAGTGAAAAATCTCTGGAACCAGAGTGGATGGAAATTATAATAAAGTCGAATGAATTTACTATTTGTGCACTAGACCGCAAACAAATTGCAACAGAAATGATTTTTACACCGTTTTGTAGAGAAAAAAAAACTGTACAACATATCAAAAGTTGAGAAACCCATCGGGGTTTAAAATTCGTGTTTTTTAACGTTTTAAACGTTATTTTTTTGTTTTTCAGCTGAAATTTTCTGATTTAAAGGCTTAGTGTTTACTTCATGGACAACACATTTCTCATGTAGTTTTATGTGTTGAATTCGAATATCAGATCAGATTTAACATATCCTCAACCAAAAGTCTTTCACATTCATCATTAGCCTATACAAGAAATTCGTGATTCTAATATAGCACAGTCGTTTGACTGCAAACAAATAGCAACGGAAATTAAGAAAATATCACGTACAGAAAAGGAAACTGCTCAATACGTAGAAGGGTGGAAACTTATCTCAAGGAAAATTGGTATTTTGTAGCGTTTTCTATTTTTGTTTACTTTTCCAGTCGGAATTATCGATTTTCTAAAATCTTACCGTTTATTTAAACAATGTTTACAACGGATATGGGCTCAAAGAATACTTACCGTTTGCTTCATAGGGTTTATGTTTTTAACGTAATTTTTTTAGCTGAATCTGAAAATCGCCTCAAATTTAAGATATGTTCAATCTAAAATTGTTTCACATTTATTACCACACAAGAAGTTTCTTTGGAACTGCCATGTCAAGTAGAATTATTCAAAGTAATCCTGTTCTCATCTGTCAGTTATCAATTAAACTCGAATCACAGGTAACAAAACATCACATAAAAAGCTGAGAATATTTACCCTTTCCAGTTCAATTCAGGGATATGCACATTTTGTTCCACCACTTTACGTAGACATCATCCAGAGTACTATAAGAGGGTTTTCGCGTAATTCCGGGATCAGCTTCCGACGAGCGAAACACATCTCAAAAATAGTAGGAAAGCGATTTTTAGAACTACTGTCCACTTTCTCGCAGGACCGATTGCAAAAACGAATGGAAAGCTGAAATCCCGGGGAAACTGTTGAGCTCTGATTTTCAACAGTTTCAAAATTCCCGCCGAACCATTTAATTTCCCGTGGAGCTTTCCACTAAAGGCGTATTCTCGCCGTTCCCCCAGGACTTTTTGAGGAGTACTCGCGTTTTCGTTTGTCCCAGGGACTCACTCCCCTATTCTCGCGAGTCCCCTCGGACGGGGAATGCTCCAATTATTATCACCATCATCAAAAAGGACTCCCTTTCAGATTCAGCCGGGAATCAATTTTTGCTGGTGTTGGTGCAATGTAAAATTAGTTAAGAACAGTCGGATTAACAAAACCAAAAACAAAGTGGATCCAAATTAATTTCGTCAACTGCATACTTAATTTGAGAACAAAATCCATTTTGGAAGCATCCCCCGTGATCTCGTTGTTTTCCGTACGCGGAGTCCGCGTGGAGTGACTCTCTATTCTTGCCATTCCTTTCGATTCCCAGAGGAGTCCTCGTGGAACGGCGAGAATACGCCTTAAGTTTCTGGAATCACTGTCCGGTACAGCTGCTTCGATTTCCACGCAGCGCGAACTAGTGGAAAGCGATTCGAATCTGCTTTCCAGCTCGCGAACACCCTCCTTATATTTGGTCTCGTTGGCGTCGAGAATCGTCAATGCTACCTTGCAAATATTTTCGATGGAGCGGCCCAAACCTAGAATCCTAACCTTAGAATCCCTAGACGACAAGGAGGTGCAAAACCATCCGTCATCTCGGACCGTATGAAATCAAACCATCACGAAGATGGGACGATGTACATAACCAGGGTGGGGAATGTGGTCCACCAGTCTCATTCGCGGAACACACCAGTCTCACTGTTTTGAACCATCAGTCTCAGAAAAATGGCGCCGGGAACCACCAGTCTCGGAAACGAGACCAACAGTCTCAAATTCAGACCAACAGTCTCATCTAATTTCCAATTTATTTAAAGTAAAAAAGTGTTTTCTTTGTTTTTCTCTGTCAGTCCCTTGAATTACGCGCTTGTGTCAGCACTACAGGTAGAGTGAAGCTTGGGCTTTCAATACATGTATTCATCTCTGCTATTGGCTTGGTACTTCCCAGTGAGTAGGGCTCTGAAAAAGCAAACAAATTTATTTTTTTGTTTTCTGTGTTGTTTAATAGACTTCTGCTACTCTGCCAACTACAACAGGTAAAGTGAAGCCTGGGCTTTCAAACGATATATGATTCACTGTTACTTGATTACCAAGTGTCACATTGGGTGGCTCTGAAAAAACTGTTTTCGTAAACAAATGTAATTTCTAGGCTGTCTATGAGATTTCTTGGAATTTTCTAACTTTGCGACCAGTTTTGGTAGATAGACATCCATGTATCTCTGATACTGGCTTAGTCAGTTTGTTGCTGGGTTCCTATGGTAAACTCATTAGCTGTTTTTTTTTTAACTGCCTGCTTGATACTGTTGAATGTTTTGTCGCCTCTGTTCAGTTCACCTGACTGACTGGTCCGGTATTAGTTTGTTCCATTCTTTTTCCATGCATTTTCCATGCTTAAAATACTATTCTGAGGCTGTCTCTACACAACCACAGTAAGCGGTCAAGTAACACTCAATGGAACCTATTATCGCTCACCAGAGCTGCGTTTTATTCGCATTTCTAGTTGACTTAAGTTATTATTTAGCCGTTTTATTTGCTATTCTCAGTTGACTGATAGCGTTCAATTTATCCAATCTATTGAGATTGTCCATTAAAAGTTGACTTTGGACGACCGACAACAAATGGTCATTCGTTCCATGGATCACTGGTTAACCAACAGTGGAACATTTTATCGCTCACCAGAGCTGCGTTTGATTTGCATTTCCAGTTGACTGAAATAATCTTTTTGTGGTTTTATTTGCTATTCACAGTTAGCATTCAATTTATCCAGTAGACTCAGGTTGTCGACAAAAAGTTGACTTTTGCCGATTGAGATAAAATGATAATTCATTCCATGGTTAACCGGTTAACCTACAGTAAGCAGTCAAGTATCGCTCAATGGAACATATTATCACTCACCAGAGCTGCATTCTATTCGCATTTCTAGCTAACTTAAATCATCATTTTACTGTTTTATTTGCTGTTCTCAGTTGATTCATATTGTTCGATTTAGCTCTTGGGTTATCCAATCTATTGAGACTGTTGACTGAAAGTTGACTTTTGACAAACGAGAACAAATGGTTATTTGTTCCATGGTTAACCGGTTAACCTACAGTAAGCTGTCAAGTAAACTCAATGGAACCTATTATCGCTCACCAGAGCTGCGTTCGATTTGCCTTTCCAGTTGACTTAAATCATCATTTTTCCATTTTATTTGCTATTCTCAGTTGACCGAAAGCGATTGATTTATCCAGTCGACATAAATTGTCGATTAAAAGCTGACTTTTGACAACCAAGAACGAATGGTCATTCATTCCATGGTTAACCGGTTAAGCTACAGTAAGCGGTCAAGAGTAATGCTCAATGGAACTTATTATCGCTCACCAGAGATGGGTCCGATTTGCATTTCCAGTTGACTTAAATCATCTTTTTGCTGTTTTATTTGCTATTCTCAGTTGACTGACAGCGTTTGATTTATCCAGTCAACTGAAATTGTCGATTAAAAGTTGACTTTTGACAACCGAGAACAAATGGTCATTTGTTCCATGGTTAACCGGTTAAGCTACAGTAAGCGGTCAAGTAATGCTCAATGGAACTTATTATCGCTCACCAGAGCTGGGTTCGATTTGCATTTCCAGTTGAATTAAATCATCTTTTTGCTGTTTTATTTGCTATTATCAGTTGACTGATAGCATTCAACTTATCCAGTTGACTGAGATTGTCGACTAAAAGTTGACTTTTGACAACTGAGAACAAATGGTCATTCATTCCATGGTTAACCGAGAATGTAAGCGTAGGTTGAGAAAAAGATTGCGGAATCTAACCAACCGGTCACCTTTTACTGGTCATTTCAAATTGCGGCCATGAGGCCGACATTTTTTCATGTTCTAACAAATCTGGTGCTACAGAGTACGCTACCTATCCAATGATGGTAAAAAAAAAAAAAATAAGCTTATTCTTAATGTTTTACACTGGCTATGGAAGTCCTAGCTAAAAGTGTTCAAGTTAACCTACATGGACTAACGCACCCACTCTGGTAATTTTGTTTTGTTGGTTTTGGTGATTCTTTTTTCACATACCATACGTTCTTTACTAGTCCTCCATGAATATTCCTCTCACTCTTTTTTTAATTGTTGAAGTACTATCTCCTCTGCAGATGTTGCTCTTGTTGTAGGAACATACTATTGTTTGTTACAGACATACTATTGTTTGTATGTTCAAGTACTATAGATTGGTGCACGTAAGAGGTCTCTTCATGAGACCCTCAAATTGAAGCTGCTACGTACAGCATCATCAAGGAGACAAGCAAAGGGTAAATTTAGTAATTGTCTAAATGTTATAGAACATGATTAGGTCGCTTTGTCATATTGTTTTAGTGATGTTCCCTTACCTTCTTGAGTTTCCACACCCTTGCCAAGAGCTAAATCGAACAATATGAATCAACTGAGAACAGCAAATAACAGAGTAAAATGATGATTTAAGTTAGCTAGAAATGCGAATAGAATGCAGCTCTGGTGAGTGATAATAGGTTCCATTGAGCGATACTTGACTGCTTACTGTAGGTTAACCGGTTAACCATGGAATGAATTACCATTTTATCTCGATCGTCAAAAGTCAACTTTTTGGTGATTCTTTTTTCACATACCATATGTTTTACTAGTCCTCCATGAATATTCCTCTCACTCTTTTTCTAATTGTTGAAGTACTATCTCCTCTACAGATGTTGCTCTTGTTATAGGGAGCGTGTTCCATCCTACTTACCGTAGTTACTACGCATGACGTCACGAATTCTGGCTTTTTGCCGTCAAGGCTGGAACGATTTTTTTATTTTCCAGCAGGATCTCACGCCAGGGGCGAATCCGACCAATCACGATCCAGAGATGCGTAGTTACTACGCTTACCACGCTCCCGAGCATGGTAAGCAAATAGTAACTATTAGTTACTATTCCGACAAGGTTGGAACGGTCAGCGTAGTAACTTTTCGTGAGGATGGAACGGAAATAGTAACTAATAGTAACTATTGTTACAAGGGTGGAACACGCTCAGGAACATTCTATTGTATGTTACAAACATACTATTGTTTGTAGGTTGAAGTACTATAAATTGGTCCACGTAAGAGGTCTCTTCATGAGACCCTCAAATTGAAGCTGCTACGTACAGCATCATCAAGGAGACAAATTTTAGTAATTGTCTAAATGTTATAGAACATGATTAGGTCGCTTTGTCATATTGTTTTAGTGATGTTCCCTTACCTTCTTGAGTTTCCACACCCTTGCCAAGAGCTAAATCGAACAATATGAATCAACTGAGAACAGCAAATAACAGAGTTTCAGTCAACTGGAAATGCAAATCAAACGCAGCTCTGGTGAGCGATAATAGGTTCCATTGAGTACACATATATGTGGAAAGTCCATGCTTAAATCTACCAAAACTGGTTGTAAAGTTAGAAAATCCCAAGAAAGAGAATCTGAGTCGACTGGATAAATTGAATGCTAACTGAGAATAGCAAATAAAACAGCAAAAAGATTATTTGAGTCAACTGGAAATGCAAATCAAACACAGCTCTGGTGAGTGATAAAATGTTCCATTGAGCGATACTTGACCACTTACAGTTGGTTAACCGGTGATCCATGGAACAAATGACCATTTGTTGTCGGTCATCCAAAGTCAACTTTTAGTGGACAAACTCAATAGATTGGATAAATTGAACGCTATCAGTCAACTGAGAATAGCAAATAAAACGGCAAATTAATAACTTAAGTCAACTGGAAATGTGAATCAAACGCAGCTCTGGTGAGCAATAATAGGTTCCATTGAGTGTTACTTGACCGCTTACTGTAGTTGTGTAGAGACAGCCCCAAAATAGTATTTTAAGCATGGAACGAACTAGTACCGGACCAGGCAGTCAGGTGAACTGAATAGTGAGACAACAAAAGATTCAACAGGGTCTAGCAGGTCAATTAAAAAAACACAGCTAATGAGTTTATCAAAGGACACCATGAGCAAGAAACTGACTAAGCCAATATCAGAGATACACATATCTGTGGAAAGTCCATGCTTAAATCTACCAAAACTGGTTGTAAAGTTAGAAAATCCCAAGAAAGAGAATCTGAGTCAACTGGATAAATTGAATGCTAACTGAGAAAAGCAAATAAAACAGCAAAAAGATTATTTCAGTCAACTGGAAATGCAAATCAAACACAGCTCTGGTGAGCGATAAAATGTTCCATTGAGCGATACTTGGCCACTTACTGTTGCTTAACCGGTTATCCATGGAACGAATGACCATTTGTTGTCGGTCGTCCAAAGTCAACTTTTAGTGGACAATGTCAGTCGAAAAGATAAATAGAACCTATCAGTCAACTGAGAATAGGAAATAAAACTGCAAAATGACAATTTAAGTTAACTGGAAATGCAAATCAAATGCAGCTCTAGTGAGCGATAAAATGTTCCATCGAGCAATACTTGACCGCTTACAGTTGGTTAACCGGTGATCCATGGAACGAAGACCATTTGTTGTCGGTCGTCCAAAGTCAACTTTTAGTGGACAATCTCAATAGATTGGATAAATTGAACGCTATCAGTCAACTGAGAATAGCAAATAAAACGGCAAATTAATAACTTAAGGTCAACTGGAAATGTGAATCAAACGCAGCTCTGGTGAGCAATAATAGCTTCCATTGAGTGTTACTTGACCGCTTACTGTAGTTGTGTAGAGACAGCCCCAAAATAGTATTTTAAGCATGGAACGAACTAGTACCGGACCAGGCAGTCAGGTGAACTGAATAGTGAGACAACAAAAGATTCAACAGGGTCTAGCAGGTCAGTTAAAAAAACACAGCTAATGAGTTTATCAAAGGACACCATGAGCAAGAAACTGACTAAGCCAATATCAGAGATACACATATCTGTGGAAAGTCCATGCTTAAATCTACCAAAACTGGTTGTAAAGTTAGAAAATCCCAAGAAAGAGAATCTGAGTCAACTGGATAAATTGAATGCTAACTGAGAATAGCAAATAAAACAGCAAAAAGATTATTTCAGTCAACTGGAAATGCAAATCAAACACAGCTCTGGTGAGCGATAAAATGTTCCATTGAGCGATACTTGACCACTTACTGTTGCTTAACCGGTTATCCATGGAACGAATGACCATTTGTTGTCGGTCGTCCAAAGTCAACTTTTAGTGGACAATGTCAGTCGACTGGATAAACAGAACCTATCAGTCAGCTGAGAATAGGAAATAAAACTGCAAAATGACGATTTAAGTTAACTGGAAATGCAAATCAAATGCAGCTCTAGTGAGAGATAAAATGTTCCATTGAGCGATACTTGACCGCTTACTTTAATCGGTTATCCATGGAACAAATGACTGTTTGTTCTCTGTTGTCAAAAGTCACCTTAAGTCGACAATGTCAGTCGACTGGATAAATTTAACGCTATCAGTCAACTGAGAATAGCAAATGAAACAGCGAAATGATGATTTCAGTCGTCTGGAAATGCGGATCGAACCCAGCTCTGGTGAGCGATGATAGGTACATTGAGCGTTACTTGACCGCTTACTGTAGCTTAATCGCTTAACCATGGAACGAATGACCATTTATTCTCGGTTCTCAAAAGTCAAAGTTTAGTCCAAAATCTCAGTCGACTGGATAAATCGAACGCTATCAGTCAATGCAAATCAAACGCAGCTCTGGTGAGCGATAATAGGTTCCATTGAGCGATACTTAACCTCTTAGTGTAGTTGTGTATAGACAGCCTCAGAATAGTATTTTAAGCATGGAAAATGCATGGAAAAAGAATGGAACAAACTAATACCGTCAGTCAGGTGAACTGAACAGTGAGGCGACAAAACATTCAACAGTATCAAGCAGGGCAGTTAAAAAAAACAGCTAATGAGTTTACCATAGGAACCCAGCAACAAACTGACTAAGCCAGTATCAGAGATACATGGATTTGTGGAAAACTCATGCTTAAATCTACCAAAACCGGTCGCAAAGTTAGAAAATTCCAAGAAATCGCATAGACAGCCTAGAAATTACATTTGTTTACCAAAACAGTTTTTTCAAAGCCACCCAATGTGACACTTGGTAATCCAGTAACAGTGAATCATATATCGTTTGAAGGCCCAGGCTTCAGTTTACCTGTTGTAGTTGGCAGAGTAGCAGAATTCTATTAAACAACACAGAAAACAAAAAAAATAAATTTGTTTGCTTTTTCAGAGCCCTATTCACTGAGAAGTACCAAGCCAATAGCAGAGATGAATACATGTATTGAAAGCCCAAGCTTCACTCTACCTGTAGTGCTGACACAAGCGCGTAATTCAAGGGACTGACAGAGAAAAACAAAGAAAACACTTTTTTACTTTAAAAAAATTGGAAATTAGATGAGACTGTTGGTCTGAATTTGAGACTGTTGGTCTCGTTTCCGAGACTGCTGGTTCCCGGCGCCATTTTTATGAGACTGGTGGTTCGAAACAGTGAGACTGGTGTGTTCGATTTTCAAAACGGCCGTGAGACTGGTGGACCACATTCCCCACCCTGATAACGAAAACTCGGCCTACACCAAGAAGCCAAAGAAAAAAAACTGTTGCTGATGTAGCAAAGAGGACAGCGACATGCTACGGATCAAAGACGGATAAGGAAGAACTGACTAGGAGGTACCTAGGTAGATGGCGCAACATGGGGGAATCTGTTTTAGTTCCAAAAATTCCCTGCGAAGAGACCTTAAAGTACCACATTACGCTTCCCCCAAAATAGGTCCTGACTCAACAGGGAATAAAAACCGATGGCGCTAGAGCCCTGCAAAAAGCACCGAAGGACCCCGAGGCCCTAATCTGCTTAACGACTAAATTCGAGGACAACCCACGACCTGTCCCCAAGAGACACCTTGAGCCCTTTAAGACTATGAACGTAAATATGAAAAAGCCCATTAAGAGCGTAATAATCAGAAAAACCACATGGACTCCTCTCATGTAAGTGGACCAAGACACCCAGGACTAGGCTCCTGAGAGCTTGAAAGAACTAGAGACCCTTCATTGCAGAATCGAAAGGAAGGCGGAGACTAAGGTGGCCGCAGCTTTCATACTACTTCTACAAAATAAACTTTTCACAAATCCGACAGAGCATGAAAAGGCTGGACCTTCGATTATGGGTATAGATTTACGACTGATCCCTCCAGCGCAGGCAGCCATCATAAATTTCCCTAAGAAAGTAGTCCCAAAATTTGACCTTAGGTTGCTAAGGTCAAATTTTGGGATTTTTGGAATAATAACTGCTACCCGTAAAACTTGGTATTAAGTTATATCCTTGGATAGCTAAAATTACTGGGTAAGGCAGTCTTAAACCTCTTCAGGCCAAGGTTGACTCACCCCACACATAGGGATGAGACGCCAATAAAGCCCAGGAGGTTTTGTCTTAGGGTCGAAAACCGGCATACCTGAAAACGGATAGATTACTTATGTCGCAATAGTTTACACCAAGCTAAGTATCTGCCTACTCAGAAATGGGCCTAATTAGAAATAGTGCGAGGGACACATAATGACTTGACGTCAATTAAATATTAAATAATTTGTAATGAATAATAATAAATACAGCAAAGTTACTAATTAGCCATTCAACACATCCATTTCGGTCTATGTTCGGTCCTAAGTGCGAACAACGGGATAATGTAATAGAAATATGGATTTCTTGGATAGTGATGAATATGAAACATTTTCGGTTGACCGTATCTTTAATCTGATGTGATATTCAAGTCCATCACATAAAACTACTTCAGAAATATGTTTCCAGTTGAGAAAACACTAAGCGTTACGAAAATCGAAAACTTCCGCTGAACAATAACACAAAATGTAAAACGTTAAAAAAAGCAAATTTTGCACCCCGCTAGGTTTTTCAACTTTTGATATATTTTACATTTCTTTTTCTCTACAAGATGATATAAAAATTGTTTCTGTTACAATTTGTTTGCGGTCAAACCTTACATTGACTGTACTCAGGCCCGTATCCAGGAATTTATTTCGGGGGGGGGGGGGGGGGGTTAGCCTGCGGGTAGGACATAAAACTACAAAAAAAGACGTAGATCAGAGGGAAAAGCCTATAAAAATGACTATTTTTGTTAGGGGGTTCAACCCCCTAACCCCCCCCCCCCCCCTGGATGCGGCCTTGACTGTACTATATTAAAAGTACGACATGTCCTTCATGTAATCTCTTCGTTCTTCTGCAGTGTCCTGTGAACGCGAGTGGTCTTTTCCTTTGATTTGCTGACACCCCCAGAAGTCGTCTAAAACTCAGACAACCCAGCCTCCAACTACGCAAATTCCCACGAGCACATGCGGCCCCCAGCCATCACGAAAGATACGCAACCCCCATTGACATTGATGTGGTGTCAAGTCTACCTTCCGTCACTTTCCGAAAGTCACGGTGTTGTCAAAGGGGTCTTAATTCAAAAAGGACATTACCGCTCATTCAAGGGGGCTTATCCCTTAAAAGGGGTCTATATGTTTGCCTTTTATCCTAATCCGATACAAACCTCATACTGGCGTAACGGGACGCCGTTGGACAGGCAAGTAACGGTCAATAGGAGTATTATCGTATTTCAGGGATATTCACTATAATTCACTCAATACGCTCGCCGCACTGCTTTTTCGCGTGCGAAGCAACTCAGACAAGACTAAATACTCAGACAAGACTAAATACTCGGGAAAGTACCCCCAGCGTCTGCACTTTGCTCTCTTAAATTAAAGTCTAGTTTTGACCAGTCCGTTTTACAACAAAGGAGAATGGAATAAAAAAAAACAAAGAAAAGAATCGGGAAAATGAATCACAAACATACTCTAGCACCAGTAAAAAAAAAAAAAAAAAATCTAATCAAATACTCTTTGAGCCCAAGCTGACTTTGAAACATATATTCAAACAATGTTTACAACGGATATACGTCAGTTACGATTCTTCGTCAGCGATATTTCGGCCCTTCTTGGCAAGGGTCCTCGTCAGGCTGTCAATCTTCTGGGTCAACAAACCTGTAAACCTGGAATACAGGTTTGTTTCCTTCCTCGACGATGACCCAGAAGATTGACAGCCTGACGAGGACCCTTGCCAAGAAGGGCCGAAATATCGCCGACGAAGAATCATAGCTGACGTATATCCGTTGTAAACATTGTTTGAATATAAAAATCTAATCAGCCAGTGACGTGGTAACAGACGTAGAATTTTTGACTTAAGTCAGCGTGCAATTCCTGCAGCTGGGATGTAAGTAGCTCCATTTTTAACGATCTTAGAATCTTATAACTTCTGCGCTACCTCTTATTTATTTTTTATCGCCCATCACTTCACCACAGGAAAAGGACGGAGTACAACGAAAAAAAGGAAGGAAAATATCTAAACTTTCGCACGATAGAGCATTTCGTATCATGAACTGAACTATGTATAGATAATTTATATACAACATGAGTATTATATGTAACACTCGAACTACTAAAAAAAAATTCCAGGGGTGGGAATTGATTTTTTATTATAACTTCTGTCTTACTTTCGCACGAAGGAATATGAAATATGGAGGAATAGAAGAAACAAATTATCACTGCGCAAGTCCAAACTTACAACCAACCCTTCAATGCCCAGATGCTTACCTGTATAGGTGACTAACCTGTGAGAAATGATATGACGTATAATGTGAAAAGACTACTGGCGATTCCAACAACAAAAAATACGCGAAAAAAAGAAGAACAAATCACACAACCAAAGTATGCGGAAGCTCGAGATATCTGGAAAGCAAGGCCGTATCCAGGGGGGTAGGGGGTTGAACCCCCCCCCCCGAAACATACAAAAATAACAATTTTATAGGCTTTTCCCTCTGATCTATGTGTTTTTTGTCCGACCGGCAGGCAACCCCCCCCCCCCCTCCGAAATAAATTCCTGGATACGGGTCTGCTGGAAAGCAAGCTTCGTTTTGGCTACCATGCAATTTATCGGTATATGAAAACAAAGATTAAATTTTCGTTTATGTGTGACATTAACGGATTTGCTCGTAATGATAGCAAATGCATGCCCGACATTGTTTTGCATTTAAGAAACAAAATAATAAAGCGTTTTCACTCAGTTTTTTGCAGAGCAAAATAACACTAGAGAGCAGGGCCAAGACCTATGCTCTCCATGCTTTGCAAACGGACCATACTCTTAGCGCCGCCCACTACGCTTGCGGCATTTAAAGCGAGACAAACTTGCGGGTTTACAAATTTCTAGCAAAGCAAAGGTGCGGTCTGCATACACCAAGGAAACAATGGAGGATGCATCATTTTTCTGCTATGTTCAAGATATGAAGTTATCGGAGCCAGCGCTGGGGAACGACTGAATGAGTTTTGGTTGGGGTGTTCTCTATCGCTAGTGGTGATAGAATCGCTGCTATTCGAGTGTGTGTCAATTTTGTCAAGTCTTGGTGCTACTCCCTGGTGTCATTTTGCTCTCGTTTTTTGAGACCTCCATGGGATCCTGTTACACGCTAATTCTATTCTTACAGAGACGTCTAATACCCACGCGATAGCGGTCAAAAGAGAATTAAACTAGCAATAAAATTTTGATTTGATGATACTAATGTAATTGTTTGCGAGCTTAACAAAAGCATCCCAAATATTATTTTGCATTTACCCGAGGAGAAAATGAATGCGATCAATTCTCAACTTTTGGTGTAATGTGGGATCCTGTTACACACTGATTCTGTTATTACAGAGATAGTGTTTATTGGTTAACCATGCGACAAATTGAGAGCTTAGTTCATCTGCAGCCATCGTGTGTGGCAGTTAACAGCATGATTTGAGAATGTAAACCTCATCCCTTTGTGTACATTTTCTGTATGTGCAGTGTACCGGTAAGTTCCTACAATTCAGAAAATGCAAATTAATACGGCAAAAAGTAGTGCTGGGAAGGGGAGGCTTTGTTGAAAGTAGGGATTGAAAACCGGCAAGCTCTGTTCAGCTTTCTGTTTTTTTAGTTGTCCCTTTTCTTAAATAGACATACATTTCTTCCAGACAGTTGTTAGCAAGGTTTGCGAAAGAGAATGAATTTAGAAAGCAGCTACTAGTCCAGATTTTTATTTGTATTATTTTTCATACATACTAACATATATTTGTATGCCATGGTCAAGGCTGTATCCACGGGTGATAGGCAGTTCCCCCCACCCCGCGAAACATACAAAAACCATCGTTTATTTTACAGGTTTAAACCTCTGAGCTATGTTCTTGTTTTACTGTGACAGTGTGAGCAATGGATTAGATCTGACCAACGGTGAGGAGGCCTCCCCCCCCCCCCCCCGAAAATTACTGGATACGGCCCTGGCCATGAGCTAACATGGATGCATTACATCGTAATAATTGTTTATTGGCTGAACAAGCCTGGTCGTCGTGGCAATAACAACAAACAATACTGAAATCGAAAAGAATCTAATGAACTAAAGAAAACCCAGTAAAAGAGAATAGGCAAAAACAAAATAAAATTTACAGAACAAACGGGGCCCGTAAAAAATAATTTGCTTCCTATTTACGTTCTGCCTCAGATTGCAAGTCTAGTTCGTACGGATCATCGCGTTTGAAGCAGCGGTTAAAGTTTAACTGAAAAGCCAACTTCTTTGTGTATCATTTAATTGAATACAGTGAATTATTTGGATTCTGCAATGGGATTTCTTTTATTTTCCACTATCTACTTTAGTTACGACGCTCAGAATATCTGCGGCCGTTCCCATAAACAAAATTCTACTATGACGCGGGAAATTTTAATCTCAATGCAAACGCGGCTTTGCGTTTGCAAAGCCGTGGTGAGATTGGTGAAAGTTGCTTAGTGACTGAAATAAAATAATTATAAGTCCTTCTCGTAAGGCATACAAAAAAATACAAGCACATAGAGGTACCACAAATCACTCGGAAATTTCACTGTTTGAAAATCGATTATTCGCGAATAGCGGAACATCGAAGTAACGCATTTTCAGCGGGTCTTTAAGCCAATTTTAGTGAATAAGTGATGGGTAACTAGATTGTCCCATCCTCAGGGGCGTCACGACTGGGGGGCAGGGGAGGACCCCCCCCCCCCCCAATGCTGTTGGCTAGTCGGTAAAAATAACCGAGAAAATAACGCGATTTTTCGTCAAAACAGTTGATTTTTTCATGAAAACAGTCGTTTTTTTCTGAAAATCGGTCGTTTTTTCGTCAAAATGTTTTTCTGGTAATTAGTCGATTTTTATCGAAATATTTTGTTCTTGAAAACAGTAGTTTTTTCTGCAGAAAAAAGTCGGTAAAAATTACCAGCCAGTCGGCAAATTCCTCGTCCCGCCCCCCTCCCCCCCCCCCCACAAACATTTTGGCTAGTAACGCCTCAGCCTATCATGGCCCTTTTCGGTTAAACTTTAATCGCGGACCGAATAGTAGTAGTAGATTTTTTTTTTTTTAGCAAACAACTATCAAGGATCAATCAAAACCAGAGAAAAAGCACTGCTTGCGAGGATGTGTCATACACCTCAAGCAAAATAAATGGAAAAAAGAAATGGAGGGCGAAACCATGTAGGCTACCAACAAAAAAATACACAATTTGTTGCACCTAAAAAAGGGATGTATCGCGATCCCGAAGATAAAAAGAGTAAAAATAAATAAATAGTAAACAAATTTAGGTTGCGTTCCCCAAACTTACCAATTGTTAACAATCGTTAACTTTACTTCGCAGCTTTAACGATCGTTAACTTTTTTCCCAGTTCTACAATTGTTAACTATTTTGTAACGATGCTCACCGACCATCATTACAAAATAGTTAACAATCTCTGGAACGCTCTGGAACGGAAATTGTAGGTGGGCGGAGCTTAAATTTCGAATTCAGAAACGTGGAACGCAAAAAGTTAATAACTGTTAACAATTTGTTAACGATCGTTAAGTTCGGGAACGCAACCTTAGATACAATTCTTCAATCTACAGCTTTAGCCTAGCGGTGATAAACGTCACGTCGCGGAGCCATCATGCGATTGGTCGCTAAAATGAAGTTTAAGCGTCCCAGTTTAGTCGTTCGAGTATTAAGGTTAAGGTTTAAAGAACAAGACCAAAGGTTTCGATGGGATCCCAAAAATCTAACATTTGATTCAAACAATTGGGTCATGTTTCGCCATTCAGTCTTCGTCAGATTCCTTGAATAGTTTTTTACTGTTAAAACAGAGTTTAAGAATGGATTCACCATGTCTCCTTGCCCCGATACCGAATCTGAGCTTCAACCAAATTTCCAGTTTAAGTCGAATTCGTGATGAACCAGTTGTCTAGCAAGAAAACTAAGTTCAGATATGGATTCAGAGGACCTCCTTACCCCCTCTATGAATATCTTTTTAGCTTATAAAACATATAGTTTGTACCGTAAATTCGAAACCCCTCCTCTGCCTTTAAAGATAGGACTACAGGAACCATTTCCGAACTTGACCTGTACTTTACAAGTGAATCTTCATTGAACAACATCCTCGCTTGAACAACATATTCCTCGCTTGAACAACATATTGCCTCGTTTGAACATTATATATCACTAGATCTTTCCGACGTCCATAGAATAAACAAATAAATGTCATCATCCGCGAGCGCAGAGCTATACTGGTTTGAGAATAAAGGGATACGGACTGCAATAGCCGAAAATTGGTCCACAAGTTTTGTGTCGGTTTTCGCCGTATTCCGGGTGAACTACTTGTCCGGCAATGAAATAACTTTCATATTTGGATTCAGCATGTCTCCTTAGTCAACAATCAACTATCTCAATAGCTTTAAAAAAAAATTGCCCCTTAATTTAAAACCCCCTCCCCCACCCCTGATGTAGGGCTACAGAGCCGATCTACGAGCTTGACCTTATCCTTGACTCAAAGAATCCTCACACCAAGTTTCATCAAAATATCTCATTCCCTTCGAGATTTATCGCGCTCACAGACAGACGGACACCTTTTGCGATGTCATAGGTGTCCCTCCCCTTACGTTTTGGGATCCCAAAAACTAGGTGCCCAATCATTGTTCGCCGGGAGCTATTTCCCTCCGAAGGCCGGTTTTGCACATTTTTGCCCAGATTGTCATCCAAGGCGAGAAAGAGGCTGCAAACAGCCGAAGCACGTGTGTTATTTTCTGTGAGCATAGGTTACACTGTCAAAAGCTTCTCCGAATAAGGATGCAGTATTTGCTACTGGGATTAATCTTATCTCTATTGGGATAAAATTAATCCGAATCAGGGATAATCGAATCTCAATAAAGATAAGATTAATCCCAGTAGCAAATACTGCAAGATTTTTTTTTACAGTGTAGTTGTAAAGTGGTCAGTGTCAACTATCTCAACATCTGAGCAGAAACACTATGAAGTGCGAGGTGTCGTTTAAGAATGGATGGAGAGGCTACGGAAGTAGGTGGCCAATAAAAAAAGCCCATTTAGCAACAAAAAGCAAATAAATACACGTGCAAATAAATATGCACTCAAGTGATAGGTAACAATACACAAATAATGTGACAATAACAGACTCAAACTTAATAAGAAGATAAATACTGGACCTGGACAGTGAACGTTTTCTTTCGGACAAATTCATAAATTCGGGCCAATGTATTCACGGACATCCATGATAATAACCACCGATGAAATACGATCCCTCGTTTCGCGAAAGGGGGCTAACGCAAGAGGCGACGGTATCTGTCCATCTACCCACAAAGGGACCCTGTACTTCTGGCATTTAAGTTTGCCGCTTATTGTTATCGCCGACAACTTAATCCCATACAGACAAGTCTGTGAAAGGGCGTATCTGCTCCGGACAAGCGCATTATTCACACGTCAGAATGATAAATGTGAGGAAAAGCTGTATCAGCTTCCAGAGCATTCCTGCAGCGCGATTTCAAGAAGCTGGCAATTTTTTAAGGGGAGATTGATCTGACAGCTTGATTGCTTTGTCCTGTATAGCCTACGGTCAGATCCTACTTTCAACCTTTTTAGAGCGATTGTCAAACTTTGAATTGAAAAATTATATTTCGTGTTTTTATCGTCTAATCTTGGTAGCTGGGAGACAAGTGACAGAATTCGGCAAACCTTGAAGCTGGCTGTAAGGCCATTGTTCCAGGCAAATTCGCAGCTTTTCCGTATTCGAACTTGTTACAACTGACGCTGGAGCTCGACGGGAATGCATATTCGCGCGTCCACATTGGCCGCCCAGCAGCGGAAATAAATCACGTCGCGTTATTTCAGCACATTTCTTTTTGCTCCGTGTCGCAAAGCCAATAACTGTCTCGTCTAGTGGGCACAGCCAGGCCCGTATCCAGGAATTTATTTCGGAGGGGGGGGCTGCCTGCCGGTCGGACAAAAAAGTACAAAAAAGACATAAATCAGAGGGAAAAGCCTATAAAAATGAGTATTTTTTTATGTTTCGAGGGGGGGTCAACCCCCTAACCCCCCCCCCCTGGATACGGCCTTGGTCACAGCTGAAAGAATTATTCGTATTATTAAGTTTTGTATTATACATATTAAAGGTTAACAGAATAGGGCTAAGATGCGACAGTTTGGTTACCCATCATATTTTTACTTAATTACGCTAGAAGAACAGACAGAAACGCGTTACTTCGTTGCTTTGTTATCCACGATTATAATTTTATCTGACGTGATATCTCTTCCATAACTGTTGTGCCTCTATACGGACGTACCTCTATGTTGGAAATGTTTAGCTCTCTGTTGACTGGGTCCTTCCACAAAGGACACCTATACGGGGTAGCACGGAATTGAGGCTATCTTCCGATGTGATTCTGCAGTCTGGAATCGAACATTTCAAAATCTTCAATATGTTGGCCATTGAAACGCACGCTTTTGCAGTCATTCGAATTTCCCGCGGCTCGTCGTATAATTGTTTGTGGAACAACCAGCGGAGATTTCCAACGTCACTACTAGACTACGCGACGAAAAAAACAAAAATCCCTTACAGGAGTCAAAATAATTCATTGTATTCAAATCAAAGGTATAAAAATAAGTTGGCTTTTCATTTAAACTTTAAAGGTTAACTTCAGACATCGAGGTTGATATCGGAAAATGACATTGAGACGGTCATCGAAAATAACCTATCCGAGCCGAAGGCGATTTGAAATGGCCGTTGAGGTTGTTACTCCCGAGATGGAGGTATGTTAACTATTATAACTTTTTCGACCATAATATTTGTATAGGTAGGACTTATTCGTCTTTTGCTGTACTTATTTGCTACTTTTGTAGGGGATTTCTGTTTAGTGAAGTGGCAACTCTAGCCTACTATAGAAATGTGAAAATGATTACTGTTTTGACCCGTGCATTTCAGTTTACAACAATACAATCCTTATCAAACACCATTTTTTTTTAGAATCAATTAATCAATCAAGGCGTGCTATTACACGGATAGAATTAATCAACCTTAAACCGCTGTTGCCACTGGTTGCACAAATCTGCGATTTGTCATCCATTTTCGTTTTTACGACAAAGCGAGCAAGTGACCGGTTCCTTATCAGTAATACAAAAATGAAGCAGAAAAGTTGAAGTGTATAATTATGAAGAGGACAAAGCGAGACTTCTTGTTGACAGTTGGTGAAAAGGACCAAGTTTGGTAAGTGCCAGAATGTTATTGTTTTTTTTTCGACCAAAAGTCAAAGGTTCCATCAGAGAAAGTGTCAACACTGAAGTTTTTATTAACGGACTGTTTAATAAGAGCGACATCAAGAAAAAAGACTGTGGCAATTGCTCAAAAGCTGCCTTTTGGACAGTAGAGGAAAATAATTTGAAGCAAGCTGGAAGTAATGTTGTTTCAGTTTACAAGTCGCACTTTCACTGGGAATGTGATTGTAACAAGGTATGGCCCAGGATAGTTAGCTAGGAAAGCAACATTTTCTTTCAATTTGGAACTTTTTTTCTCCTATCTTTTTCAGTATTTTTTTTCTTTATCATTTTTATTGTTTTTTTTTGTTTTTCTTTCTGAAAGTGATGTCTTTTATCCATTTTTGGAGATCAGGTTTTACTTTTCAGTAGTTGAGGAAAATTTATTCAAACAATGTTTACAACGGATACGTCAGCTACGATTCTTCCTCAGCGATATTTCGGCCCTTCTTGACAAGGATCCTCGTCAGGCTGTCAATCCTCTGGTTTTCGTTCCCCGAAGTTGAACCAGAGGATTGACGGCCTGACGAGGACCCCTTGCCAAGAAGGGCGGAAATATCGCTGATGAAGAATCGTAGCTGACGTGTCCGTTGTAAACATTGTTTGAATACATGTTCAGAGTCAGCTTGGTCTCAAAGAATACTTAGTTGAGGAAAAGTGCTCGATAAACTTCTACGGAGGTTGATACGGCTTCGTATCATCCTCTCTGGAGGCTGATAGGATATCGTATCAACCTCTACAAAACTCATGGTCATGATATAACTACCTGTGGGACAGAGGAAGATATAGGCTACACTACATACCTGTTCGAAAATATTTATATATTAATAATTGTTGTATAATTATAATTTAGTAAGGTGTTTATGATTAAAGCACATTCCAATAGTCTAATATACGAGAAAACTCAACTGGGTTTCCCAAAGACTATAAACCCGTCCTGGCTTTTTCAGTGCCTCGCTCGGCCCAGGGCCGTATCCAGGGGGGCTTAGACCCCCCCCCCCAACGTACAAAAATAATAGGTTTGTATAGGCTTTAACCTCTGATCTATGTCTTTTTTGTACTTTTTGGTCCGACCCGCCGGCACCCCCCTCCCCCGAAACAAGTTCATGGATTCGGACCTGGCTCGGCCCTCTTTGTTTTGATGAGAAACAAGGAAAAAATTGCATAACCGGTATTCCTTGCCAATGAGCTCCTTAGGAGCAATAAACTGGAGCCTCACCCGTCCCGAAAAGAGCTAATCACCAGGAATCAGCGTATTGCCTTAAGGTGGAAAAACTAGATATTGAGTTCCGAATCTCGGAAATGAGAACCGAGGAGAACGATTAGTAATATCGAGTAAATCAGCGATATAGGTAAGAAGGTTCCTTTAAGATTGTTTTTGGCAGAAGTAATTCGAGAGGATCAACTGAATCAGCTTTTCGTTTATATGTATCGGCGTAAGTGTTGATTTTCGTACTTCAAACATAGTTCTAAGACCTTGAAAAAACACTTCGAAACCTTGAAAACTTTGTCGGTCGGTGGTTTGCTCGATTTTAAATTTTAAAGGAGTCAGGAAAATTCGCGTATCTCGGCTCCAGCCAGCTTTTTGCCTTGTATTAATTTTTGGGCTTCAGACATGGCTTCAAGGGTCTTGAAACCTTGATAACTAAAAAAAGGTAGTGTCTACTATCCCTTGTTCTGTAAGAAAGTAGTCTTACACCCCTCAGTATCACCCCACGACCTAAAAAGGTACAAAATTATGCCGTCAACGCTTTTTTGCATCATGCAAACAACATTACTATAATCGAACTGGTGCGTTCTTATATTATGTGATACGAAAGTACCAAAGAGCGTATAGTCCAAAATTACAGGGTATTACTGGAAGCTCGATCACGATGCAGAACATAACTCACAAAAGCTGATGATTAGAGGCTATAAAAGCACGCAAGAAGTCAAGTGCACGTTTCGTAGCTTTTTACTCTTTTTCCGTGATCCAGAGTTTGATATTCTTTCTTACCTCCGGAAGCGTAGTAGTTGACCGCGAGTTTCACAAAGACTCCCAAGAAATTTGATAGAATATCTAAAAGCCACCAATCGTACTATTGGCTAACCCCTGGTTCACACTACTGCGATTTCTCGCAAAAATCTGCGTTTTTGCGGCATACGACAAGTATCGTCTTATAAGCAACGCAAAGCATTGCGTTTTGTCATTGTGTCGGATCCGTTGAAAAATTTCAAATCGTCCGGCAAAACACATGCGATTTTAGAGGAGACAGAAAGAAAATTAAAGATTTGTTGACCTTTCAGGACTGAAATTTGATCTACGTTTTTATGTGAGAAAACACTATAACCCTTGTCTGATTAAACATTTTCTAGAGTGAAACTGGAGTTTCACTACAGTTTCCAAATAGTAGACTATTCCCAGGGTCTTCAGAGGTTATTCCCCGAGGATCCATTTGCCCCTGCAGAATCATCTTGATAGCAGCATATTTTCCTGTTGTGCCTCCGTTTTGTTGTGAACATTCATCCGATTTGTCGTACGTCGGAAAATCAAGTAAAACACTGCAGTATGAAACCGGAATGAGCAGAAAATTCTGTGAATCCCGCTGCGAGGGGATCGACTAAAAAGAGGCACGGCAGGGCACGGTGCACGAGGCACGAGTAATAAAAAGAGATTAGCAAGTAGTAGAAGTAGACAGGTGAGTGAGATTTCGTAATTCCAGAGCCTAAAAGAAGGCACATTAGAAAATTGTTCCCGCCCCCACTCTGAAGCCTGAAAGGGCCTTTTTAGTTTTCGTACCTCTTTTTAGTACTCGTGCCTCGTACAGTAGATAGATAGATAGATAGATTAGTGTATTTCAAAAGCCCACGGGCCATATACACAAACAAACAAAAACAAAAATATAACTTAAACAATCAGACCCATTTATCTATGTACACGACCACTCGAGTAATAACAGTAGGTTACTATTGCTCAAAATTTCAGGAAGTGATAAAATCACACCCTCTAGATAAATTTTCCTTAAATCAGAAAGTTTCGGGTATCTACGGAGAAAATGGTCCAAAGTTTCTTCCTCTCTCACAAAGTGGGCAAGCATACCTCCCATCAGGAACCACACTACCTCTGTAAAAAACCTTCTGCCTGCTTTGAACTGGAAGGCAGTTTGCCCTTAATTGGATCTGCCCACAAGGGCAGTTTGCCCTTGTGGTGCCGTGCCGTGCCTCTTTTTAGTCGATTCCAACTGCGAGTCTAGCGAATGTGGATGGACAAAGCCTCGGTCCATTAAATTATGATGCTTGGTTGGATCAGTATCGAGATATCCAATGGATCCTCTTCCTTGTTCCCACCAAGTCCTTCCGGAAAGGGCTGTACCCCTAGATGCCAAATACCAACATATCAACATTTCTGTCAGCCTATTAGACGTTCCGGTCGTCGATTAAATAAATTCATGTCGTTTCTTTTGAAAGGAAGGAGAGTAATATTTCCATCCTCACCCCCACATTTACGATCAGGGCCTGCTATTCAGTCGATATTCTTTTTCGGCAAATATTTGAAAGCTGGTCAATTTGTACCCTGTGGTTCCGACAGACGGTAGGACCCATCCATCCTGGTCGGACATTTTTATTAAATAAAGTGTAACATAGGGGCGAACGCATGTAACGAAGTCATTGATATGAGGACGCTGGATAAAGGGAACATCTGGTGGTAGAGCACATGTTTCGCTGAAGAGTTACGAGTTGAGTCCTTTGTGGGATTTCACGGGTGAGGGAAAGGAGGAATTTCAAAGGTTTGTTAGGAACGGTTGACTGGGACAAAAGATTCAGTTTATCCACGCGTCTTGCTCTTCTGGCAATTAGCAAGATGAAAGTCTGCCAACAAGGAGGTTGGTTCGGATGACGAGTTCTCTGACGGAGTCGGGGAATTCCAGATCGGGTTCCACGGGGGCATTCCGAGGAGCATTCTCTTTGAATGAGTAGGAATAGTACGTTTCCATTAAAGTTTAACCGAAAAGGGCAGGGATAAGACAATCTAGTGACCCATCACTTATTCACTTAAATTGTCTTGAAGACCCGTTGAGAATGCATTACTTCGTTGTTCTGCTATTCAAGAATAATCAATTTTCAACTAGTGGAATATTCATGTGATTTTGGTACCTCTTTGCGCTTGTATTTTTGTTGTATGCCTTCCGAGAAAACTCTTATGATTTTGTTTTTTGTTCAGGCACTAAGCAATCTTTACCAATATCACCAGTGCCCACTGGAAAGCCACGTTTAAGCTGAGATTAAAACTTACCGCGTCATAGTAGAATTTGCGCTGTGTGGACGGTCGCAGATCTTCTGAACGTCATAACAAGAGCAGTCACAGGGGCGTCCCGAGGGGGGTAGGGGGGACACAGCGCCCCCCTCTGCGTTTTGTGCATTCGGCCAATTTTCGCCGAAGGTGAAACTTCGATCAAAACGGGCATCGCGGCGAAGCCGTGATGCCTATTTTACAAAATCTTTTGTACCCATATTTCCAAATTAGGCGATCTAACTATTGGTTCCCATTCTTTATCGAATTTTGTAATTAATCCAGCTTTTGTTCAGTCCGAATCGATTTCAACGCATTTGGTAAATTCGGTGATTTAACATATGTATTTGGTCACATTCGTTAGCAAATTCGGTTGTTCATCGGACTTTTCTCAAATCAGTATCTGTTCTATCGCATTCGGTTAATCTTCATAATTCGGTTATTAATCAGATTCGTTTTGTTCGATTTTTTTTTTACCGAATTCAGTAATTCACCTGATTTTTGTTTGGTCCGCATCTGCAACCAGACTTACCACATTCTGTTGTTTTAGGTGTTTCTGCCAAGAGTTTATTCTATTCCGAAATTTGGTCGTTATACCGCTCCCGATCTGCTCCTTATTTTTTTAGTTAGTTTTTCGGTAGTACGAATTCACTATCTGTTCACCCCAGTTACTGAGCTTTGTAATTTAATTGGCATTTATTTAGCTCTTGTTCTTTACCATTTAACGGCAGCTGCAGCTGGTTTCCGTTCATTACTTAACTTATACTTCTAATGATTGCAGAATTTCAGGAATAAGCACGTCTGTTGACGTGAAAACTAGCCTATTTTTGTTTGCTGTAAATTCAGAATAAATGTACTTTACATCAGGCAGCTCTGGCAGCTCTGTGGTTTAATAGGTAGCCTTGGGATCGCAAAATGGCACTTTGATCATGAGTGTTTCCAAAAAAATTCGCATGCGGCAGATTTAGCAGTCTTCACTATTTATAAGACGGGTACGTCATTTAGTTGGCAATTGGGGCTCGGAATTTTGAGGGGCTTGAACCACGTTAAGAGCTAGAATTTCCAGAAAAAAGGCAGATTATTGTTTTTTTCCTGCGGCGCTTTCATTTTTCCTGGGTACAGCCGTTCACGACGTTGTCGCTTGGCAGCAACTGCGTTTGTTGTCGGCACATTTTCCAGCCCTGTTGGCAAAACTAGACGTTCCCTAAAGGTAAAAGGCTAGTGACGGCGTATCCCTGAAGAAACAAAAAACAGAAGTGGAAGAGCGTGAAAACGCGCCAGATTTTCTCTTTACACTTGATGTTGTACATACCATGCAACTTTTTACATTATAGCTTCTTGAAGGCAACTCACTGTGTTTTAGAAACAAATTATAAATTCGGTCAATATCAGGTACCGATTCGGTAATTTTTACCAGGATCATCCCCCCCCCCCCCCCCCCGAATGAAGAAAGGCTAGGGACACCCCTGAGAGCAGATAGTGGAAAATAGAAAAAAACTTTAGCAGAACCAAAATAATTCAATGTATAAGTCAAACGGCCCAACAATAAGTTGGCTTTTCAGTTAAACCTTAAGGTCTCGATGCCGTAAGGATATACTGCAGTGTTTCCACTAGTCGAAGATTTTTGCTTCTTCGACAACGCGAGCCAGAATCCTGCGACCGGTTCCTTACCAGTAAATACTAAGATTAAAAAAAATAAAGTTAAGGCATACAATTATGAAGATGATAAAGCGATATTTCTCGTTGATAGTTGGTAAAAAAGACTCCCTTTCGTAGGCACCAGAATGTCACAGGTTTTTCGGACAAAATTCACAGGTTCCGTCAAAGAGAAGTGGCAACGCTGACTGATTGACGTGCACTATTGTAGAACGAAAAGAAATTTGAGTGAATACACAACGTGCTGTAAAACAGCCAACCTTATGGGTCTCCCCAACATTTTATTTGACACATTTTGATCTGCTTGTATTGTCCATAAGAGCCGTCAACCAGCACGATTTCACAGCGGTCTTCTTCCCCTATATTAAGTTTCCTCAGTTTCCGTGAGATGACATGAAGTTAAATAACATGAATTTGAATGGCACTTGCAGCCTTGGGCACAAGTGCAGTAATGTCTGTTCTCTGTCCAGCTTAGGACATAATGCTACGACGACGAAACAGAGCACGAAGACTAAGAACCCGATACAGTGCTCTAGGAAATCTTCCTTTCCCGGATCCGACCGTCGGTGGGGATGACAGAACGGGAACCTGGGTTTTGCGACTCCCATAAGTTGCGAATGGGTGATGGGATTCGGGTAAAACTTGATGGGTGGTGGGAACAGATGAATATTATGTAAAGATGTAATTTTACACAAAGGATTTTCTAACGTGACAGATCAGTCTGAAGCAAACTGAGTTAAACTGAATAAAAATAAATGAATTAAGGTCGATGGTCGTGGGTTCAAACCCAGCAAGAGGAGCACTTTTATAAGAAACAGATGTCCTAGGAATATTTCCTAAGTATCCGACCCGCATCTAGGCACAGTGGGGGGAGTTAGATACCAAAATATAACATAAGTGACGACAAGAGGGAACCGCATCCGGCTGCGGTTCGGGGAGTGGAGGGGGTCCCATAAATTCGTAACAAAGCGTAGTGTAATGTCCGTACAGTTCTCTTTCAATATCCTTGGCCGACAGAAGAGTTCGAGGGGGAGGGGGCGAAACGGAAAGCTCTTCAAACATTCCGCATTTGCTCTACTTGCTCGATGATAGGATACGCGTTCCTAGCTCTTCTGGAAAACTAATTTGACCTCAAAATCCACGTTATCTCACATGCAGTAGTAATCAAAGCCATGACATGATTGCAAACAGCCTTTAATTTCGTATATCAACTTGAAAAATGTACATTTCAAGAAAATTACACAGTTTAAAGATGCGTGAAGCGAAACATACTCCTGAGATCATAAAACAAATAGTAATTACGGTATTTACAGCGAAGCCTAATGACTAGTTCGAGCGTCTATATGTACACCGTCCTACAGAATAGCTTTTCAATTAAACTTTAAACCGCGTCCTTTGCTCCTTTCGAGAGACATTGAAATTAATTACAGAAACCACGCCATAATAGAAGAGGTCACGCATCTATACTGGAACCATAAAGGAATATACCTTGTTCCTAGGTTCAGGAGAATCTATATCCGCTGATCAGCAGGCATACAAAGAAGAATACAACGAATGCCACTATTAAACAACAAATTATGTGTTACACAAACACATCACGAGTGGGATGTGTGTCTTATTCGCTACGACTTGGTAAAATACATAATAGCAATTCAGAAACAATAGATACAGGTCCGATTTTGGCAAACAATTACAGAAAAGGATCTAGCCTCAGTGATCAGGTAGATACGGGACTGATTACAATCCACTTATGCTTAGTGTTGGGCGATATTGCAATTTTTCGGAAGTTCAATGTTCTTACTTTTGATATAGCGATATCGATACTTCCGGAACATTATTCGCTCTGCTATACCACTCGTAACTTTAAGAACGAAAATTGCAGTTTAAGAGCATTTTGCATCATCTTTTGTTAAAAACTTCGATGAATATAATATCGAATTTCTAGAAACAAATTGCTCCAACTTCGGGGTTGCAAGCAGTCCAACTTCGGACATCTGACGATAGATGGTGGAAATAACTACGTATGTCCAATTATCATTTTCGATATTTACGTTTCGGTATTCGATATCGATAGCTGATCTGATAGATCGATAACGAAGATTGCGTATAACCACGGCCGTATCTAGGGGATTCGAATCACAAAACAAAAATCGACACAAAACAAAAAAAAACATTATACAAATAATCATTTTTAATAGGCTTAATCCTCTGATCTATGATTCCTGGATCCGGAACTGTGCCCAACACTACCTTCGACTTTCTAAGGTATAAACCTATGTAAAAAATATCCAGACTATTTCAAGTTTTTACTGGACTCCTAGCTTGGTCTGTTTTCACGTGCTAGTACTGGAACTAAAACAGTTTACGGATATAAACAATTAATAAGCTTAATGCCACCACAGTACTTAGCGAAAACGTTTCATAAAAAAAACATTTTAGCGGTACGTTCGCCCGAGTGCAGTCAGAGTATTTTCACTTTGTCCTGGGATTCATTTAGATTTTTTGTTCTCGTTGAATGATATCACTTCACAGAAACGACATTCAATGGCCGATGATTGTTTCTGAGTAAGCAGATCGTCGCGCTATCACTGTACAGCTTGGACTTCTTTGAGGTTATTCAGTGTCAGTCCAGGTTTATCTCTATTTTTCTACAGCTTTTAGCTCACCATACATGTCAGATACGATCGCCTTTGCGCCTTTGTTTAGCTCGAAAATCTTTCACGGCTAACCTACGCACTCACTCTCTTAATTCATTTACATCATCCTCTTCACTCTCTTCTCAGAACCTCATCGACTTCAAGCTGGTTCACTTGCACAACTCTTTCATCGCAATTATCACCAAAAAAGCTACAACATTTCGCAGTTTAAGTTCACACCAGGTCAACTCTGTCCTTCCCCGAAGAGTGGCTACTCGTTATGCTCACAACGTCAGACTTGGGAGAGGGGATGGGGGTAACGGAGGGTAGACCATGAACGTTCTTATGGCTCTTGGTCCTCATGGAACCATTATTGCTGGCCCTTGGGAGCTGGAGGTCATTGAATCGGAGGTCGGTAACGCCAGATTTGATGGAAGATCGCTGTAAAAGTCAACCGAATTCAAGAAGTCTGTTAGAATAGGGGAAGACGAAGCGGTTATCGGAGTTTAAAGACCTAGAGCGTGTTTCACCCAACTTACCGTAGTTACTACGCATGCCGTCAAAACTCTGGCTTTTTGCCGTCAAGGCTGGAACGCTTTTTTTATTTTCCAATAGAATATCATGCCACGGGCGAATCCGACCAACCACGTTGCAGAGATAAGTAGTTACCACGCTTACTACGCTCCGGTGCGGTCACGGTCAGCGTAGTAATTTTTCACGAGGTTGGAACGAAAATAGCAGCTAATAGTTACTATTGTTGGAAGGGTGGAACACGCTCCTAGAAAGTGTCCTTCCCAGTCAGATTTCTAGGCAGATGGCCAGCGGGAAATTACCTAAATGCGCCCCATCGAACGCATGAGCAAGGATCACAATAAAACGCTTCGTTTTGGCCAGGAGTCGGGAAGTTTCTTACGAGAAAAACTGAAAATTACAAACATTAAAAAAAAAAGAAAACAAAATTATGAATTAAATCAGTGTTTTCACGATGCATAAGAAACAGATACCTTCCCTTCAGCTGAGAATCTCTGCTGAAAAAAAGTCCTATTTAGGTTCGGTCGATTGGTCATGCTCCATCAAACGAACCCATGAGTTCAGACTCGACAATAGAAGCCATAAAAGCCGCAGATACCACAAAAAGCAGAGGGGTGTCTGGAAATGATATATCTTTACAAAAACTATTTATTCGGTCTGTGAAAAAGTGCTTAAAATCCTTGCTGATATTTCGAAAACTAAGTCACACGCAAATTCGTTAATGCTGGACCAGATTGTAACGAAATGACAATTCTATATTCGGTTTAACCTTTAAAGTCCCTCTTTATTTTCCTAAAAGAAGATAAGAAAAAAACTGCTTACCGACGATGTCGTGCTCACTTTTCCATTCGTTTTTCCATAATCATTTTTTCCACTAGAAAAAAGAAACTGCCATTAGCTTAGCAGAATTTATTAGCTTCCCGGTCGACATATCGCTTACCTCTAAGCTTCTTTTCTAGCCTGGAAATCAACTGCCGCTTTAGAAAAGATAAGCAGGACAATAGGACAAGAACGTCATAAAGTAACGGAATAAAAGAAACATTTTAAACTTCAAAACCGACAAGGTGAGTAGGAAAGCTTTTCACGTTTTCCTTCGGTAGTAAAAAAAGGGGTATGTCGATAAGTAAATGCTCAGACTGGTTCGAGGCTCCAAGGGCTCTGACATCAGGAATGGGACTTTACTTTGTTTCTTCTAGTAGGCTGCAATTGGCAAGGATGCTGGCATTGATAGAACCTGCTCGAATTGACTCTCGGCACCCTGGATTGGGTTCCCCATCGCTCTTCATTTCCTTCCCTTTTCACTAACATGCTAAAATATTTGAGGGATAGAGAAGCGTGAAGAGGACGGGTTGCCGTAGTCTGGTAACGGATTGGTTCAGGACTGACTAGAACGAACCATTCCTGATTTCCTTTCAGTACAATGCAAACTTTAAAACCAAGTTAGGAAGGGAGGGGTGAGGGAAGAGGTAGGCTATGTCTGCAGGAAGCTATTTACAATCTGGTCAGAGTGGGATTTAAATCGCTGGAATGGATTAGTGATACGTCACTTGGCCAACTTAAGACACATTTCGTCAGTAGGCTTCAGTTCTACTTAGGAAGTGAGCTATGTAATTTTAAAAATTTGAAGGTTTGAAACATGGAGTTATTAAATGAATAGACACTTTTTTCTTTTGCCGGAATTCAAACAACAACAAAATTAAAAGTAGTAAATACGAAAATCCGGATAAAAAAATCGAAAGGGCCTATTTGCTTGATCCAAATCATACTGACTGCAAAAATAAAATAATAAAAAATTATTGATTATAAATCATTCAAAATGCATCCACATGCGGGTGAGCGGCAACCCGTCAGCACTCAGCCCTGGACTGGTAAGTATAGCCTAGTATTGTGCCTAGATGGGCTACCTTGAACCCTTCAGACAGTCTCATATTCTTAAAGGACATCTCGCACTAGGTAATGTTCCTGCTCAGGATTCGGATGTTCTCAAATAGCTGACCACTTTACAACTAAGCTATGCTTACAGAAAATTACACACGGCTTTGGCTGTTTCAAGCCTCTTTTCATGTCCCTTGTCTTCGATCTTGGAAAAATTTGCATAGCCGGTCTCCCGACGAATAAGCTCCTCAGTAACTGTGATCGGGCATATACGTCACGTAAGCAGAACAAACGTGGCAAGCCGGATAATCAGTGTATCGTTAGTAAAGGAGATGGGACACATTTATGAAGCGAATACTCTCGGGAACGAGAATGGATGGAAACATTACTGAATTATAATAAATTACTATCATCAGTACGACGTGTTCTTTAAAGGACCTGTCTTACCTATAATACTAATGCAACCTATTTCCATAATCACTCCATATATTTCTAAACCCGGAGACCCCAATTTCGTACGGCACGTTCTAACCACTCTAACAAAAGCGCGCTGATTTTCTCACTTGCCGTGTTTTGCTACCTTCGATGTGTATCGCTCTGTCGACGGCTGTCTGCTAGAAGTTTCTCCACCATAAAAACCTGATATGTAAATTATTTCCCTGTTTTCACTACAAGTCAACGGGTCTTGGGAAAGGCTTAAAACAAACCAAAACCGTGGGTAATTTGTTGAAAGCACAGCACTGTTTTAAAGTATTCAGTTATTTTAAAATACTGTAAGTTGAAGAGTAAATAATGCAAGGGGTCCTTTAAGTAATCCGAAGGAAAATCTGCCTTTAAAACAAGCCTAGCTCTATTCAAGTGTGGGAGGTTCACGTAAGGTCTGAAAAGTTCCGACGGCGTATGAGACTTCCGGTGTCACCATCAGTGTGAAGGCGTAGTGTGTTACCCGTATTTTCTGTATTTATTCTCGAGACAAATTAGTCGGAATAAAATAACCAGGCCCGCTCAGACTCTTTAAAGCTTAACTGATAGCCATCCAACTTATTTCTGTGTCATTTAACTGAATACACTGAATAATTTGGATTCTGCTACGGGATTTTTTTTTTTTCCACTATATGCTCTAGTTATGACGTTCATAATATTGCAGCCGTCCGCACAACGTAAACTCTACTATGACTTTTATTTCAACACAAACGCGGCTTTTCAATTAGCATTGGTGAGCTTGGTGAAGACGGCTTAGTGCCTGAACAAAAGAAAATGCATAAATCTTTCTGGTAAGGCATACAACACAGATACAAGCGCGTAGAGGTACCCCAAATCACACGGAAATTTCACTATTTAAAAATCGATAACTCGTGAATAGGGGAATAACGAAGTAACGCATTTTCAGCTGGTCTTCAAGCCAATGTAAGTGAATAAGTGATGGGTAACTGGATTGTCCTATCCCAGCCCTTATCAGTGAAACTTTAAAGGGGCAAATTTTACTCGGTACTTTAGAAAATTTCCTAGCAATTAGCAGAAACTAGGAGAAAGTTTGCCAAATATTTGTTGAGACAATTATAGCTGCTTCAGACATAAGAGAAAATGTGTATAAGAAAGAAAAAACATTAAATTACGATGATTACGTAGTAAGCAGATGGTGAAGAAGAATTTAGAATTTCCTAGAAACTTGCTAGAACTAGGAGTAGCCTATCTACTTGGCATCCGGGATAAAGAAGCTCGAGACATAAGGCGTATTCTCGCCGTTCCCCGAGGACTCCGCTTGAGGAGTCCCCGCGTTTTTGTTTGTCCCAAGGACTCACGGGGACTCCCGTATTCTCGCGAGTCCCCTCGGACGGGGAATGCTCCTATTATCATCACCGTCATCAAAAAGGACTCCCTTTCAAAGTCGGATGGGAATACATTTTTGCTGGTGCTGGTGCAACGTAAAATTAATTAAAAACAATCAGAATAAACAAAATAAAAATAAAGAGGATCCAGACTAATTTCGTCAACATTTTTTTTTCCAACAAAATCTATTTTGGAAGCATTCCTCGTGTTCTCGCTGTTTCTGTACGCGGAGTCCGCGTGGAATGACTCCCTCTATTCTCGCCGTTCCCTTCGATTCCCCGAGGAGTCCTCGGGGAACGGCGAGAATACGCGTATAGCGATAAACTTTGCTTTGTCGAAACCAAGGACAAGGAAAAATGCAAACAATTGATTATAATGGGCGGTTCAGCCCAAATAGAGGAAAATATTCAGGCAAAGCACTTGGTAGACTATATAGTGCTTTTTGCGCCCCCCACATCCAAAACTAAACAGTCTAAAAAGAGGGCAGACCGTGGTACATGCAGAAATCCGTCAAATGTCGCAATGAAAGGTTGCATAAATAGCTAAATTCAAACCATCGGGGATAAGAATAGGTCGAGAAATTAAGGAAGATAAGAGGATCGCAATCCAAGTTCTTCACTTTCTTCAAAGAAACATAGTCATATGACGAAAGCCGAAATCTCATAGTTGGGAATGACAACGGATTTGTCAACGAAACTATTGACATATCGCTAAAAATCCCTAATCAGTCAGCACTCGAATTACAGGTTTTACTGAAAACAGGCTGTTAAGAAGTAAGAGAATCTCAATCTCATTATAAAAAATTGCAACAGGTCTGTCGATAAATAGTTCCAAAGAATCTGTCATCAGTCCTGCAGCCCGAAGCCCACTGAAAGCTCTGGAATGACTAACTCCTGATGACACGAGAAGTACTCAAAAGACTTTTGTGAATCCGTTACTCGTTCAAGGACCTTTCTTCGCCTGGCAAATAATCTAAAAGATAAACCAAAGAAAAAGGAACAACGGACTAAAACCACATTCCCGAGAACGAAAAAGACCAGAGAAACAAACGAGGCAGAAGAATAAAATTATTTCTCTTACCTTTCAATATCGAGCGCTGTCTTCGATTCTCCTTTTTCTGGAAAAAGATCAGAAGGTAAAATAACAACCCAGGCACTGTTCTCTCGTGAAGATAAATAACTTTAAAGATAACGCCTTTATCCTGGAATAAAAGAGTCCTAGAACCCTAGCTCTTGATCTTGAATTAGCTTTTAGAGAATTAAAAAAGTTGTTTAATTACGTACGAACTTTTCGTCGGTGTTGAAAAAAAGAATGTAGATACGAAGTTTCAGTGGGAAAGCAGAAAGCCAAGTGCAATGCGACGTTATATGTGTGACAGATTTAGAATCTGGGGATGAGGAGAAGTAACTCAATGAATTTTATGACGTTAATATAAACATATTTATGGTGAAAGTCTGACCAAAGGCGCAGCTAACTTTAAAGTGACTCCACTGAGACCACTGCCGAATCCAGGAAGCAAACATATATTGGGAAACGGGAAAGCGGTTAAATAACTCTGTGATCGAAAAAAAAGTCGTACGAAATTCGAAGTTTCGGGGATAAGTGAATGGATCCAGAGGCGTTACTAGAGAAACTATTTTTTTTTTTGGGGGGGTGGGGGGGCAAGGTATTTACCGACTGGGTGGTCATTTTTAGCGACTATTATTAAGGGAAAACTACTGTGTTGACGAAAATCGGCTGATTTTGAAAAACTACTATTTTTAAGAAAAAATCGACTGTTTCCAAGAAATTTTTTTTTACCGACTAGCAGACAAACTTCGGGGGGGGGGAGAGGGGAGTCCCAGGGGTGACGCCCCTCAATGGATCGCTTAGGGAAATATAGCGGATTGATCTCTCACGAGTAGAAACACAACTAAAACGCAAGTGCCACAGTGCCTCGAGAGTCAGCCAGTCAAAGTTCGTAACACCAGCATTAACTCACGCGCAAGCCAGTCAATTTAGATGTAACGAGAACAGACGTGTCATTTCGGGGACGCCTATGGTTGGTCAACCGCGTCGTTCCCGAACCCCCTGGGAATTTTTAAATGCATACCTTACAACGGTAAGACCAGAAATACATAACCAATGAACAATATGTCAACTGAGCTCGAAAATTGTATCTAGGAAGTGTCTTACAAGTATGAAGAATATGCACATACCAAGGCCGTATCCAGGGGGGGGGGGGGGGTTGAACCCCCCGCCCCCGCGAAACATACAAAAATAATCATTTTATAGGCTTTTCCCTCTGATCTATGTCTTTTTGTACTTTTTTGTCCGACCCGCAGGCAAAAAAAAAAACACGAAAGGCAACCCCCCCCCCCCCCCAGAAATGAATTCCTGGATACGAGCCTGGTACATACACTTGGATACTGTTTCGGAATCGTTTCTGGTCAACTTCTTCATGGTCTGCCTCTTATGCCGATTTTCCTATTTTTTCATGGGTGGCTGTAGGCCCCCTAGGAAAGCTGCGCGTTGACAATTGCCCCCTGCCCATGGCGCCCCTTAGCCGAAAAAGGTCAACTTACCATTGCCGGAACAGCACCTTTCTGAACGGAATGCGTAAAGGAGACAGAGAGTTACAACAACGAGGAACACAAGACAGGCGATAATGACCCCAATTACGGCGACCATCGAGACGGGCTCTGAAAGGAAAATTCTCGTTAGAAGCAAATCTCTTTTTCCCCATTCCTTTTAATGTCTTACAAGGGGTTAGGAAAATAGGCTACTTCCTCTTCAGAAGAGTCTATCACGACTTGAACTTCGAAAGTCTACACTGAGTTCTGTTCTGAGTTCTGAGTCTACAAATTAGTTTTTTTTTTTTATGTATTTTCTATCATCATTTTTTGTTCGTCTTGCACAGTTGTCCCCTTTTAAGGTGATATACGGATATTTTTGTTTAGTAAAAATAAATTTGTTTTTTGGTTGCATATAAGTAAGTAAGTATATTTATAACCCGCAAAATGTTTTACAACAAAAGAGAGTGGAGTAGAGATACAGAAAAAAGAAAAGAACAAAAGACAACAGGAGAATAACATACGAAACATACAATAGTCCTCCAGCTATCAATCAAATCGTTAAAGGAAAATAAATATTAGTATTTCTGTAGACTCAGTTCAATACTTCTAAATTAGTGTCGTCTAAATTAGTAACAGCTAGTGTCGCAATCAGGCCAGTATCCAGGAATTTATTTCGGGGGGGGGGGGGGGAGGGTCCCTTTCGTTTTTTTTTGCCTGCGGGTCGCACAAAAAGTAAAAAAAAGACACAGATCACAGGAAAAAGCCTATAAAAATGAATATTTTGTGTGTTTCGGGGGGGGGGGGAGGTCAACCCCCTAACCCCCCCCCCACCCCGCGGATACGGCCTTGGTCGCAATGCTCTCAAATTTATGCAAAGGACTGTTTTTCTCACTATGATCGCTAGCGTAGAGGCTAGCCCTGAAGGTGGGTTTACACACTGCGGAAATCCGAGAGTGTTTCAAGCACGAGAGTATTTTGCACTAGAACAAATATCCAACAGCAAAATACGCTCAGATTTCATGCAGTGCTTTAAAAAAAAAAAAAAAAAATTATCATAAACACAAACAATTATATTTCAATTAAATGAACCTAACGCTTATTTTTTCTTTGTCTTTCTTTATTCTTAAACTGTTTTTAATTTTTTCCATCCATCTTTACGCAGTGTATAAATACACCATGACTAATAAGGGCGAGCTAGTCTACATGTTAACTATTATTAGAGCATGCGTACGCTAGCTACAGTTGGAAGAACTAGATCCAGTTTTAAAATCTCTGTTTCAGATATATTCAGCATGTGAATGGATTGTCGAAGTCAGGACTCCCTGCGGGAAAAAACTTCGAAGGAATGCATGGCTAAAGAAAAGTTATGAGGGTACCGTCTTAACAAACGCGAAATTAGTATGACGTTTCCCCCAAGAAAACGGCAAGGGATTTGGTAGTTGCAGGAAATAGGGGCGCTCTCGAAAATTATTTGACACATAGTGCTAAGAGGTCGTTAGCAATGTTTTATTTTCGACCATTCACTGGGAATAAGACACAGACGGAACTTTCATGTGGGCTTGGCCAAGAGTAATATTTCGCAATGGCATGTTTTTACAAGCGAAAATAAAGAAGCCTATGATTTATAAGAGGCAATTCTGCGGACGGGAATCGGAGAGAAACGGGAAACAAATTTGTAGGTCAATTTCGGTTTATCTTGTGGGTGCTGTCTCTTTCCTTCTCATATGTTTGCCGAGTTAGTCCTGTATTTGTAACCATTAAACACCCACGATATTCGAGCAGCGCTAGTTTTTCAGAGAAGCATGCCATTGAAGTGACTTTTTTCAAGGCTTTCCTCACTTGTAGCTTTCGCTTATTCATGCGTCACAAAGATTCCGAGTCCGAGCAAGCAAGGTCAGCGACATAGTTGAGCTTAGTTCAGTGCCATTTGTACGACACTTCCCCTTGGGAAATGGATTGCAGGTTCGTTTCTTCCGTTCCCCAAACGCTGTCCTGACGTTCGACAGCCTGACGAGGAACCTTGCCAAGAAGGGCCTTATCGCTGCCAAAACAAATGTAGCTGACGTTTCCGTTTTTCTCCATTGTATGATTTACTTTTTTGTATCACCTACTCTACCAAGTGCCATACGCCACCCCTAGGGCAGTGCCAAGAGTCTCCTTTACCGGATCAGTTTGGTCCCGGCGTGCTCTTTCCTTGGTATACTGAAATCGACTAACTACAAAGTAATAAAATTGGTGGGGAAATCTAAATAGGAGGTAGGTGATTTTCTGTGTTATAGTATCATTATGTTTGCAATGTGCTAATATATTTGTATGTGGTGCTTATAAAAATCTATGTATGGACCACCCGTGGCTGATTAAGCATTATTCTATTCTATTCTACTCTATGAGCTAGCACGTCACCTTGGGCTGAAGGATTATTAGAGGAGAGAGGTAGGCAAAAGTAGAAGCTAAAGAGCTGAATAATGTTTGGAGTGAATCGTGCGTTTGAGAGTCGTGAATGATGACCGAAAAATCCCGGGCCAATGTTGCAAAAGCAATTGCTAACTCTCCATCGAGAAGACTCTTTTCAGAGTAACAAAAAAACACAGAAAATGTTCACTATACGCTAAGAAAAAAAGGCACAGGTAACAAAAAGCGGATCTCTACTTTTGAAAGGTCCGCTCCCCTTCTATCCACTCCCCCTGTGTCTCCCTACTAGCTGACCCCACCCGATGAGAATTCATCTGTCCAGTCGCGAGAATCCATTAATCTCACTACCGTTAATGGAAATAGGTGATACTCGCTTTAAAGTGCACTGTAGCTGATAGCCCCGATTTTATCAGCTTCACTTCATCATTACCTCACTCGGGATCAGCTATTTACATCAGTGGTACTCTTCGCGTCATGGACCAGTCAATTTATCAGGATTCGTTCATACCACAGGGGTTACCCACTCTTCGTCGGGTTCAGCTTATGCCGACCACCCCCAAAGCTTCGTACTTATAACTACACAGCCTTGTTAACTATCAAATATTCCTTTCTTGTGGGGAGGGGTAAATGGAGTCGGATAATTCCGGCCGTATTTCCGTTCAGCCGGAAAGCTCAGAATGAATTTTCATTTCCGAAAAGCCTGTGAGGCTATGGCAGGAAAACAAAATAAATACAAAATAACACTCAAAAACACAATATTTGCACCAGAAGGACTACTACAAAAACGCTCGCTCCCGATGCTCCATCCTTCCCATCAAGGAAAGTTCTTAACAACGGGTCCTGGTTTTGTTTGTCTTAAGAAGAGGTCTGTATACACGCATGCGTGGCCACACTCGGACTATCATATCCACGATATTCGTCCGCACTGTCCGGTCGGAAAACGGGATGGTTTGAAAGCATGAGTGTATGAGCATGGATCCCAAAAAGGACCCCCGAAAACGTTAGTATCCAAGCTTCATATCTCCACCGTCACTTATATCAACGGGGTGGGGTTACATTTTGTATCCCCGATCGTAACATAACACATTATGTACCTTCTTCGATCCCAAGTTCGAATTAAGGTAATTAACTGATTAAGAAATTATTATTTGCTAGTGATCATCCTGTGTTCACCGTCTTACAACTGGAAGTTCAAAATGCAGGCGAGTTAATGAACCAGTGCCAAATCAAAAAGTAAATCAGAGGTCAAATCTCCCGATGCCTTTGTAATTTGGTTGAGTAACCCCTCGCTGTCGTATCGTATTGGTCTCTTGATTAATTATCACCGCTCAGCTGCGTCTTAATCGATACTGAGTGATGGTCTCAACTTTGGAAGCTCAATATTTGCATAGAATTTAAATTTTCTCTCACCACCCGTCATCAACACGTCGGATTTTCGCTGGCGTCAACTATAGCCTACCCATGCACTGTCAACAGTCAGTTCAGTAAAAAAAAAAATATTCGGTGCACTCCTGTGAGGAAGTTTCCGCAGTTTGAAAGTATCAGATCCAAATCTTGGCGGGTGAATCATGGTCGGATCCAAGCTGAGTGAATCATCGGCCCCCTTCCTGTTAGTTCGCTTCGACAGTGTTGCAGGGACGTCATGTCTGCCCCCCCCCCCCTATGTGGTCTGCCAGTCGGTGAAAAATAGCCGAGTCAGCGAAGCGCCGCGATTTTCACAAAAACAGTCGAATTTTCTTCAAGACAGTCGGTTTTCTGTGCAAAATAGTCGATTTCTTCTTAAAATCAGTCGGTTTTTCTTAAAGTCTAGTCGATTTTTCGTCAGAACAGTCGCTTATTCTGCAAAAATAGTCGATGAAAATGACCAGCCAGTCGTTAAATACCTTGCCCCCAAACAAAATGTTGGCTAGTAACGCCTGTGGGTGTTTGGTCTTCATTTTGACTTTATCCCAGAACTGCACTGCTCATAAGCTAATTAACGCTCAGGGAAGCGTGCCTCTACTGTATCTCTATGTTAACCCATGGTGAATGAGAAGTCTACTCATATATGTCTCTACTCGTAGGCTACAGTAGAGGTATTTTTTCAGATGCCCTTGGATACCTACTTTGGCTAACTGGTAGTTAGCTTTAGTCACAGCAAGTGCATGAAAATCAAAGTCAATAAACGTTCAAATAAGCATACATTACTGTATGTTGAAGCGACACAGTATTTCATGTATATATTACAACATAACAAGGTTTTTATACCTCTTAGCTGAAGGGTATGTGGTCTTTTTCTTCTTTTATTCTTTCTTTTTTTTTCACCATTATTGGGTTGGGGCTGAAACTGGTAATGAGTAAATGTTAAGGATTCTTGTTGTGTATAGTGTTCACGTTTAATTGTCTGTTATTTAAGTCATAGGCTAGGTGGATATTTGTAAGTTGTTGTGTCTAGTTATTTATTTATTAGATAAAAGTAGTATTAATAAATAATAAATTGGTTTAAAATAAAAAACCTACCTACCTACCTACCTGCCTTAGTTATTTGAAAATAGGACAAGAAAACGAAACTAAAATATCACTCAAATTACTCCAATTTCCAATTTCGTTCAAAAAATGTCTTCTTATTTTCTTCATCACGAAATAAGGGCACTTATAAGATATTACACGCTGATTCTATATAACTTGAGCAACGGCAAAAAAATACATTGAGCACGGTTCAGAAACTATGCTCCGTCTCTTTTTTGGGGTATTTTCATCAAGTAATCGCAAATTTTTTCCACTATTTCCAAGAAAAGTGGACGCTGGAAATTCTCAGCTGGAAAATCTGAGATGACTAGAAAGTTCGGCTCCAAGAATACAAAGTGGTCTTTCAAGTCTTAATGGATGTCTTAATGATGCATCGTTCCGCTGATGACAAGCTATGGCAATTTAGACTTAGTCTCAATTTAACCAATCATGAATTTGATAAAATTCAGAAGGGGGATTCCAGAAACAGATTTTCAGAAACCATGACCTATAAATTCCCAAGTTTTAATATACAGCGACTGTAAGAGCGGTACTCAATTTTAAGAAGAAAAGTAAAGGGAGATTCCAAAACCAGTTTAAAGAAGCCATGACGTCAATACGATTTCAGACGCTAAAGGACAGCTAGAGTTAGTTTCCTGACCCCTGCCCACCAGTTTCCAAGCTGTTGCAGAGCGCTGGATTCATCACGAAGTGAAATAATGGTAAGCGATGAAAGCTATGCTTTTCATTTGTCTGTCAGCACTTGGTAAAATAGGTTTCTCCAAACAGTTACGTATGTACGTGTTCAATGTCAAAATCTAGGCAACAAGATGGAAACATCAGATCCAGCGGTTATTTCAGTGTAAAGGAAAAGACCAGATTCAGAAGTTGTTTCACTGCAAAGAAAAAGATTTGACTAGATCAACAGACCGGTCGTTTACTCAAATGGAGTATATCAAAGGCATCGTCCGTCTCGACTGTTTTAACGAAAAATTGACTGTTTTCACGAAACATCGCCGCTAAAGACGAGGAAGGGCAGGATCCGTGTTCTAATGATTTCATTACTTTGTTCCTTAAGGCAGGAGCCCCGTTCTGAAGCCATAGCCCTGTTCTGAGGCAGGAGTCCTATTCCTTTTACAATGAAAGGGCAGAAGCCCTTTTTAGCAACGGTACTGGTTATATTAATGAATACAAATTAAAATTATTGCTTAGTTTACCGAAAGATAGTCCACCGTTGGGGAGCCGGAGGAGTTATATAGGTGGTTTAAATGGGAGAAGTGGTCCTTACTTCTGCCCTTTCTGTGAAAATGTGAATGGAGACGTGGCCCATCTGATGTGTACGTGTTGCGAGTTGGATGAGCTGAGGCATGAGATGTATGATGAGGAATGAATAAAAGAATGAATGAATGAAATTTATTTCCCATTTTTAAGACACAAGTCACAAATGGAGTATGAAAGAAAAGAAAAAAAAAATACAAGAAGACACAAGATGTAACACATAGATTTTGATCCTCTTATTTTCACATGGGCAACATAGCCCTATGCAAAGTATGACTAACGTCAAGAGAACGAATAAAACCTGCAATTCGCTCAGATACTGCAATAAACGGATTGGTGACATTATACTTTGCCGACAGTCTAGAATTACGGGCCCACGGAGGTAGTCCTAGAAGATATTTGCAATACCTATAAAATGTGGAACGAATGCATAGGGTGAGAATGATAAAGAGTGATTGTTTTGCGGTGATTAAGAGTTTGTAAAGGTTCCTCAAGCTGGCAATGAGGCATCGTGAGAATTTCAAGTAAGCTAAGACTGTTGACTAATTTTTTTTTTAAGTAATGGGGTTTTACCATTTGGTTTGTTTGTTTGTTTTCGGGTTTGTGTTGCCATGGCTTTAAGTTTCCTTGCAATGTGTTCTTGCAACGTGCAGGTATACTAACTTAGAAACATCCTACATATTCTGTATGCATGCTCCCCTCCCACCATGTCCAAAACTTGTCCAAGCTGTAGCCTAGTATTGTGGAACTTTTTTAGGTCTTCTAAAATCATGAAATTCGGCATTGCCCCTATGCATCGGTCAGTAGAAACAACCTTACCTGCTACGAGTAAGGTAACTGCAAGGGAATCTGCTCCCTTGTCATTCTCAATCACGAGAAGGTAAGTCCGACCGTCTACAATTTCTGTTCGCTGCACCTTCAGCCTCGCTTCGTAACATGATGCTTTCTTTGTCTAAAAAAAAAAAGTAATTTAAAATCAATCTACACGGAGTTCTGTCAGCTGCTACGATTATCACGAAAGGGAGAACTGATTTGTTTTCAAGTAGAAAAAATTATATTTAGAGACCGTCTTTAAATCTGGAAGTTAAAGAGCTCAGACACTAAAACCTAAAAAAAAAAAAATACAAAATCGGAGAGTAAAAAAATGTAACCTGAAAACGTTTTGTTAGCTGCAACAAACAGACCCAATTCTTCTGTACTCGCATTAAATCCTGACACGAACTCAGACTCGCCTTCTGCTAGGTCAAAAGGAGTGCGATTAGTCTCTGCTAAAATAGTAACAAGTCAAATTAAAATAACAAAGCCTGCACATCTAACAAAAGGGAGAACTGATTTAGTTCCACATAGAGACAGCATATCTAGGACCATCTTTAAATCTGGAAGTGGAAGATCTTATATCTCCTGGCAAAACCAAAAATAAAATAATATAAAATCGGAAAGTGACAATCGTGAAATTTCATACTAGACAAGAAAAGGGAAATGAAAAATCTTCTTCCCAGACGGAAAGCGGAAAAACGGTCAAAGGCAGAAACGTGGTGGTCCTGAGCAATGTCAGATGACTTTAGATAAGGGCCATATGGTAAAACGTTTGCAGTTACGCGGGAATTACTGTAAAGACGAGGAACGTATAAAAGTCACTACAATATTTGAAATAGAAACTCCTAAAATGCTTAAAACTTTTACTCTCAGAATAACAGTTTGAAACCCTCCAACAACAAGCTGCTGCTTAACCATCACAAGTGCTTAGACATGATGGCGAATCCCTATTAGCCCCTGCCCTGCACATCTAGAGGCAATCAAGGTTTACTTCAGAACATAAGAGCATGGAAACTAGTAACTTCGAATCCGAAAGCTCGTGTTTACCCATCCATACCGGAGAGTAATTCGATTCCCTGAACTTCAATAGCCGGATGTTAAAGTTCCCAGAGTACTTATTTGGGGGGGGGGGGGGTAACAGTTCGGGTTGACACGGAATCGCTGACCGGTTAGGTCAAAAGCTTCAGTCCCTTGCCCTGAATATATAAGGAATACTTATGCACTTATGCCTTCCAAATGAATACTAAAATCTTGTAATCTAGGAAGAAGGAAATTTGAAATCTTGTCTCGGGTGAAACTTGTCGTTGGGAAATGAACTTTCTTGGTCGGAACTGAAATAATTAAACAAATAATACTGCAGTGTGGGCTACTGTTTACACGCAAGCCTGTGGCAGGATCTTTTGCGGAACGAGTTACATTGGCGTTGGAAACAATTAAATAAATAAAACTATAGTGTGGGCTACTATTTAAACGCAAGCTGGTGGCGTGTCATCCTTTGCGGAACGAGTTACATTAACGTTGGAAATATTTATACGTTCAGAAATGATCTTTATTGCCCGGAATTGGAAATAATAAATAAATAATACCATTGTGTCGGCTACTAATTCTATACAGGCCTGTAGTCCTGCTCTAAACTTGGTCATTAGAGGAAGTGGAACCAATATAAAAGATACGGGAAAACACGAGAATCAGCTGATGAAATATGAAAATAACGTCCAAACTGGCGCTCTCAGCGTGACCAAGGAAGTGATTAGCACCACACCATTCTGGTCCGAACTCGAAATATGCAGCTGCCTAGAAATGAGCCTATTTCTCGTTTCAGCATAAACGTTACCTAACCACAAGGAAGCAGTTTGTTCACTTGCATAATACCTCGAAACGGAAGCTCGCCTCGTGACACACCGGAACTGGACTGAGCAATCCCTCCCTAAAGTTCATAAATAATTCTGTTTAATTTCTTGGAAAGCCAATTACGAGATTTCGTACGAGTTTAGAATAGGAAATTTGAGAGATACCAGATAGGCTTAATTAGATTAGCTTAGACTTTCCCTAGCATGCGAGGTCGTTGCTTCAAAATTAGACGTTTTGTCTCTTTGGTTAAGTTTTCTCTAATATGTTTCCTTTTTGTGTTATACTTACACTGTTGTTTACCCCTTGATACAGAACGTTTGGTTGCAATAGCTTAATTTTATTATTTCCATTACGCAGATACGGCACTCAGATTTCTTATTCATTTCCCTCAGAACTAGGAGTACAAAATTATGTATAAAACAAAACTATGCCTAAACCATCCGACAATTCAATTACAATTGTGTACGTACTATATTCACAGTTGTTTATACCAACGCCGACAGCTGCCATACGCGGAATAGTGGGCCTTGGCCCACCAATAGTGCTGAACCAAGCACAGTTTACGGGAAAAAGAACAAACATCGCTCCGTCCGTCATGGTTTATAAAACTGACTACACTTGCTTACTTACTTATATCTTGCTTATACGGACATACTGCAACTAGTCAACTATGACTCCGCGCGTCAGACACAGGCCCGTATCCAGGAATTTATTTGGGGGGGGGGGGGGGGCATTTTTTTTTTTCCAGCGGGTTGGACAAAAAAGACATAGATCATAGGGAAAAGCGTATGAGAAATGATTATTTTGTATGTTTCGGGGGGGGGAGGGGGGGAGGGGGGGATGGGGGGAGGGGGGGGAGGGGGGGGAGGGGGGGGGGGGTAATCCCCTACCCCCCCCCCCCCTGGATACGGCCTTGGTCAGACATGGTGTGAATGAACGGCCCTGCCGCCATAGAACTACTCGAAACTTCATCTAGGACTTCTGTTCAAACATACATTTCCACATAGAAACATAACTAAAGGTTTCGATGGGATCCCAAAAATTGAATAATATTTGATCCAGACAATTGCGTATTGTAGATATCCGGTCTTAGCCAGACTTCTTGAACATTTTTACTATTAAAGTCTAGAAACAGATTAAGGCTGTCTAATCAATCTGAGAAAACAGAGTTTAGAAATGGATTTCAGCATGTGTGTTTTATCCCTCCCTATACGCCATATCTACTTTGACGAAAATTGAACGAAACTTCCTGCCTCACTTCTGCCAAATTTCCGATTTCGGCAGGATTCCTGGTGAACTACTTGTCCGGCCAAAAATTAAAGCTCAAAACGAATTCAGCGTATTTCCTTATTGGACCTCTAATCAACTTCAGACAAAAATTTTACTTATAATATATCTTCCGGTTTCAGTCGGATTCCGGGTGAAATACATGTCCGGGTAGAAAATTATTATCATATATAAATTCAGCCAAAAAAAACCCAGCCAAAACCGTGGGTTATTTTTTGAAAGCGCAGCCTAGTTTTAAAATATTCAAATGTTTTAAAATACTGCAAGTTGAAGAGTAAATAGTGCGAACAGCGAGGGGTCCTTTAATAGTGTTGCCTTAGCAGTCGATTAAGAAATAGTTAAAATGAGATTGGAAGTAATTGGAACTACGGTGGGTGGTTTACATCTGGATGATCAGTTTCGAAGTTTCTTTCTTTTGGCATCTGAATTTCTAAGAGGCCTTATTTTAGCGATTTATTCATCTATTTAACATCTGCTTTTACATTCCAAGACTGGTCCGGAAGGAACAAAAAATCCTCCTGTCAGCCTCCCTCAATTAATCGACCTCCTCTTCGAATCCTGAAGCACATCTTTTGTCTTCTCAAATACCCAATTTCCTTCGAACATGCCAGGCGCCTACACTAAGCCCTTACTTCCTCCACACAGAAATGTGCCCAGGTTTCTAACATTCCCTGTAAAGACTTTTTTCGACAGCCTTAGGACATCTCTGGAATTCTAATGGATCATTGGCTCTGACGTTACAAGCGACAGTTTCCCCGGTCGAACGACAATCGGGCTAAGTACATCTCCAGTTAGGACAAGGGGGTGCTCCTTCTTTTTTCTAGCGGATTAGAGGAAGTTGAATTTAAATAGATGGTTTAGCGCTTGATTTCTAGACGGAGCAGAAACGCGGGGACATTACTGAAACAGGAGTTGAACTTTGGATTGAGTTTTTAAGGAGAAGCTCCTGGATTACTAGAGAAGAGTTTGGAAGGTAAAGTAGCATAGAAAGGGAGGAGAAAGTAAGCCGGAATATGTTAATATTTTTCTTTTTCATTGAAAGAAGTGATTCCCTTAACAATGATAACAGTTCCAAGCTTTGCATTCTGAGAAAATGGTCAAAGAAATGTCAAATTTAATAATTAAAAGAGGTTGTCAGCAACTGGCAAATCAATCTCTCATCCAGCTTTCGACAGGAAGCTCAGGGAAATGGTCTCTTTTTTCAAACACTCGTCTGAAACTCCATGCAGGTAATATTTCTCATACAATTTATTCGATACCAAAGAGATCAGCAAAGTCTTCTTCGAAGTCAGATCACAGTATCCGAGATTACTTAGAAACCGATCTGCGAATCTTTCTGATTTTCCCATGAACAATCGGGATTTCCCGGGAAATCCAATACGAAGTTACGAGTTGGTAAAACAAACGTCGAAATTTATCCGCGGAAGAAACCCCACAGGAAGAAGTGGACGGCCGGGTTCAGCATATATTCACAAAGCAATAGCATGTTTCAGGTGAGGTTGTGCAGCACAAGCTCAGTAACCACAGGCTTTGTGTTTCTCAAAGTCGAACCAGCATCCGCCCTTTCTCGAAACTGATGTATGATCGGAAATTCCCATTTGTGAAATACACTTCGCGTTACTTACTGGAAAAACAAAAGACGCTGAAGAGTTGAGACTGATGTATTCATAAAAGGACAGTAGCAAACTTACGAAAAACTCAATGAGTCGGACCCAAGGCCCAGTATACCCAGTAAAATAAAAGCGTAAGAGATTTTAGCATTAAGTTCACTTTTCATTTATTTACTTATAGACAGAGTAGGCCAGCTTAAAGGCGGAAGAAATCAAGTAATTATGTTGCAAGAGGGTAGCGGAAGCAGGAAGTTTTTCCCAAAGCACCACAGTCGGAAATGGAATTAAAAATGGAGTCATGCGTGGCATGAGCATCGGAAGACCTGGTTTCTTGGAAGAGGCACTGCGCTGACGAAAACGAGACTTCGAGCCAAAAAAAAAATGTTAGGGAAACAGTGGAGCAATGAAAAGCTATCAGGAAACCAAACTGGAGTCGTTGATCCTTTACAGATTGTCTGAACAGCCTACAAAGCCTTTTCCGGACGCACACGTGATTATAAAACGGCCTCAGTTCCCTGTTATTTCCCTTCGACTGTGGAGAGCTATGGACAATACAAATTTAAGTTTTACTTCCAGATCGAAAAACTAGTTGTGTGGAAACTGTTTATTGTAAACCCTAAGCGTTCGAGGTGTCGTCCGGTCCCTCATCCGTCATTCCATATTTCACGCCGTCAAATCTGAGCTTTGGTAATTACAGGAAGTTGATGAATCGTTTTCCTATGATTTGGGGTTGTGGCAACGCTGTCCTCTCATTAATGGCAACGCTCTCTGGTTCTGATTGATGTGTTAATTCGAGGCGCTTCTTTTTTATCTGAAAATAACTCTGTTTGCTTCCTGTCTATTTGATGGATTCACTTCTAGGGGAAGATCGGAGGGACCCTGGAATGTTAGACTCTTCTATAAACCAGATCTAGTGTCCAATTAAAGCACACTTCGCAGCAGATACAGTTTCTGTTCCAACATTCAAACATGCTTGACATTGCTTTGAAACTTCGTCGGGTTTCCCCGAGATTACAAAACCGCATCAGCTGTTTTATTGCCCTGTTGGCTTTGACGAGAAACACGGAGAAACTTGCATCCCCGGTATTCCTAACCAATGAGCTGATCAGAGGCGATAAACGAGATGGTCGACTAAATGACGGGTTCAGTAGAAGGAAGTAAGCTGCAATAAAGTATGAGCAAGAACAAATAGTCAGAGGAACCTCCATCTTCCTATCTCTGCAATACGACCACACGGAGTATGTATGTATTTATATTCTTTATAACCCGTTACATTCAAACTGAACAAGAACGGAGTAAATGGAAGAAAAAGAAATAAAGAACAAAAGAGAGAAACGACAAAATGTGTAAAGCAGTACAGATAAAGTAAAACACAAATGGCGAGTTAGTCAGTGGTCATCCATGGGGCACAAAGTACTGGTAACCACGGGTGTGCGGCCGTTCCAAGAACTTTCTGGACTAACTTTGTTGAATCTACTCCAATATCCTACGCGATGCAAACGAGCGGAGGACGAGCTAGGCAGAACATCATAATTTGTTACCTCTACAAACACCTATATCGCAGTAGAACCCCGCAGAAGAATTCGAACGCCGTCTGAGTCGTCCACTAGAGCTGATTGGCTGTCTACATACCATTGTGGCGTCACGTCTAACTCGCTGCAGACCGGTTCTGCGGGGCATCCTACGGTTTTTCATCTGGTATGCCCGGCGGCGAAGAGGGAAGTAGACGGGTATCAACTCAAACTCAGCCCCGCTGAGTTTTATCGGGGTATCCATAGTCGCTGCATGGGACCAAAGACAGAGGTTCTACAACATTATATGTTCTTGTTCTTAGTTTACATTCAACTTACTGTGGTAAGAGGTTCGGCTACGAAGCGATCCCTGCCAGTTCCGGCATCCAGGGGCTCCTGGTCTCCCCATTGCCATGTTGTGGAACGGGGGAGGGGATCGGAGCAAAAGGTCGCACGAAGCACGGCGTCGTGACCTCGGTCGACATTCACGACGTGGGAAACGATGGATTGGAGAGCCTTGGGTGGTCCTGGAACAGAAACAAATCGTTATGTCTTCCGTGATGTACAGGGTTGAAGAACATCAAACTTCTCGGAATTGCATCGAATGGACAACTCGGCCAGGATTCGTCCAAATCCAAAAGAATGTTGTCGTGTTTATTTACATAGTTTTGTTTAAATGTTTTAATATGTATATTTTACTTTTGTCTTTTATTCATACTCCGCTGTTACGCAAAAAGCGGGTCATAAATAAATAAATAAATAAAATAAAAAAAATGTGAGAGCTTTTCAGATTGACCGATGAGACTGACCGTGAGATTCAAATAAGGGTCAAGCAGAGGCGTTACTATCCAAAATGTTTGGGGGGGGGGGGGTGCAAGGTATTTACCGACTGGCTGGTCATTTTTACCGACTGTTTTTGTAGAAACAACGACTGTTTTGACGAAAAAATCAACTGATTTTCAGAAGAACAGGTTTTACCGCACTGGTCTTGGTTTTTAATTTATTTATATCTGTAATAAACAGTTCGAGTATTAGATGGAATTATTATTATGATCCTTGGCTCCCTACGTGCCATAACGGCTGCCCCCGATAATCGGCTGAGATTTAGTCCAGACCGAATTATTTCAAACATAGTAAATTTGGTGGTTTTTTTTTAATTTGCTCGTTGTTTGACGGAGTTTTTTTTTGTGGTTTTGAACATTCACAGTGGCAGTAGGGATGGTTATCAGTGTGTGTGTGGTGGAAAGACTATTTTTTTTGTGGTCCGCTTTAAGAGGATCAAACAACGGATGAAAAAGGGCCTCAAAAGACTTTCTGCTTATGCCATAAACATTGAAAAAACGAATATACATTAACTTCCTCCAGGCTCCAAAAAGGCGAACCCCTTTGCAAAACCACCTGGATGCCACTAAGCGACGATGAGATTCTTCATTTCCTTCCAAGTGCCGTTCAGCACTCAACGATGTCTGTGATGAATATTTAAGCACGTGACAGTTGCATCCTTGCGAATATCCATGCGAAGTCTCTTTGCATTTTTGTCTGTAAAATGTTTGCTATTTCTTGGTCCAATGCGAAACGAAGCAAAGAATAATCAATCTCGATTTCCGTAAGCTCGAGTCAACTTTATGAACCAGTTGTTCTGTACCTGGTTTCCGTTTTCCCCCCCGTATCCAGGCCTATGTATCCACTCGAACTAGGAACAATAGCAGATCCTAGTTCGACAATGTACTTGCCCCAGAGGCGTCACTTATTGGGGGCATGGGGGGGGGGGGTCCTCCCTCCTAAAGTTGTCGGTCGTCGGTAAAAAACACAACCGAGTCGGCACGAATCTAATGCTCAAACTGCTTATTACAGATATATATAAATTAAAAACCAAGACCAGTGTGGTACTACTGAAGACATAAAAAATAATCAATTAAGTCTTTTAATTCTTTGCTAATCAAACGTGGAAAATTTCGTCATCTCGAAAAAAAGGCGATCTGCGTGGGTTTTGTCTCGAGACAAAACAGAAACTCGGCAATCAAGTTCAAATCTAAATAAACTGGTGGCGTGCGATCAGTAAGAGATCCACCATGAGTAGACATCGCGCTACTACCAATACCGTAACAAATAATTCACAGTATGAACTCCCGGCGAAGAGAATGGCACGAAGGTACCAAAATTACAATTTTGAGGGCCTCCCTCTCCCCTCGAATATTAGAACTGAAGGAAGCGAAATTGCCTAGAATCAACAAAAACATGATCGACAATAGCCCCAATTGCTCCCTCCTCCTATTTAAAATTCATCGCTTGTTATGCCGCTGAGCGATTATTCGATCCATCACACAACAATGACATAGAATGTTCGAAAACTGCGGTATTCCTATTGAAGGTGTTAATGTTGTGATCGACAAGAACGATTTGTAACTAGCAAGTCGTCCTCGGACAATAGACCCCCTGAGCGTCTGTACTCGAGTCAGATGCAAATGTGGTAGGTGAGTTTCTGTTTTTCCGAGGAATGAAATTGCTTACTAAGGAAACGTGAGTGATTAGCCCCCCACCTCGAAGTGACTCATCCACTTTCGGTGTTATACTGTCTCATTTCTTTCATTGCTTCCAGTTAAAGTTTAACCGAAAAGGCCCTGAGATACGACAATCTAGTTACCTATCACTTATTCAATTAAATCGGCTTGAAGACCCACTGAAAATGCATTACCTCGTTATCCCGCTATTCAGGAATAATCGATTTACAAATAGTGGGAATTTCCGTGGGATTGTGGCACCTCTATGCGCTTGTATTTTTGTTGTATGCCTTACCAGAAAGATTTATGATTTTTTTTTTGTTCAGGCACTAAGCAATCTTCACGAATCTCACCACTGTCCACTGAAAAGACGCGTTTGTGTTGAGATTAAAATTTCCCGCGTCATAGTAGCATTTACACTGTGGGGACGGCCACAGATATTCTGAGCGTCATAAAAACAGCAGATGAGTGGAAAATAAAAAAATCCCTTTGCAGAATCCAAATAATTCAGTGTATTCAATAAATGACCAGAAAAATAAGTTGAAGTTTCAGTTAAACTTTAAAAAACATTTTCGTTCTCCTGAACCGTCACAGGTTCGCTTTCTAAAACCTCTATTAGGTTACAAATACTACCGGATCACAAGAAGCAGCTGTCTAGAGGGTACAGGGCCGTATCCAGGGGGAGGGGGGGATTAGGGGGTTACCCCCCCCCCAAAAAAAAATTTTTTTTTATAGGATTTTCCCTCTGATCTATGTCTTTTTTTGTACTTTTTTGTCCGACCCACAGGCAAACACTGCCCCCGAAATAAATTCCTGGATACGGGGCTAGGAGGTGCCCAGCCTCGGAACAAGCTCATGCATGGGGCCGAAATAATGTGTAAAAAAAACAGAGTTGGTAGCCCACTTGTGTATTTTGATCTACTTGTATATTTTGTTAAGCGAAATACGTGAGATAAACACAAAATTAAAATTAAAATTAGTTCTTTGTTAAATTACCAAAAAGAGCATGGCGACTGTCTAGAGACTATGGATCTCTGTTTTTAGGCCTGTCCCGGGTATGCAGATTTGAGCCTCGTTTTTGTTGCATGCTGCAGGTCCACTTCTCGGCCGATTCCGGATCGATTCTTTCCTCACCCGTTTTTGCACTACAGTGCTTTCGAGGAAGACGGCAGCGCTTCTCGAGAATGTAAGTTCGCAAAGAAGTGCTGCAGCAGCGATGCGGCAGCGCTATTGCAACAAAAACGAGGCTATGCTTGGGTAAGTCGAAATACTGATTCATTGAAATTCCAGTTTTATCCATCCACTCCTTGTCCTCCTTGACTTCCCTCAAAAGAATCTATTTCCGGTAGTAACCTCGCAAAATCCACTCGAAACTTTTCAAAGGAACTCCCTGACTTTCAAGTACTAACCCCGTTTCAGCTATTCAAATTGCATTTCTTTCATTCAAGTCCAATCCTGTCCAAAAAGGGGGTCTGGTTTCAGCTTCTGTCTTATCTCTTCATTACGAAGATTGGAATGACCCCCTCCTCCATTCTTAGAAATAATAGAGGTAGAAATGTGGCAGAGATGGCGGTGTCACCTGTATGTGTGGCCACTTGATCTTCAAAAGCAGAAATATCCCTGGAGAGTAACGAGGCACGGAGCTAGTACATTTTAGGGCTAAGGTGAGTGAGAGAAAAGGTGTCCGAAATGTTATTTTCGAGGGACTATGTAGCCTCACCGAAAAAAGTATCTCGGAGTAAGAATTAAAGTTAGCTGCAGTATTCACTAGTCGGATTATTTTTATCTCTACTGAGGTAAGATTGATACGAAATAGTGTTCAAAAGGAGAAATATCCCTGGAGAGTAACGAGGCACGGAGCTAGTACATTTTAGGGCTAAGGTGAGTGAGAGAAAAGGTGTCCGAAATGTTGTTTTCGAGGGACTATGTAACCTCACCGAAAAAAGTATCTCCGAGTAAGGGTGAAAGTAAGCTGCAGTATTCACTAGTCAGATTATTTTTATCTCTACTGAGGTAAGATTGATACGAAATAGTGATAAGAATAATCCGAGTAGTAAATACTGCAGTTAACTATAATCCTTACTCGGAGATACTTTTTGCAGTGTATGTATAATTTCAAAAAGCCAGCGACCATACTAAAGAACATACAGAAAAAGACTAACGTGTCTCTCGGTGGAGGTTACTGGTATCTCACACTATTCTAAAGAAATACCATTGTTGTCATGGCCCTCGGGCTGCTTAGCAATTAATAAATCTATCTAATCTATCTATAGAGATTATTGACTCGAGTAAGGTGGATTGCCCCTTTCCAGAAACTGTAGAGGAGGGCTGATTCTACTAAAATCGGCTATCGGTATGCCACATGGAACGATACTGACAGCTTGTGTGGTGTGCGTAGTTCAAGTTTTGGGCATTTGAACCTTCACAATTATTAATCTGCATTCTAGAAAATACAACAAAACCGGACAAACTTGCCGCTTATAAAAGAAAGATACTTGTGCAGGCCAAGCTAGAAACATCAACACGATATTTAAATGAAATGAGATGCAGGTTACAGGAAAGATGGAAGAAGGAGATATAGAGAAAGTATGCTGGATATCTGGATACTCGACTGCGAGCTTCCTGGAGAGAAATTCGGTCACTCGAATTCTCTCGAGAAAATGGTCCTTTCCCTAACACAGTGGAATCCGCTGTTCGGTTCACCAAACCATTTAAGGCTAACGAAGATTGCGGCCTGGTTTTTATGGCACTTGCCCTTCGGCCAAGTGCCATATAGCGATTGTAATTTCTGTCCGTCAGTCGGTCTGTCGGTCCCGGTTTTGCTAGTTCAGGCACTTCCAGATAAACTAGGACGATGAAACTTGGCAGGCGTATCAGGGATCAGACCAGATTAAATTAGAAATAGTCGTTTCCCTGATCCGACCATCTGGAGGGGAGTGGAGAGAGGGGGAATCCGGAAAAATGAGATATTTTTAGCTTACGAACGGGTGATTGGATGTTAATGAAACTTGATATATGGAAAGAACTCATGTCTCAGATGTTCCGTTTTAAATCCAGACCGGATCCGGTGACACGGGGGGGAGTTTAAGGGGAAAACCGGAAATCTTGAGAAACACTTGGTGGATTGGATGGAGGGTGGAGGGAGTGGAGGGATCAGGATGAAACTTGGTGAGAAGAACAAGCAGAAGTCCTAGATGCGTCATTAACATAACCGGAAAGGATCCGTTCACTTTGAGGCAGTTGGGGAGGGGGGGGGAGTCCGAATTTATAGTGGTCCCGCGAGTTCGTTGCTTCCTGATGTGCTAGGACGGTGGAAATTGGCAGGCGTGTTAAGGACCCGACCAGATTAAATAGGAAATAGTCACTTCCCCGATCCGACGATCTGGGGGGGGGGAGTGGAGGGAGAGGGAAACCAAAAATTGAGGTATTTTTAACTTGCGAACGGGTGATCAGGTCTTGATGAAAGTTGATAGTTAGGATGACCCCGTGACTCAGAGGTCTCACTTTAAATCCGGACCGGATCTGATGACACTGGGGGGAGCTGGAGGAGGAAACCGGAAATCTTGAGAAACAGTTCGAGTGGAGGGATCGGGATGAAACTTGGTGGGAAGAATAAGGTGAAGTCCTAGATACGTCATAGATGTTCAGTGTTAAGTCCGGGTCGGGTCCAATAATTGCGGGGGATTGGGGGGGGGACTCGAGAAACGCTTAAAGAGAGGGATTGCAGACCATCTGGAACTGCTCAGAATTGAGTGAAACTAAATATCCTATTTCTCTTTCCGAACCGCATTTTTGGATGGCGGGTGTATTTTGTGACGTTCTCATCTACTTTCTTGTACCGCCTACTCGTAACAAGTGCCATATGAGCTCGTAGCTCTTGTTGTTCAGCTAATTGCTGAATCATAGGCAATAGAGAGGTATGCAAAAAGGCGCATAGAGGTGACTTTGGCGGGTAACCCTAGGTCCACACAGACGTTCACACTGAGGCGATATCGGCCATCACCGATATTTTGGTCGACAAAATCGGCGATTTCTGTTGCTTCGTCAGGCGATTTTCAACGCTGGGAATTCAACTTTAATCGGGCGACAGTACGATTTTATGCTTTTAGATAAAATAATATTTTGTTGTTATTTTGATTATTTTAAGGGTTATTTTTAATTATTTTTCGCGTTAAATTCTGTTGCCGACGAAAATTCTGTGTGAACATCCAGGCGATACAAATCTTCTCTCGCTGCGATTGAAAAAACTTGTTCATCGCCGCGATTTGCTCTGTGTGAGCCTAGGGTAACAGACCGGTTTCAAAATGTAAGGGATCAGGATCTGGTTCAAAATCGGTAGACCAGTGATTGCGTTAGGTTTAAAAATACAAAGTAATGATGTTGCTTTAGGGTTTATTGGAAAAATAACTTAAATTTATCAAGGAAAGAGTAATTAAATTTTAAGTCTGCGTTATCAACCTGTGAAGAGGACCACATAATTGATCTTTGCCCCCCCCCCCCACTCCCCAGGGTTTATGGAAATGGCGCCACCCGCTAAGACATAGGCCCTCTTTCAACCACCAAGATCTGGACCAATGAGTGTCTATGTGTGGCTTGAGGGCTGCAGGAGGGAGGGGGGGGGGGCTGTAATAACGCAGTAGACTTACCTAGTGTCCTCAGACTGATTGGCTGGCTTTCGCTCATTCGTTCGTTACCGTCAATCACATTCGAAGCCAAGCAGAAATATTCTCCCTAAACAAAGGAACTATCATGAAACAAAGGGATTGGCTATAAAATATTTATGAGATTACACTCCAGCCACAAAGAATGCCACAAGGGTTTGCACTGTAATAAATATTTGTAAATCTTTCTAATCCGGAAAGATAAACAAAAAGGCGGAGTAGCCTATAAAAACAAAGTGGAAGAAATTGACTAAAACGTCGGAAACAAAGTAAGTGAGTAAGTAAGTAATTTATTTATAACCCGCACCATTTGGAAAAAGCGGAGATAATGAAAGAAAATAAATAAAACACATACACACACAGAAAAAGACACTTAATTTCGAGTTGGTAAATTTTCGAGTTAGTAATTTTGTTAGAATCTAGTAAAAAAAATCTCCAGAGTCTAGTAAAATTTTAGGCAGGAAGCAACACTGGGGCAAAAGTTGTTTTTAGAAAACCAGAAAATTTGGAAAATTATGAAGGCCTACAGAGGTGACTGTCCAGTTTCCGGTAGCCTCTGGAGCGAATTATCCTCGGACATGAAGGATGAGGAGAACATGATATTTTACTTTAATATCGGTCTTGACAACAACAGACAATTTACTGTGTACAGAATCTGCAAACTCACATACACTTCATTATCAGCGTCACGCTATTTGCTGATCACACTTCACGGATGCATTATCCGGTAGATTTCCACTTTCTGACACCTTTCTCAAATTTTACACCCATTTAACATACTAATTGAGTTACCCTCAAATTACAGTCCCATCTCCTATCCGCAAGGTAGCGTGTAAACCTCCACCAATTTCCGGCCGTCAATCTGTGAGGGGTTCAGGTTTCCAGTGTCTGGTGCACAAAAAATGATCCGTACGTTATCAGTTTATAATAAGTTTGTCACCTGGCAATTAGGATAGCTTGTATCTTGTCATTACACAGGCTAAAGGAGTTCATCCGCGAACCCACAAAGTTTTTCTGGTTCGAATTTGACAAAGAAATGTCGGGTTGATTGATTTTCTGGCTCGAATTTGACAGAAAACTCAAATTTTCGGTAAATTAAAGTCTAAATGACAATGAATTAGACTGAAAAAGTCTAAATGATCAAGCAGATAGACATAAAACTGAGGATCTTTAGTACAGAATGATAAGGATGTAAGCCTGAAGTTCTTTTCATTGAGATTTTATCGAGATTCTATTTTTATATTCAAGCATTTGAAAGTGCCGCCAAAAACAGAGATAAAATAGCGTTTCCACGAATTTTAACTTGAAGTTCGAGTGTGTGGTACGGTAGAAAACTCTGTTGCCGTGGCAAACGCGAAAAAACACGCGAAAAAACACATTAAGACTTTGAGGTCTTAACATAAGTTCGTTCCAGAAAGTTTTAACCTGCTTTCCTTACGAGCATAATGAACGTTGATTGTTCGGGAACAGGTTATCACACCCCCTCATCTTTGCCAAAGTTCTGTAATTAATATGTTTAGTTTTTTTTGTTTTTTTTTTAGTTAATTTAGTTTAGTTCCTGTACTATATGAGCCTTTTATGCTTTGTTCATTTAATTTTTCTTTGTCGTAAAACGTGAAGTCGTGAAAAGCATTAATTTGTGAATTTACGACGTTGTCACCTTTGAATACCGAGGGAAGGAATGGTACTATCGATAGTACTTCCAAGGACGTTAAGAGACAAATCTATTCTAGGAATTACAGGTGTCTGGAAATTTCACAGAGAAAGTACTTCCCTTGTCCGGATTCCGGTTTCATTTTTTTTCCTGGCAAATGTTTATGCTACCTTCGCTTCCTTTTTATAATATGTACATTTTTGGCTATTTAGGTAATATCACAGTCACAGTGCAGCTAATCTTTACCGGGGATGGGCGAATCCGAATCCGAATTCGAATCTTCTGCTTGTCAGGATGGATTCGGATTTGGACTCGGGTTTCAAACCCTCAATCTTACGAATCCCTCAAATTCCTAAAATTCATCCTTCCAGTATCCGTATCCCAATTGTTACAGAGTGTGCTTAGGCAATCCAACTTTTTGGTCTCCACCACCAACCATCCTCAGTATCTATCACTACCTTAGATATCAGTGCTTTTTGTCACCTCTGATCTTAAACCATAACCTGTACATGATTTAATTTTTGTTAAAGTCGGATTCGCTTCCGGATTCAAATCCTCAGCATGAAATTGTGTGTTCGGATTCGGAATCGGATTCATACCTAGCCCTGGATTCGGATTCGAATCCTTTCATGATCGGATTCGCCCATCTCTGGTATTTACTGTTAAAATAAACTACCGTACTGCTACTACTACACACAACATTTGGTAAATGATCCTTCTGTAATGCTACTCTGTTCGTTAATGTAAGGCCGCGGTTTCGCGGCTGTTCACAGCTGTTACGTTAAAAGCGAACAAATACCCACTTTTCAAATTTCCGCTCGTCAGTTTGGACAAGATCGTGGGAGAGCCTATAGTAATTAGCCTATCAACACCTACAGGCCATTGATCATTGACACCCTTCGTGTTGATGATGTGTAGAAGGACGAGAAGCTCGTCCACGAAGGACGTCTGGGGTTGTGTTACAAGAACAGCTGCGAATTAGCTGTCACATCGAATGATGTCTCTTTCCTCTGAGATAGGCTATTTCAAACGTTCCGGAAAATTTCGGAGGTAACAGTATCCGACCCTTTGCTGCGTTCTTCGTCGCGGGAAAGATGACTCGGAAGCAAGCCTGAATTTTAAGCTTAAAGCACAAGGGGCACTAGAAACGGTCTCTATCCCAATTATTATTCTAACGTACGTCCCAGCTCTTTTACGCCACACTCGTCCCCCTTAGTTTTGAGGAGAAACACGGAAAAAGTGATATAATCGGTATTTCTGACCAATCTTCGGAACAAATGTGCGGGACCCCCACCAGCCTTGCTAGCATCACAGCCAGGTGACTTGTTGCAGCAAACATATAGGTGAATCATCGGTATTTCTCACCAACAGTAGTCTCTTTATTTTCTTACTTTACATTTGACTAGTATAAATCTTATCATTTAAATTAGCAGACTCATAAATTCAGATAGGTCAGCTAAAATAGACGAAAATATTCAAAAATGCTTCGGGAGGGCATTGTCTCCAACTACTGCGAGGGACCAACTACTATCCAGGGAATCCCCCCCCCTGAAACGTACAAAAGTAATCTTTTTGATAGGCTTTAACCCCTAATCTTTTTCTTTTGTGTAGTTGTTGGTCCAATCTGCGGGCCTCCCTTCCCCCCCCCCCCCAATAAATTCCTGGATACGGATCTGAATAACTGCATGACATAGAAGTCTGGACAGCCTATTTGTCTAAAATTCAGCAGGTAATATAGCTTAGCCTACTCAAATCTGTCCTGAAAAGGGCTGTGGACTATTCAGTTTACACTATCAACGGCCTGAACTGAACGAACCCGAACCCCCTTCATTCTTCTACCTACAACTTGACATAGACCTTCCCGATGAAAACTTTTCGAGAATTAGCCGTATCGAGTTGTACGAAAAAGTAGCATGCAGTAGTAACTGTTGCCACTGCATGCTACTAATAGCAAACAAAATGCTACTACAGCAAGACTGTATGCTATCGGATACTACTAATAAAGATTAACTCATTCGGAGGCATGTTAAATCAAAGCATTCCATACTACTACATTTCAATACATGCAAATTTGGGATCCCAAAACGTAAGTGGAGGGATACCTACGACATCGAAAAAGTTGTCCGTCTGTTGGCACGATAACTCTTGAAGGGAAAGAGATATTTTGATGAAACTTGGTGTGAGGATTCTTTTGGTCAAGTGTAAGGTTATAAGTTACTAGATGGGCTCTGTAGCCGTACATCTAGGGGTGGGGGAGGGGGTTCAAATTAAGGGGTAAACAAAATATTTTTGAACAGCGTGATAGTCGATTATGGGATAAAGAGACACGCTGAACACGATGTATGAAAACTATTTTCTCGCCGAATATGTAGTTCGTTTGGAATTCGGAAAAGACGGAAAGTTGGTTAAAAGTAAAAGTTTAATTTGAAGTTGACTAAATTTTTTATTTTTATTTATTTATTTATTTATGACCCGCTTTTTGCGTAACAGCGGAGTATGAAAAGTATTTTTTTAAATGTCCGATTTAAGGGGTAAGAAGACCGGCTGAACACTTCCGTGAAAAGTATTTTCTACCCAGACAACTAGTTCGCCTGGAATCCGGCCAAAACCGGAAAATTGTAAAAGCAAAAGTTTAATTTGAAGTTGATTAGATGACAGATTTAAGGGTAAGAAGAGACGCTGAGTCTGTACATGACAATCGTTTTCACCCAGACATATAATTCGTCCGGAATCCGGTTGTAACCGTAAAAAGTTAACGTCTTACTTGAAGTTGATTAGACGTTCTTGATAGGCATAAGGGGATACGCTGAATTCGTTTCTGAATTTTTTTTTTCGCTGGACAAGTAGTTCGCTCGAATTCGGCCGAAATCGGAAATTTTGCAGAAGTAAAGCAGGAAGTTTTGGTCAGTGTCGTCAAAATAGATATGGCTTACAGAGGTATATCTGAACTTGGTTTTCTCTCACGATTAGCCAGGCGAAGACAAGATCCATATTTGATGGTGCAAAAAAACTTTTCGAGAATTAGCCGGAACGGATACGTCAGCTGAATTTTATTGGAGCTACATTTCGGCCCTTCTTGGCAAGGGTCCTCTTCAGGCTCAAAACCGCTCAAGTTGGACAAACGAACTTGGGGAAAACAAGTTCGACAAGTTTTATCCGACAAGACCCAATTGTCTGGATACAACCAAGGTGTGACTACCACACAACTACACAGTCAAAGAATTTTTCATAAGGTTTGCCAAGACGGGCTGAGATGTCGCTGGAATGAAGTTCACCGCGATCGACTCGCAGTCAGTTTGGGCTGAAGAAATATTAATTGGTTCGCATTACTGCACATTTTATCAATAATCAAACCCGCCTGGTAACCCACATGGCTCCAGTTTAAAAATCTGGAACGTAAATCCGAGAAGCTAAATTGGATCTGACTTTAAAGCATTGCGCCGGCATTAGCAAACCTTAGTGTCGCCTGGCTTCGGTGAAAGAAGTCGTCGTCTGTTTTTTAGTAAAGGGGAGATTAAATAGGGAAGACGAGGGCAGCAACAAACAAACTGCAGACGATGGGTTTTGTCTAGGAGTGTCAGCATTAATTATGCAAATGAACTGGGAGCCGAGAACACTAAAGACTGTTGTAGGAGGTTGAAATATTATTTCAAGCTAAGATTGCTAAGATTGACAGCCTGACGAGGACCCTTGCCAAGAAGAGTCGAAATATTGCTGATGAAGCATCGTAGCTGACGTATCCGTTGTAACATTATTTGAATATAGATTCTAACGGAATGAACAGTCCTGTTTTTCCTTGGATAAATGCAAATTTCTAACGCGATAGATGCCGATCTGAAACACCGATTTGATTCCATAGACGAATCGACATTATTTTCCGTGGCTAACCCAGACCATTCTCCATGAAATGAGAATGAATATTCATGGCATTTTACGCCCTGTAATAATAGTTTATGTTTAACCCACTACAACAAACAAGAAAAAGTGGATTAATAAACTAAAAAACAAAATAAACCAAGAAGAAAGAAAAAAACTCAACTACGAGAAAAGCATTGCGGACGGCCATTGAAAGACTCAAGGTTCGGAATTGCAGACCCTATGGGGGGGGGGGGGGGGTACTTCGACCAATTACCCTCGCATGTTGCTAGCTCTGTCACCTCACTGATTGTCTACATAATGCAGACCAACTGTCGATTCGACCGCGTTTTCAAAGGATTCGCCTACTAAGTGACATAGCGTCAATCATAGCCATAGTTGCTCCCCGGTTCGTCATCGACGATCGAAGTATAATGGGCACTCGGTAAATAATAAAAGATAGAACTTGCTGAACTATTTTTTTCATATTAACGCCCGGTGCACAGGTGACTTGATCATTTTTATTAAGACTGTGCAGTCTTTTTTTTTCAGGTGCAAAACAAGCATTGCGAGCGCGAAGTTCAAAATCTTCGCGAGGTGAACTATTTTCTCAGGGGAGGAGGGGGTAGGTAAGTCTTACCTGGTCCTCATATGAGACATTCGACAGGACGAAAAACCGTCCTTCCGCCCTCACGGCGACGTCGTTTTCGAATTTCGAAAGTCGCTGAACCCACCGGAACGAAGGAGCAGGGCTTCCATCAGCTTTGCATTCGAGTCGGATTGAACCACCTATACTAGTGGACAGTTGGTTGTTTGTACTGCCTTCTATGACAACCATACTTGGTGGATCTGAAAAAGAAAATGTAGTTCGAGCTTTGACATAAAATTTGTGGCTGAAGAAGACGTGACGAAAGTCCTTGCAAAACAAGGGCAGACTTGCTAAAAAAAAAAAAAATAGCATTTAAAACCGATCGGCAAATCGCTGTGAGATCGGCGTTGCAGTCACATCCTCACACCACATGTATGTATGTATGTGTGCATTAACGGACACCTGAACGATGAAACCATACTTGAACACACCGTGGAGAATGTATTTACAGACATGGCCACGCAGAGCATTCTTCTCCTGAGCGTGACGTTTTCAAAATAGGGATGTTCGTTTCTGGAGGTTTGCACATGCAAACTCTAAGAAAAAAAGCGCAATTCATTCAATCTTCTACAGCGCTGGCCGGATCGTATTGGAATTTCTTCTAGATATACGTTTGGGCTTAACTGGTTAAAAAATATTCCAGAAGAAGGGTTGGTTGGAGACATTTGTTCCTTTCTAAAATTGTTTGATACCGAAATAAGCACAGATGCAAAATGGAGCAAAAATCATAGCTTGGAAACACTATTTCGTATTTGGATTGGGTTTTCTGCAGGCAATGCTAACTGAAGTCATACAGATAGGGATAATACTTGGTACTCTTCATTCAGGTTTCCTTTAAGTCTAAACGTCACAAAGAACAAAGAAAAAGGTTGCGTACTTAGAAAATAAAGAAAAAAGAAACACAACTAAATTGTTGCAAACACGGATTATCTATACTATATCAGTATCATTTTCCATACATGAAATGTCTGTATACTACGTGTACTTTTTTCAAAAACAATTATTATTATTATAATAATATACAAATTTCTAGTCCAATTCAGGAGCTGGAGTACGAACGTCACTGTAAAAAAAATCTTGCAATAGTTTCTACTGGAGATTATTTATAATTCGGATTTATCTTATACCACTAGCGATAAGATTAATCACAATAGCAAATACTGCAGTTAGCTTTAATCCTTTCTCGGAGAAACTTTTTATACTGAAACTTCTCTACTGAGGTAAGATTATTTCTAATTCGGATTTATCTTATCCCAGTAGAGATAAGATTAATCCCAATAGCAAATACTGCAGTTAGCATTAATCCTTTCTCGGAGAAACTTTTTACGGTGTTGGCGTACCGAAAGTAGGTAGGTTGGATCTCTGCCTGGTGTTCCTCCTGTACGCAGTTTGTGTAGCTTAGCGGGCTTTGATTTGAGGATTACAAAAATATTGTTTTTTTTCTACCTCAGGAAGTAAAGCACTGCATGGTCATACAGGACCACGACTCTCACAATTCACGTTTCTCACATCTGGCTACTGAATAAATGGTTGGAATTATCATTGCTCGCTCAACAAGCAGTGACGTCAAAAGCGGAATAAACACAATTAAATAAAAAAGAGGTCAATATAAAAAACAGATCAGGTCAGGTACGGGTGTCCAGCCTTTCGAGGCAATAGTGCTTTAAACACTATTGAGGCACTAATCTAAATTATCTATTTATTTTATTATTTTATTTATTTCAAAATATAGCCAACTGGGGCTGCTACATAACAACACATTTATATACACTAAAAAAACTAAAAAAACAAATATGCTGAAGGCACGAAGCCTCCAACAAACAAAGTACTCAATCAGAATGGGTCAACCCACTCGAATCAGGATGGGTCAAACCCACAGTAAATTTCTTTCCCCCATGCTTGCCACAGAGGCAGAGACAGGCGCATTTGCGGATCACACAGAATCACCAGCAGAGGATTGCTCGATCTATATGAGCACTAAACCTACTGGTATTCGCTTCCATTTAAATACAAAGACAAAAAACTTTCACAACAGAATCTTCACAAAAGTGCCATGATATCTATCTGTCTTTCTTCTGTGTTTTGTTTTATTGTAGATTCAGTCGGCTAATGTGTTCGTAGTCTTGTTCCGTTGCTGCATGTTTACGTAACTGTTTGTGAACTTCCTGATGTGACTAGTGTTTACAGTTAAACATACTTACTCATCAATTCTGAAGATTCAAATAATATTAATAATATAATAACACCTGTATTGAAAAACCCGGTGGAGAGATACAGCATATGAATATAAGTAAACAAATACTAAAGAACATTAGAACTAGGAAACGATTAAATCTTATCTCAAGTGCTTAATGCATAAACAAAGTGCAATGAATAAATAGTAATAATAACATCTACAGTTTTTACCTAAGCCGGATGAAACCTGTTCTTTCGGTTACACGGCTTATCGCTGCTTCTTAATTACTCGCACCTCTACATAGCACTCTAGAAACCGACGAAGTTTGAAGTCATCTAGGTGTGCGGGGAACTTCGTCAAGTTAAACGTGGCGACTCGGGTTTAAGTGGTGATAAGTGCCAGGTAACACTTTTCAAAGAGATGGCTTGTAATGAGTATTCCTAATTAGAATGCAAATCCTGCACTTGGACACGCTGCAGATGTCTATAACTTTTACAAGGATTCCATGAATTCCTCGGTGCGGAAAATCGAGGAAGGGAAGATTTTTCTACAGATAGATATTTCAATAGTGCCTCAGATCAGGTTTTCCTAACGGACTGTCTGCACTTTTCGTACGAAGATGATGACTATGCAGGAAATTCTGGCAGGATTTCTAGTCCGCGACAGCCCAACCCTGACGGTCTGTCCCATCAAACTCGGAAAAGACACTTTTCTTGCTCACGTGAATTAAAGAAGGGCCCAAAATGCGATGTTTCTGCTTAAAGCACAGCTCTTACCGGTCTTGAGACCGGTAGTCAAGCTTTTTGAGACCGGTAGTCAAGCTTTATAAACGAGTTTCTCATAGTTGCTGATCAGCGGTAGCCGAGAGAGACGTGGATAACAAATATTTGGATCGATTTTTGGAAAGTGGGGGGTCGCAATACACCCCCCTTGCCAGTAAGTCTCCGTTTGAAGTTGTTGCGTAACAAACTGGCTTCGAACTGAAGTCCGATAGAAGCGGCTTATAGTTAATATTAGAAGTATGGCATCATCACCGATAACACAGAAAAAGTTCGAGGAATCAATGAAACTACTGAATGAAAAACTCGACACAGTAATCAAGACTCAGTCTCATCTGTCCAAGCAGCTGAAAGATATGGCTGAGGAGATAGGAACTCTAAAAAAGACCGCAAGCGAACAAGATACGCGAATATCAGGTCTTGAAACTGAAATTAATTCCCATAAGTCGCGTTGTGATCAGTTGGAAAACCAGCTGCTAGAAATAGACGTGAAAGACAGGAAACACAACCTGATTATTCACGGATTGCCAGCGGAAAGGTCAACTCAATCAGTTGAAGATAGCGTGACGGATTTGCTGTCAAATAAACTAGCTATTAGTGAAGGTATTCAACTCGCAAAGTGTTACAGGATGCCTGATAAAAAGAACATTAACGTGACTAGTCGCAAGCAGCCGAATAAGCAGAAACCCCGACCAGTGTTCATCGCCTTGTCGAACGAAAAGAGTGTGCAGCTGATATTGCAATCAGTTGGGAAGCTGAAAAATAGTGATGTCCGAATCTGCACCGATCTCCCTCCCAAGCTGAACATTCTACGAAACTCGCTACTTGCAAAGGGCAAAGAACTTCGAGATGGTGGTACAGCCAAGTACACACGTGTTAAACAACGGGGGTCGAAACTCTGGCTTGAGGCAAAATCGGGTGATGCGAGCGACTGGGAAATTATACAACTCGCTTAAGTTAGTGTATTGCCGCTTCTGTTTTTTCTGTTTTCTTTCTTGAAAAGTGATTCATCATGTCTTTTCCCGTATCTGTTCAAGTGCTTATTTTGTTCCATTTTTGTTTTGTTTTCGTAGCATTAGTTATGCATTTCATAATCAAGGTTCCGCTTCTGCCTCTGTCTTATTTTCAGCGTACTACCGGACTGATCACCGGTCTGCGTTCCTCGCCTCATCCTAAAGGTTTGAATACTGAACTTATTCACGTCATACCAGATTCCCCACTGATGCATTTGGTAAGTGATTATTTTAGATAGTAATACCGGCTGTGGCAAGCTGTCGGATCGACTAAGTGAATTTGAAAAAAATCCGTTGGACCTAGAGAATTTATTATTGAGATTTGATGATGATAATGATGATTTAATTAAGAACCTTCCGCATAATAAATACCTACTCCCTGAAGATATTGAGAGGCCTGTTTCGGGTGGATTGAGATTGGCGTTTTTGAACTGTTGTGGGTTGATGAGTAGTCTAGATCCACTTTCTGCATTTCTTCCTAGTAAAATGATTGATCTTTTTGGTGCATGCGAAACATTCACAAATGAATGTACACAGAACTTGGTGAATATCCCCGGATACAATTTTATATGTAAAAACAGGACTGTGAAGAGTAAAGGAGGTCTAGCTATTTTTGTTAAGAAAGAAATTCCTCATAGAATTCTTAACGATCTGGATCATCTGCACGAAGACCTATTATTTGAATTTTTATTGATTGAAATTGAGACTGCAGTTGAGAAAATAAATTGTTGTGTAATTTACAGGCCTCCTAGTTCTTCCGTGTCGAAATTTCTCGAAAAATTTGACGAACTCACATGTACTTTAGCCCAGAAAAAGACGAAGATGGTGTTTATGGGTGATTTTAACGTGGATCTCCTGGTCAATCAGCATCTAAGTTCTACATCGTCGCATCCCTCGACGCAGGCAACTAACTTCCTGTCTTCATCCCTGTCATCTGGTTTGTTGCCGTGTTGTCGCATTCCCACAAGAGTGACGGAGTCTACTGGAGCTCTGATTGACAACATTCTCGTAAATTTCCAAATTAGCTCATGCAATCTAGTTGTGTGTGACACTTCGGATCACTTTATGCTGATTACTGATCTAAAAATCGAACGGATGATAAACAACCCGCGTAAGACGAAAAGCCGGCGTCTCGATGCATCAGCCATTACTAAACTGAAGGATCTTATATCGTTGATTGACCCGTCACCCTGTTTGGATTGCGACGACGTGGATACCGCAGCTGACTACTTAACCAACAAATTCACATCTGCGCTTAACCAGGCATGCCCACGAACCGTTGCCGGCCACAAACGCTATGCTAAACCAAGGAAACCATGGATAACGCCGGGAATGCTTCAATCAATAAAAACAAAGAACAAATTATTCAAACAGTATATAGCCAAACCTGATGCACAAACACTGCTAGCATTCAAAAGTTATCGAAACTGCCTTACGAGAGTATTAAGAACTGAGAAAAAGAATTATTTTGCAAAAGCGTTCGGGGAGGCACAAGGGTCACCCAAAAAAACATGGGATCTTATCAATGGTTGTCTCGGAAAGAAGAAGGAGCAGACTCTACCAGAAGAAATCGTCATCAACAACGTAGATAAAGTCATACAAGGAAAGCAAGCAGTTGTTGATGCACTGAATCATCATTTTGCGCAGATAGGAGAGGAGACGGCAAGTTCATCCCAATCGTATGGCCCTACCGAACAGGACTTTACGACTTTTCTTCCCTCATCTTCTGAATGCTCAATATTCTTAACTCCTGTTTCACGGCATGAATTACTCCAACTTGTGTCTCAGATGAAAAACGGATCGTCAGAAGGAACGGACGGAACCTCTACTAATCTACTAAAAATTACAATCCCGTTTATTGTTGATATGTTAGTGCATATAATAAACCTATCTTTTAAGCACGGAGTCTTCCCATCTTGTTTGAAATCTGCTAGAATAATAGCGCTACACAAGGGTGGTGACAAGAAGAATCCGTCGAATTATAGACCGATCTCGATTCTATCAGCTTTCGGAAAAGCGATTGAAAAATGTCTATACACTAGGATAGTACAGTTCTTAGTAAAAATTGGTTTCTTTTGCCCTACACAATTTGGATTTCGTAAGGGCCATTCAACGGAACATGCTATAATTGCGGTAACACAGTTTGTCCATGAGGCCCTTGACCGTGGTGACATCCCTGCTACTATATTCATTGATATAAAAAAGGCATTTGACACGATTTGTCACACAATCTTGTCTTCAAAACTAAAGAATTGTGGGCTAAGAGGACCAGCTAACGAGCTAATCATGTCGTATTTATGCGGGCGTAAGCAGTACGTAGATGGCGGTGACGTGGTATCAACCCCAGTTGGACAGTCTGAAAAAGTCGGTGTGCCGCAAGGATCTATACTTGGACCGTTACTGTTCTTAATATACGTTAATGATATCAACAAGTGTGTCGACGGGTTAGGTCTAAACATCCTCTTTGCCGACGATACGGGTTGTAGTGTATCCGGATCCGACGAACAAGTATTGAGGAAAAACCTTTCATGCGCTTTTAAAAACTTAGTAAATTGGTTCAGTGTAAATAGGCTAAGCATTAACTTCGACAAAACGAAGTTTATGGTATATTCACGTGTGTCAAGGGCATGCTCGAGCCTTCTAGCTCTAGCTATCCCTGGTTCGGACGGAGTCATAGCGCGTGTGGATTGTATCCGTTATCTGGGGATACTCATTGATTCAAATTTGTCCTGGAAATTTCACACTAATACTCTGAGACTTAAGCTGGGAAGAAATGTGGGGATTATGCATCATCTAAAATTTCTTCTTCCATTAAATGCGCTGAAATCAGTTTACTATTCACTAGTCCATTCTTACCTAAACTACTGTCCTCTGATTTTCTTAAACACTTTTAAAGTTCACATATCTCCACTGCAGAGGCAACAAAATAAAGCACTTCGGATTTTGAAAAATATGCTACCTTCCCCTTTATCTTATCCCGGTAAATCCCCAACTAAAAGCTTGTATTTATTTTTAAATATTTTACCATTAGATCATTTTGTTACATTTCACGCATTTTTGTTCATGTTAAGGTATCGCCAGGGTGCATTACCTAGTTATTTCACATCTGTTAATTTATTCCCAGAAGATGTGGTATTGCCTGCTTATGAGACCCGATCGGCTTCGAAAATACGCCAGCCTCTAATCATCACAGAGAGGTCTCGTTTTTCGATAAGGAATATAGTTATTGGAGTTTGGAACAAGTTTAAAGACCTTTTTGAACAGGACCGATCATTGATCACTTTGAAAAAGAAAATTAAAACTCATCTGTTGGCAGAATATTGATATTAAAATATGATACGATCACGTTTATGTTATCCCGGTAAATCTACAACCTTTAATTATCAACCTTCAATTATTAATTATGTTTTAGAAAAAGGTAGCGTTCCTTCAGCTTAGGCCACGACTTGGTGTTATTATTATTTTTTATTTTATCGTGTGGAGAGTTTGGTATGGCGTGTAAAAGTATACGGAATGGAACGAGTCTTTCTTTCTTTTGTGAGTGTATTTATAGAGGAACGACTCATTTATATTATGTTCATATAGTCAGTGATTAAAATGGGGCCGAGCTAACGAGCTCGTATCCCTGCCGGCCCCCAGTGATCAAAATATATTGTCAAAAAGTATTTTTGAAATAAAAGAACCTGAACCTGAACCTGAACCTTACTAGAAATGATCTTTCCATGACGAATGTCTTAGAAATATCCTTTTTAGTGGAGTGCTTCTTGGAACAATCGACTATTGCGAGCGCTGTAGCAGCTTTCAGCTTTCGGTTTTTGGTTTTCGGTTTTCACCATATTTTGTGGAGCTCATAATTCGTGAACGAGTGCAAGTATCAAGTTCAAACTTGGTACACTTGTGGGTATTGAGGTTTAGTAGTGCCTTTTTGGGGTCCCACTCCCCACACCCACCCGGCTCAGGGGCAAATGGGCCCAGATTGCCCAGTAACTAATGTTCATAACTTGACCAGAACTGGACATAGGACGATGAAATTTCTTGGACGTGTAGATCCTAGGGCTGAAAAATTGATTTTAAAGTTGCATCTCCCCCACTAACTCCTTATATGGGCAACTGGGCCCAGATTGCCCAGGAATAAAGTTCCGTACCCGTGACAGAAATCAACAGGTATCAAGTTGAAACTTGGTAGGATTGTGAGCATTGGGGTCTCTTTTTACTTTTTGCGGGTCCCAAACCCCACCCCCACTTGGTTCAGGGGCAATTGGCCCAGATTGACCATTTTCTACTGTTTTTAACTTGACATTAACTAGAGATAAGGCGATGAAATTTCTATGTGCTTTTAGATCATAGGGGTTGGGGAGAATTGCCCCCCCCCCACCCTCCCCGTTGTGGGCTCCAAGTGGACCTCCAAGTATTGCCCATGAAAAAGCTTTTGACCCGTGAATGGAATCAAACTCTAAGCTGGTATACTTGAGGAAAAAAAAGGTGTAAATACGCATTTTAATGGGTCCCGATCTCCCCCCCCCTCCCGTTCATGGGTAGCTGGGCCCAGATTTCCCATGAGTTAAGTTCGTCAGTGACAGGACCGGGTCTCAAGTCCAACTCTTGTATATTTGGGGAGATATATCGATGGATGAGGATTTGGTGTAACAGCAACAAATATGACGACGCGACGTACTTTAGTCTTTAAAGGACAGTTGGAAACTTGACTGTTTTGTCATATGATCGATGATATGTTGTTGTTAATGAATTATGACAAAGGGGCATTAGGCTGCTACGATTTGGTTTATTGTGCTTTTTATTACCTTGCTAATGGAAAAGGGGTTTAGTTTAAAGGGTGGGACTGGCTGTCAGACCATTCAGTGTTGGAACGAACCATATTCGTGCAAGATCTTTAACATTTTGGATTTATACCGGAGGTTTGTATACATTTAAAGCTTTTAAAGTGGGGTGATTACAAATTAGGTTATTTCAATCCTTGTTTGGTTATTGGGGATGAGATATACTTGGTTATAAAGCTGTCTGTATGTAAATGTGATAAACATTTTACTTTTACACATAAAAGTTATGATAATATTACATCATATAAAAGGCAGCAATAAGAGGTGTCCTTAAAACCCCTTTAACCTCCTGGCACTTGTAATTATTCAGTCCACAAAAGTATCACAGTAATGACAAAATCACGAGTACATCGACTTCTTTCATTTATGAATTAGTTTGGAGCTCATGAGCTCATGTTTGAATACGGACTTTAACCAGACGATTCCGGAATAGAAGCTAAAAGCGTTACAGAGACAGTAGAGAACCTACACTGGGATATCGTACAAATTAGCTTCAGACAAAAAAAAAGTGAAGTTAAAAAAATGTAGCTAACTTTGTTTTAAGGTTCAAAAATTTTCGATTTACGATCCATTTCTAGATCATCCATATAGTTTTGCAATAAGTGTAAGGACCAGGTTTGTAAATTACTCATTCCCTCTACGTTCCTAATCGTTTTTTCCCAGGAACAGTCGGGTTTTCTTGAGAGGATGGAGTATAGAGCGTTGCTCGTTACATCTAAAGCTCCAAAGTCCAATACATTCAGCTCCTAAAGCAATTTAATTTAGATACCCTTTCATGCCGCCGACTTCCAGTTTGTATTAAGTTCGGTACATCTGTAGTCCAAAACCCATTTCACCGTGATATACTCCCCCCCCCCATTTTCTCCCCTCCCGAATTCGTCTTCCTCGTCAAGCTGCCAACCCTGTGCCTCGTTTAGAACCGGTGGTAGCTTTGCGAACAAGGTATGCTCAGGGTTTCCTCCCCTCGTTTGTTCGTTTATATAACTCGGATCGCTTTTGAACGTTAATTTTTAGGTTGTTTGTATCCCCCCCCCCCCGAAACATACAACAATAATTATTTTGTATAGGCTTTTTCCTCTAATCTATGTTTTTTGTACTTTTTTTTTGACCCGCGGGCACCCCCCCCCCAAAAAAAAAAGCCCCCCCCCCCCAAATAAATTCCTTGATACGGGCCTGACTGTAGCTCTCATCTACCAGTTTGATCTGCAGCTTCTAAATGGTAGATAAATATACGAAAAAGTAAGAAAAAAAAGATAAAAAGTGAGTCAGTTACTGTTATCACTGACAGAAGACTGGGAAAATAATATGAGCACTCCCCTATACGTTGAAGATATTTCCGTCCTACCGACTATCTAATCTCGAAGCATCCACAACAGCTTAGAAAAAAGCACATCAGCTTAAGGCCACAAAAAGACTGACGGATCCTACTCGACAAAGTACTTCAAAGCGTCTATAATGCCATTCGGAAACTATCTCTAATCTTCCCGAATTTGATTTCATGAATAGGATCTCATAGATTGGAAACAGCATAATCCTTACTACATAATTTGGGATATACAAAGAGATTTAACGGCCAAGAAAAGTTGCAAAGGAAGTTTCAGAGCAGAAAAGCTGGTTCACGGAAGCTGGAGAATAGAGTCGGGTTCATGAAATAAACTGGCAAAGCCGGAATGCTAACTGGAATACTTTTACTTTTTATACTTTTTGCTCTTCCGCTGCTAGAATCCAGCATCGAACAGGAATTTATCATTCATAATTATTGATTAGATTTTACGGTTTAAAACGGATAAGTCAGCTACATTTTAATAGAGCTATATTTCGGCCCTTCTTGGCAAGGGTCCTCTTACGGCTCAAGCCACTCAAGCTGGAAAATGAACTTGTGGATAAATAATTAAAGATATATTTATTCAAACAATGTTTATAACGGATACGTCAGCTACGATTCTTCGTCATTCGTCATTACGATTCTTCGTCATTGTTTGAATAAATGTTTCAAAGTCAGCTTGGGCTCAAAGAATATTTAATTAAAGATAAAGCTCTTCAAGAAATATAGCTCTAATAAAATGTAGCTCACTTATCCGTTGTGAACCGTCAAATATGATTCGCAGTCAGCTTGATCTGAAGGACTATGAATTAGTGATTATTTTGGTGTTAGGCAAGCCGAAGAAGTGAATGTGTTTTTCTGAAAATATAACTAAAACTAATGATTTACTTTTTTTTTCGTTTGAAGTCCGTCCGTTTCTGTGTTGGACTGACGGGTAATAAATGAATAAATAAATAAAATACAAAGCCTTTAAACAGACCTCTTATATTACTGTTTCCCTCGTTATGAACCAACTGCAGCAGCTACGCCCACCGATTCATTCAGAAACTGCACAGGTCTTCGTACTAGAAATTTGGCAAGCCATAACCCGAAGAAAAATTTGTAGCCTGCGTAGTAGTATGGTAGTAATACGAAAACGTTGCATGTAATACTATGCACTAGCAAATAATACTATCATTTAATGTGCCTCAGACTGGTCCAATCTTATGTAGTAGTATCCAGTAGCATCCTGGCTTGCCATAGTAGCATCCGGTCTTGCTAATAGTAGTAGTATGCAGTAACACGGTAGCCTTGAAGTAGAAGCATGTAGTAGCATCGTTAGTACTGCATGCTACTTGTTCGTACTACTTCATAGTACTATTTTGAGATAAAAACAAAGGTGAGCTCACACAGGACATAAACTTGAACCCCACACCCGCCACCGTGGTAGATTTTGCTTTATCGTCATATTCCAAATAACAGAAAAATAACAAAACCTCTGGCGGCTATGCACGCAAAAAAAAACCAAACAAATGTTTTGGAGGCTGAGTGCATTGATCGGCGGCATCTCTTCAGGTTCAGGTTCGTTTATTATTTTCATTAATTGTACACAGGTAAATTAACAAATACTCCCGGCAGAGGGCAAAGCACGAGTGGTACGGGAGTGATAAATGAAAACAAGTACCTTCTTCCAAATACAAGAAAAACAGTAGTACTCACCAGTTCAAACTCGCAATAAATAATAAAATAATCGGTAATGTTAATAAGATAATAAATAACTGGAACCAACAAGAGGGGCGCATCCAACATCTCTTAATCTTACAAATATACACAAGCATCTCCATCCATAGGTTTCACATCAAAAAACTACTTACATCGCACTTCAATATCCACACTCTGAGGGGCTGATGCTCCAATCAGGTTTCTTGCCTCGCAGGTATACGACCCCGTATGCTTTCGACTGAGGGGTTTCAACGTCAAGGTTTCCTGTATGGCCAAAGTGTCTGCGCTGCCAACCCTTTTCCATACGATGGTTGCCGGTGGGTTAGCGTCGGCAACACATCGCATTGTGGCTGCTCCAGCGCCCTCCTCCAGATCACCCTCCGGTACCCCAACGACAGATACAACCGGCGAATCTAAAATATAAGGTGTACACTGTAAAAAGTTTCTCCGAGTTAGGATGCAGTATTTGCTACTGGGATTAATCTTATCTTTATTGGGATAAAATTAATCCGAATTACGGATAATCTTATCTTAATAAAGACAAGATTAATCCCAGTAGCAGATACTGCAAGATTTGTTGTTACAGTGTATATAGCATAAAGGTCTCTTTGCCAACTTGACGGTTGCCAGTTTGCTGGGGAATGACTGAATAAAAATTAAATAAAACGAAAGTATAATAAAGCTATAAGTATTTCTTCAATCCAACCGGACTCCTAGCTCAGTCTGAAACTTTCGAGTTCTCTCTGTCTCAACTGACTTATCGGTTTAGAAAAAAATACATAATTGCAATAAAAACGAAATAAATAGTATCGTTTGAAATTATCATTTAATCGTGATTCATTCCCACCTAATCTTCTGACAACTCAATTATTTCTTGTTGTCTAACTGACAGACAACTAAACGGTGGGATTAAATGAACTAAAACCATCGAAACGCCATTAAACAAATAGGTGAAATAGGATACCAATAGTTGCCAATAGCACTAGCAGGTACAAGCAGCACTTCCTCTGTTATAAGATAACAAGCGACCTGGATTCCTACAGGTGTACATAATAACAATACAAAAAAAAAGAAACTAATAGCTGACAACTGAATTATTTCTTGTTGCCTAATAGTGTTGGGCGATATTCGATATCGATAACGATATATCGATATATCGGACCAAATATCGATATCGAATATCGAAACGTAAATATCGATATCGAAAACGATATTTTTTCATTCATAAATTATTGTAAATAATACAACATAACCTACATTTATATATCCGAAATTGGAGCAATATGTCTTCGTAATTCAGTTCTTATTTATTCAGAGTTAGAGATGATGCAAGATGCTATTTAACGACAATTTCGTTAGTAAATTTTGGCGAAACGAAACGTTTACTATAGCGAAACATACTAAAGAAATATCGATATCGATATATCGATTATCGAATATCGAAAGTGAAAATATCGATATATCGATATATCGAAAAATCCAAATATCGCCCAACACTATTGCCTAACTCATAATTTTATTTTATTTTATTTTATTTGTAACCCGTCACTGATCAAAACTGGGCGAGGCCCAGAAAAGACGGAGTAAAAAACAAGAAAAACGAAAGAGAAACAACAGAAAGGAAAAACATACTTCGATAACTAAGAACTCGGAACAAACAAAAAAGACCAAAAATGGAATGACTCCTGACATTCGGTAGAAAAATCATTAATCCGCTTCTCAATAACTCCCGCTGGGTTTACCAATCGGTACTTTCTCTGCAGAAAAGAATTACTTGTCCACGCTGGCAGTCCCATCAAATACTTTGCAAATTTGAAATTGCAAAGTATTTGCAATTTCAACTGACAAACAACTAAACGGTGGGTCACTCTTTTGCCAATGCCGAGTCGCAATCTGATAGACAAGTTGACATTTGTGTGCGGTGATCTGATAAGTTGAATCTGTAATACTAATTTCCCGACACCGAATGACCGCTAATCACTTTTCCTGAAACTTCTACATTCTCACGCCTTTGCGACGTTCCTAGCGGTAGGGTGATGTGCAAAAGAGATGATCTATATGCTATCCGGTGCAAGTACCCGCTCAGTATTTACGGGACATGACCGTAGGTTTTTTCTCTCGATGAATTTGTTTATTTCTTATTTTGTTATATCTTGTTGCGTGGTGATGTGGAGGTCGGTTGTATTCGCGAGAACACCTCGTGAATTATTTAATTTTGTAATAAAGATTGTTTTCTCCCAACCAACGAGCCATTTAATAAATAGATTTTGCTTATTGTATACGTTAGTATTATGTTAGTTTTGTAGACATAAGTTTGCCAATAAAAAGAACTTGAACTTGAAGTAGCTGAGAGACACTGCTTCTTATTATCATGTTCTCATATTGATGAAGCCATCACTCGGTTACACTTTGAACAACCCAAAACAGCATGAACATCCACCGCATTTGTTGGCATGGTGAATTAAGAATCCTTCCCCGAGAATAGACTTACTAGTAAGAAACGATTCCCATATTACTTACAATGGACGTTAAGCCCCACTGCGATGTCCGTGGATCCATCTTCATATGCGTCGTGCACCGCAACACATCTCAGTTTCTTTGCATGGTCCTCTCGCTGGAAACGGTGTTCCAGTGTAGAAAAGGATGACCATTTCTTGGAAGCTCCAGGCTCTGGTGTGTCTGATTGGTTCGATCTTGATAACTCACGGTCCCCTTAAAGATGGAAGGTTATAAAAACAATGGTCCCCCCTTGTGATAATTACTGGGAGGTAATTGCTGTCGCAACTTGTCAGGGATCGAAACTTTTTTTTCCTGATTAGGACATGAAGTAAAGTGGAGAGATTTAACTCTGTGCTCTTGAACCATAGTTAGACAAGGAGTCTTCGGGAGCCTCCCTGGCGTACATTGTCAAAAACAATAATTCGTTTCTAAGTTGGCCACGTCCATAAACTGAAAAAGTTAGATGAATGGTGTTGAGCCACCACTGCGCCAATTAATAAAAAAAAAGTCGACGATTGATTGATGTATTATTCATTAAAGGACACCTGAACAATGAAACCATACTTGAACACACCATGGAGAATGCATTTACAGACATGGACACGGAGAGCATTCTTCTCCTGAGCGTGACGTTTTCAAAATAGGGATGATTGTTTCCGGAGGTTTGCACATGCAGACTCCAAGACAAAAAGCGCAATTCATTCAAATCTTGTACAGCGCTGGCCGGATCGTATTGAAATTTCTTCTAAATATACGTTTGGGCTTATCTGGATAAAAAATATTCCAGAAGAAGGGTTGATTGGAGACATTTGTTCATTTCTAAAATAGCTCGGTACTGAAATAAGGACAGATGCAAAATGGAGCAAAAATCATAGCTTGGAAACGGTATTTCGTATTTGGATTGGGTTTTCTGCAGGCAATGTATACAGATAGGGATGATACTTGGCACTCTTCATTCAGGCCTTTAACTACCAAGTTACAAATGAACATTCATAAAAAATCGTTCCTCCCCAAAAAGTGGAAGCGACCACCTGAACAAGAACAAAATATTTAAAATCAAAATATAGCTAACAAAATCATGCTGACTTGACGGCCTTGTCGTCTGGTATTTACGCTTCGGTTCCTACCCATACAACCCCAGACTCCCCTGCCTTGTATTTCTACAAGGCAACCCGTTGATATTAGCTCTTCGTTCTCCGTTGCTGCGTCTGTCACTTCCAGTTTGGTTGAAACTGTATGAACCCATCGAGAATGGTTAAACGTGTGATTGTTCTTTTTCCTTTATTTGTTGTTATTTAATTATTAGTGCTTAATTATGGTCTTTGTCACCGGAATAAAATTATTGAATTGAATTGAATAAAAGCATACGAGCAATTTGAAAGGCAAAGACGTATTTCAAGCAGTATTTCTACTCAGAAACTAAACAACAAGCTACGTTGAATATTATTCAGTCTTACTTACAACCTACGGTATCCCTACCCGTTGAACCCGAGACAACACTCACACTCCGTTTTCCAAAGAAACCAATACCCCACCCCCTTAAAGCCAGAATCATTAAATGTTAAACAAATCCACCACTGTTTTCCAATTCATCTCATGACATATTCATTGTCAAAAGCTGTGAAAACGGCTAAGATATTTAACACCCGGGAAACATATAATGTATTTTCTGGCCATAGCAGCTGTCCCCGTTTTGGGAAAAAGTACAACACATTTTTCTTGTGTCAGATTCCCAAGTTGGAATGGAAGTTCGGAGGTTGTGTGTACAGAAGAAGACTGAAATGAATGGAGTTGTCTTGTGCAAACGTCAAATTCCTATTACTGGGTTGAGACGGAGGAAAATGAGAAAAAGGATATTGAAAAGAAATTGCAGTTACTTTACTATTGAAAAGAAATTGCAGATACTTTACTTCTCTACTCCGTACTTTACTTCCTTGGTGCCAACTTCCTCACTGTGTCCACGAAAACTTTCTTATCAAATGGCGTAATTTCCGTTGGTTAAGGTTTGCAAACAGAAAACTTGATACTCTACCACACTTGGTAGGCTACCGTTTACTGGAGGCCCCAAGAAGTAGAATACGAAGTATAAAACTTGTTTCGTAATTGCCTTACTTTTTTCTAATTTACAAGCTTCACGTAATTTGTCTACTGCCTTTCTCAAAAGGTCAAGACAAGACTAGAAAATAATTCGATAAACCCTTAAAGTTTAACTGAAAGTTTTCCTTGATTGTTTTATGGTAAAATGGTCCGCATAAAGAGAATTTTAAATATTTTTTAAATATATTTTATATATTTTGTTTTTAAAATTTATGATAAATGGTAATAGGAATAAAAAAAAATAATGTGTGTTTTATGTGATTGTTATAGAATTTTTTTTTTTTTTAGGTTGAATTTCGTAATAGAAATAGTTTGAAATGATGAGAATAATAATAGTGGAAAGATAATCACGTTAAAATTGTATAATATGATTGAAATGTATAGATAGTGGAAAGAGTAAATATTGTTATTAAATTCAGTTTCGTTAATTTAATTTTATAAATAAAGATAGGATGGAAGTGTAAAGATTAGAAAAAACTGAAGGAAAAAAAAATAATTAAAAAATTAAAAAATAAACGTAGAGATAGAGGAAAGTTGACGCTAAATAGATAGGCCGGTCACGTGTTTAACTTAAGAAAAGAAGACAAAAAAAAAGTTGATAGACCGTTGGGGTCACCGAGGGTAACTGGAAGCGTAGTCACCTGGACAATTCATATTGGACTGGAAGAACAGAAAAGATACTACGAGGTTTAAAAAAAAAAGAAAAAAAAGTTTAACTGAAAACCAGCTTGAATCTCTGATATGTATGAATGAATTCATTACACGCAGCCTACTAATAAGGCATTTGCACAGTACATACAGAAAAAAAAGGTAAATGAACGCTTCAACAAGAAATACAGAGGGTACACACAATCTAAAACAACAGCAAAAGATAAATAAACGCAAAACAAGAAATACACAACGAAACACGAATATTTGAATACACCAAATCTTTTATAATCATATAAGGAACTTCGTTCCTTTTTCACCCGGGCCTCTAGTATTAACGTTCAGAATGTTCGTTGCTTGTGCAACAACCGAAAATTCCCCCTACGCGGAGAATTTCAACAAAAGTTATGTGTTACGGACGCGAAGCTCGGAAGAAACATAAGAAAAGTAATGGTATAAGATATGTCATATTTTGTATGTGTTAATTTTTGGAAATTGCTTACCTTTGAAGTTGCTGAACATAGAGGGACAACCATAAAAGTACCACATATCAGAAAGAAAAAGTTCATTAAACGATTTCGACTGTCTGTGAATAGCGGACAAACAAAGTATTGCATTTTTACCTATTTAATTATTTTTTTATAACTATTTACCTATTTTTTTTACCTATTTTCAGGCCTATTTAAAGCTTAACTGAAAAGATAACTTATTTTTGTATCATCAAACTGAATACACTGCATTTCTTGGATTGTGTCAAATGATTTTTTCATTTCTTGCTCTAGAACGCAAACTTCTATTATGACGCAGACAAAATGAATCCCAATACGTACGCGGCGTTTGAGGGCCCAGTGGGCAAGTGATCAGCTTACGGAAGGTAGCTCACTGCGTGAACACTTGTGTTTCATAAAACATTTTCGTCGAGCAGAAAACACAGATACAAGCACATAGAGCATACAACTAAGATAGGGAAATTCCACGATTTGAAAATCGATTATTCATGGATAGCAGAGCAACGAAGAGCGTGTTCCACCCTACGTACCGTAGTTACTACGCATGACGTCACGAATTCTGGCTTTTTGCCGTCAAGGCTGGAACGATTTTTCTATTTTCCAACAGGATGTCACGCCAGGGGCGAATCCGACCAATCACGTTACAGAGATGCGTAGTTACTGCGCTTACTACGCTCCCGAGCATGGTAAGCAAATAGTAACTATTAGTTACTATTCCGACAAGGTTGGAACGGTCAGCGTAGTAACTTTTCGTGAGGCTGGAACGGAAATAGTAACTAATAGTAACTATTGTTAGAAGGGTGGAACACGCTCGAAGTAACGCATTTTCGCCGGGTTTTCAAGCTTCTTTAAATGAATAAGTGATGGGTAACTAGATTCTTCTGTCTAAGACCTTTTCAGTAAAACTTTAAGTAAAGAAGTGTCACGGATCTCAGCCCTATTCAGTTAAAAGTTAAAAAATGTTTAAACGGAAAGAAAAACTTACCAATGAACCATTTGATTTTCGGTGGTGGGTTTCCGAACCGGCTAATACATCTGACACGACTCGGCACACCGGACTGCACGGTTAAATTCAAAGATGGCACCACCAGCGTCGCATTCAGCTCCATGTGAAGTGTAGTGGGCGCAACTGAAACAAAAATTTCACTGAAGGTCTTATACTCTGTTTTCAGTTTGGAAGATCTGCTTTCACCCAAGTTCCTAACAGTGAGACAAAAATGCAAAAAAAAATAGGATTTGTGTATAACTGATCTCGAAGTTTAGGATTCGCGTGCTAGATATCATGGCAAGGCCATTGTGACCAAACGAGAAGAATGGGAAAACAAGACCAAAGGTTTCGATGGGATCCCACATCACAATTTGTCCGGTTTTTGGATTCCGGGCGAACTACTTGTCCGGGTAGAAAACGATTTTCACAGAAGTTTTCAGCAGGCCTTCTTACCCCTAAATCGAACATCTTATCAACTTCAAATAAAACTCAAAATAAAACAACAAACTTTCTGGTTTTTGCCGGATTCCAGGCTACTACTTGTCCGGCGAGAAATGGTTTTCGCATTCGTGTTCAGTATGTCTTCTTACTCCTTAATCGAATATAATATTGGCTGTTCAAAAAAAAATTATTAGCCCCTTAGTTTGACCCCCCCCCCCTAAATGTAGGGCTACAAAGCCCATCTACGAACTCGATCTCTCCCTTGACCCAAAGAATCCTCAAACCAAGTTTCATCAAAATATCGGTTATTTTTTACCGACTGGCCGACAGCATTGGGGGGGGGGGGCCTCCCCCTCCCACCAGTAGTGACGCCTCTGGTCGTAGGTATCCCTCCACTTACGTTTTGAGGTCCCAGAAAGGAAATAGTTCGGGAAAAATAGGTTACCCTAAATGCAGAGTGACTAATATAAATTATTCCAATTTATGTGTGAATATGAGGAATTGAAAAGGATAAGGGAGGGATTCTTTGGGAGGGAAGTTCTAGGACAAGATAGGCTAATTAAGTTAATGAGGACAAATGCTTCTGGGTAGTAAAAAATCTAGCGAGGTTCATTATAACAGCAGTGAAGCATCGAGAAGAGATAATGTAAATAGTAAATATGTTTGGTTAGGCAATTTCTTTTTATTTTGTCGGTGTATATTTTGTTGTTGCCATGGCGGTTAGACTTTCGCAATAAATATCAGATTATGGGCCCTTGCTACCACGGTGAATCTGTAACTGCGTACCGATTGTACCGGTGCCAAAAAGACGAAATCTTGACATTAGTTGTTCGCATTTCTTCTGCCTTTCCCAAGGACTCCGTCGGGTCGTGCCCACATTAACTAGATACTGGTTACCGAGTGTCCTATTTTTTAACTATTTCCCACCCTCTTCCACTCCCCCCAATAAAAGGCGTTTGTGTGCTACTAGCTTGGATACTGAATCACATGGAGTCCTGCGTGGTCGAGCCAAACTTCCAGGTCCAAATTCATCTGGCTGCAAGAGCATTTCCCTTCTAAGAGAACAGTGCAATTGAGAATTTGAGAAAATCCTCTCAAATTCCCAGAAAAACTCTGAAATTGCCAAGGATTTTAAAATTAGAAACCCAAATCAATATCTTATCAAGCTTTCACCTGGCAAATTCCACTAACAGAATGGAAATGTGATTAAACATCCCCTTTCTTAGAATAGGATTAAAAACTAATTAAAACCATTGATCAATAAATGCCGTGCAGTCCAGAAGGAAATAAAGGATCGACAATCAATGCTCTAGAATTGCAAAGAAAACACTTAGAACCGACGGTTTGAGTGTGCGCTGGATCGGCTTATGAAAACAATAAGCAAACGGGCTAAAGATGGGAACAGGATTGCGAGGAAGCCTCCCACAATCCTCTTGCTCACAAGTAGGCTTAACTACCTTATGCCAGGAAATAAGTTAAACAGGGGCCAGCTCCAGACCGGGCTAAATAATAACATATTGGGCTTGGAAAGCCAACACCCAAGAAGGATTACCTAGTGGATGCAAGGAGCAGGGGAGGTGGGACGGTCGATCAAAAATAGTCTTGATCAATCAGTCAATGATATTGATTGATTGTAAAATATATATGAGAAGGAGGAAGAAAATTCGGACCATTTCCGTAGATGCCCGAAGCTATCTGATTTAAGAAAAAAATATCTAGATGGTGTAATTTTGTCACTACCCGAAATTTGGAGTAATAATAACCCTACCGTTATTACTCGAGTGGGCGTGTGTATAGACAAATGTTTAGAATTGAGAAGGAGTTTGAATGTTTAAATTATGATTTTTTTTTGTTTTGTTTATGGCCCTTGGGCTTTTGAAATACACTGATATATCTATCTATCTATCTATCTATTGTAAAATCCGTAGCCGGACGTAGACGATTGTTGGTCACTCGTGATTACTAGGAATAGCCTACTGCAAACTGTCAAAAATATAGACAGAACTGCAAATTAAGAGTAGTAACGGTTCTAGTATACAAACAAAGTAGCATCCAACAATTTACTAACGAATTTAAAATATATAGTTGCTTTTTTGCAGATTACTATGGTATCTGTTACCACGGTTTAAAGGCGTTTTTGCAGTTATCGTGGTATCTGGCCAGTTATCGTGGTATCAGATATTTGGATACTACGGTCCGACCGTGGTAACTGGTCGTGGTATCTGAAAAGTCATCTCACTTTCATCAAATTTTGTCAGATTGGTGAGAAAGAAGTTTAGCACTTAGTGATTTAACTGGACATCTGTTTTTCTTTTGGGATGACTTCGAAAAGTGCAATTTCGGCAATAGTCATTTTTGCAGAGCACCGTGTACAAGGCCGTATCCAAGGGGGGGGGAGAGGGGGGGGGGGTTAGGGTTACAAAAATAGTCATTTTTATAGGCTTTTCCCTCTGATCTATGTCTTTTTTGTACTTTTTTGTCCGACCCGCAGGCTAAAAACCCCTCCGAAAGGCAAACCCCCGCCCGAAATAAATTCCTGGATACGGGCCTTACCGTGTATCAGATACCACGATAACTGCAAAAACCACTAATTGCAGATCCAGCTACCGTGGTAACAGATACCATGGTATCAGCAAAAACGCAACTTATAATACAATAAAACTAACGACTTTATACCCGTCTTAATAAAGCATCTCATCACAACTGATAAAAAGTGTACGATGAATCATCCTTTTTGTCCAGCATACGCTTAACCCCTCGTTTGTGAAGAGCATATATGAAAAAGACAAATAAATGACAGTAAAACAAAATAATTTCTCCGAGTAGGCTTCCAAGGAGGATTCCTTGTTAACCAACTTTGATTTTTCACGGAATGGAAAATTTTCTTACTCTTTCGCTTGAGGAATTTTTGGTTCTTGTCTCAGCTTGGTTCCTGAACTATTTAGGGACTCCCGAGGGGTTGCTCTCTCTCCGCCACCGGTGTACACCTCGACACGGCACCGACACGGCACCGCGGCACCGGCACGGCACCGCGGCACCGGCACGGCAAAGGCAAGGCACCGCGGCACCGGCACGGCAAAGGCACGGCACCGGCGCGCCTCTAGCACGATACGCCGGCCACGGACAAATTTTCTGCAGATTACTCTTCGCCATCTGGTATCTGGTATCTGGCGCCCAATAACGAAGGTACTTGAATGAAAGAATTATTGAAAACATGCAACCGAAGAAGAAGCTGAACTAGATATGAGGAGATGCTGTTGACCAAATGCGCAAAGTGGTCAACCATGGTTTGGTACTGGTGCTTGGCGATACTTGGATTTTTCGATATATCGATATTTTCACTTTCGATATTAGATAATCGATATATCGATATTTCCGCTTTCGATATTCAACAATCGATATATCGATATTTTCACTTTCGATATTCGATAATCGATATATCGATATTGATATTTGCTTACCATGTTTCGTTTCGCCAAAATCTAAGAACCAAATTTTTATTAAATAGCATCTTGGATCATTTCAAACTCAGAATAAATGAGAAATGAATTAGGGAAAACATATTGTCCAATTTCGGATATATAAGTGTAGGTTAGTTCGGATTATTTACAATAATTACGATGAACAAATATCGTTTTCGATAGCAATATTTACGTTTCGATATCGATATTTGGTGCGATATATCGATCGATCGATATCCGATATATCGCATACTGGATCATCTCGAACTCCGGATAAATAAGAAAGGAATTGCGGAATACACATTGCTCCAATTTCGTATATATAAGTGTGGGTTATGTTGGATTAATTGCAATCTTTACGAATGAACAAATATCGTTATCGATATCGATATTTACTTTCGATATCGATATTTTGTCCGATACATGGATATATCGTTATCGGTATCGAATATCGCCCAAAACTTGAGTCAGCTTCAGTATATTTTGCTTCTGGTGAAGGTAATTCAGTGGCGACCAATCTTTTTTTCATATTTGTAGAGTGTGCTAAGAATGATACTTGGCAGGCATATTTAACTTGGAAAAAGTCAATTTCCCCATCAGACACTCTGGGAGTGCAATAGAGGTATGCTTATTTGAACGTTCGTGCTTCGAACTTTGCCATTTTCATGCACTTGCTGTGGCTAAATATATGTACCAGTTAGCCTAAGTAGGTAGTCAAGGAAGGAAAAGATTGGTTCATAAATTCTTTTATAGAGCCAACCACATTCCTTAAAGTACTCATCATAACCACAAAGTACAGAAAATACTTTGGAGCAAAACATATATTTTCATGATCCCCATGAGCCCATGATTATTTTTGAAACAAGGGTTTTGCTTCAAAATGAATTTCCAGCTCCCTTAAAGGACCCCTCGCACTAATCACTCTTCAACTTACAGTATTTTAAAGTATTTGAATACTTTAACTATGCTGTGCTTTCAATAAATAACTAACTGTTTTGGCTGTTTTAAGCCTTTTCCGAGACCCGTTGACTTCTAGCGAAACAGGGAAACAATTTGCATAACCGATTTTCCTGATGGAAAAAATTCTCGCAGACAACCGTCGCGCAACCGTCTCTAACCGTCGACAGCGTGATACACATCGAAGGTAGCAAAACACGGCAAGTGAGAAAATCAGCGAGGTTTTGTTAGAGGGGTTAGAATGTACCGCACGAAACGTGGGTCTCCGGGTTTAGAAATATATGTAATGATTACGGAAGTAGGTTGCATTAGTATTATAGGTTGCATTAGTTTGAGCAAAATATACAACTACGTGATCCCCATGAGCCCATAGTCACTTTTGCCTAAAGGGTTTTGCTTTCACATGAATTTCTAGTGCCCTTAAAGTGCAAAAATAAAATACTTTTCACCAGATCATTCTCTTGATTTCCAAGGGCCCACAATCATTCTTATTTCAAGGGTATGGCTTATAATTAAACACAAGAAACCCAAGAATTTACAAATTCCTAAATTTCATCCTCTGACCCAGCCTTGCAAGTACCATATGAGCTGCTAGCTCTTGTATTCAACACACATTGCCGACTTCATTCTCGGCCAATATCTGATGAAATTTGTTTACATGTACATCAGAAATCGTGCTTTATCACAATACTGTAATTTGAAGTAAAAAAAACCGCGGCACCGGCACGGCACCGGCACGGCACCGCGGCACCCGCTCGGCACCGCGGCACGCGCCACTTGGTGTACATCGTTTTTGGGAGTGAGCAACCCCTCAGGGACTCCCACGTAAACCAATATTTCGGTTGCCTGCCACTAGTAGGTGCAACCGCCACTAGAGTCTGGGTAAAGGTCTTTCCTCAAAGGACAGATTTCCAGAAATTTCCGCAGAATCAATCTCGAATGTCACAAACTTCGACTCGTCAATCGGGAAGTTCAGTGACATGTACTAATCGAGCTGGAAAAGTGATGGACCGATAGGGGAAATGACGGGCGATTATAGGAAATGACATGTAGGCTAATATACATTTATACTGAAATCTGAGCAATATATACCTATCAGAAGATAGTAATTACCTAACTGAAATAGTTGTTTAAATGTCACTGGACTGCAGACCAGAAAACATGCTAGAGGCTAAGCACAGATTTGACCTAATTCAACAATATTCACACTTTGGAAATTTGTAGAAGAAAAACCCTGTTTGCAGCAATTATGTTATTATTATTATGTTATTACACAAACTGTATCAGCTGGTATGTAGCCTATAATATGCATCTCATATTTATCACAAACTAATTGCCTATACCTCACCATACAATAACCTAGAAAATATCAATACTAATTTATTTGTTAACCCACTGGACACAACTTCTTTACAGTTTAACTGAAAAGCCAACTTAATTTTTTATGCTTTAATTGAGTACACTGCCTTTTTTTTTACTGTGTTAAAGGATTTGTTTATTTTTCACTACTTGCTCTGGCATGAAGTTCTCACAACGCAAATTACTACTATGACGAACAAAAATTGAATCTCAATACATGCACGGAGTTTTAGTGGCCAGTAATCAGCTAAGCGAAGGTAGCTCACCGCGTGAGCACTTATTTTTCGTAAACCGTTTTTGTCGAGCGTATAATACAGATACAAGTGCATAGTTCATACAAATCAGACAAGGAAATTCCACTATTTGAAAATCGATTATTCGTGAATAGCGGCGTAACGAAGTAACGCATTTTCGCCGGGTTTTCAAGATTCTTTATGTGAATAAGTGATGGGTAACTAGACTGTCATATCTAAGCTCTTTTCAGTTAAACTTTAAAGATAGTGGGGCAAAGGAGAAAGAAAAGTAAACAAGCTCAAATCACACAAAAAATAGAGAAGAGAAAAAAAGTCAGCAAAACAAACGAACGAAACCAAAATAAAAGACCCACATGCAGGACCCCATCCAAGGAGGGGAAGGGGTTCTACATCCCCAATCCCGAAACATAGAAGAAATCCTTTTTATAGTCTTTAACCTTTGACCTATAGTGTTATTGCTTTACTGTTTGGCATAGTTAGGTCCGACCGGCGGGTACACCCTCGCCACCGAAATAAATTTCTGGATACGGACCTGCACACATGTAAATGTTTCCGGAACGATCACAACTAGCCTGTTCTAGCAAAAACCAAAACATCTGGTACTGGAAATTCCTTGCTGTGGTGTTCCTGTCAGACGTGTGACACTTCTAATAGAGGAGTTCGAGTGACACTTGTGTCGGAAGGCGGAAAGTAACACATTTAGCGTCCTCTCTCTAAAAGCACCTCTTTGTACAGGATGCAATTGGATGGCCGTACAGGCACTTCAGAAAATTTATTTATGTATACACCTGTCTGCAATTGGCCACGCCGCGGGAGGAAAACCCCGGAAGTGCTGAGAGAGCTCGGATTACTGGGAGGGAAAGAGGGACCCAGGGCCGTATCCAGGGGGGGTAAGGGCCGCTCCCAAAACAGACAAAAATAATCGTTTTTTTTATAGCCTTTAACCTCTGTTCTATGTATTTTTTGTACTTTTTAGCCCAACACGCGGGCATCTCCCCCCCCCCAAAATTAATTAAGAAAGCAGAGGGACCCCTCTGCTTTCTAAAACGTTGGGGCAGAGTGTCTTATAATCACCATTAGCAGTGTCCATTTAGTTAAATTTAAGAAAAAGCGCAAGTGAGAAATATCAAGGGTAATTTAGTTGATTAACTCGGAATTATTTGTTGTATTTGTTGATATAAAATAGGTTAGCTGAAGCTTCTCTCCCTGACATGGACTATTGATAAGACTCAGGTTCACAGAAGGGTGTTAATATTTGTTCTATTTTCTTTTCAATTGTTTAGAGTAAGTCAATAATAAGTAATTTATTTGTAACCCGCCATTTCGAAAAAGCGAACTAAATGACAACAAAAAAAAAGGATTGTCGAATTGTCAAGTTTACGTTTTATTTAGTAGTTACGTTTGGAATAAGTGATCTGAAACACAGGTCATTACTTTTAGCTGTTAAGTATTATAAGTTTGGTTCACTTTTTTTTATTGATAGATTTCTAGTTAAAATTAAAAAACCCACCGAACTACCTACACCAAGAGCTGAGGTCTACAGGGACCACTATTGTTAAAGCTATGTAGTTCAGCTGGAACTCAACCAGCTAATATAAAACAAATCGACTGAAAATAAACCGATTAAGAACAAACATTTAAATGTATGTATTCCAAAAGCAAACTCACATCTCTTCAAAGGCTACGTAACCCCTTGCCCCCTTTTTGGTTTGGTTGCCAAAAAAAATAACGAGGGACAATATTTTTGTAAATAATAAAGTTTTAAATGAAAGAAAATTTTAAGGTTTTAAAGATGTGTTGAAAATGGTAAAATGAGAAATAAGGGTTAAAAGAGGAAATAAGAAAGAATATTAAAAAACTAAATGTAGAGATAGAGGAAAGTGTAGGTGACGCTAAATATATAGGTCGGTCATTACAATTTTTTTTTTTTTTAATATTAGGTGTTAGGACCGTTGGCGTCGCCAAGGGAAGCGTAGTACCCTGGCTAAATCATATTGGACAGGAAGAACAGAAAAGATACTACGCGGCAAAAAAAAAAAAAAGGCTACGTAAGTAAATCCATATACCCATTTTCAGTGGCACGAAATCCACTTACTTCTATTGCAGTCCGGTTTAAGGTTCCGGCACAACGAATTCCCTAAATGATTGTTCGCGTAAAGGAAATCTTGGGAATTGAGACTGAATGATCTTAGGACGAATCCCGGAACAGACACATAGCGTCCCTAAACAGCTAAACTCCTTTTTTTTTGTTCTACTGACAAACTGTACGGTATATTTCGTGACTAAAACCTGGTCCGATGGTTCTATCTGTTCGACTAGAATGGAATTTCTTGTATCATTCAATTAAATAATCGACCAATTGGATTTTAAGGGTGTAGAAAAGTAAAATTTGTGTTTTTTTATATACAAAATATACGAGTAGGTTAATGGCAATCAAGAAAATTTATTTAGTAGTTTTAAAAATCGAAAGATATGTTAAATTAACTGAAAAAGAGTTTTATGAAATTTAGTAACAAAGATTACTAAATATTAAGTAAGGCTTCAATTAAGTAATCGATCAATTTACTATAAACAAATGGCTTACATATTAAGGGTAGAAAAGTAATATTTTCGTTTTTTATATACAAAATAATGGTAATGAAGAAAATTTATTTAGTAGTTTTAAAATTCGAACGATATGTTAAATTAAATACTGAAAAAGAGTTTTATAAAATTTAGTAAAAGATGACATTCATAAGGAAGATCAGGTTAAGTTAGGTTTTAATGTCATCGAAGGAGAAGGAGACGTAGAATCAAGCTCGTATCTAGTTTGTTAAGTGCGAGGTTAAGTGTGGAAAAATTGATACACAGGTAAAACAAAACAAAAAGGTAAGAAAAAGTGGCTTACAACTAGAACAGGCAGTCAAAATCTTCTGTACTATTTACAGTTAACATTAATAGAAAGCACAAGTACCGATCCATCAACACAATCTGCGAAAAATGTCCCTAGCTAAATGCGTGTATAAAAGTCGGCTAGAACAATATGCACGGATTCAATGAGTCAAAATATCGGCTTAAGCAAAATACCTCCCGACGGAAAGGAATCCTTACAGTGCTTGAATCTGGAAGGATTAACAGAAACGGTTATTTTCGGTTTAATTATCGACCACTAGATGACGTTATATCTGACGCACATCTACATAAAGCCTTGTTCGAGGGGTTGCTAACTCCCAAAAACGATGTACACCAAGTGGCGCGTGCCGCGGTGCCGTTCCGCGAGGTGTACACCGGTAGCGGAGAGAGAGCAACCCTCGGCCTTGTTTTAGAGCGAACAAGGATGATTTCCCCGGATTTACTAAAAACCATCACCCAAGGGAAAATATTCGGGAAAGGTCGAGAGAGTTTGTGGGACGGGATAACCTAAGAATTTCCGATGTAGGTAAAGAGAACAGGAACCGGAAAAAAAAACATGAACCGACACCGATGACCGGAAAAAATATGGGGACGAAAATATGCGGAAAAAGAGAGAACCGAAAAAAATACTGGTATTGCTGGGGCTTCATTAGTAACTGATCGGGAAGGCGTCACCAATTCGCTTCTGGATGAACGAATAGGCTTCGTCGTGCTATTGCGAAACCAGTGTCTCTGGAGAAGCTAAGTCTAAGGTAAGGTGACGAACCCTTTTGCCATCTTTATCGGGAATGCGTATATGTGAGAAGTCAATTTGTCACTTTGCAGTGACTTGTCCAACACTAAGTTTATGCTTGTTTTTTAACCATGCTCAATAGCCCATGCCCCGGGGGATTGTCAGCTTCCTGACGAGTTGCAAGTAGCTTCTGTCGGTTGAGATTTCGCAAGGTTGGATTCGGCTCGATACAACTAGGCTCGGACGTCCCCTACGTAGTTAACAGAGTTCGGGGTGGGGGTCGTTTTTGGTATTTTGGTATACAAAAAAAATTAGTTACACTGTAAAAAGTTTCTCCGAGTAAGGACTGCAGTTAACTGCAGTATTTGCTACTGGGATTAATCTTGTTTCTTCCACAAGTATACTGTCCAGCTTGAGCGACTTGAGCCTGAAGAGGACACTTGCCAAGAACTGCCGAAATCTAGCTCTAATAAAATGTAGCTGACTTATCCGTTTTGCACCGTCAAATATGAGACAATATTAATCCCAGTAGCAAAACTGCAAGCTTTTCTTTACAGTAAATTTACGAACACGCACACTTAGAAACGAGTGAGCAATGACACTTAGACAAGACTCGCACATACTTTTTTAGACATTACGATTTTAAAGCGGGCCACAAAAAATGGTATTTCTACCACATACAAAATGCTAACCATCCCTACCGTCACTATGAATGTTTAAAACCACTAAAAACACTGTAAAACAATGAGCAAATTAAAAAAAAACACCAAATTTCCTAGGTTTGAAATAACTCCGTCTGGACTAAATCTCAGCCGATTATCCCGGACAGCTGTTATGGCACGTAGGGAGCCAAGGCTCAAAATAATAATTTCCATCTAATGCTCCAACTGTTTATTACAAATACAAATAAATTAAAAAATCAAGACCAATGTGGTACCTCTGAAGACATACAAAAATTATCTATTAGGTCTTTTAATTCTTTGCTAATCAATCCTGGAAAATCTCGTCATCTAGAAAAGAAGACTTCCGGCGTGGGTTTTTTCTCGAGCCGAAACAGCAACCCGGCAATCGCGTTCAATTCAAAATAAACCTGTGGCATCTGGCATGTGATAACTAAGAAAAGGTAAACGGAATGTTTGGATTAGGACTTTAACATTTACCACTATTGCCCCTTCACAAGACCACATGCAGCTTCCTAGTTAGCGTAGGCCGGCAACCATTTTATATCCTTCTTCAAATTACACCCTGTACTTCCCTTCCCCCCATCCCCACCACTGTCATTTCTACCATGGCAATCATAAAGACTTCTCCATGATTTTGCGTCGCGGTCTTGATTAGGTCACGGCGTGTCCCCAGGTTTGGGGAAACCCAGGGAGCTAATTTCAAACTGTCTGTTTCTTTGATCCCCTAGGGACACAGGGGACATCATCCGAAAGAACAAATAATTGGCAAACTGACACATTTGACGGATAAGGTCGAATCATTCCAGTTGTCGCCCCTGCATCATAATCGCCGGGGGGCACGCGCGAGCTATCAATACCACATAAGCGCTAACTGATGAATTCGTGGGGGGGGGGGGGGGATAAAGCCCCACTTGTTTGTATGATTAGTTTACGGTTGATTTAGATTGTCATTCAACTCTAGAGGGCTTCGAGCTCGGTCAACTGAAAAGTCAGCAAGCAGACGAAAAGGGCGGATTTGAAGTTCGGAGTCGATTCGAGTCTAGTTCGAGACTGCAACTATTTGTTTGCAAGAATCACCAATTTGCGAATTATCATCCTGATCCCTAAATATTTTCAAAGAAACTTCAAATAAAACCGTTTAGGATGGGGCTAGGTTCGAAGATTCTGATTAAATTTCAGGAAAAACTGGTCAATGTTTTATGAACTTGTAGCTGCATACAGTTTCGGTGCCTTACTGGAACCCATCCTTCTCCTCGAGTTTGTCCAGATGAGAAAACCACGAAAAGTAATCTGGCCATGGCAAAGACATGCTTCAAATTTGGTCGAAGAATATTCGTTCATTGGTACAAGCCACCAACTTAGCTTAGTCTATAATTTAATTGTTTGGTTGCACTTTTAGAGCCGATATTGTTATACAGATTGTCTGGAATGTATTTTCTCGCTTTCGTTATTTATTTTATACTCCGCTAGCATAAGCTTCTAGCTTACCGTTGATCTGGAAATAACAAATAAATAAATAATGATACAGTTTTGACCAATGGGCTAATCGCTAACTCACCTCGCACGACGAGCTGGCTCGCGTCAGAGCTGAGCATGTCAAGGGCATCGAACTTCGACGCGGTGACCTGACACTCCCACGATCCATCGTCCAAGTCGGGCCTGGCGTTGAGAATTCGGAGGCTGCAGTCTCCCTTGTCGGGGTTTCCGGACCATTCGTATTTTCCGGGGTAGATTCCGACAGGCTGGAAGGAAAAATATCAGATAAGCTGAAGGGAAGGAAACTCGATCCAGTGCACAAATAAGTGAATTTAAACACTCTGAACGGTTCACAACTGAAAAGTTGCACATAAGATTTAATTCCGAAGCCTTCGAATCTGGTGCCTTAGTCCACTTTTTTCGTGGTCTGTCTATTTAGGCTGGTAAAAAAAAAACTATTTTCCGCCGAAAAATGGAAACGTGAGTTCGAGCCCCCCCCCCCCCCCCCCCCCTCCAGCCCCCTCAAAAGTAAAACAATATTTTTCAAGATTCTTCTAAATTTCTTTCTCAAAAGGTGTATGGCTTTAATTTAATAGTCCACTAACTTTGACCAGTATAGACCTACAGCCATAAAATCTAGTAACAAAAGTCGCATTCTTGACACATTTCATGAATGGCCTACTAGGATGTTAAAGATTGACGGTGTTTGTAACAATTCAATTTTTTGTTCTATCTATATTTATTTTCTTAGTACTCGATCTTCTGTTTATTGACGGGTTTTTTGCATTGACGGGTTCACGCGCAATAGCAACCGGTAGCCGCTTACCAGCTAGCCCTTAGGTTGTATTTGTCTTTTTTGCTGGAATAAAGGAACTAAATCTATTCTAAACAAATTAAAAAAACAAAAAACATACATTTAAGGTAACACAACCGAACAACTAGATGAATTAATTTACCAATCAGAATAAAAAATTAAAGCATAAATCGAGCGTAGGCATTAGGGGCACCTTGTCCATACCCTTTCCTAACATCACTGAAATTATCGTTCCGCCACAACACACTGCTCATCCACACCCTCCACGTATGCAAAGCAGCCACTTCCCTATTATTGCAGAGGAGGAAGATTCGGGGAAAAACTGGAACTTTTTTGTTGTTGAAAAATGCAGACTCACGTCCGGACCTTGGCTTAGGCCAAATTTATGACTCCTTCGGGTGGGGAGTACGATCCCTAGATAAGCAAGTGTCTGGAAAGTCGAACGAAGCCTATGCATCTCAAGGAGTTTCGAAGGGAGGAGGTGATCTTAGGAAGGGAACTGTAAGCTTGGGAATGAATCAACGCAGGGTAAACTTTCAGATGCTTTAACCGGAGTCTAAATGGATATTTCAAATATCAAAAGTGGATATTTTTGTAACCCCCTCCTTTTCCCCCAGCATGGAAGAAGCCCTTGCTCTCCAAAACTATATCTGACTGAAACGTGTTCTTTTTCACCCCTATCTTTCCCCCGTGCTTTTACAGCTTCATTCAGCCGTAATGTATTTTGAATTCCCACAGTTTAAATTCTATCCGTCGAACATTTTGTCCCCTTTTGATGGAAAGATTAGACTATTGCTATTTGTTTCTTTGTCTTTCAATGTATTCTTCATCTAAAATTTTCATGCTGTTTTCATGTCTAGATTTGTGTTTGTTCCAATCGTTAATTTTCTTGTCTTGAAATTTTACTAAAAAAAATTCATTCCTGCTTGTCGACTGGTTACACACAAAGCACATACGTGCAACAACGCAACCAGTACACATTTACTACCATATTCTAATCAAACCTTCACTAAAATAAACTAAAAATTAACTAATCAATTTGTCAATTTGTCCTGTTTGGGACAATGGGACAAATCCTGTTTGTTTTAATTGTTAACGCTTTCGGCTAGACTTCTAAATTTGTTGTTACAAAACAATTAGCTAACGAACAAAGCGTCCAGTGTGTACGCCACTGAAATATCTGATCATTTTATGCAACAAGAAATAGTTCAGTTTAAAAAAAAAAACTGACCTTACCTGACCCTACCCTCCCCCATCCAGAAACCCGTGTTTTCCCCAACTATAAATAACCTCAATCTGTCCTTCTTAACCCTACGTCTTGTCTTCTTCTACAGCTTCATTCAGCCGTAGTGCATTTTGATTTCTTAGTTTGAATTTCCAAACGGCCCAAGTTAACAGTGAACAGGCCCCTTCTCCGCCACACCCTGCCCAGTCAGCTAGAAGAAGAACAATTTAACTGTCAGTCATCCAATTTCAAATAAAAGAAGAATGAGTAGCCCAAACCATATTGGTAGGTGAATTGAGGAATTGAGTATTGATATGGAAACTGAGAGTTGAGCAAAGAGCCATTCGTTTTTTCTGTGCGCTGAGAAAGTTATCGTTCAGTCATGTTTCTCGACTTTTGTGGGGGCGAAAGTTTCGCAATTTTATCGTTTTAGTTTAATACTCTTTACTATACAAACCAACTTTTACATGCTAAACTACATAAATACACCTTTTATAACCCTCTTAACATCCTTTATACACATGTAGCTGATACTTCTGACTGCATGAAAGCCCGAATGGGCCTGTGGGGGCAGTAAAAAAAAAGCTTGGATACAGAAAGTATTTGTTACAAAAGTTCCAAACAACCTGTATTGTTAACTTTCCTCGCATGATACAGGCAGGCCCGTATACAGGAATTTATTTCGAAGGGGGGAGGGGGACTTTCAGGGGGGGGGGGGGGTTTGCCTGCTGGTCGGACAAAAAAGTACAAAAAACACATAGATCAGAGGGAAAAGCCTATAAAATGATTAATTTTGTATGTTTCGGGGGGGGGGGGGGGCAACCCCCTACCCCCCCCCCCTGGATACGGCCTTGAATACAGGATATAGCATAACAGAATGAATGAGTAAGTTATTCCAGTAACAGTGCTACTTCGGCCCAAGGTGACCGCGAATCGAAGTTTATTTTCCAGTTTAAGCGGCCTGACCCTGAAGAGGACCCTTGCCAAGAAGGTCCGAAATATAGCTCTAATAAGATGTACCTGGCGTATCCGTTTTGTAGTGTCAAATATTCCAGTAAATCGTACAATATCGTACACTTAAAGTCCTTATCCAAACATTCTGTTTACCTTTTCTTAGTAACCGCATGCCAAAAGTTTATTTTGAGTTGAACGCGATTGCCGGGTTGCTGTTTCGGCTCGAGAAAAACCCCACGCCGAATGTCTTCTTTTCTAGATGACGAGATTTTCCAGGATTGATTAGCAAAGAATTATAAGACCTAATAGATAATTTTTGTATGTCTTCAGAGGTACCACACTGGTTTTGTTTTTTTAATTTATTTGTATTTGTAATAAACAGTTGGAGGATTAGATGGAAATTATTATTTTGACCCTTGGCTCCCTACGTGCCATAACAGCTGTCCGGGATAATCGGCTGAGATTTAGTCCAGACAGAGTTATTTCAAGCCTAGGAAATTTGGTGTTTTTTTTTATTTGCTCATTGTTTTACGGTGTTTTAAGTGGTTTTAAACATTCATAGTGACAGTAGGGATGGTTAGCATTGTGTATTTGGTAGAAATACCATTTTTTGTGGCCCGCTTTAAGATCATCCTGGCATCTTGGCGGCCCAAAATAAGAAAGATTACTACAATTACTACCTATTCTTTAAAACTCGCTTCTGACGTTATGGTTCGTGTTTATTTTGTAATCCATTACTTTACTTTAACGTTCCAAATTTATTTGGTTAAGATCTGAATTGTGAGTATCTATCTTTTCCTTTGTGTCTCATCGTTTTGTCGGAATAACAGCTTTTACTATTATAATTATTCTGCTTCTCTTATCATGGCTGCAGAAAATCGTCAGAAATCTCCATTCCTCCATGGATTATAATATAATAATATAATTGCAATAATAAGGCTTTCGCCTCTATAACCTCTATACCTGACGCTTAAATAATACAAGCTTTACTCTCAGGTTTTCAATTGATATGATTGTTTCGAACTCTAAGGAGTATCTTCTAGTAAACCGTCTAAAACTGAAAATCTGATTAAGTCTTTATCTCATTTACCTTATGTACCCTATAATACATAATCTAGAAACTATAAATAACTTGGTACTTTTTGGCACATCACTTATTTTTGACAGGTATAGTAGAGGTATGTTACTTCTAACATTATATGTTACATTATATGTTACTTCTAACATATATTTGGAATGCTGGACTGGGCCCCCCTGATCAATTTCCAATTTTCATATATGAAGTACTGAGAGTTATTGAAGACCAGGAAACACAGAAACGGCTTGGAATTATTTCTTCATCGGATACCCTTAGAAGTTATAGTATGGTGAAGACGGTTTATGAACCAGAATTTTATTTTAAGCTTAATCTACCCGCGATTTATTTGAGGTACTGGATCCAACTGAGGGCGAATTGCCTACCACTCCACGATAGAAAAAAAGTGTTTGATAGGAATAAGAAGAGTCCGGATGGGAAATATGCGTGTCCCCTTTGCGGTGGTGAAGATGAGGATATTGGCCATTTTCTAAGCCGGTGCCAAGAGCTTTCGGATCTCCGTAGGGAGATTTTCGGTGGGTTTATCCCGACACTCCCTGGTATCCTGAAGTGTACATCCGCCCAGGCTATTAGTAAGATTTGTAGGTTTGTGTCTAGAGCGTTAGAATATAGAAAGCTTTCCGTAGATTAGTTGTATGTTGATTGACGTTTCTGTGTACTAATAACCTGTACCTGTATATGGCCCTCGGGCTTTTTCAAATACAATTATTATTATTATTATTATTATACACTGAACGGGGCAAAACAACATGATGAAATTAAAACCCAGAAAGCCCAGGCACTGATACTTGTAAAATAGTCAAGTTAAATCCAGCTCAGCTACTTTTCCACCTTCGCAAGCAGCAGACAAAACTATGTGAATCTAACCTATGGATCTATTTTACCATGTCTGATCCAAGTGATGGCGGTGAGGCATAGGGGGATTAACAGAAACTAGTCCGCTTGAAAGCGCTGAACAGGAATATGGCCAACACTCTATATGACTAAGTCAAAAACACGCCAATGATTCTCAGGAAGAAGGAGCAAACGTGTCCGTAACGACTCAAACTCAATGACTCAAATCCCGAGTCAGCGCAGCTGTGACACCGTTTCTTTCTTTCTTCCGTGGGTACCAGGAGATTCTGCATCAGAAGGGAGAGATAGTCATCAAGAGTATTGAACCGAGCCTTTCTCTAGCCTCTTCCTTAACCACCCAACTCTATAGCCATACCTTTCTATCCTTTTGCCAGATGCAGGATCCGCCTTTGTTGAGGACTTTACAATCAAGTATTGTTTCACTCCCGGGGTTCACTTCGTTGTATTTCGGGGAGGAGGCGAACTTCTGTGAGGCGAGAACAAGGCCTGAAAATGAAAAGGCGGTTAAACAATTGACTCGTTATGTTCCGAGTGTTGTCTCTCTGGTTCAAGCGAAGACGGTTGGAAATGGGGATTGTGTTGATTCAAACCCAGTGAAGAGGCATGTGGTCAACGAGGGGTTCCCTACTTCCCGGCACCTGCTGCACTGTCAGAAGTTTCATAAGAGATATCACGAGGATGCGCGGTTTCAACAGATAATACGGAACAGATAAAACTTCGTATGTTATCTGTTGTGTTTCAAAATGTTATGGCATTATAAACGTTACCATCAGGAAGAACTAAAAACTGCCAAAAAGTATCTGCTGAGCTTTCCGACATCGTGACGATAAGGAATAACGTCAGTAGATGATTTGTTGGTTCTTCCTAACAAAGCTTGTTATGCATAACTATTCATGCATAACATTTTCAAACACAACAGATAACATCCGAAGTGTTATCTGTTACGCATTATCTGTTGAAACCGCGCATCCTCGTGTTATCTGTTATGAAACTTCTGACAGTGTGTACACCCTTTCCTGGCACCGATAAGTTAGGCGATTCCCGCTTCTAAACATGCTGATTTCAACGTTCAAACATGTGGCAACCGGTGCGCGTTGTTGTAAGCCGTCCCGGCACCGGGCACTTCATGTACACCAAAATCGAGCAACCGGTGCGCGTTGTTGTCCGGTCCCGGCACCGGGCGCTTAATGTTCACCAAAATCGAGCAACCGGTGCGCGTTGTTGTAAGCCTGTCCCGGCACCGGGCACTTAATGTACACCAAAATCGAGCAACCGGTGCGCGTTGTAAGCCCGTCCCGACACCGGGCACTTAATGTACACCAAAATCGAGAGTGGCAACCCCTCGGTGGTCACTAGCTGAGAAGCGCATAGGGTTCGCATGGATAAAATCTCGGATACAAGGTCCCATCAGTTGAGCTGAAGCATCCGCGTTACTTTTCCAGCTAGTTTTAAAGACGCTAAAATATCTTGCACACGAGCTATCACATGTTCACAACACGCTGCAAAACTACAAACAAGGTTCACATATCAAGATTCTGGAAAAGTGCCTTTTAATTGACATGTTTGGGATTTATTTCTGAAAATTGCAACTATAGTTTATTAGCATTTTCAGCTGAGATACCAATTTAAGGTTTGCCTTCGCGATATTCACTAAGCCAATTACAGCATTTCATAATTAATTCCAGGTCTTTTTCTAGTTTTTGGGACCGGAAAAAGTAGCCTAATACCCGATACCCGAAATTTTGTCCATCCCACGTTCCTCCGAACTGATGCATATTGCTGTCAACTTCCATTATTCGTTCCCTGGTGGAAAATCATTAAACTAGCTTACTGACAACAAATAACTCTCCACCATCGATAGTATGAATAGAAGTGTCCGGATTGTCGGGGTTTCGGTAAGGTAGTTTGAAACAAAAAGATATAGTAGTAGTAGTAGAATAGTTTTATTAACAAAAAAATCGAGGGTCTCACAAATAGCACAGTAAAAGCACTGCTTGCGAGGATGTGCTATTAAACAACAGAGCAAAAAGAAAAAAAAATAAGTAAGGAATAAGAGGGTGAAACCATGTACCAAAGCACTCCACACAATTATTTATACTACAAAAAAAGTGATGTTTTCTAACACAATAACCATAACACATGGGCGTGCAGTAAGAAATTTCTTCATGGATTTCAGCAACTTCCTACCAGAACTTTTCAATTCGTAAAGAAATTTTAACCAGGCAATTTTATTCCAACTTCAATTGTTTTGCTATATCGCGACTTCTATTTGCTTTATGTTCACAATGAAAAAAACTTTCAATTAGCACAAGCCTGAAGTAGTACCAAACAAAAAATACACTCTATCCCTATTCTTCTTTTCTTAATCCTCCCTAGAAACAAGATTAGAAAACTTCCTTCCGAGTATTAGTAACAGGTCGGCAAGCCACGTCGGAAGCACAAATACTGAAAACTTTGTTACTTACGACCGTCCAGAGAAAGGCACTTAAAGGCAAACTTAAACATCACGATTTTGCCTAGTCATAAATATCCAACTTTTCCATTAACGCCTGATTTGTTTGGCTATAAAGATCACACTCTCATTCCAGAAAATGAGTTTTAGGACCCTGAACACGCCATAAGGAAGGGGCTGCATCATGAAGCAGCTGTGGCGCACGTAACGCCTAAAAAATGCATCCTGCCTGAAAGTTCACCCAGTGGCAACGAGGTATATCCAGGGTCTGTCGGCTCTACGCCAGCCTTCAACTCTGCCGCTTACCAGATTGGAGTGGTCAAATTATTTGATTCCGAGAGCTTTTTATCTCCCATGCTACCGGAAAGATGCCGAGTGTTGTGATGAAGTTTGCTGTCTTAAAGAATTCAATAAGAAAGGCTTTCGTGTGGTTTCTCCATCAATGTTTGTCGATACTGTCAGTTAAATGAATTAATACGGCAGTATGACGGCATATTCCTAACCCTTTGCAACACCTTTGTGGGGGTTGTAAAATTGCTCCAAAATTTGCATAGTACTGCCAACAACATTCGCCAAGTCTAACCATACAATTATTAGTAAAGTGTCATGTCTTAAATAAATGGTTCATTTTTTTTTAAATTGCGATTTGTCAAATACTGTTTGTCAAATACTGTCGAACAAGGATGTCTATTGAAGGTCTACTCCCTTCAGTCCCCGACAAATGTCGCGAGCAAAAACGTCCTCGTTAGAAACACCGGCTCTCAAACACCCTTGTCTTAAACACCCCCGACCAAATGTACTTGACTGAACTAAATAAAGAACTAAAAAATAAAGAACTGAACTACAAACGAAAATTCAGTAATATTCATCACGAAAGCTGGGCCGACTAGAACCGAGGCTTCGAACTAAACGAAAATTCAGTAATAATAATAATTTATTAATGCCCGCTATACAACAAATGAACGAGCGGAGTAACAAAAAGAAAGAAAAATCAATTACACACAAAGAAAACGAAAGACGACATATACTTTATAAGACTTTAGACGAGTCGAGAAGTTAGACGAGTCAATGGCGTTTCGTATTAAGAACCCGGGATCTAGCAAGATACTCTATGGTTTCGCACTTCGCGGAAGCATCGATGATGTGGTACTTCTTCGACAGGGCTGAGTCCGAGAAGGTATTTTGCCATTTTGTAATATTTTGTCCGAATTTGCCTTTTCTCGGAAATGTTTAGAAAATCCCAGAATGGAGAAATGTACAGAAAGTGCGGTGTGACCAAAGCCCTGAAGAGGCGCCATTAGAGGCGACATTATCTTAACCACGAAAGCTGGACCGACTAAAACCGAGGCTTCGAAGTCCAACAAAAATTCAGTAATTTTCATCATGAAAGCTGGACCGACTAGAACCTAGGCTTCCGAAGTCCAACAACACCAAACCAACCTCATCCAAACAGTTTGTAGTGATGAAGCGTTTTCCTTTTTGGGTAGGATTGGTGCGGTATTTCAGGGGCTTTATTCTTCAATGGTCTCAAGAAATGTCAGATGGACCTTGAAGACATTTACCCGGGTATCTGTGTGTTATAGCATACGTGTTTTATGGCAGCTTCGCTCAAGTGCCATATACCGATCACTTTTCGGTCTGTCGGTCCACTCTTCTCGAGTTAAGATGCTCCCAGAAGTGCTAGGACGCACGCGTGCTAACTTTGGCAAATTTGGCTGATATATGCATATCAGGGACCCGACCAAACTAACTTGGAAATAGTTACTTCCCCGATCCGACCACCGTGAGGGGAGTGGAGGGATGGAGAATCCGGAACCTTGAGGAATGTATAACTATCGAACAGGTGATCGGATCTTGATGAAACTTTATATTTGGAAAGACCTCGTGCCTCAGATGCCCATTCCAAGTCCGGACCGGATCCGATGAATGTTGGGAGGGGGGAGACAGAGGGGGGGCAGAAATCTTGTGATACGCTTAGAATGGAGCGATTGGGATTAAAGTTGGTGGAAAGAACAAGTCCAAGCCCTAGATACATCAATGACAGAAATCGAACCGGATTCGGGCACTTGGAGGGAAGTTGTAGTGGGGAGTGATCCGGTGATCGCGTTTAAACATACTTCCCCATGTGCTAGGACGATGAAAATTGGCTTGAATATTAGAGACTTGACAAGATTGTCTTAGAAATAGTCACTTTCCTGATCCGACCATAGTGGGGGGAGTGGAGGGATGGGGAATCCGGAATCTTGGGACATGTATAACTTTCGAACGGGCGATCGGATCTTCATGAAACTTAATATTTGGAAAGACGTCGTGTCTCAGATATCACATTTGAAGACTGGACCGGATCTGATGAATGTGTGTGGGGAGGGTGTAGAGGCGGAGCCGGAAATCTTATGACACGCTTAGAGTGGAGCTATAGGGATGAAACCTGGTGGGAAGAACAAGCACAAGCCGTAGATACATCTGTGACGGAACCGGACCGGATTCGGGCAATGTGGGGGAGTTCTAGGGGGGGGGGTCCAAATTCCGGTGATCGCGAGTTAAGGTACTTCCAGATGTGCAAGGACGACGAAACCTGACTTAAACATTAGGGACTTGGGATATTAGTTACCATCCCTTAAAGTGCTCAGCTTAACCACAAACTACACAAAACACTTTTATGCAAAATATCCATTTCCTGATCCCACGAGCCCATGATCACTTTTGTCTCAAGGGTTTTGCTTAGAAATGAATTTTTAGCTCCCCTAAAGTGCGGCTCTTGACCGAAAAGTCGAAAACATACTTCTGACTGAACGATATATATTTATGATCATAAAAGACCCACGTTAACTTTTGCCTCAAGGGTTTTAATTACAGATCAATTTCTAGCGCCCTTACAGTGTCTGTCACAACAGCCAAGTGCAAAAATAAAAATACTTTTCACCAAACTATACATTCTCGTGATTTCTAAGGAGGCATGATTATTCTTATTTCAAGGGTCTTGCTTATAAATGATCACAACATACACGCGAATTGGCAAATTTCTACTTTCATGCCCTGCCCCAGTCTTGCAAGTGCCAGTGCCATATGAGCTTCTAACTCTTGTTACTCGGGCGGAGGGTAAGAGTTGGTTTTAGAAAAAATAATTTTTGAAGCCTTTTTTTTAATAAGATTCTCGTTGATACAATTTTCGTCGACCGGTAATCCTCTAATCTTTAACTTATTATAGCAACGACTCCTCTTTGGGCTTTCCAGGAGCTGCCAACTCCTTGTTGTAAATGCTTCTCAAATTAAGATATCTAGAAAAGCATGACTAAAGGGCTATTTCAGCGAAACTAGCGAATGCTTTCCTCGTCACATGTAATTTTAAAAAATACCTACCTAACATCGTAATAATCATTTTATTAAGTAAAGGTAAAGTATCCAGGTAGGATAATTAGCACCTTCGCGTTTTACTGCCACCTACCCCTTACGGTACAGATATGGAGGGGCCAGTAACTTTAAACGCAAAATCCAGTTCCTTCAGTCTTTCCGAGAAAGTTAGCGTGGAGGATATCAAAAATAACTTTATAACACTATCGATGTTACTAATACTGAGGACCAAAAGCAAAAAAAGAAAAAGGAAGAAGATATAATTATTTGTGTGCGACTACTTTATTTAGTATATCCTGTAGTACATTTAGTTTGATAAATAACAGTCATCCTAATAATGGTCAAAATCTGAATTAATCTTAAAATTAAAACTAGAAATTTTAAAAATAAGACTGGCAGGCTACCGTGAATCTTGCTTATCTCATGTTGTCAAATATGAATCATCAAAGTAGCCTAACCGTCACATTATTAAATGACCACAAGACAAAAATTAGAAAAATATATTTACGAAAATGCTGAGGCACGTCTGGGCTTATGAAATATACTGGTATTTTACAGTCTTGCCGCATAATGCATGTGATTCGACAGACATGCTACTTGCGGTTTGACACGGTTCTTGAGGCAGTAAGCTTCCGTTCTCTAATCACTGTAGAAACTCAAACTCTGCATATATGGCATATTCACACTATTTGCTAAATTAGACAAAAAATCTAAAGAAGTAACCAGGACCACAACGTAAATTTTGTTTTAACTAGACCAAGTCCTTTAACTAGCTTTTAAAGGCAGAATAGTGTGGTACAGGCCCGTATCCAGGAATTTATTTCGTGGGGGGGGGATGACTGCGGGTCGGACAAAAAAGACACAGATCAGAGGGAAAAGCCTAAAAAAAATCATTGTTTTTGTATGTTTCGGGGGAGGGTTGCCCCCCCCCCCCTTGATACGGCCCTGGTGTGGTCTCATAACCGTGGAATCTATTATTGGTATATTCACGCTTTTGGATCATTTACCAAACATTCTTAAAATAGACAGAAACTTAAACATTTTAGAAGAAGAAAAAAAGGACTGAGCTGGAAACTGACACCGATTGATCAAACAGACGTCTGGGCAGCGGCTTCTACAAGAGACGACTCTTCCTGGTTCCCTCAACGCCTCTGAGGTGCAGGGGGAACAAGGTTTTCTTTTCCAATTACTTTCCAGTAGGTACAGAGCAATTTTTGTTTGTTAACCAGGCTTGGAGGTGCAGGGGGAACAAGGTTTTCTTTTGCAATTACTTTCCAGTAGATACAGAGCAATTTTTGTTTGTTAACCAGGCTAAGTTAAGCCCTAATCCGTAAGTCCTTCATTCACCTAACCTTTAATGACAGAATGGTACGGTCACATAACCAGTATAACTTACGATTAGGAGTACCAAGTTTTTGGTAAGGAGTTTCTTCAAGCGGGGTCTCTGAAAGATTTGATGGGTAGTAAAGTGTTCCAAGAGTTGCGTCGGCTGGGTAGATTCCTGAAGGTTGCCATGGAACACCGTGAACGTTTTATTGTAGACTGATATTGTGGTAGGGATATGTATTAGTTTAGGTAGTTATTTAGTTTTTAGAATTATGAGTTGAGTGTTGAGTATTTGGACTTTGGAAGTCTTTTTTGGGATTACGTTCATTCATTCATTCATTCACATTCATACTAATGGATTATTTACCAAACATCCAAACATTCCGTTGAAGTAGAGCTGAAATCATAACTGTTCCAATTTTTCTCAATAACCAGCGTTTTGAATTTGTATTTTTTAACCAGGCATTTGTATTATTTAACCCTTCGCCTAAACTTTAATGGCAGAATCGCTCGGTCACAAAAACTTACATTTGACACAGCCACGCTTTTTGATCATTTACCAAACATTCCTTTAAAGCAGAGATGACTGGGTTTTTTTTCAGTAACCAGCGCTATAAATTTAATTTATATTTTTGTAACCAGGCCAAGCCATTTACTTAAACTTGAAACGGCAGAAAGGTTCGGTCACGATTGACATTGGAGGGAAGACCGTCCAAAACTTCTAGGCTATTTGAGTACGAATTAGTTCTATTCTCAGTCACATAATAAAGTATTTAAAGTTCAATGGGCACATCAAACTACCCCAATCCCACTCTGTAACAACCTAGGAACAATGCTTGCCCCCTAGATCAGCAGCTTTTTCAACAGTTTCCTCTCTGTGATATTTCAAAGCGTAATTTTTTGGGCCAGTACATGCTCAATTTACTAGCTTGGACAAAGATAAAAGTGATGTTTCTTATAATACTTAGTAGATCTTTATTTTATGCATAAATCAGCTTCTATAATTCAGATTTGGATAGGTTATTTGTTTTTTAATGATTTTGTAGCTATGTTATTTTTTATAAGCTTATTGCATATTCTGGTACAATTTGTAAAGCAAGCTAATCTAGCTTCACAACACTATTCCACAAAGAAAAACTTTTAATAGGCACTTTAAGGTAAACTGTCAATCAGGTAAACTGCATCTACGGCTTGACTTTGGTGACATCTCAAATATATCCTTTTCTATCAAGCATTGCTGGGAGTTTTTTGAATTTCCTGCCACGATATCCCAGCTCCTAAGATTTGGATCGCCGAAATGATAGAGAGGTAAAGACAAGGGATAACAAGAAAACGGCCGATTTTCGTAGTGCCTTCTCAAGGAAGTCGGAAATGTTTATTTATGAAGCATTTAATACAAAGTAAAGCATTAGAAGTGTCCATTGTGCTTTAAGAGTACCAATACTGCTCAACCAGCAAAAACAATTAAGAATGACTGCATCTTGCTAACCCCTCACTAATACAACCCAAACCCCACATGCCCATAACTAATTTAAACAGCAGGTATCCTAATATCCAAAAGCAGGAAACACTTTGATTGGGACTTTAATAGAGATGCAAGGAGACCACCAGCATCAACTGAGGTTTCCAGCAACTGAGGTGCGAGTGAAACCGTGTATGTCATCGCCAGATGCTCAGATATGTATGCAAAAGGATACAAGAGCAGCTGAAGAGAAGTCAACAATCAGCTTGATAGCCTACTAATGCCAATTATCCCCAAATAAACCGTTTTTTGTGAGTGAGTGTTACCCTACAATAGTGGTATCTTACTTAGGACGTTGCCTAACTTTAAAGTTTAACTGAAAAGGGCAGAGAAGGGACAGTCTTGTTACCCCTCACTTATTCACTTAAAGAGGCTTGAAGACCCGATGAAAATGCGTTACTTTGTTGCTCCACTATTCACGAATAACCAATTTTCAAACAGTGGAATTTCCCTGTCAGATGTGTGGTAGTACCTGTGTCGCATGCTTGACGAAAAAGATTTATGAACAATTTTTTGTTCAGGCACTAAGCAGTCTTCGCCAAGCTTATCACCACCCACTAAAAAGCCGCGTCTGTGAGCTGATTCAAATATTCCGCGTCATAGTAGAATTTACGCTGTGGGGACAGCTGTAGATACTCTGAACCTCACTACGAGAGCAGATAGTGGAAAATAAAAAAATCTCTTAGCAGAATCCAAATAACTCAGTGTATTCAACTAAATGATACAAAAATAAGTTTGCTTTTCAGTTAAACTTTAAACCTCACCGCAGAATATAATCATCTTCAAAAATATACAGTATTTTGCATACCCGATGAAAAATTTGTAGCCTGCATAGTAGTATGGTAGTAGTACGAAAACGTTTCATGTAATACTATGTAATAGCAAAGAATACTATCATTTAATGTGCCTCAGACTGGTCCAATCTTATGTAGTAGTATCCAGTAGTATCCTGTCTTGTCATAGTAGCATCCAGTCTTGCTAATGGTAGCATATAGTAGTATCCAGTAACACTGTAGCCTTGAAGTAGAAGCATGTAGTAGCATCGTTAGTACTGCATGCAACTTTTTCGTACTACTTCATAGTACTATTTTGAGATAATTTTTCATCGGGTAGTACTGATTACTGTGCATAACAGGAAAAATACATTCAAAAAGGAAAAGTTCATTGCATTCTTTTTGTAAAAAAAAACAAATATATAGCTCTCTGCTGACATTGTTCTTAACTTATAATTTCTATTTGACTGTTCTAAAGGCGAAGACAAACCCAATGCAAATTCTCTAAACTTTACAGAAATGTTCAGAGAAGCACCGAGGGTTGGCCAGTCTGGATTTTAGTGTAGAGCAAGTGTCCGATGCCGCGGTGTCAGGCCGGTGCCGGCACCGATCTAGACCAGCCAGCACCGCCTGCCGCGTGTTAACAAAGATCAGCATATTCAGAAGCGTTTGAAAGATGAATCGCATAATTTACGAGATAATTTATGGCCGTCACCGCTGGTTTTGGCCGGTGCCGGGAAAGGATTGCAGCAGGCGCAATGGAGTAGGCAACCCCTCGAGAAGAATACCTATTCTGTACGTAACCTGACAAGAATAGCTAGTAACAGCGTCGAACTGCAATCTTGGGCAAATGAATAGCAACAAGCCAGAATCCCACAGACAGAATGTCATCTAAAAACCCTGTTTTCCCAAAAACAGAGGCACAAACATGTGCGAGCTGACGGAAACGCCAAAACATCTCACGACTTGTCCCTCTTTCACACAGTAGGCTAGAAACATTCCTCTTAGAACAATGGGACCCTTGTAAAACTCCTGGTTCCGTTCTGAGGGCGACAGACGAGGCCAAGCCTTTGGGGAGCCAAGTGTGGATTTACATTCCCCCCTGTCCCACTACAAATTAGTATGACTGGTTAGGATATTGGGTGACAGATCTATGTAGGTATGCAAACTTCGGGGTTCTTATCTTTTGGAATTTCGCACAGGGAGCAGACTCTAATTTTTTGTTTAGTTTTATTTTCTAATGACAATAACTGTTCATGACGCCACAATTCAACAAAGAAAAACAAATGTAGGAAAAAACAAAAGAAAGAAAGAAAAAAAAATACTCAAATGAGCTTTCAATACTAAGACACGAAAGTAAGAACAGGGTAGTATGATTGGGTGGTGAGACGAAAATCAGGAGTGTGGTGATCTGTGATTTTATATTTAAATATTCCTTCAGCCCAATTGCTGACTGCGAATCATATTTGATGGTGTAAAACGGATACGTCAGATGAATTTTATTGGAGCTATATTTGCCTGAAGAGGACCCTTGCCAAGAAGGGCCGAAATATAGCTCCAATAAAGTTTAGCTGACGTATCCGTTTTGCACCATCAAATATGATTTTACATTTATGTTCTGTCGTGGCCTGTTAAGGCAATAGATTTGCTTACGTAAATCCTTACTGTACGAATAATTGAAACTAAAGGAAGAACTTAAAAACTATAAAAAGGGCCAAAGAAACAAACTTCAAGCAAGGAACACAATAACGACGTCAGTTGCTGATATGACGCTGATATGACGAATGAACACTAAACTCACTGCTCACTTGTTATGGCACTTGCCCTTCGGCCAAGTGCCATATAGCGATCGCAATTTCTGTCCGTCCGTCGGTCTGTCGGTCTGTCCAGGTTTTGCTAGTTCGGGCACTTCCACATAAGCTAGGACGATAAAACTTGGCAGGCATATCAGGGACCCCAAATGATTAAGTTGGAAATAGTCACTTCCCCGATCCGAGCACCGTGGGGGAGTGGAGGGAGGGGGAATCCGGAATCTTGAGGTATTTTTAACTTTTGAACGGGTGATCGGATCTCGATGAAACTTGATATTTGGAACGACCTCATGCCTCAGACGACCCACTTAAAATACGGACCGGATCCGGTGACTTTTGGGGGGAACTGGAGGGGGCAACCGGAAATCTTGGGAAACGCTATGAGTGGAGGGATCGAGATGAAACTTGGTGGGAAGGCACCTAGCAAACACTAGATACATCATTGACATAACCGAGCCGATTCGGGCACTGTGGGGGGAGTGGAAGGAGGGGGAATCCGGAATCTTAAGGTATTTATAACTTTTGAACGGGTGATCGGATCTCGATGGAACTTGATATTTGGAAAGACCTCATGCCTCAGACGACCCACTTAAAATCCGGACCGGATCCGGTGACTTTTGGGGGGAGCTGGAGGAGGCAACTGGAAATCTTGGGAAACGCTATGAGTGGAGGGGTCGAGATGAAACTTGGTGGGAAGACACCTCGCAAACACTAGATAAATCATTGACATGACCGAGCCGATTCGGGCATTGTCGGGGGAGTGGAGGGAGGGGGAATCCGGAATCTTGAGGTATTTATAACTTTTGAACGGGTGACCGGATCTCGATGGAACTTGATATTTGGAAAGGCCTCATGCCTTAGACGACCCACTTAAAATCCGGACCGGATTCGGTGACTTTTGGGGGAGCTGGATGGGGCAACCGGAAATCTTGGGAAACGCTATGAGTGGAGGGATCGAGATGAAACTTGGTGGGAAGACACCTAGCAAACACTAGATACATCATTGACATGACCGAGCCGATTCGGGCACTGTCGGGGGAGTGGAGGGAGGGGGAATCCGGAATCTTGAGGTATTTATAACTTTTGAACGGGTGGCCGGATCTCGATGAAACTTGATATTTGGAAAGACCTCATGCCTCAGACGACCCATTTAAAATACGGACCGGATCCAGTGACTTTTGGGGGGAGCTGGAGGGGGCAACCGGAAATCTTGGGAAACGCTATGAGTGGAGGGATCGAGATGAAACTTGGTGTGATGACACCTAGCAAACACAAGATACATCATTGACATAACCGAGCCAATTCGGGCACTGTGGGGGAGTGGAGGGAGGGGGAATCCGGAATCTTGAGGTATTTATAACTTTTGAACGGGTTATCGGATCTCGATGGAACTTGATATTTGGAAAGGCCTCATGCATTAGACGACCCACTTAAAATCCGGACCGGATTCGGTGACTTTTGGGGGAGCTGGATGGGGCAACCGGAAATCTTGGGAAACGCTATGAGTGGAGGGATCGAGATGAAACTTGGTGGGAAGACACCTAGCAAACACTAGATACATCATTGACATGACCGAGCCGATTCGGGCACTGTCGGGGGAGTGGAGGGAGGGGGAATCCGGAATCTTGAGGTATTTATAACTTTTGAACGGGTGGCCGGATCTCGATGAAACTTGATATTTGGAAAGACCTCATGCCTCAGACGACCCACTTAAAATCCGGACCGGATCCGGTGACTTTTGGGGGGAGCTGGAGGGGAGAACCGGAAATATTGGAAAACGCTGTGAGTGGAGGGATCGAGATGAAACTTGGTGGGAAGACACCTAGCAAACACTAGATATATCATTGACATAACCGAGCCGTGCCTACTCGTAACAAGTGCCATATGAGCTCGTAGCTCTTGTTTTCACTGGTTTCTAGTAGAGGATTGTTTTAATTATGTTAAGTTCAAGTAGTATAATTAAAAACAGGAAATTTTTCATTTATAATTTTATTTAAAGAATTTTGAGCAATTATAGTTTCATTTTCAGAGATGAGAAAAAAGAAAAGAAAAAACCTTAATTTGTGCAATTAAGATTTGGCAATTAAGACCCTTTTCATGAACATGACTACACCACAGGATTCCCTTTGTGAACTCGTTAACTTAACCAACGCCATTGCTATCCAGGAGAAACGCAGTCTACGGTAGCCTACCCAGTATAGCCTAGGCGGTAGTCCTAAAAAAAAAAATGAATTTTCTGCTGCGTCATCCCAGATCATCTGAAATTGCCACCAAATTGAGACATGGCTTTTAAGAAAAACTTTCATGACAGCTATTTATTTATTATTATAACGTTTGGCGTTAAGCTTTTAGCTTGTCGCCTCTACTACACAAGTACAAAGTGATTACATACGCTTTACACAGAGACACCGACAAACTACAAAAGTAAACAAATTTTGAATAAAATGGGGTGTCGACTATACCACGCTTAAGCATTTGGACACTACCTGAATCTACTACATCTACAGGTAAACTATTAACTTCTCATACCACGGAAACACTCCTCTTATCCGAGTTTAAGTACCCCTGATTAATTGCATAAGCTTCTACGTAAATCCCCATAACTGAAAATATCCGTTTGCCATAAAACTCACGAGTTTTCTCCGTCTCCGATAAACGTAAACAGATTCACAACTGTGAATCGGATAAATTAACACAGAACTAATGCCTACTGCTATACGGTAGAACCATGGCTTATGAACTAAACTTGTTTTGTTTTCGAATTTAAGGCAGAGTTATCACCAGCTTCGTTTGAAACTACCGCCAAATGGAGACACATCTCTACGCAAACCCTTCACCACAGACAATAACTTCTCATAACGTATGCAAATATCCATGTCGTAAGTACCCTGCCTAATTGTAAAAGCCTCTACGTAAATCCCCATAACTGGAAATATATGTTTGCCATAAAACTCATAAGAGAGGACTCCCTCCATCTCCGCTAAACATAAAAATCATAGATTCAAACCACTGAAAGCCAGACATAAAACATTCCCCCTTTATGTCCTACATTGAATTAACAGTGACACTGGGAGTGTGCATGCATGATTTACGGCGGACTGAATGCATTCCGACTTTTTTATTGGAAACATTAGATGTCATTCTGTACACTGAAGAATGTACAAATGTATGTAGGACACGGGGCTTGGGAATCTCCACAATAGTCTTCCTGACATTCCTGACAGTACGAGTTGATTAGAGCAAGAGTATATTACGGCAGGGCTCTTGAGGTTCAGACAAATTGGGAAAGAATTGAAGTACCGTGTGACACTCAAACGAAGCCAAGCTAATTTTAGTTCCCCTACATAGGCTTTGAGAAAGTTAAAAAATAGTCACGTTTGCGGCCTTAGACTGACACGGTAAAACGAGAGTCAAGACTACATTACATTAAAATAAGACGTTGCTCTTTTGGACTATAAAATACTTCAAAAATAGCATCGGTTCGATATTTTATTTTACCGACTGATGGATTTTTTTATTCTTTAACTTTCCAAAAATGAACGAACCTCGGAACGAACATTCATGGACAAAAAATTCATTTCTCCTCTAAAAGTGGAAACGACCATCAGAAGAATGAGAACATATTTAAAATCAAACTGTAACTAACAAATATTCTATAGCAATAAACAAGTAAACCAGACAACAAACTTTTCCATGAGGTTGCATTAAATGTTAGACCTACGGAAGTCGACACCGATTTCCCAAACTTCAAACCGACACACTTATCTTCGAATTTCAAAACCTGAGTTTATATCGGCAAATTAGTGTTAATCAATTATTGCTAATGATGCCCGAATGCTTTGCGATCTATGCTATTCCCGACGACAATCCACAATCACGCCCAAGACAGGAAACCGATATTCACACATGAATAACTCAGGGGGATGTCTTATATAATCATGTGTCAAAAAGTAAGATGGGGAATGACGCGTTATGTCATCCGAGAATTTCTTTTGATGTCCAGTGATATGAAAGGAATTCCTGAAGGAGGATCTTTTAGCGCCTTATTCAAATATTCAATAAAACGGACCGGTACCGTCTAAACAAATCTGCTTGCTCATACTAAGTGACGCTAGAATGAATAGCCTTGTTCGCGTGTAAGGGTGGGTCTTGTAGAGGCGTGTGTAAATACCGTTTATGTTCCAATCGAGGGGCTACTCTCTTTTTGGGTACCACTGTGCAAGCCTCCGTGGGCATCGAGCACGTACTGTACAGCCATTTTGGGGGTAAGTAACCCCTCGGTTCCAATTCTTTACTTTTATTTAATTTTTTCAGCCGAATCGGCGACTAAATTAAAGAACAAAAACAGAATAAGCGTATAAGCATACGCATATTTATACAAATATCGATCGACAAACATCTTCAAAATAGTGTAATTCTTAATATTCAGTGAGAATAATAACGAGCTCTATTTCAATAAAGTGGCGGCAAATTGTGATTCAGAGAAGAAAACCGGCCTTTAAGTTTGTTTTATTCCTTAGTTGTGACTAATAGCATTTTATTAGATGTAGCTCTAACAAAATGTAGCTGACGTATCCGTTTTGCATTGTCAAACATGATTCGCAGTCAGCTTTGGCTTTCACATTGTGTCATCGATTATTACTGTCTAAGACTCATAACGGTCAATCCGACAAAGAAATTTTCCAAAAGCAAAATAAGACGTAAAAATACGAATATTTTAATATAATCTTATTGTTTTAAAATTTAAATCTTCAAAAGACGTAGAAATGCGAATATTTTAAATTATCTTATTGTTTTAAAATTTAAATTAATTTTTTTTTTATTTTATTAAACCTTTTGCTCCGGTGACAGGCACGACAAAATTTGTTTGACAGGTTTTCCTCAACATAACATTACCGAGAATTGTAAAGAGGAGCACACACTAGAAATCTCATAGATCTCCGAACACGTCAAGCGTAAAGATCCCTGTAGTGCCGTTAGAAGGGGTATAATTTGAAATGAAAATTAAAAGAAAGGAAAATTAGGGAACTAGAATGTGTTAATATTCCAGGTGAGGCTATAGCGTTTTAAAGAAGCGGTTAATCTCAAGTTAGTTTAATGAAATGACAATGTACAACTAACTGAGGTATTGCAAGTAGTTCTAGTAAGTACAGTGTAGTACAAGTAGTACAGTAAGTTCTGAGTCAATAACAGTTAACACAACTTTCGCATGCAAGTCCCTAATGGACTACTTTCAAAACACTAACGAGAAATTTCTCAAAACTTGGGCTATGAGCAGTGGCGCCAATTGGGGGGGGGGGCATGCCACCCCCCTGAATTTGAAAGGGGCCCAAAATTATCGGTTTTGTGTCAATATCCCTTGTTCTTTGACATGCTGAAGTAAAGACATTTATCAAGTCGTAAATTTCACACTGCACCACACAGTTAGTAATCTGGTTTTGAACCACAATCTTTGTATTTTAGCAGAAAACTGGCTGGTTTTTTGTTGTTGTTGTTGCGTGCGGCGCTCAGTTTCAAGATAATTTGGTGTTAGTTAGATGTTTTCAGACGTTCACCCCATATCCGAACTATTCCGAACTCAAAAGATTTCGTGAATCCAGAGATGCTTCTCGAGATCGCGACAGATCTCAATAGGGTTTCGATCGAAAGCCTCTGAGGGACTACGTCGCTTATTCTGTCATATGGGTAGGCCTCAAACTCCAGGTCCCAGCATGCTCCAGTGAAAAAATTTTTTGTGAAGGGTCTTTGAACAATGCGTGATTCTTGCATATACTCATTATTGTATATTTTAAAACTGCTTTAATTTGACCTTAAAAAAGCAGTTATATTTTGCGTTTGAGAAAAAAAAAATCTAGGATGGGGGCCCAAAATGGATGTTTGCCCCCCCCGCCCTAAGGTTTACTGAAATGGCGCCACTGGCTATGAGTGCCTATTTTCTCAATCTAGGTTAATTCCAGAAAAAAAAAAACAGATTAAATCTCGATAACGCGCAAAGTGAAAAATGGAACTGATCAGTAAAAACTTGATAACTGAACTGGATAAAAAAAATTTACCGTCAAAGTATCTTTTTATCTAAGTTTCTACTTTCTCTGATTTTGAATTAAAAAAAAATCTTCTTCCTCTTTTAACTGCATCTGGAGGTTCGGACCCCCATCTTCTCTATTGAAGTTGCTTTCCACTTGGCAAAATTTTCAAATTAACAAAGGAAATCAGCTGATAGTCCTGTCACTTTCATCAGTGAATTAGCAAAATATTCAAAAAGTGCAAATGTCGTGAATGGTTGTTATCAGTATTTACTGAAAAAAATGCCTTGTTTGGGTTTTAGTTTATTCTTCGACGACCGTTCACATAAGCAAACCTCTACTGTATGCTAGGCTAACTCTTCTTAGTTCTTACCTATATTGAGGATCCCAAACAACAAATGCATTTTAAAGCATCTGCCAGTAACTAGCATGATAATCCAAACGTAATCAGTATCTCCAGCTGTCAAATACTAGGTCCAGGATACACCACACACAAATTTGTCACTGCACTTCACCTTTCGGATCTCTACACCTTATCCCCTAGACCTGTCTGTGATATCTTTCACAAGATGACTAACCACTCTTCCTCTTCGGCAAGTTTCTTGAGAATTGGCTGGCGCATCACTTTGCGCGCGGGGCGGAGCTACAGGTGTGATGCCCCGGGATGGGAATGGAATGAAAAAGGTTATGAGGGGGGAGGATGAGACAGAAAAGGTGTACCTAAACTTTGATCTTTTTTGACACTTGATAAATAATAAAAAACTAAAATAGTTACAAAAAAATCAATCAACGAATTCAGAGATGAAGCAAGACTAATCGCGGAAAAAGCATTTCAGTAAAAACAGAGAAGGAGGAATAGATGAAGACTTTATATGTAATGATGGTCTACCTAAGCTGATTTAAATAGGTATGTGCGTGTACAGTTAATTTTGTTTCTCAGTTAACACAGGAAAAAATGTTGCGCTGAAAATCTTGACAACTTTCCCCATCAACTCAAAGCTTAGCAACTGAGTAGAGGGAAGTCAAGTCGGAGATTACAAGCCTCAAATTTATTTTAGCATTTACCTTAAGGACCCCTTTTGATTTTTACTGTTCCGTAGTGACGGTGTACACTGCCTACTAACCTTCTGTCTTTCTGCAAATCCTTTTGAATCACTTTATTCGAATCTTTCGCTTTCTTCTCGCTTGCCTAGATTTTGCTAGATGATAACTTTTCCTAGACGATTACTTCGTTTTGTCTTGGACTGTCAGTGAAAATAGGGCGCTAGAATGAATCTCTCTCTCTCTCTGATTTCTCAGCAATATTATCCACGCCGCGAACTTTTTTAATTTTTGCGAGAAAAAACAAGTATTTTTCCACCATGCCCCACCAGGGTCGGTGTCGCGGTAACAAGAGGATCCCTAATTTCAGAGGGCAAGTATGAGTATTTTGTAAAACAAAATTTCCTGACCTGTAAAAAAAAAATTTTCTTCTGATGTGCTTTAAGAATTTACCTTCACCAGAATAATATAATTTAATATTCTAACCACGACCCAATGACTAATATCCCTTGAAGTGACTCCCCGGAGAGCGAACGCCTTGCTAAACTGAACGAACAAATTAATTTATTTAACCGTCAAAAATAACACTCAACATCGGAAAAACAATCAAGATATTATAATAAAAAATTACATTACCAGATATTATGGTGATTTTTAAATTATGTTTCAGCCTCTTTGCGTCTCGGTTTCTCGTGCTGTTTATTTACAATTTTTCCTTCATTAATTTAACTTATTCCATTACATGTGCTAGCTGCCTGTCTAGAAGAAGAACAATTTCCCTCCTCACCCAAGTTCTTGTATAATTGGCCCATCTCCCCCGTGCCTCAAATTCGTCATCTGGAATAAAAAAGAATAGAACCTCGTTTATCAACCGCGAAACTAAATCACTTGTGAAGAGGGGAAAATTTCCTGACTCGTTCCGGCGACAAAACGAACAAGTTTCTTCGGAAATAAACTTAGTGGGAAATGACGACTCGGACGACAGTTTCTCCAGTCCGACGGGAACCGATTTCTAAGATTTCTCACAAATCGTCCGAACCGCTGATCGGGGAAATAAATGATGATTCGGAGAAATGGAACGAAATGAGGGAAGTGGAGAAAAGAGATCAGAGCCTCGTTTTTGTTGCATGCTGCAGGTCCACTTATCGGCCGACTCCCGACTGATTCTTTCTACATCCGTTTTTGCACTGTAGTGCTTCCGAGGAAGACGGCAGTGCTTCTCGAGAATTACGGACTTGCTCACCGACCAAGTCTGTGCTTCCCTACAAGGTGCTGAAGCGCTGCCGCTTCAACCAAGAAAAAAGTGAATCCAAAATCGCATATTGTGCAAAAGCAAAGAGTGCTGCAGCAGCGATGCGGCAGTGCTATTGCAACAAAAACGAGGCTCAGGAGTACAGTGAATGTCCTGCAGATCTCTTCAAACAACAAGACCAAAGGTTTCGATGGGATCCCAAAAATTCAATATCTGATCCAGACAACTGGGTATTGTCTTAGCCAGATCCAGTCATCGCCAGACTCCTTGAACATGTTTACAATTAAAATTCAGAAACAGATTAAGGCCAAATAGCTAATCATCTGAGAAAACCAAGTTCAGATATGGATTCATCATATGTTTACCCCTTATAAGTCATATCTGTTTTGACGAAAAATTCCTGCCACTTCTGCCAATTTCCCGGTTTTCGGCCGAACTCCAGAACTACTTGTCCGGCGAAAAAAAGAAAGCTCAAAAACGAACTCAGGGTATCTTCTTTCCCCAATAATGAATATCTAATCAACATGGGCGTCGCAAGGGGGGGGGGTGCAGCACCCCCCCCCCCCCTACCTTTTTAAGATTCGGTAAAATTTTGGGCCGGAGGCCCGAAATTTTACTGAAATTGTTCGGTATTTTTTATATGGCAGAATTTTTTGATATATTTACGGGGATTCGGTAGTTATACAGAATCCTAAATAGGCTTTCTGTACAAATCTCTTCGGTATAATGATCGGGATTCGGTATAATTGCCAGTATTCGGTAGTTATCACGAATTTTGTGAAAGTATTGACTGAAATCATTCGGAAATTTTTTGATTTTTCGATGCCTTAACTATTCGGTATATGTATGGAGATTCCGTAGTTACACAGAATCCCGAATAAGCTATTGGTTAAAAATTATTCGGTATCATGATTGGGACTCCGTAATTTATTCAGTATAATTTCCAGGATTAGGAAGTTAACCACAAATCCTGACTTTGTTCCAGTTTCGACGAAAGTGTACCGAATATGAATATTCTTCGGTAGTCTTTCGATACTAAAACAATTCGGTATAATAACCGGGATACGGTAGTTATACAGAATCCCGAACATGCTATCGGTCTTAACTTATTCGGTATAATAACTGGGATTCGGTAATTTATTCGTTATAATTGCCAGGATTCGGAAGTTACCACGAACCTCGAAACTCAGAAGAGGTCGAGTAAAGCACTGGTCGCAGACAAAGGGATGATCTATGATATCATCGATAGTCCTTACTTTTATTTTGGATCCCAAAAAGAATATATAATGATAAATATTTCGAAAATTCTGCCTGCAGCACTTTTCGTAATATTCTCTATTTTGTGGAAGGGCGCGTCATTTGACGGGGGGGGGGGGGTTAAGCCAGTTTTAGGATTGAGATTTCGAAACATTGAAAGCTAGAATCTGGATGGAAATTAAATTTGGCACGAAAAAGCAAAACAAAAAATCTCGCCTGCGGCGCTCACTTTATGTGATCATGGACATTATTGGCTAGACTACAGTAGCCGCTGCTGCCGGAACGTCGGTAAATGGTAGAATTTGTAAGAGAAGCAGTTAAATTTTAGCCTACAAAAAAAAATGGATTTCGAAAATTTCGTCTGCGGCGCTCGATTTAATTTTCTATTGGCTATAATAAACAGAAGCTGTTACTGCAATCATGCCGGGCAATATATTCTTCATGTTGGATTCGACAAAACGCCGCCTAATAGTTGGCTTATCGTATTTATATTTATATATCGTGGCTTCCTACGTAATCGTTTCTGTTCCATAATTTAAAGCTCGAATTCTTAGTTCTAGGATTCGGTAAGATTTTTGAAAGATTCGGTAAAATTATGGCTCTGCACCCCCCCCCCCTCCGAAAACTCACTTGCGACGCCCCTGCTAATCAACTTCAAATAAAAACTTAACTTATAACAAATTTTCCGACTCCAGCCGGATTCCGGTCGAACTATAGCCTATATCCAGGTAAAATATGATTGTCACACACGAATTCGGCATCTCTTCTTACCCATAAATCGCTTATCTAGTCAACTAGAAATAAAACTTTAACTTCTAACAATTTTCCGGTTTGGGCCGGATTCCGGGCGAACTACATGTCCGGGTAGAAATTTTTTTTCACGTAAGTCTTCAGCATGTCTTCTTCCCCTAAATCGAACACCTAATCTACTCCAAATAAAACTTTTAACTTTAACAAACTTTCCGGTTTGGGCCGGATTCCGGGCTAACTACTTGTCCGTCGAGAAAATAGTTTTGACCATCGTCTTTAGCATGTCTTCCTACCCCTAAACCGAACATCTAATCAACTTCAAATAAAACTTTAAACAAACTTTCCATTTATGGCCGGATTTCGGGCGAACTAGGTGTTCGATGACAAAATGATTATCACCATCGTGTTCAGCATGTCTTGTTACCCCATAATCGACTATCACATTAGCTGTTTAAACATATTTTGTTTGACCCTTAATTTGAACCCCCTCCCCCACCCCTAAATGTACGGCTACAAAGCCCATCTACGAACTCGACTGGATCGACGACCCAAATCCTCACACCAAGCTTCATCAAAATATCTCATTCCCTTCGAGAGCTATCGTGCTTACAGACGGACGGACAGACGGACGGACAGACGGACAATTTTTTCAATGTCACAGGTATCCCTCCACTTACGTTTTGGGATCCCAAAAAGGAAACAAAACGAATCAGCCTCTGCAAAACAAAAGAATCAGCCTACAAAGCGCAATCATAACCTTAAAGCTTAACCGGAAATGGCTGGGATAGGACAATCTAGTTATCCATCACTTATTCACTTAAACTAGCTTGAAGATTCACTGAAAATGCGCTACTTCGTTTTGCCGCCATTCACGAATAATCGATTTTCAAATAGTGGAATTTCCGTGTGATTTGTGGTACCTGTGCACTTGCTTTTTGTTGTAGGCATTACGAGATAGATTTATGACTTTTTTTTTTGTTCTTGTTCAGGTACTAAGTAATCTTCACCAACCTCACCACTGCCCAATGAAAAGCCGCGTTTGAGTTGAGATAAAAATTCCCCTCGTCATAGTGGAATTTACGCTGTGGGGACGGCCGCAGAAATCAGATGACCGAAACCTAAGTTGGCTTTTCAGTTAAACTTCAAAGGAGTTGTTAAAGGAGTTATGGGATGGCCCCTGTTCACATAGAAGTAAGTAAGTAAGTAAGTAAGTAAGTATGTACAGTGTTTATAATAAAATTATCTCTCTCTTGATCAGTGTGGTGGAATTTTTTTCCCTTTCTCTGATTCCTTTATGAAAAATCCTAACACCATCCAGTATATCCACAAAATAACAGATATTAATTTACCCTTTAGCCCAATGGGTTTGGTTCTGAACACACACATTTCTTCTTGTTAAATGTGGCTCCTAAGACTTCTAACAAATCATCGGAATCGCCGAGCGGAGAATAGACAGAGGCGAAAGCCTTATTTTTGCAACTATATTATTATTATTATTATTAATAGTTGCGTTTATACAGATACCATGGTATTTGTTACCACGGGAACTGGATCTGCAATTTGTCAATTTTGCAGTTACCGTGGTATCTGCGAGGGTATCTGATACACGGTTGCTCTGAAAAATGACAATTGCGGAAGTTGCGCTTTTCGAAGTCATCCCAAAAGCATATATTCAGTCACATCACTAAGTGGTAAACTTCTATCTCACCAATCTGACAAAATTTGATGAAAGTGAGAGGACTTTTCAGATACCACGATCAGTTACCACGGTTGGACCGTAAGACCTGAATATCAGATACCACGCTAACTGGCCAGGTAACTGCAAGAACGCCTTTTGACCGTGGTATCAGATTCCATAACTGCAAAATCGACTTTAGACCGTGATATCAGATACCATGGTATCCAAGAAATGGCATAAAGCGAGAGAAGCTGAGAAAAGAGAGAAGAAGCGGGACATGATCCACTTTAACTTATGCTAGACTTTGTTTTTTTCGTATCATTTTTTTGTGAGACATGTGTCAAAAGTCTCGTGGGAAAATATGTTCATACGTGTTCACTTATTTATTATCGGTTCGCTCTCAAATGTCATACTTGGCTACGGTACTGTTGATTGTTATTACGTTTTGAAGTAACTTCAGTAGCATGAGTCTGTGATTGGAAAGTCTATTTTTTTGTCGCTATGATTAAGATATAAATTACTATGGGTTTTAAAGTATGAGGAAATAATTAAGATGAGATAAAGAAGAATAATTAAGTTTAACTATAATGTTTTACAAGTAGGAATATAAATTAGTGCAAGTAAAGTTAAGTAAGGACTATAATAATAATAACAGTATAATGCAAAAAATAGGCCATTGGCCTCTACAAAAATGTAGAGGTTTGTTCATGTTTTGAAAGTAGTTTTTTGATGTTACTAAGCATGGTGGAAACGGAGACGCCGCTCGAGTTTGTTCACTCCATTGTGAGGAAGAAGGATACGCGGGTGTTAAAGAAAATAAAAAATATGCGTTTAGGTTTAGCAGCCTGAAATAAAAAAAAATTCTGCCTATCTGTCTGGAATTATAGACGTTGATGATTTTATTATTTTGCGATCTGAAATAATTTTAAATCAGAAAAATAATAAAATAAAATCAGATTTGGAAGAGCTCACAATTTCGGCAGAAACAAATCGTACCCTTTTTCAAAGGTGTGTCTGCAGGAACTGAATCATATTCACACATTTCGTATATCGGTCTGTTCAGGATTTCTTACCTATTCCGTAGGGTTATTCGGAAGAGCTGGAGGCCTCATGTACAGTCCTCCCCGATGAAAAATGTGTAGCCTGCATAGTAGTATGGTAGTAGTACGAAAACGTTGCATGAAATACTATGTACTAAAAGAATACTATCATTTAATGTGCCTCAGACTGGTCCAATCTTATGTAGTAGTATCCAGTAGCAGTCTGTCTTGCTATAGTAGCATCCAGTCTTGATAATAGTAGCATATAGTAGTATGCAGCAACACGGTAGCCTTTAGATAGAAGCATGTAGTAGCATCGTTAGTACTGCATGCTACTTTTTCGTACTACTTCATAGAAGTATTTTAAGATAAATTTTTCATCGAGTTACACTGCTTCCTGGCCGACGATTGAAATTAAGTGTCTTTTTGTGTATGTTTATGTGTTTTATTTACTTTCTTCATTTACTCCGCTTTCTGAAAACGGCGGGTTATAAATAAATTACTTTACTTACTTTACGAGTCATGTACAGTCCTAATGTACAGTCCTTCACTCCGGGTGAACCAAATGCAGGGCTGACTTGTGAAAAGGCTAGGCTAGAGAGCAAAACCATGAAAATAACTGTGAAAGAAAAAATTGAAAATAAGCATAGGCCTACTGGTGGTGGCGCTTGTTATGGGAAAGGAAAATACTGGGATAGTTTCAGCCTTCAGTTATACTATAACTTCAGTTATATAACCAACAACCGCCAATACTGGAAGGAACAGTGCAGGACTGTACATACTTTTGTGCTGTAGCGCTGTTGCCAACAGAGTAAATCAAAGTGCATTATTTTATATTATTGCTAAAGCACTATTGCCAACAGAGTGAATCAAAGTACTGTTTTTATATTGTCATATTGAAGATAGGCTGCTGCCGTTCTGAACTCGGTATTTACTTCTCTGTAACTTTTATAAGGGGTTGCTCACTCATTGACACCGGGTGACTTGGACCAGCAACTAAATGAAATCAAACAGGAACCACGCTGGCACCAACCGAGTCGGCCTTGAACGTCAAAGTACTGCCTTCCACAACCCTTTGCTTTGCTTTAATAATTCGAACCATTCGACCCTGCCTGCTCGCCAAGCAGCCGGCTAAAACCATACAAAAAAAAATACTCTAAAAACTGAATAAAGCATCCAGATGACTGATATCAAGATATCTCATTGTTTCCGTATCACATTACTAACATTCCTGAATACCATCTTTGAATTCATGCACCTAATGAGAACTTACAAGTGCCGAAAGCGCGTTCAAAAATCGCATATTGCATGTGAGAAGGTCAGGGTTCATATTGAGGCGTCGTAAAAAACAAAAAGCACCGGCAAATAAACTGCAATGTAACTCATTATTACACACTTTGAACAATCGCTTCGTTGTATGAGCGAGTCGATCAATTTTCTAGAGAGTGACGTGCGACTACCACCCAGCAGCAGTCAATCCCAAGGGGCTACTAACTTCGGTCAGAGCGCTTCCGGATTAGAAAAGTCCGGTCGAACCCTTCTTGCAATTAGTACTGACTTTCTCCTCTACTTTAGTTGCCCGATCCACTCTCATCTTCGAAACTTTGGCTTTCTTACTATCAATCCTATGTGTCTTCGCGACATCATCACTGGCGCCATCTGGGGAGGGGAGGGGGCAGTGTTGCCGTCCCTTTCGCTTGATGATGTTTTTTGCCGCTAAATAGGGGTCAAAAGGCAAAATGCAAAGCAATGACTTTACTTCAAGGTATATTCGAAAAATATGCTCGAAACTGATATTTGCCCCCCCCCCCCCTAAGGTTTACTGAAATGGTGCGACTGAATGACAAAGACTTTTTGTCTTTACCTCGGTGGCTCGGCCGATTCTTTTCGGAATGGCAAAAGCTCCGAGAAGTTTCCCATCGCAGCGAACAAAACCGGAATAGTGAAGCAAATGCTCAGACAGGAAAAGACTTTATAGAATAACTGGAAATAGACAATGTCTGTTTGCTGCATTTTTTTTTTTACTAGACTTCAAGACAAGCATCCTTGCTTCGGATAAAAATGAAAGCAAGAAAGATGTGGATTAATAAAAAAAAATTAAACACAAACTATTATAAACTAGAGTACATAACAACCGCTGTGATAAATTTATAACACACTGTTATTCATAGACGTCCAAAATATCCCATTAATACAGCCAACAAAAATCTAGTTGTAAAATATGTCGATACGCAGGCCCGTATCCAGGAATTTATCTCGGGGGGGGGGGGGGTTGCATGCGGGTCGGACAAAATAGTACAAAAAAGACATAGATCAGAGGGAAAAACCTATAAAAATTGTTATTTTTGTATGTTTCGGGGGGGGGGGGTCAACCCCCCTCCCTGGATACGGCCTTGTCGACACGTTCGAACAATTTTGGAAATCCCAAACAAGTTGAGGCTAGGGAGCTATTGACTCCTTGGAGCCCGCTAGTCAGTTCTGACAGGACAATGGGTAAGAAAAGAACAGCTTTATTGGGAGCAAAATTAATAAACCTGTCATGGCGGTTGCAAGGTGTTCAGTAGCAATGGTTCGCTAATGTCTACGGAGTATAGTATAAACAATGGGATACATCTATACCTGATCTAGACTATTATTTGTGGTATGCATGTTCCACTCATGACTCTCTGAAATGTCGTGGGTAGGCCTAATGTCAAAGAAGCAATACCTAGGATACCATGCATCAATTCTTCGTCCAGGGAGGCGGGGGGACATGGCAATCCAGCAAGAGGTACTACCGTCTTGGGTTACACTGTAAAAAAGATCTTGCAGTATTTGCTACTGGGATTAATCTTATCTTTATTGAGGTAAGATTACCCCTAATTCGGATTAATCTTATCCCAATAGAGATAAGATTAATCCCAGTAGCAAATACTGCATCCTCATTCGGAGAAACTTTTTAAAGTGTATGCTCAATTGCGCGTTATAAGTATGAATTTTTTGTTTATTTTGTTTTAAATACTACGATGTTCTCTTTTTTTGGGCACGACACAAGGAGCGTGTTTCACCCTTCTGACAAAAGTAACTAATATTTACTGTTTTCTTTCCAACCTCTTAAAAAGTTACTACACTGACCGTTCCAGCCTTCTCGGAATAGTAACTAACAGTAACTATTTGTTACCATGCTCGGGAGCGTAATAAGCATTGTAACTACGCATGTCTGTAACGTGATTGGTTGGATTCGCGCATGACATGATATTCTGCTGGTAAATAGAAAACTCGTTCTAGCTTTGACGGCAAAAAGCCAGAATTTGTGACGCCATGCGTAGTAACTACGGTAAGTAGGGTGGAACACGTTCCAGGTACGCTTCTGACAGGAGTTGTTCCGATCTATTTGCTCTCACAAGAAAATCTAGAGGTATCAGGACAGTGCAGAGAACCAGTTTCAGTGATACTCACAAGAAACTCAAGTGGCGGTCTTATAATCATGAGGTTCTGGTAAATATCACAGAGATTTACAGATGGCACCGATGAGATTCCCGATCCTTGACAATATTATACGTTTCTTATAGAAGGAAGAATGATTTGCAGGATCTAATAAGTATATTTAAAAATTCCTCCAGTTGTCTGCTGCCAGTTTTCTGGTCGATGAGACGCGTCAGTCTTGCACAGCGTGTCCAAGAATATCCTGAGCACTGTGTTTCCTAATGTTATGTTTTCTGTTTTTCTTTTTGATACTCCGTTTACTACCGGAAGTTCCGGCCTCCATAATTTTCAAGTTTGCAGTTATTTCTTAATCGTTTCCGCAGGGTCTCTGTCATCTGCTGGCGTCATTGCTAACGCTTGGAGACGATGCCATCTTCTGGGCTATCAGCAATGCGATCGGTAGCAAACTAGGCGGACAGAATGGTGTAGTCTAAAACGATACAGAAAGAAGCGCCGATATGCAAACAGATGATGAAAGCGTGCAATCGCACTTCAAAACAGTCAGCTGAGAAGAAGAAAAGAAGATGGAAAGGGATTGGTTCCAAGCCAGACGCAAAGCCAAATGAAGTGAGAATTCCAGAAAATTGTAATAAGTGTACGTCATAGACTGAAAAGCTAGCATACGGTTTGATTGTCCCTATAACTCTTTATAAATGTAAACGTGCCCAGCGCCTCGCTTGCCACTCGGCTCTGTGTCGACAGATTTAAATTTATTCAACAATATTTACAAATAACAATTGCTTAGGTACTGACTTTAATTAGTTTAATTAGTTGTGACTTACTTGTATGAAATTCCCGAGAAGTAAGACCAAGCGTTATAAAATGGTTAATATAACTGTAGAAAATCAAGCATTTGCACCGGCATCACAGTCACTTGCAAGTACGATGTGAAGGTAAAGATAAATATCAGCAAAATAAATAAAATATAAAATGCTCTCCCTCCTTCGCATGTCTGGACTGAAAGCTGGGTGGAACTTTGTTATCCGGTTAAAATTTGCATTCGTGTGTCAAACAGTCTTGATTCACACATGTATCAATGTTGTTGGGGTTGGTTTTCCGAAAACCTTCGTACATGATTTAAGGGGAGATTAAATAGTGTAACCAAAATAGCCTCACAATACTAAACTATCTACAAAGCTAATTGTTCACGCACTGACCCCCCCCCCCCCGAAAGTCATTGGATCCGGTCTGGATTTTTCGTGGGTCGTCTAAGACATGAGGTGTTTCCAAATGTAAAGTTTCATTAAGATCCGATCACCCGTTCAAGAGCTGTAAATACCTCAAGATTTCGGATTCCCCCTCCCTCGACTCTCCTCACAATGCTCGGCTCTTGGAAGTGTCTCTTTCCAACTTAATCTTTTGAGGTCTCTGATGTGCCTCATAAGTTTCATCGTCCTAGCTTACGTGGAAGTGCCCGAAATAGCAAAAACCGGACCGACCGACCGACAGACAGACGGAAGGACAGAAACTGCGATCGCTATATGGCACTTGGCCGAATGGCAGGTGCCATTGAAATTAATAGGAATATGTAATTGCGTGCAGTTCCTTCGCGCTCTCTATAATAAACTTCTTCCGATTCGTCAGGCGTCTTAGTGGGAATAGATGGCGGCAGTAGCCTCTAGCTGTTGAGTGTCAATAGATGGCGGTTGCTGTGTCAGCTCCGTTGTTTCGAAGGTTTTGAGTGCTTGAGTTGAGGCCCCAAAAGATGCTGTTCTGCTTAAAACCAGCTCCTCTCTGTCTATCGTGATACCAGTAACCGTTGTACGGGAGCTCGATAAACATCGAAAGAACTGCACATTCACCTGGACATTCACTTCCGCCCCTCGCTTCCGTCTTATAGCAATATATTGCTATAACTGTTGCCACTGCATGCCGTTACTAGCATACTTGATGCTTTGGATGCTATCGGATACTACTACATATGATTAACCCAGTCTGAGGCACGTTCAATCAAAGTATTTCATACTACTACATATCAATACATGCAACTTTTTCGTGCAACTACCATACAACTACACATTCAAAGAATGTTTCATCGGGTAGTGATTCTGCTAATAGTTGACCACTTTAAAACTTACCTATTTTTGCAGAAAATTACACAAGGCTTTGGCTGTTTTTAGCCTATTTCCATGGCCTTGCCTAGGACGGCAACCTTCGCAAAATTTGGATAACCTATCTTCGGATGAAGAAGCTTCTCGGAAACAATGATCGAATCCTGATACGTCACGCAAAGAGAACAAACATGGCAAGCACTATAATACCAACAGAAGAGATAGGATAAAGGCTACTTATGAAATGTAGAATCTCGGGCATGAGTATGGATGGACATATTAAGCAACTGTAGAATGGATATTCTTCGAGTCCAAGCTGACTTTAAAATATATGTTCAAATAATGTATACTACGGATACATTATTAACGGACAGCCTTACGAGGACCCTTGCCAAGAAGGGCCGAAGTATCGCTGATGAAGAATCGTAGCTGACAGATCCGTTGTATACATCATTTGAATATGTGAAGTAGAATGACTTAGTATCATAAGTACGACATATTCTTTAAATATAAAACATGCAATTATGAGTTGTAGAATCTCGGGAACGAGTATGGATGGAAATATTAGGCTACTGAAGTAGAATGACTTTGTATTATAAGTACGACGTATTCTTTAAACATAAAACACATGCACATCTTTTTCGATGGCTAGGCAAGATACCACATGTGCTGTTAAAGCACACAGGACATCATTTTGCATCTTCAGTTGATCAATTGCTTCCTTTTCAGGATGAAAAATGTTTCCTCGATAGTTATTTAGAACGGTACTGTGTCTTAATACCACAGATGCCCTGAGGACGTGTCAACGAGTGGTGTTGGGGACCGGGTACTGACGGGGAATACGCATATTTCCATTTGTATGAATGGCATGTAGTGAAGTATAAATGTTGTATTTATTTGAAGAAGTCTTTCCATCCCGTGCATTACGAATTTGTCTTCTCAGCCGGGCTCTGGACATTTAGTTTGTAATTAAAAAGAACCTGAACTTGAAGGTCCGTTGCTAAATACCAGCATTTCTAAACCATGGCTTGACTTTTATTTATTTTTTAACCCGTAGCCATAATTTAACTTATTTTTATATTACGTAAAAAAAGGAAAAAAAAAAAATCATATTTCGCACTTTTTGTGGCTACTCCCCCTTCCCTCAGTGACTTTAATTTTATTCTATTTTTACCCATTTTTAACTATTTACGTCACTTAACTTTTGAAAATAAGCCCGTATTGTATTCACTATTCCCCCCTCCCTAAGTCATTTTATTTTTATTTGTGTCTGTCCTACAAACCTCAACCATAAATTGAAATTTTACTCCCAACCAAACTATTGTAAATTACCAAAAATAAAAATATAAAAACCCAGAAATATTCTACCAAGCCATACATATAAGGGGAAAAAACGACAGAAAGGGACAAATATATCTTTCCAACTATAAACAACTATAAAATATTTCCAACTCCACACAATGTTTAAATTATACTATAATACGTAAAATGCATTTTTGGAAACAAACTTGACTAGTTTACTTTATCACAACCATATTTATTTTTTCTTTTGTTAAATTCAATCTTCAAAACATAAAAACTAATTTACTGGAATTTACAAAAAAAAACACGAAATACCCACGACTGCAAGGGGCTGTTCCCGTCCTTAAAAATAAATAACAATATCACTTTAAAATAATCAACCATTAAATACACAATTCACAATTCATGACGTAATTTACATATAATTGAGTACATACAATATATATCTATCATAACAAAAACATAACAACTCAACACAATCACTGGGCCTTGCGTTGTTGGGCATTTCGTAAAAATAAAGTTTTTTATAAACCAAAAACTTTCCAGAAATTCCTCTCAAAACTACAAACACACAAATAGTTGCCTACTTCTTTACCACCAATCTACGTCGTTTGTCTCTAAACTAAACATATTTCAATGTTTATTTACAAAATAAAACAAAAAAGAAACTAAATCATTTCAAACTTCATCTCTTACCATCACATTTCCGTTTTCATTTCCATTTTTCCATATTACATTATACTCAAAAATATGTTTCTACTCTTCTTTTCTCACTCTTAATTTGTTTAAAACTCTCCCATTCTGTCCTAACCATCATCATAATTTTTTCTAGACTATCCTCTTTACCTCTTCCTTTCCAACTGTAATAAGAAAATCTTCCTATTAAAAAAGCTGTCGTCCTGTTCTCAGGTGTTATCTTACCTTTAACAATATCCTTGTAGAAAATCTGTTTATCAATCTTCCATTCTTGGCTATATCTGTTTATCTTTCTTAAAAGAGTTTCTAATTCTCCCACTGTTTTCTCCTTCGCCTTGCACTCTACCACGAAATGTCTTATTGTTTCAATTTCACCGCAAAATGTGCACCTCCCTTGTGTCGATGTAGGCGAGATTCTGCGTTTCCCTTCTTCAGTGGGTAGAATATTATGAATTTGATAGAGCATGTGCTCTTTAATTCTTGGCTTTAACATAGACGAGTGTAGTAGCCGTGCTGTTATTGCAAGCTCTTGTATTGTTGTTTGGCCGTCAGTCACGATTTTTATCCGGGGTACGTCCAGGCTTTCTTTATAATATATTTTCAGTTCTTCCTTTGCTATTACTTTTGTTTGGAGATTTATTAAACCTTTTTCTTCAGTTTCTTTTATCTTTGCAAAACCTTTCTTGAGTTGCTGAGGACATTTTCTTGGATCCAGCTTCCATGACATTAGCACTGACCTTTCTCTGCCCATGATTCCTTCGGCTAGCGCTCTTACAAACATCTCTTCAGCTTTGGATTGAAGGTGGGTGACTAGGAAACCGCCTTCTTCTTTGCATAGGTACGAGTCGCTCATCTTAAGTTTTGGTGGGTACTTACCTTGCCATAGAAAACCATATAAGATCTTTTCTATTTTCTTCCTTGTTGTTTTTGTCATTTGGGATATATTAGAAAAATACCATACAAGCGGAAGACAGTATTGGTTAATGTACTGAGCTTTTTGGAAAATCGTCAATTTCCGTTTTGCCCATACTGTACTGAAGCAATTAGATTGGTCGTAACTTTCTGCCAGTTTTGCGCTTCCGTCTTCTACCATGGTTTCGAAAACCAGACACCAAGTATCCTAATTTCTTGTGATATTCGTAGCCCGTATAAGCTCGGTGTTTTGATGCTGTGTTCTTCCTCTGTTAAAAGCACATTTGTCGCCTTTCAGTTTTAACTTAAAGGTTTCGCAGTATTTCGCAGCACCTAGAATTGCATTGACTTTTATTAGGCCATCAGCTTCCGCAAAAGCTTCAAATTGAACTGTCCTCCTGGATTTAGTCCTGATGTAGCTTTGAATGCAGGCATAAACTTCCTCCGTTTTAGTGGCTCTTAGCCTCTCTAATAATCCGTAGGCCAATCGTTTGCCCTTCGCCTAAATATCAGTCCGGATTCAATAAGGTGCTAGTTCCCTATCCGGCAGTATATCCAGGCTATAAATTGTAGTCCCCCCTAAGGCTGTCGAATTTCGGTCGTTGAGACTTCGATCAACCAGAGGGGCCGAGGGAGCAAAGCTATGGACCTTGAAAATTGTTTTTTATCTGGATCGTAAATATTCGTTAATTTTGACAAGTTTCCCGGTGATTTGGTGACCTTATATAAATGGAAATATCCAGAGGGATTCGGATTAGAGAATAGCCAGTCGTGACCAGATCATGGGGTGATCAGTATCTTGTTTACATTTCCCAAGGTACTGGATCTAATAATACGATATTGTGATCTGCCTTGAAGCCTGTGGTCACCGAAAAAAAAGCACAAAAAATCGACCAGAGCAGACTTTCAGCAAAAACATGAAACATTTTTCCTATATAGTATTAGGGGTCTTGACGCTTTCTTGAACGACGGAGCGACAATTAAAATATACCCTCTTATAAATTGGACCTCGCCGCTGGTCAAATGGGGATTGTTCTCCATTGGTATGCCCTGCCTAAAGAAACTGCCTGGGGTCAGCGAGGAACATTGGCGAGAATGTAGGACATTCCCCTCAATAATTTTTCTTTTCCGTATGCCCGAAACCTCCAGAGACTAAGAGAAGGCACGTTAGAACACGGATATAGGGTTTGAAGCCAAGCTGACCATTCATTACGAAAGAAATAGAAAACCGTGATTTTCGGGTCTTTTTTGTGGTGGATTTTATGATTTAGTTTTGTTTTGTTGTTCGCTGAGGACGGCAACCGAAATATCCGAATTTATATTTATCCCTCACACATCATCCTAGAGGGACAATTAGCTGATCAAGAAAAAAAAACCCGAAAATCACGGTTTTCTATTTCTTTCGTTAGAATATGGTCCTTGCCCCTCGTGATTTGCCACGCGAACATGCTCGAGACTAAAATAATACACTCCAGAGCAACGGTGTGACCCGCGACACATATTTTTAATATCGCCACTGTACCACTGCGCTTTTCACGAGCTACGTTGCGGTGGGGAATGAATAGCAAAGTTACCTCGCATCTAATTCAATGAAATGGATTAGATTCATTCGTGGTTCGAACCACAAAGAGCTGACTGGTTTTGGAGCGGAGCCTCGTATGTATAGTGAAACTATCCTTTTGGGTATTTGGTGTATCAATAAAATATATGTTATTATAACGAGTTGAATCGTTACAAACGGGTCCAGTTCGAGAACTCCGAATCCCAACAGGGGACGGTGCGTGCCTTCTGGTGCAAGCGTGAACCTCTTTTTAGTACGTGTGCCCTTTTTTTAGTATCCTGCCTCCTGCATCATTCCGTGCCTCTTTTTAGTCGAGCCTAACAAATTAAAAGAAATTGAGTCCTAGCCGTTCTTACCATAATAATAGCTAAAAGCAACAAAATTGTTACTTTGTTCTATTCATGAGCGGGTCACAAGCGAATAATTGTGTTTGTGTCTTCTGGCTGTAGGTTTAACTAAAAATGATTGGCTAACAGATTGATTCCTGACCATTTAGCTAAAGGTTTCAGCAGAGAATGCGTAACAGACAAGTTCAAGTTCAAGTTCAAGTTTTTTTTATTTTACACAAAAATACAAATAGATGACACAAGCACTGTGGAGAAAAACAATTCGAACATGCAGTGCTTGTTAAAAATTGTACTATAATAACAACAAGTACGTACCCTATAAATCTAACAAAAATAATATAACTTAATTTATCCGACCTGTATGAAATGACCTGCTTTCTACCAATTAAATAAATAAAATTTTATATTTTCCCCTCTTGGGAAAAATAAACAAAAATGACAAACTATTTGACGTAGTAAGCTAGAATGCGTACAGCATAAACCAACCACACACGAAACAGTCATTCAATTAGCCGACCACACTCTAATAAAGAAAGAAAAAATTCTTTCATAACTATTATAATTTTTTAAAATCACGAATCAGTAGTCCTTTGAGTCGGAACCTGATAAGCGATGGGCTTCCTTCCAACCATTCTGAAACATTATTTTATATTTTTTCCCACACAGATGGTATTGTATATCGTAGAGAAAATCTGGATCTTTCACATTTAATTTTTGGGAGCCGAAGGTTAGTGTTAGATCTCGTGTGCATTTGACATGATGGCGCTAGAGATATCAGGTCCATATAAGTAACAGACAACACTTGGGATGTTATCTGTTGTGTTTGGAAAGTTCTGTATGGAATGTTATGCGTAAGAAGCATTGCCAGGAAGAGCCGAAAAACTGCCAAAAAAACATCTGCTGAAACTTTCTAATAAGGATATTAGCACGGACACACAGTGATCGGGACATGTTAATTGATAGTACTATTTGCTATTACATAGTATTACATACAACGTTTTCGCACTACTACCATAGTACTACGCAGGCTACAAATTTTTCATCGACTAACATTGTTATACAACAAAGTACTGGAACATAAACAGTAGGTGGATGTCTGGGACACTGGGAGGAGAGGGAAACGTGTACTTTCTCGCATCCGGCTGACAGGAAAATTCTGAATAGTTGACTTTTCCCGTTCCCCCCTCCGACGCCCCCCCCCCCCCAAGTCACCGTATCCATTTCGGACTTGAAGTGTGACATCTGAGACACGAGGTCTTTCCAAACACCAAGTTTCACTAAGATCCGACACCCCGTCCAAAAGTTAAAAATACGTCAAAATCATTGAATGAGCACTATCTACTGGGCACTTTAGTCAGAAATTGTATGACTTTAATTTCAGAAATTTTTCAAAAGTCAGTTTTTCACGGTCGTTTCTTGGATCTTGTGCTAATTCTACACCCGAGGCAAATCTTCGTACGACTCTGGACTTCCCTTGTGGTTTTGTTTCATAGCTAGGTCAATGCTGCACACACTAGTTTCTTTATTTTTAATGTGCTGCTGCCATCTTCGGATATTTTGTGAAAAACTGAAATTTGACCGTCCGAGGAAGAATGGGACATGGTACAGTGAGGATCTTTGGGACACGAGTCCCCAGAATTAAAACGATTGGGACACTGTCTCCCATACCTCCTCGAAGTGATTCATTTATGGAGACTCAATATTTATGTCCGTCTCTGCTTTTAGTTTGTATTTTCACTGGCCATCAAATAAGCTATAATTTACCAAAAATGCTTTGAAGGTGTTACAACTCTTCAATAGCACTTCCCGCCGTAAATATTCTTCGTGTAGTCGAAGCCATCTCATATTTTCCTAGAATATACTTCTAGTCAGAGGCCCTACTAGCCAAAATGTTCGGGAGAGGGGGGCAAGGTAGTTACCGACTGGCTGCTCATTGTTTCCGACTGTTCTTAAGAAAAAACTGCTGTTTTGACAAAAATCGACTGATTTTCAGAAAAACCGACATGTTTTAAAGAAAAAAGACTACTTTTGCGAAAAACCGAATGTTTTTATGAAAAATCGACTGTTTTTAAGAAAAATGGCGGTGTTTCGAGCCGACTCGGTTATTTTTTACCGACTGACTGACAACATTGGAGAGGGCTCCCCCCTCCCCCCTCATACATGACCCATGTCGCCTGCTGCTTATTCGTCGTGTCGACTAAGCTGGACACTTGCAGATCTTGTGTCCATTATACTTTCACAGTCGTACTCTTGTATGCCCTGTTGAACTCAGTTCAATATATTCATGAATAATAGAATAGAATAGAATAGAATTTATTGCACAAAAAGCCTGAGGCCATGGCAAAAATGGTTACAAAAAAAAAAAAAAAGAGAACACTTGAACGAAATAGTAGAACTAAACTAAAGAAAACTCTCTCTGTGGGCTAAAGCTATTTTTAGGAACCTTACCAGCCTCTTCAAATCTTGAAAACACTTACTTCCAATAACGCTCATCATCCATACTTCATCATTTATTGTAGTTACATTCCCAAACATCTCAACCCGCAGGTCATCTAGCTCACGGCATTCACACATCAGATGTAACAAATTCTCATTCTCGCTACCACACATAGGGCAAAAGTAGGGACCAGTACGTCCTAATTTATTCCCCAAATATTTCCTCCGTTTTCCCAATGGCAAACAATCAGCCCGGCAACTAATTAAAATTCTTAGATCCACCCACTTAATCCCAGCCTTAAAATAAACCTCTTCCCCCCATGTCTCTTTGGCTGAAGTATAAAACCTTAAAGAAGGTGACAGACTTTTTGCCAGGTGCCATGCTTGAATTTCCTGGTCCAAAAGTCTACCTGCCACCGCGCGTGCAACCTCTCCAACAGGTAGTCCTGGTCCATCACCTGCGTTCCACCAAATTGAAAAACCACAATTGTCTAATATGTCCTTAATATTATTTGTCCAAGAGTCTGGCGACTCGTCCCTTATACATTCCTTATAAGCTGCTTTAACTATTCTAATACGCGGTAATTGCAACAACTTCTCCCATAGCCCTATCATACTTATCCATCGCTTACGCCGTAGGCTTGATAGTCCTAGATCTCCTGTTATGACTACTGTACTCGTTGTATTACTAACACCTAAAATTCTCTTAAAATATCTTAGCTGTAGCTGTTCTATTTTCTCACTTCTACCAAAACCCCATACTTCAGAACCGTAATGCATAGCAGGGATAATCTTTGTATTAAACACATGCTTCTGTAGCTTCATATCTTCAATCCTACTTAACTTACTCCTAAGAACCATATTTATACTACGTATTCCCTTTTTCCAACTAAAATCAAACTGACTAGAAAATTTTCCATTAAACTTCAACTTACAACCTAGGTATGTAAATTCATCACTATATTCTAGATCTTGACCTTTAAATTTTAGCCGAGGTTCCTGGTCTACCTTACCCCCTTTCCGAAATACCACCACCACCGTTTTCTTAGCATTCAGCTCTAATTCCTTAATTTGAAGGTATTGTTCTAACATATCAAATAATTTTTGAAGAGACTGTCGGGAATCTGCAATCAGGGCAATGTCATCTGCAAACATTAACATACAAAGTGTTATCACGTCTAGGCTTACCGTGGGGGCTCCATTATTCATCATAACGTTTTCCAAATCATTAATATATAAGGAGAACAGCTTCGGCGACAGTGTGCATCCCTGCTTAACACCCTTCCGGGAACGAATTTTACGAGACAAATCCCTGCCTACCCGAACTACAAAATATATACTGGAGTATATCTGTATTATGAGCATGACTAGCTTACCAGGCAATCCTATATCCATAAGGGTCTTAACTAAGAGTACTCGCTTTACATTATCAAACGCTCCTTTCAAATCCACGAAACCTACGTATAACCTTCCCTTCCGTACAGATAAATGTTTCCTAACTAGAATACTCAACGTGTAAATCTAGTCAACCGTACTATACCCCTCCCTGAAACCTGCCTGGACTCTACTCAACTTATCATTCTTTCCTAGCCAATCCTGTAATCTAACATCTATTACTTTACAAAACAGCTTACTTAACGTAGTCCCTAAGTGAATTCCCCTATAATTTTCATGCTTACTTTTATCTCCTTTTTTTAATATGGGCGTGACTACTGAAATATGCCACTGCTTAGGCCAACAAACTTTGTCTACTATACAAGAGAAAATTTGGGCCAACAATGGAATCACATAAGCCTTACCCCACTTCCAAAACATCGCGGGTATTCCATCAATACCTGGAGCTGACTTTCCTTTCATCTTTTTTAAAGCCTTCCAAACCTCCTCTTCACCTATTTCTCCTAACAATTCATAATCTTCCTCTTTCGCTGGATAATACGCCTGGTTACGCAGTTCCTGTTCCATATTAGACAGAACCGGATCTTCTTCCATACAATCGCCCTCTTGATTTTCAATGTATTCTGGCCAAGAAGCTGCTGGTGGCGTCTGGCTATTAGACGGATGACCTTCAATCATATTTTTTACCCCCTTCCAAAACGCCGAGCTATCCTTGCTCTTAAAATTTTTAACCAGCTGGCTCCTCTCCTCCTGCTCTTTTAACCATTTTTTCTTCTTCAACAAATCTTTATATACCTTCCTAGTATTCTTATAACTAATTACTAACTCATTACGACAACCAGATAGATCCTTCTTCATCAACAAATAACAACGAACTACCTCTTCTCTAGCCTGGGAACATTCATGGTCAAAGAAACCCTTACCTTTGCCCTTAGTTATCCGTTTCCTATTACTTTGGGATTTACTTAGTCCTGATCCTACTTCATAAACCTTATCAACTAAGAGAGCTATACCTTGTTCTATGTCTTCTTTAGTTACATCTACACCCAACTTATCCCAAACTTGTAGTTCTGATAGCTGAAGTTCCACCTGTTTTTGGCTAACTCCTTCTAATGTTAGAGGTCTTCGCACTAACATATCTAAATCTTGCCCATTCTGGAGTATACCTATTTCATTACTTTTCCTCTCAACTTGCAAACCACAAAAACTGAAATACGCCTCCACCGGAACATGATCTGAACCACAAGCATTCAATACTCTAAGGTTAACACATCGCGGCCAAAGAGACACACTTACCAATATATAGTCAATTACACTGGGTTTATTTCCCGAAAAACAAGTGAACTCCCCACCCTCCAGTTTATCAGTACCTACCCTTCCATTCAAAATCAAAAGCATCAATACAGAAGTCGTGTGAACCAATCAGTGACAGCGTGCTCACTAGAACTGTATCTTAAGAGCATGAAATAGCTTTCGTCCTCAAACAATTTGGCGTGAATGAAAAAGACTCATTTGAGCTGAATGCTACGGTTGTTGAAGCTGTCCACTTCAACTGCTCTTGGAGGGACTGCTCGTGAAAATATCTGTAATTAGCCTATAGCATTTGGTTGTGTTTTTTTATTCAGTTCCTTCTTCTTTACATATGCGAAGTCCAAGCACTTTATATCCCAATTCACCATATCATTATGTCCCAGACCTCCACCGGTCCTAAAGCATTCGGACAAAATGGAGGGTCTCATTTTTTCTAAATAAAAAAAAATATACGGAATGAGAAAAATTGTTCAGAAATGAAGATTTTTAGCCGAATCCCTAAGCTATAGTTTGTGGTCTATGGCACTCAGGCCCGTATCCAGGATTTTATTTCGGGGGGGGGGGGGGGGGGTTCGTTTCGGTTTTTTTTTGCCTGCTGGTCGGACAAAAAAGCACAAAAAAGCACACAGATCAGAGGGAAAAGCCTATAAAAATTTTTATTTTTGTATGTTTCGGGGGGAGGGGGGGTTCAACCCCTTAACCCTCCCCCCCCCCCCCCCCCCCCCCCCCCCCCCCCCCCCCCCCCCCCCCCCGGATACAGCCTTGATGGTGCTATGTTTCCTCTCACTCAGTTTTGACGCTATGGTTCGGAGACTGACTTTTGTCCCAGACCTCCACCCGCTCGTCTAAATAATGCGAGGGGTCCTTTAAGCAGAAACACAGTGTTTCCAGGCCCTCTTTAAGGTCTAACGGTTTCATCTCTTCAACATAAGTGAGGGTGCTTTGATGATTCTGTAAGATAATTCACGCTGATCGAGATGCCTCGATTGTATTGCCTGTGGATGGATGGATCCTTACTGCAGTCGTTTTGGCGATGTCTCTTCGATTTGTCTTACCCCATACTCGAATAATTGATAAAGGAGCTCGCCAATTATCGGACAAGAACGTCCGATTATTTTCCGCTTTCTAAGCAAATCGCCGATTCCTCACTACCATCCATCTTTCCCGTGTTCCCAAAATTTCGCATCTGACCATCTGCCACGGTCACAGTTAATGGCATTATCTGGAGATGCATTTGCTCTCTTCCAGTTGGAAATTCCAAGCCCCTTCCCCAGAATGCGGCCTATTGAGGCCGGAACTAATGCTGGGATTTCACGGGTAAAAGCGGGAAATCAGTATTTCGCCTGACTGGCGAAATTTAAGTATGAGTTTGGCTGGTGTGTGAGGAGTTCTGCTGCTGTAGGGCTGTCGTCTCCACCCTGTTTTTGAAGGCGTATGGAAATTACTTTTCTGCTGCGCCCATCCTAGAATTCAAATTGATTTAGAAGCGCAAATCATGGGATATCAGATTGACTCTCCCACTACCGATCCCCGACGAAAAGGCAGGAAATTGCTTCATGTGATGATGATGGTGGTGAAATCTTATTTACGCACTTCAGAAGAGGAAAATAGTGCATACAGACAAAGAAAAGGAAAACTACACCGAGCTTTCAATAATGTAGTAAATGCACAAGCTCAATAAATAAACATTAAACAAAGAAAAAGGACTAATCGGGTCCAAAATATCTTCTTCCTAGATGGAATGCGGAGAAATGGACAAGGGCAGAAACGTGAAGGTCCTGGGTAATTGCAGATAACTTTGCACAAGGGTCAGAGGGCAAAAAAGTTGCAGTTATACGGGAATTCCGATAACGTCGAGGAAGGTACAAGAGAAATTTATAGTATTTGAAATAATAAGTCCTGATACATTTTAAATCTTTTTGCCTCAGAATATAAAAAATTCCGGAAAGGTTGCAGACGGAGGGAGAACAAAAACTATTTTTATAAAATATCAAGGGCTTTTCTGTTATACCTTCCTCTATTTGGAACTATTTTTCGATATCCAACATGATTGGAATCGTGAACAGCCGAAACACCATTATCGCAGATTTTTCTTAGAGACTGTGCTATGATCATGCCAAGCCATTTTACGGTAGGGGAATCAGTCAACTAACACCTCAAATGTCGAATAATGCATCTTTGACCTTTTTCTTGTTCGACACCTTCTTGGGAAATAGTAAATTTTTTACCTCGGCACTAAGAGTGTAATTCTTCTATCCTTAGAAGCCACATTTGTCGCACCAGGGAGTTTTCCCACCCATTTTGTTAATGAGGGGTTGTCCACTCCCTGGAACCTGCTGTACACCATTTATTGGTAACGGACGAAACCAGCGGTGCCGGAACCGGTGCCTGCCATTAGTCAGGAGATTCCCGCTTCTAAACATGCTAATTTAACGATCTAACCTATCGCAACCGGTGCCAGCCGCTGTCAGATGGGGCCGACCGGATACCGTGGCACGGGGCACTTGCTGTAAACTAATCATTTTGATTGGGCAACACCTCGTTTGTTGACAGTTTTAGTCTAAAATCCATGTCGTTATTTGCAAAGTTCCATGTGCGACACGGAACCATTTGGTTACTACTCAGTGCGCCGTTACTCTGCCATTTATCTCTGTTTTTGGGATCCCAAAACGTAAGTGGAGGAATACCTATGACATCGCAAAAGTTGTCCGTCTGTCCGTCCGTCTGTCGGCACGATAAATCTCGAAGAGAATGAGATAATATGATGACACTTGGTGTGAGGATTCTTTGGGTCAAGGGTAAGGTCAAGTTTGTAGATGGGCTCTGTAGCCCTACATTTAAGGGTGGGGGTCAAATAAAGGGGCAAACAAAATATTTTTAAACAGCTAATGTGATAGTCGATTATGGGATAAGAAGTCATGCTGAATACGATGATGGAAACCATTTTCTCGTCGGACAAGTAGTTCGTCCGAAATCCGGCAAAACCGGAAAGTTTGTTAAAAGTAAAAGTTTTATTTGAAGTTGATTATAGGTGTTCGATTTAGGGGTAAGAAGACATGATGAACACTTATGTGATAAGCATTTTCTGCCAGACAACTAGTTCGCCGGGGATCCGGCCAAAGATTTGTTAAAAGCGAAAATGTGTTCTTTATAGGGATAAGGATATACGCTAAATTCGTTTCTGAATTTTCTTTTTTTGCTGGACAATTAGTTCGCCCGGAATTCGGCCGAAACTGGAAATTTGGGAAAAGTAAAGCAGGAAGTTTCGGTCAGTACCGTCAAAATAGACATGGCATATAGAGGTATATCTGAACATGGTTTTCTCAGATGATTAGCGTGGCGAAGACTGGATCTTGCGAAGACAAGGCCCAATTGTCTGGATCAAATATCAGAGTTTTGGGATCCCATCGAAATCTTAGGTCTCGTTAACCAAAGCAATCTTTTGCGCCCAGCCGCACCGTCGGGGAGCAGGAAGGCTGGATATAATCGACAAGTGCTAACAAGAAAATCGCTAGTTTCAGGTGGAAAGTAATGGTATTTTCGAAAATGTTTTTTCTGATCGATTTTATAGGAAAAAGATCATTTCTAGTAAGAGTTGTGCTTACGGATCGTATTGGAATTTCTTCTAGATTTACGTTTGGGCTTATCTGGTTAAAAAATATTCCAGAAGAAGGGTTGATTGGAGACATTTGTTCATTCCTAAAATTGCTCGGTACTGAAATAAGGACAGATGCAAAATGGAGCAAAAATCATAGCTTGGAAACGGTATTTCGTATTTGGATAGGGTTTTCTGCAGGCGATGTTAACGGACGTCATACAGATAGGGATGATACTTGGTACCCTTCATTCAGGTGTCCTTTAAGGGTGGGGGTTCAAATTAAGGGGTTATTTTTTTTTTCTTTTAGATCTAATGAGATAGTTGATTTATGGATAAGAAGACTTGCTGAACACGAATATGAAAACCGTTTTCTTGCCTGACAAGTAGTTCGTCAGAATCCGGCCAAGACCGGAAAGCCTGTTAAAGGACCTGTCTTACCTATAATACTAACGAAACTTTATACCATAAACACTCCATATACTTCTAAATCCGGAGACCTCAATTTCGTACGGTACATTCTAACCGCTCTAACAAAACCACCCTTATTTTCTCACTTGCCGACTTTTGCTACCCTCGATGTGTATCACGTCGTCGACGGTTTTCTGCGAGAAGTTTTTTCCATCAGAAAAACCGGTGTTTCCCTGTTTTCGCTATAAGTCAACGGGTCTCAGAAAAGGCTTAAAATAGCCAAAACGGTGTTTTTAGTTGCTCAAAGCACAGCCTAGTTTTAAAGTATTCTAATATTTTAAAATACTGAAGAGTAAATAGTGCAAGGGTCCTTTAAATGTTTATGTTGACATTCCGTGCTGCATGGATGACCTGTCATTTGTGAACTGGGGCAGAGCGTCTTGTCAACATGCCTAACGACAGTCGGATTATGGGTAAAAAGCTTGTTTCCCTAATCTCGATCCCATGATGAACTATGCGTGTTGCGTCAAACAGAAGTCTACCCAAACCGAGACCTTATGCAAAATATTTTCTGAAACGTCATTCATATCTGATTAATGCCCTGATTGGAGAGTCGTCAACAAGCTCATTAATCTAAATATCCATACCTCAAGATCAGGGTTTGATCAACTGATGCATTGATCGGATACCATTGCGCGCCACTGATCTCTTTTTATCTGATCGGTGAACAGGAACTCACTGATGATCATTTGATGCTGATGGAATCTGAGAACAATCCCGCGGAAGGTCTCAAGGAATTTGTAGGTCATTTTGGTGACAAACGATGTCTTGTGACACAGGCGAAATTAGTGGGACTGTTTGCGCTGCTGTTGTTGAGATAGAGGTCGTGGTGAGGGGAATGTGTAATCAGCGTCGACTTGCAGATTCTCGTGGACGTGAAAATCATCTGTGTTGGATTTCATAGAGATTTCTGTCGGGCGAACTACTGGAGGGGTTGCCAACCCTGAATTACATAACCTCGAAATAGGTATAAGAAAATGTTAAAGGACTCCTCGCACTACAACAAGTGTTTCTGCTCAGCTGTTCTGAGTTGGCCTAGTCGACCACTTTAAAACTAAGCTATTCTGACAGAAAAATGCACACTGCTTCAGCTGTTTGTAGCCTCTTTACATGTCCTTGCTTGACAATCATGGGGAAATTTGCATAACCGGTCTCCGGACGAATAAGCTTCTCGGAACACATTAAATGTACTGGTCGATATATTTAGTGCCAATTCGGCGCTTCGAGTTGTATCAGTGAAATATCTATCTAAACAATGTAGCGGGCGCATGAGAGGTCACGGAAAGAGAACAAACGTGGCAAGCGTGATAACCGGTGTATTGCCAATAGAGAAGATAGGATACACTTGTGAAGTAAGGAATCTCGGGAACAAGAACGAATGGAAATACCACTGAAGTACAATGAATTAATATCATTATTATGACATGCCCTTTGTGAGACAGCGCCCATATAGCCAAGTCTGTGACGGATCGTCAGGTCGATTCATAGTAGTAGTTCAACAAATACAGAATTAGATTCCTTCAAGTTGGAAACCAACCACAATCTGTGGTTAGTTCATTGATTTCTTTGACATTCTTTTATTAAAAAAAAAAAAATTACATGCTCTTTAAATGAAAATTTCCTCCTACAGGTGATTAGATTTGGCGTCTTGACAGTTAGGACTAGGTTAGGACTGCACAGAACTTTCCATACTACGACCACTTCGAGGTTCTGCAATTTGTGGTTCAACCTCTCTTGGAACTGTATGGAAGTAGAGATAGTGAGCACAAAATATAAATTTACTCCTTTCATGGTGCCAAACGGATAAGTCAGCTGAGACAAATCTGGTGATATTTTAGGTCCTTCTCTGCAAGGGTCCTCTTCAGTATAGGTGCTGAACTGAATGACATAAGTGCTTCACAGCCGGGAACTGAGTCCAGGCTGATTGGCTTTAAAAAAGAGAGTCTTCGAATTCGAATCTTCGAATCAAATCATGTTGTTTGGTTAATATCATGAAGTCCCACCTTCTGGGTACTGGTTTCTCTGCGATGCTTCAACACCCTGTGTCCTAATCTTCTAAATTCAGGTAATTGTGTTGTGAGAGCAACACTTTGGTTTTGTCCTCGTTTTTTTTTCCTATGCCGCCTATGCTCGGCATGGTCGCTTGCCTGTGGAATGGAATTTCTCAGCAGTCATTCGCTAGTATCGAGCGAGAACAATCTTTATTGTTAGTCGCAGGTATTGGTGAGTGGCTCGCTGTCTTTATTTTAGGCTTTCAATTCTTTCAATTTTATTTTAATCTTTGGTTTCTTGATGTTTTTTTGGTTTGTTTTAGTTTTCTTGGCTGTTGATCTTCATCCTCCTTTTGGCATCTTTTCTCGAAATTTTCTGTCTGCGCTGAAGAAAGGAGGCGGTTGTCCTCCCGAAATATTCGCCTTTTATTTCAGTATATTCGTTGGCCTATAAAAACCCCATTTTCGTTGATTTCTTCGTTGAATTTTTATGACGCTGAAGAATAGCTTTTGCATGGGATTATTCTTTTTAGAACAAACCTTTTTAAAGGCTTCGATAAGTTGATAACTACAGCATTGAACCGACAGCGAAGAAACAAAACCAAAGTGTTGCTCTCGCAGCACTTCAGTCGGCGAAGCCGGACAAAGGTTCCGGTCTAGTTAAAAATTGACTTGTGATTTATTTGTGTAATATCCACCTGTGTAATACCGTTCCTTTTCAGTCGGTGGCTAGGTAAACAAACTACGAACAAAAATCTAACTATTGACAAGAACAAATAATACAATAGAACCTTCGTCCGTCTTTAGTCCCATGCCGCGACTATGGATACCACCACAAAACTGAGTGGAGCTGAGGTACTTGCTGTACGCTTTCAGTTGATACCCTTCCATTTCAAAAACCCGTCCAAAAACTGTAGTAGGCTTGCAGGCGTGGAGAGCCCATTCACAATGGTTGAGAACCAATCAGCTATAAATGAATACTCAGACAGCATTCGTAATGAAATTTCTTCTGCGGGGCTTTACTGCGGAGACGGAGATTCTTGTGATTCTTTGTTCTTGCTGTTGAGTAACTGAAACGGTTCCTGTGAATTGAAACAATCTGTATGGGTCAATATTTTTAACTTTTAAGCATTAAACTGAAGAACCGATTCTCTCACTATAGCCAAGGACCCCTGAATGTCCTGTAATGACTCGCCATTCAGGGGGCTTGTCATTTCCCACGCTTCTATGTTGCTATGTGTCCCGAGCTCACCTAGTTTCCAAAAAATCCGCTTGGGTCGAATCGGCGTTCTTGCTCAGATAGACAAAATTTGTTGGCAATGAGGACTATTCAGCATGCCGTCAGGTACCTAAGCCAAGACAAAAGATCCAGGACACTCTTCTATTACAGAGAAATATTCCTAATTCAGCACAAAAGCTGCGAAAGTAATTTTCTATCTGGATAGTCGGGTCTTTTATCCCCGTGGGTATTTTTCGAACTATCTGACGCTCGGTCAAGAGCGCATCAGAAATCTCTTATTGACAAGCCCCCTGAATGGCGAGTCATTACAGGAAATGTATGGGTCCCTGCTATGGCCTAAAAGAATTACCCTCATTCCTTCAGTTAAACCTTCCTCCCCGCGTAAAATGCTTAATTCAGGACGGGTACATTTAATTACAACCCCCTTCCCTTTGTTTTCTCTTAAATCAAACCACCCTCCTCCCTTACAGAATGAATTGAGATTTTGATGTTCTTTCTCTTCGTAATTTTTCCGGCCCGCAGCTCCCCCTCAAGCTCATCAGTGTGAAAAAAATATACTTTGAAGTCTATGCCCCAGCTTCTCGTCCAATCTGGATATTCTGTACTTCAATCTTGATAATTTGATCAGGGGTGAATGATGTTTTTTCCACTCCGTCTGCCCTCAATCCGAGGCCTGAGAATAAATGAATATGGGACAGTTTATGGACTTGTCAGACGAATGGATGAACAAATTCGGGTAAGATCTGACTATGGATATGTTATGTCTTTCTATGATGATTAATCTCCTTATCGATGAAGAGGGTATTGCCACCCCTTATGTTTTGGAAGATTTTTTAAAGCACAATGGACACTTCTACTGCTTTACTTTTTATTAAATGCTTCACAAATAAACATTGCCGACTTCCTCTAGAAGGCGCCACGAAAATCGGCCGTTTTCTTGTTATCCCAATGTCTTTACCTCTCTGGCATTTCGGCGATCCAAATCTTAGAAGCTGGGATATCGTGGCAGGAAATTTAAAAACTCAGAGCAATGCTTGATAGAAAAGGATATATTTGAGATGTCACCAAAGTCAAGCCGCAGATGCAGTTTACCTGATTGTTCTAGTGTTTCATCAGAAGTTCCATGGCTTAAACTACCTCTTAAAAGTTTTTCTTTGTGGAATAGTGTTGTGAAGCTTGATTAGCTTGCTTTATAAAATGTACCAGAATATGCAATAAACTTATAAAAAATAACATAGCTTCAAAAATCATTAAAAAACAAATAACCTATTCATATCTGAATTATACAAGCTGATTTATGCATACAATGAAGATCTACTAAATACTATAAGAAACATCACTTTTATCTTTGTCCAAGTTAGTAAATTGAGCATGTATTGGCCCAAAAAACTACGCTATGAAATATCACAGAGAGGAAACCGTTGAAAAAGCTGCTGATCTAGGGGGTAAGCATTGTTCCTAGGTTGTTACAGAGTGGGATTGGGGTAGTTTGATGTGCCCATTGAACTTTAACGTCAAATTTCAGCCTGCATTAAACTGCTTTTTCAGTTTGTCTTATTAGATTGAAGACATAGTAACAAATGCTAAATTATTGTGCATTGTGAGATGGGAAGGTCTACCTCTAGGAAAAGAAGGATATGGCTAGCTCATACTGGAAATTGTGTATCCCTATAGATAGGAGTGTAGGTATAGAATGTTTCATGGGTGTTTTCCTTTGTTTTTGGTGCGATGGCTCTTGTTAGCTTTTGCGAATAAAACTCTAAATATCTGTCTATCCATGCGATTTGCTATGCTGTGCTGCTTCTGAACGCTGAAAAACGGACAAGTAATAGTAGTACTAAAAACCCAGCACATTCACCTTAAAGGACCCCTCGCACTATTTACTCTTCAACTTACAGTATTTCAGAACATTTCAATACTTTAAAACGATGCTGTGCTTTCAACAAATAACCCACGGTTTTGCTGTTTTAAGCCTTTTGCGAGACCCGTTGACTTGTAGCGAAAACGGGGAAACCATTTACATAACCGGTTTTTCTGATGGAGAAACGTCTCGCAGACAACCCTCGACAGCGTGATATACATCGAAGGTAGCAAAACACGGCAAGTGAGAAAATCAGCGTGGTTTTGTTAGAGGGGTTAGAATGTACTGTACGAAATTGGGGTCTCTGGATTTAGAAATATGTGGAGTGATTGTGGAAGTAGCTTGCATTAGCATATAAGTAAGACATGTCCTTTAAGAATTTCAGCAGTAAAGAAAAATAATGTCTTAAACGGTTTAAAAAATAACAAAAAAATTGATAACTTTGAATAAATAGTGGCTTGTCACTGTTTACTTTTAACAAGTAACACCGCAGTGTGATACCGACCCTTGCCGTAGGCCTATTTTCTCGAATGGGGGGAGGAGTCTGGTACCAAGTAGCGTATACTGTGTGTTTTTGGAGTTCAATTACACCATGCCATGAGCCCTTGATGCTCCTCACTGGTACAACCGTGGCAATCGATCTATCCTTCGGCACGCAAAATACTCCTCGATAACTTCCAAAAAAGTATTACGCCGAATATTGAAAAGTTACGAAAGAACTGAGTTAGCTACACTGTAGAAAAAAACTTGCAGTATTTGCTACTGGGATTAGTCTTGTCTCTTAAAAGATAATCTTACCTCTAATTTGGACTAACCGTATCTCAGTAGAGATAAGATTAATCCCGGTAGTAAATACTGCAGTTAACTTTAATCCTCACTCGGAGAAACTTCGGCATTGCAAAAAGTAAATACCTCGTCGGCCCAAACTGACAAGTTGTTGCTCGTTTTAGTCTCATGAATGCACCTTCGAACGTCAAGTGCGAGCTCTGTGAAAAGGCTTACTATTTGATGTCACACGCAGTGTTGCCACTAGTCGAAGAATTTCACGACTTGCGAATATTCTCGGCTTCTCCGACAAAACGAGCCAGACTTCTGCGACCGGTTCCTTATCCGTTAAAACAGAAATAAGGCAGAAAAGTTGAGCCATACTATGAAGATGACAAAGCGAGATTTCTCGTTAAAAGTTAGTATCAAGTGCTCAGTTGCGTAGGTGCCAAAATGTCACAGGTTTTCTGGTCAAAAATCACAGGTTACGTCAGAGAAAACTGGCAGCACTGATTATAAGACCCTGTGTGCCTTTTCTATGACCATTATGTTTGTTAAATTTTAACTGAAAAGTAAACTTATTTTTGTGTAATTTAGTTGAATTCACCGAGTTATTTGGATTCTGCTAAGAGATTTTCTTATTTTCCACAATCTGCTGTAGTAGTGAGGCTCAGAATTTCTACGGCTGTTCCCACAGTGCAAATTCTACTACGGCGCGGAATATATTTGAATCTGAACACAAACGCGGCTTTTCAGTGGGCGGTGATAAGCTTGGGGAAGACTGCTTTGTGCCTGAACAAAAAATTTCATATATCTTTTTCGTCAAGCATGACTAGCATGAGACACAGGTAGTACCACAGATCTGGCAAGGAAATTCCACTATATTTTATTTTTGTATTTTATTCATACTCCGCTGTTACGCAAAAAGCGGGTCATAGTATTTTTTATTTAGTATTTTTTTGTCATGAATGTTCTATTGTCATTGGAAAATTAACGAATAATAAATGAATAGGACGAAACAATAAGTATGATTTAAGGAAATGTTGGTTTTCAGCACTACTTCAAGGAAAGCCTGTCGCATAGAACGGCTCCTGTCACAAACAGTTTCCGTCCGGAAACTTGACCTATTTCTGCTTCGAATACTTGATCGACTGTGAAATATTTTTCCATTATGGGTATCCTTTAGAAGTGTCAATGCCTTTTGGACATAAAGTCGCCGAAAATCTTAAAAGCACGTTCTCGAAAGACGAATCGCACGTCACGTCTAGCCTAAGCTTATGATGGAAGGGCTCTTGTTCAAACATTTAGTACAATAGGCCTACGATTGGCCCCGACTTTTATCTGTTGTTATACGGCATATTCAACGGAAAGTTAGAATGGTGGTGACACATTGCCGACACTATTTGGTGGCAGCTTATGTGTGCCCATAAAAGGGTGGGGGAAGTTTTTCTGATGTCTATATTGCTTTGTGGGATAGGGAAATGATGCTGGAGATCTGTGCCGACTAGATTGGATAATCCTGCCTTGCCCGCAAAAGCTGGACGGATGTAATAAAGATAGAAATATACTGCTTTCACACTAAGCTACACAAGTATGTCGCTTCGTTGCAAAGACATCGCAATTTTTCGTACGAAAAATCTGCACGACTTAAGGATGAGTCCATGTTTGCGTTAGCGCAACCCATCCGGCAGAGCATCAATCCACATAATTAAATAAACAGTTTATATATACATAATATGAAGCATAAAATATCTGTGAAATACTAATGTATCAACATGTGTGAGCAGGACCGTATCCAGGAATTTATTTTGGAGGGGGGGTGCATTTCGGGGGGGGGGGGGTGCCTGCTGGTCTGACAAAAAAGTACAAAAAACACATAGATCAGTGGGAAAAGCCTATACAAATGATTATTTTTGTATGTTTCGGGGGGGGGGGGAGGGGGGTTGACCCCCTAACCCCCCCCTGGATACGGCCTTGTGTGTGAGCTCCACTTGAATAATGGAATAACAAGTTGCTTCTTTTGTAGCTTCAGTTTGTTTTACTCTAAAGCCTTTTCGGTCATGGTAAATAAAAATTTATACTGTTCTTGAAATAAGAAAACAATCTACACAGATTTTGAATTCCTACAGAAGATTTTTTTCTGAACCTCCGTATCACCCCCCCCCCCCAGAATGTGAATCTCCCACCCAATACATCCCGTTCTTGAATCGACAAAATGGTGGAGTCGGACTCCCGCAAAATTCTTCCGAGGTTCAAGCGCACGTGATTGAAAACTAAAAACATCTTCCACTGCTTTGTTTCTAATGACTGCGTCAAAACCCTTCAATAACTCAGAAGCCCCATCGATTTCACAGTTTTCGTCCACCTACGACCCAAAAAATTCGATTACACCCCTCCGAATTTCCGGCCAGCCAAAAATCACTGGGTACCAGTCGATTAAATCTTCCGTCCGTGTTTTCCGTGCACCTATCAAAGCCTAATGATCACTACGATAGTAAGGCCCCTGCTGAGCTTGCTAACAAAAATTATTGCCCGGTCAACCATGACTGGTATCTGTGGCTGAATTCTAGTTTATTGCTGACTTAAATCTTGGCATTGGAGAGCCTTTTAAGAAGGTTTATGGCGGTTTAATAGTCGATAAAGGCATGTGAAATTTAGAATGATCCCTGTCGGAGCCTCAGCTTGGATTTCGGACTGGCGACAGCGGCTGAGTTCCCCTAGAGCGGGATAGGGAGAAACTGTAGCTAATTACGACTGAATGTGGACTCGTGTATTTTGGGTTGTTTGGCAAGGTTCAGGCAAGAAACCTGTGTTTACAGGCAATAATCTAGAAACGATCTCAATGATATCTATAGATCTCCGTTTTTGGGATCCCAAACTCTAAGTGGGGGGTTACCTATGACATCGCAAAAGTTGTCCGTCCGTCCGTCTGTACGTCTGTGAGCAAGATAACTCTCGAAGGGAATGAGATATTTTGATAAAAATTTGTCTAAGGACTCTTTGGGTCAAGGGAAAGATGTTCGGAGATAGGCCCTAGCCGGGTCTAGGTGAGAACCCCCCCCCCCCCCGGCTAAAAAAAAACCGGTACCAACCCCCCAACCCCCGGTGACAAAAAAAAAACTGACCAAAACCCCCCCGGTACCCCCGCCCCCCCCCCCCGGCGACCCCCCCCCCCCAAATCCTTTACATTTAATAACGAACGCAAAACATTTAATTTGACTTCCCGTGATCTTAGTCCGTCAAGTGGACTTCTAGTACAACAAGAACAAGACCAAAGGTTTCGATGGGATCCCAAAATATTTCGTTTCCCCCTTAAATTAAACCCCCTCCCCCACCCCTAAATGTAGGGCTACAGAGCCCATCTACGAGATCGACCTTACTCTGGACCCAAAGAATCCTCACACCAAGTTTTATCAAAATGATCACATTCCCTTCGAGAGTTATAGTGCGCACAGACGGACAACTTTTGCGATGTCATAGGTACCCCACAACTTACGCTTTGGGATCCCAAAACTAACGGCAACTGACTGCAGCTTCCTCAGCAAGAAGGGGGAGTAATTGAGAAAGAATTTGGTGGGGGGAGGGGGGGTTGTTACACTGAGTGGCACGGGTTTTGATCTTTCACTTATAAAAGCTCACTGACCACAGCTTCAGGTGAATGCGTGTGCTAGTTCACTTCAGCAATTATCAACCATCAACCTTCCCCTTCGCTTTACACTCCCCTCCAGGCCCGTATCCAGGAATTTATTTCGGGGGGGGGGGGGGGGGTTGCCTGCGGATCGCACCAAAAAGTACAAAAAGACACAGATTAGAGGGAAAAGCCAATACAAATAAGTATTTTTGTATGTTTCGGGGGAAACCCCCTACCCCCCCCCCCTGGATACGGCCTTGCTCCCCTCCCATGTATATATTTGTTTTGCCTGCGCTTAACGCATTCAAACTTTTTGCTTCACATATACATACCCTTTGTCCACTGTACTTCAGACATTATTGTACAGTCAGGTCTTTGAATGGAGTTGCGTCCAGTTATTCTACTGTTATATGTCCGTCAGCAGGTACATGAGCTAGTCGGTGTACCCAGCTAATCCCTTGTATTATACGTAGCGTAGGTATTATTTGGGACTAGGAGATTCTTTTGGGATTATCTTTGTATTTATACGGGGGGGGGGGGGGTCGCCGGGGTGAAACAAAATATTTGTAAACAGCTAATGAGATAGTCGATCTAGGAGTAACAAAACATGCTGATCACGATTATGAAAATCATTTTCTCGCCGGACAAGTAGTTCTCCCCGAATCCGGCCGAAATCCGAAATTTTGTTAAATGTAAAAGTTTTATTTGAAGTTGATTAGATATTCGATTTCGGGACAAGAAGACATGCTGAACACTCACGCGAAATTCATTTTCTACCTGGACAAGTAGCTCGCCCGGAATTCGGCCAAGACCGGAAAATTAGTTAAAAGCAAAAGTTTATTTGTAGTTGACTAGATGCCCGATTTTTTTACCAGAACCTTTTTATATTGTTCGCCCGGAATCAAGGCTGAAACAGGAAAATTTGTAAGAAAGTTAAATTTTTATTTTTAGTTGATCAGATGCTGGATATTGGGACAAGGAGATGCGCTGAATTCATTTTTGAGCTTAACTTTTTCGCCGGAAAAGTAGTTCCGCATTTCCGTTAAAACCGGAAAATCCTCAGAAGTAAGGCGGGAAGTTTCGGTCGGTTTCGTCAAAATAGATATGAATTATAGAGGTAAACACACATGCAAAATCCATATCTGAACTTGATTTTCTCAGACGATTAGCTATTCTGCCTTAATCTGTTTCAAAATTTTAATAGTAAAAATGTTCAAGGAGTTTGGCGAAGATTGACCCAATTGTCTGGATCAAATTTTGAATTTTTGGGATCCCATCGAAACAATTGGTCTAGTTCTCTCGGTAATTCTGTACTATTTACCATACGTATCGACTGGTCCCCCATTTTCTTCCATATCAGTTAAATCGTTTAAGGCTAAATAAGTTTATTCATTTATTTCCCTCAAATATAATAATAAGATCTAACATAATATAAGAGCTAAACAAAACTGTACATAAACCAACCAAGCCATTCAATCACACGTTAAGTACCTCGGAAAAAATACACAAGGTTTAACAAAATAAATAAAGGTTCTGAACAGCTAACAGTGTTTACTTGTGAAAGAACGGGTATAGGTTGTGGTTTTGAAGGGCTTCCAAAGCTTGTAGTATTTCTAGCCAAAAAATCTTTCTTTACAAATCTTGTTTGGACAGTTCTGCAGCGTTATTGGGGTAACGGTTTTCTTGTATGGCGTTTAAATAGAGTTAATTAGTGATTTTGTTTTACTTTGTTTTGTTTTCCCGTCATGGCCCCACGAACTTTTTCGGGATTAAATCCATTCATGTATTTAGGTTTTCTTTGAAGGTGCAAGGGAGTCGTTGCCTTTCCAAGTGACGAGCCTGCGTTTATAAAGGCCATATTTACATATCTGTCTCCTTTGTTGGGTCTTCAATCTGATCGGCTGTCAGCCTATCAGTATCCGTCATTTTTTTTTAAATCTTTCTAGGACATCTCATCAAGACGTCTACATTAATTACAAATATTCAAAGAACCCTATGCCATGAAATCGCGACTCGGTCCATTGAAGGCCTCCTGCCGTGATTAGGCCTAAGTGTGAATGAAATTTGACGCCAGGCCCACCCATATGGCTGCATCAACGACTCAAGATGTCACATCAAAAACCAATAAATTCTCTTTGTATGCCGCCCCGTATCTTCCCTTATCTGTTGTTACTGGGGCATAACATGTCAAGCCTTTAGTTGCCACATATGATCCATAATATGCTTCTGACTTCCGACTCGCGTATTTTTTCGCCTCAGTTAGTATTTTGTTTTTTTATTCGATTTTTCCATCACTTTCTATTAGCGTTATAAACATCCCAACAGAAGAAACAGAACATTCAAAAGAGAGACCAGACAAAGTAAAACGAATAAGATCTTATTGTTTGTGTAAAAAGAAACCTTTTTTGTCTCTTAGCAGATTTTAAAGGACCTGCCGCAGGCCCGTATCCAGGAATTTATTTCGGGGGGGGGGGGGGGGGGGGGGGTTGCCTGCGGGTTGCACAAAAAAAGTAAAAGAAAGACATAGATCAGAGGGAAAAGCCTATACAAATGAGTATTTTTGTATGTTTCGGGGGGGGGGGCAACCCCTATGCCACACTGTCAGAAGTTTCATAACAGATAACACAAGAACGCGCGGTTTCAAAAGATAATGCGTAACAGATAACGCTTTGGATGTTATCTGTTGTAATTCAGAATGTTATGCATAATATGCGTTACCATCAGGAAGAACCGAAAAACAGCCAAAAAGTATCTGCTGAGTTTTCCGACATCATGACGATAAAGAATAAAGAATAAACTTCTTTGGCTCTTCCTAACAAAGCTTGTTATGCATAACATTTCATGCCTAACGTTTTCAAACATAACAGATACTATCCCAAGCGTTATCTGTTATGAAACTTCTGACATTGCAATGCAACCTTCTTCCATGAGAGAGTGCATGCAGACCGTGCATGCATGAGAGCGTGCATGCAGACCCAAATGTCATGTTACATTCTAGGCCCGTTAACGACACCTCACTAATCTTCGCACTTGCCGCGCTTCACTATAGCTTCCATTCGCATTATGCTCCGACGAGTATTCGCGTCTCATGCTAATGATGCGTAAAACTGGTTATCTGAATTTTGTCGAGATGTTGCTCGATGTCTATGTGCCTGGGAAAAGGCTTAAAACAGCCAAGACCGTGGCTAATTAGTTTAAAATATGAGCCTAGCTTTACATTATTCGGATAGTTTTGAATATTGGAACATAAATGGTAAATAGTGCGATGTGTGCTTAAGTTCTTTATTTATCGTTCCCATTTCGTTGTTTTATATCTGAAAAGCAAAACCAAGAAGAATACCACACTTCAGAAGTTTGATAACAGATAACACGAGGATTCGCTGTTTCAACAGATAGTGCGTAACAGATAACACTTCGGATGTTATCTGTTGTGTTTCAAAATGTTGTGCATAATAAACGTTACCATCAGGAAGAACCGAAAAAACGCCAAAAAGTGTCTGCTGAGTTTTTCGACGTCATGACGATACGGAAAAAAGTAAGTAGATACTGTTTTGGCTCTTCCTAACAAAACTTGTTATGCATAACATTTCATGCATAACGTTTTCAAGCACAACAGATAACATACGAAGTGTTATCTGTTACCTATTATTTGTTGAAACTGCGCATCCTCGTGTTATCTGTTATGAAACTTCTGACAGTGCACTACTGTAGTCCTCCCTTCTTCTATAATCGGTAGAACCGGTCTTTCAAGCTTTTCATATTGAAGGTAACGAAATTTGAATTTTGATAATACGCTTAACACACACCGTTTAAAGCAGAAAAAGTTGTAGCAATAAAGTCAAGGTTACTAAGTTAACTAATAGATTTAAAACACATGATATGTTTTATGTGTAATTAATCCTTGTCGCATACCATTCTGAGTATGGAAGGGATGTGTTATTCCTAGAGTTAAAGAATGATAACAAGGAAGGAAAATGTTTAGAAACAAAAAGTGTGTATTGCCTCATTGCCCTTAAAATTTTCTTGTCCCCTTTTGCATCATTATACAATAAGAATTTCGTGTATGTTATAGGTCCATTTCATCGTTTAATTCCCTCCATTTTTGTGACAGTATGTACCACTTGAAAGGCATCGGAAAGACGAGCTGAAAGATATCTCGAAAGAGAGTCGCCATTTAGAAGGGAACATGGCCCCCTCGCCTTTGAAGGGCATAAAGTGTTCCATTGTGGCACTATTCCATGGCCCCTAAGTAGTTTTCAAAAGACAGAATTGAAAGCAATGACATTATTTTCAGGTATATTCCGAAACTACTTTAAACTTACCTAAGGAAAGAGAGTTCATTCTCTATCTTTTTAGCTCCGTCTAATAAAATTTTAAAGGACCCGTGGCACTCTTTACTCTTCAACTTACAGCATTTTAATATATTTAAAAACTTTAAGACTATGCTGTGCTTTCGACAAATAAGCCGCGGTACTGGCTGTTTTAAGCCGTTTCCGAGACCCGTTGACTTATTACGAAAATAGGGAAAGAATTGTTTTTTTCTGATGAAAAATTTCTCGCAGACAACCGTCGAGAGCGTCATACACAACGAAGGTAACATCACACGGCAAGTGAGAAAATCAGCGTGGTTTTGTTCGAGGGGTTAGAATGTACCGTACAAAATTGGGGTCTCCGGGTTTTGAAATATATGGAGTGATTATGGAAATAGGTTGCATTAGTATTGTAGGTAAAACAGGTCCTTTAAGTCTGAGTAATAAACCCCAAATGTAGACCAAAATTGATCTTGCCCTCCCCCCTCCCCCAAAGATTTACTGCAATGGCGACTCTTTATTAAACCTAACTGGGTGCAACCGCCTTCGTTTCATTCTACTCCTGACCTTACTCACTGGTTAACCCGGCGGCAACCAAATTCTCACGGGCGGAGCCTATTTTCTTTGATCGCACCGCGAATGCGTAAGATCCCTTACTCCCGATGTCCCTCAAGAGTAATCTCGTAGTTAGTGAGTAATCTGTCGCGCAAGCGAAAGGAACTCAAAAGATAGTAGAGTTAAGAGTTTGTAGTACTACGAAGTGCGAAAAGAACTGAGTGACAAGGAGGTGAAGCTGCAATCTCGAAAAAATGTTATCTAAAGGATTATTACTTGTTATGGTTCTTGCGGCGTGTCTTTTTGGTAAGGAGTCTTATTTGTGTTTAGGTATTCTAACCTATCAAAAGTCTGTTTCATAGTTAAATTTTACTTCCGGAAAACACATCAGATATAGAAAAATTTCCAGTTGTTTAAAAAAAAATCCTTTAACCCCCGGACTGATCAGAGAAAATTAGATCCTTCTGTTTGAATCAGTAATATATTGTTCAATTTTTGTTAACTTGGCAATTCAAGACTGATGTGCCTATGACTGTTTTTTCAAAAATCATTTTTTGTTGATAAATCACGATATTCATAGCGTTCGTCAAGTTTTGTTTTATAGTGTCACCATTACACCCCCTCCCCCCCATCAAATAGAGGTTTACATGACAAACTCCCAAATCCTTAATGTCAGAATCCCTATTTAGTTTATTTAGGAGTTTATCATTAAACTTGTTATTTAGTTATTTAGCTCGTTATTTAGGAGTTTATCATGATAATGAGAAACTCCAAAATCCTTAATGTCAGAATCCCTATTTAGTTTATTTAGGAGTTTATCATTAAACTTGTTATTTAGTTATTTAGCTAGTTATTTAGGAGTTTATCATGATAATGATAAACTCCAAAATCCTTAATGTCAGAATCCCTATTGTCCTAGTTGCCGGGCTTGTACGCTAGTCTATGCAATACTAAAAAGGCTAATAAATAACCAATAAAGAGGTACTAATAAAGAAAGTTACAGTTATAAAAATAATTAATAATTAAGATTAAAAATTAACTCGTAGACGCATCACTAGATCATCTTGTGTCTTCTGTGCAACTATTGTGGAATTTTTTAGGAATGCGTTGTCTTTTAACCCTCTTTTTTTTACTCTTTCCTGATTTATTACAAATTGCAAGCTTCATGACAGACGGCTCGTCATATACCAACTTCTTTCTAGGCATCACTCTTTTTTACTCATTTGCGACTTCTTTTACTGCGATTTTTGCTGATCCTTCTTTTACGTACAACCTTGGCTATAACCAAAGGCTATAACACTGTTCCTTGCTCAAGTATTCTTTCCCGGAACACCGCTCCGGCGGTATCCCTCCCTTCATCCACTTTTGTGGTTCATTTCGTCGTCTTTGTTCATTTGCACTTCACTCACGAAGTTCGTCGAACGCAAGTAGTGGTCTCTCAGAAGGGTCCAGGTCTTCCCCGAGGGTCCATTGTCACGTCTCCAACCGTGAGGGCCTTTATCCCCCCCCCCCTTCCCGCCTGAAGCTTTTGTTGAAGAAGTGGACGCTGGCGAGTAAATAAAAGTCGAATCTCGGAAGTCGAAGAATAAACATGGAGATTTTCCATCACTTTCCACACTTCTTTGTGAGTTTCTTTGAATCCCGGGAGGCATTCTTGTTGGTTTTCCGGAAATTTTGATTTGTTCAAATTGAAATGTTTGCTTTGAACAGAAATACAAATTCACTTTGAATATTGTTATGTCAGTGACCATTCGTGTCAATTATGCCCGATTCTGTAAAACTGTATCTTATTTTTAGTCTGATATTGTATATATAAGGTCTTACACCAGTTATGTCTAATTTTTGAAAATTGTCGACACGTGACATTTATAAGCATTTCTTTCAAACAGCTCAGTGAAAATTCTCAAGCGATCAAATTTTTGTTTACAAAAAATGTCGACTAAACAAGGAATTTCCCTTTTCCGTCGTCTCTTCTGTATGTTTCATTGAAAATCGTAGCTAAAGTTTTGTTTTGTTATCTGTGGCCATTTTGATGTCTTCGAACTCTTTCATTGAGATAAGCTTAAAACACATCTTAAAATATCATAGCTTGGACATATCAAGCCTAGTAAATGTACCCTCTTAGAAATCAAAAAGGAGTGGAAGGGGGGAAATATGCCAAGCTTATAAGCTGTAGAAACACACCTTAACTTAGAAAGGTGGATCTTAGTATATAAGAATAATAATACCATATTAGCATACAAAACCTGAAGTCACGACAATGACTGTAACAAACATAAAAAGCAGAGCACTTAAACGAAAATAATTAACTGAACTAGAGAACTATAGACACATTTCTCTGTGACCAAAGCTTTACCTAATGTACCTAGAGTAGAACCGTCCGGTTCGCAGGTAGCAACGTTTCTGCTAACTAGACTAGTGTTTGGGAGTTCAAAGCTGTTGTTTTAAAACATTTCTCGGAGCTTCTTTATTTGGCTATGGCACGGGTAGCGTGGGTCGGGCAAGGACCAGTTCAGTTGTGTGTCAAGCATCAAGCCGGGCAGGGTTGCCGAATGTCGCACGATAGTGTGAATTGTCACTCTATTTTGTTCTTGTCTCTCTTGCCCTACGTAGGACATAGAATTCACTCTATTTCAGAAAATGTTCAGATTGGTTATTTTCCAGCAGTAATTCCAACCCAAAGTGACTTTTCACATTTTACATGAAAACAAAATCAAGATCTGTTATTTGGATAGCAGTGACTCCGACCAAAAGCGAGCATTCCACATTTTTTCATGAGAATAAAATTTCACTCTCTGTTTTCGACCAAAGGCACCCTCTAAAGTTTTTGGATGTGGCAACCCTGTCGACGAGTCCCAACTGGGCAAAGGACAATTAAAAATATTTGCCCGTTACTGTATTTTCGAAAGTTCATATTGGTTTCTAGCGCTAAGAGCCGGGTATCTGCTTGGTTTTTGATGTTCAACTCGGGGTATACGATGTCAGGGTCGAACAGAAATGTACGAAAATTTCCCGTTCAGGATAGTAAAAGATCAGTGTGAACTTGCTTTTTTCTTCTGGACACTGTAGACGTGTTTTCCTTTGTTGTGACTTCGAAAAAGACGTGACTTGGCAGGAGTATTTGCTCTTTTTGAAGTAACCTAGCCTACCTTGCGGGCATGCTAACTACCCTTGCAGCAGAGCAAATAACACTAGGAAGTAGCGCCAAGTCTTGTAAAATTGACACACACTCGAATAGCAGCGATACTAGCACACTAGCGATAGAGAACGTCCCTACTGAAACTCAGTCAGTCGTTCGCCAGCGCTGTCTCCGATAACTTCATACCCTAAACATAGCAAACAAATGATACAGCCTCCATTGTTTCTTTGGTGACAAACCCACAAGTTTGTCTCGCTTTAAATGCCGCAAGCGTAGTGGGCAGCGCTAGGAGTATGGTCCGTTTGTAAAGCATAGGTCTTGCCGCTACTCCCTAGTGTTATTTTGCTCTGCCTTGCAGTGACGTTTCGATTTCCATTTCATCACCCAAAGCCTAATTCGCATACTATTATTCTCCATTCTTCCCACCCACTACCATTTTCTTAGTCTGTGATGTCTCTTTGTTCTGATCTTCTTCTTTCTTCTCTCCTTACTCACAATGCCTGCTATGGAGCTTTAAAGATTGTGTTTATCTTTTCATAGTTCGCTCGGAGTCCTTGGCGCTAAAACAAGCCTTCGAGAAGCAAGCAAGAAATACTCAGGTCAATCCAGGCGGAACAGCTGTTCTCGACTGCAAAGTCATCAACAAAGGAGGTAGCTGCGTTTGGCAGAAAGATCGACGGGTGAGTTAGTTCTGCCAATGACTTCTAAAAGCCCGCTGAAAATGGACCGGGATACTGCCATGCATGAACAGCAGTCCTAGCTGCAAAAGAGGTGTCACGTTATGAGGATGGGGGGGGGGGTGACGGTCACACTCCAGTGTTGCTGATCACTCAGTAAAACTAATTCGGCGCCCCGAATTTAAGCAAGGCGTCAGAATTTAACTGATGACCAGAATTTTCTGTTCGGTTAAATAAAGAACATGAAAATACCGACATGACATCTCGGTCAGTAAAAAAAAAAAAAAAATCTACAGGAATGAGTAAAATATGTTACACTGACACATTTTTGTTAGTTACCCATCTGGCGGAACTGGCTACATGACTGTTTGCTCAGACATATTGCACGCAGCAAAACTTACTGAAATATTTTAATATTTTAATATTTTAACAAATTCAGCTCCTGAAAAAAGCTAGTTATGTCAACTTTGTTCTAGTAAGCGTATTCTGCTTCGAAATCCAAATTGTTCGCAGTGTACCTTTAGAATTTTTGTCTTTCCTTCGGAAATGAATTTAGTCAACGATAGTGGTCACATGTTGAGTAATTGAGTAAGGGACTCAGCTCGAATGGATTATTTGTCTAACTTACTATTTTATCACTGACCTGGGAAAAATAAAATTGAAGGGCCGCAGGACTATTCATTGAGACTTACGGAATTGAACATTTTCTGTTATGGAGTCAAGCCTACAGCGAAAAGAGTACAAGGTGATTTACGAACGGAATGCGTCTATAGTATTTCTCTATATAATGGTAATTTGTTGGTCTATGGCTAAAAAAATACGGCTGGTTCAAGAAACCATACCTTCGATCCGATCGTATGATTATTAATGAACTAATTTTCCTTTGTTTGCGTATGCACTCCTATATAGACTGAAAAAGATTCAATGGATTTTGGAGTTTTGCATAATTGGTGAAGGATACTTTTGGGTAGGGGTCGTCCCGAGCTGATTGAAACCAGATCTGGGCGTTCCTCTCGGTAGCCAAACAATAAGGCCAGATTAAAAGAAAATACGAAAACAGATACGATTTGACAGCCTCGAGTGAGGGGTTCGCCACTCGTTAACATTTGGTAGTTCTAGCTGACACAAAGGCTCGTGATTTTGTTTATTGTCGCTCCCATTTGAAAGGGCATATCACTGAATGTTTTTCTGTATTGCAAACACTGTAAAAAGTTTTTTCGTATAAAGACTAAAGTTAACTGCAATATTTGCTACTCGGATTATCCTTATCTCTACGCAGATAAGATTAATACCAAATAGAGATAAGATGAATCCGAGTAGCAAATACTGCAGTTAACTGTCTTACCATACGATACGATACGAATTTATTAGGTCAAATAACATAATAGTTAAATAAGACCCTATCAATAAATTATAAAAAGTACCGTCACTTACTCATTAAAATGCTTTACAAAATTCTGACTAAAAGAAGATCTATACCGGCTAGAAGCTGATGGTTTGCAGGGCTCTAATTTATTTTGATGACTCGTCTTATATCCGCTTCGTGCCGGTCCCGTTAGCAAATCACGATGCTTACTTGATTCCAACATTTTATTCTCGCATGTCATAGTAAGCTGGTGACGCCGGACAACAAGGCTTTCTATACCAAGGAGCTTTATTCCTTCTTTATAATTCGTGTACTCCTGGCCCAATACCACACGAACACATAGCGTCTGCACATAAGCGATTTATACGGAGAAACTTTTTACAGTGAATCCTGCAACCCCGGTCGTGACCAACCCCTTGGCATCAGCAACAGCATTTATCAGGAAAAGCAAAATCAGCTTCTTGACAAGTATGTCTTGTTCGGGGTTTTCCCATACCCCTTCAAGGTTTACAGCCACCTGAGGGAAGTTCTGACAAAGTTTGTTAGCTCCCTGCTCGGTTGGGTCTAGTAAAAATTATGTGAAAATGTAAGAATTCAACTGGAAGTTGTGGGCTGGGAAACTGTCACCGAATTTCATCTGTTTGATTTGCTCTTTTACATTTATATTTGTCCATGTCTTCTTCATATTTCAATTTTTTTCAAATCCTTTTCATAAAAGAATTTTTCAGCATCCCTTTTAATTTATTTAATTGATTTGGTATTCTTTGAAAAACTGGAGTTTCTGATCTTTTCAATAATTCTCTTTTAGATAATCCTTATACAGCCTATTCTTCATTTTTGGGATCCCGAAACTTAAGTGGAGGGATCAGGGGCGTCGCAAGGGGGGGGGGAGGTGCAGCACCCCCCCCCCCCCTCCCACCTTTCGAGATTCAGTAAAATTTTGGGTCGGAGGACCAAAATTCTACGAAAATTGTTTGGTATTTTTTCGATAGAAGAACTGTTCGTTATATTTTCGGGGATTCGGTAGTTATACACAATCGGCTATCTGCACAAATCTCTTCGGTATAATGATCGGGATTCAGTATAATTGCCAGTATTCGGTAGTTATCACGAATTTGGTGAGAGAATTTACTGAAATCATTTGGTAATTTTTCGATGCCGGAACTATTCGGTATATTTATGGAGATTCCGTAGTGACACAGAATCCCGAATAAGCTGAACCCGCTAGCAAGGAGCGTCTGCTCCTTCCATTTGGGACTTACTTTGCACACATGGTTCGAAATTATTCGGTATCAAGATTGGGATTCAGTAATTTATTCAGTATAATTATCCAGGATTAGGAAGTTAACCACGAATCTGACTGACGTAAGTATACCGAATAACCGGGATACGGTAGTTATACAGAATCCCGAGCATGCTATCGGTCTAAACTTATTCGGTATAATAACTGGGATTCGGTGACTTATTCGATATAATTACCAGGATTCGGAAGTTACCACGAACCGCAGTAAAAAGGGATGATCTGTGATATCTTCGAGAGTCCTTACTTTTATTTTGGATCCTCAAAAGAATATCGAATCATAAATATTTCGAAAATTCCGCCTGCAGCACTTTTTGTAATATTCTCTGTTTTGTGGAAGGGCGCATCATTCGGCGGGGGTTTTAAGCCAGTTTTAGGATTGAAATTTCGAAACATTAAAAGCTAGAATTTGGATGGAAATTAAATTTGGCAGGAGAAAGCAAAACAAAATTTCGCCTGCGGTGCTCACTTTATGTGATTATAGGTAGTATATTGACTAGACTACAGTTGCTGCTGCTGCCGGAACGTCGCTCCATCCGGTTTCTGGAACTTCTTAGAGTCTCGGTATTCACTCAACGGTAAATGATAGAATTTGTAAGAGAAGCAGTTCAGTTTTAGCCTACAGAAAAAAAGGATTTCGAAAATTTTCCCCTGCGGCGCAATTTTCTATCGGCTCTAATAGAAAGTAGCTGTTACTGCAATCATGCCCGGCAATATATTCTACATGTGGGCTTCGCTGATACGCCGCCTATTAGTTGGCTTATCGTCGTTCATGCTGCCTTTTATTGTTACTCTTCCTAGTAAATCGTTTCTGTTCCATAGTTTAAAGCTCGAATTCTTAGTTCTAGGATTCGGTAAAATTTTTGAAAGATTCGGTAAATTTTGGCTCCGCACCCCCCCCCCCTCCCCACCGAAAGTGCACTTGCGACGCCCTTGGGAGGGATACCTATGACATCGCAATAGTTGTCCGTCTGTCCGTCCGTCTGTTAGCACGATAACTCTCGAAGGGGTTGAGATATTTTGATTAGACGTGGCACAAAGACTCTTTAGGTCAAATTACAGGTCAAGTTCGAAGATGGGCTATGTAGCTCTATATTTAGGGGTGGGGGAGGGGTTTGAAATTAAAGGGAACGAAAAATATTTTTTAAAAGCTAATGAAATAGTCGAATTAGGGGTAAGGAGATATGCTGAATCCTAATATGAAATTTATTTTCTCGCTAGACAATTTTTTAGTAAAAGTTTTATTTAAATTTGATAAGATGTTCGATTTGCGGGTAAGTAGACATGCTGAATTCGCATATGACAATCATTTTCTCACCGGACGTATAGATTGCTCGGAATCCGGCTGAAATCGGAAAATTTTTAGAGTAAAAGTTTAATCTGAAGTTTATTAGAGGTTGGATGTAGGGATAAGGAGACATGCTGAATTCGTTTTTGAGCTTTATTTTTTAGCCGGACAAGTTGTTCCGGAATTCCGCCGAAACCGGAAAATTGGCAGAAGTTAGGCAGGAAGTTTCGTTCTGCTTCGTCAAAATAGATATGAACTAAAGGGGTAAACACACATGCTGAATCCATATCTGAACTTGGTTTTCGCATATGATTAGCTATTTATATGATTATTATATTCATATGATTATTAATCTAAATAGCTATTTGGGCTTAATCGTTAAAAAAAAAAAAAAATAAGGTAACAGTAAAAATGTTCTAGGAGTCTGGCGAAGACAAGACCCAATTTTAACTTTTGGGATCCCATCGAAACCTTTGGTCTTGTTACAGATGCAAGGATACCAGTTGTGATCCATTACTTCCTTGGAATAATGTTTTTTCTTTCTTACTTGTTTAAATGGGCAACACTTATGCCTCGTGCCCATTATTTGTCCATCTATAGCATGAAATGAGAAGAAAAAAGATTGATGGTCGAATGACGGATGAAGATATAATACAATGTTTTGAGGGTCGTAATCGTTTGTTGCATTTAAATTCTTTCGTAAAATGCTAAACAACTTGTTGCTATGGTAATTGTTACTGGCAACTTATCAGTTGGCATTATGACTAACATTTAACGGAAGTTACCAGATTCGTTTCTTTTTTCGATAAACCCACTGTACTGTACTGAATAGACTACTGTACTGTATAGGATACTCGCAATTAAGAGCCATCTGTTGGGGTCGGATGTTTTGTTTGTTATTTTTGTTTTAAATGTAGTGTTTTGTGGCGAAAGTTCAAATAAAGTTTATAGTAAAAGTAGTAGGCACTATTTCTGAAAACTGTTTATAGCCAATAAAGCAGCCTATAAATGTAACTTGTGTGCGTTAGTGGGGGGGGGGGGGCATATTCTTTGTAAATCCAGTCAATTATGGCCTAGACAAGTGTCTGTTATGGCGGAGCCTTTTGAGATCTTCTGTCTTAAAGTGAGCCCTGTAGGCAGTGCTTCCACTTTCTTTTTCTGAAATCTGTAACTGCTCCGAAAAAATCTGGAGCTTGCCTGGAGGCATTTTTAAGAAATCGGGAAAAAAAAATCGGGAGGTTTAAAAATCGGGATTATGTCTGAGAAAAGAAATTTTAGAGTTAGCTTTGTTATAAAAAAGGTATTGAGTAACTGCATTCCAAAAAAATTCATTTTATTCGTTACTTATGATTTCGATGTGCAAATGCTACGCACATGACCGGTTTGATAGCAAGGCTGATATTTCCGTTTGCACCTCTAAATAAAAGGTTCCTCGGGGCTTTGAGGTCTACTTAAATTTCTCTCTGCGTTAGAATTAGATCACCAAAATCCGTACTTTAACCTCAGTTGTTCTGCAGTAACCTAATTTAAGCCTCCTTTCAGCTCATTGGGATTTACACTGGAAAATATGAATGGGCTGGAAACCCTGATCAAGGTGACTGCAGTATAAGAATCCTGGGAGCACGGGCCGACTTGGACGATGGTCAGTGGGAGTGTCAGGTCACGGCTTCAACCTTCGACTCCAACGATTATTTGAACTCCGATCCCGTCCGACTCATTGTCCGAGGTACGTTGAGGTCTTCGTCACGGACTTCAAATCTTAGTTATTATGTACTTACTTTGTTACGTGCTGAAAAGGCCATGGCCAAGAAGGACACAACGCTTCAGAATCGTCCCTCGAAGCTCGAAGTACGGCAATTTCTGTCGCCTCTTTCCCGTAATCGACACCCGATTTTAACCCATTGCGATCCGCTCTTCATTCTTTTACGCGGACCAAACTACACACTGCTTGTTTTAATCGTTATTATAAATTATGGAGATATCCGTGTCGTCTGTATATCCATATTTCACTCTCTAGTCAGCTGGTCTAAATAGATCCGAGGCGATTAAGTTCATCATCCATCAAAAACATTGGCGGCTCTCCTTTTGATTCCCGCATAATTTTGCGCTTATTCTTTAACTCATAGGCTACATCTTGGGAGTATAGGTTAGCTATCGCTATCCAAATTTTAATTTGATTTCCCCGAAAATGGGCACAGACATATCGTCGTATTTTGCTGTTCAACCTCCCTTTAAGCTGGTGGGAAACCTGGATATTCGGACGGTAGGGATAACAGGTTCAGTGCTCCAGTTCAGAACGTCTAAGCGGACTAGTTTCGCCCCTCGTGTCGCATTATCAGCACTTGTTCACAGATATAGTAAAATAAATCCACAAGTTGAGTAGAAACTTGCAATCCTTTTCCCGAGCAATGGAAGTTTTGCACCGTCTTTGGAGCAGAACTGAGCCTCGTTTTTGTTGCAATAGCGCTGCCGCATCGCTGCTGCAGCACTTCTTTGCTTTTGCATAATATGTGTTTTTTTATTCACTTTCTTCTTGGTTGAAGCGGCAGCATCTTGCAGAGAAGCACGGACTTGGTCGGGGAGCAAGTCCGTGGTTCTCGAGATGCGCTGCCGCCTTCCTCGGAACTACTCGGAAGCGCTGCAGTGCAAAAACGGATGTAGAAAGAATCAGTCCGGAATCGGCCGAGAAGTGGACCTGCAGCATGCAACAAAAACGAGGCTCTGGATAGCTGGTATTGTTTGCTAATTCCTCATGGGACCATATTTTTACTAGCTCATTGTCACATGTGTAAGACACATGAGATTGTCACATGAGGGACTTTCAGGAACTAGTCCGTTTAAAGCGTTGAATACTCTATATGACTAAGTCCAAAACACGCCTGTGATCCTCAGGAAGAAGGAGTAAGCGTGTCCATACGACTCAAACTCAACGACTCAAATCAGTGTCAGTCAATGACCGCGATCTTTAGGGGCAGCTGTGACACCACTTCTGCCTTTCTTCCGCTAGCTACCCGGAGAGGCCGGAGATTTTGTATCGGCAAGGAGACATAAGGCGTACTCGCCGTTCCCCGAGGACTCCACTTGAGGAGTCTCCGCGTTTTTGTTTGTCCCTGGACTCACTCCCCGTATTCTCGCGAGTCCCCACGGACGTGGAATGCTTCGGTTATCATCACCATCATAAAAAAGGACTCCCTTTCAGATTCGGAGGGGAATCAGTTTTTGCTAGAGTTGGTGCAATGTAAAATTAATTAGAAAGAATCAGAATAAACTAAGCCAAAAGTAAAGCGGATCCAGACTAGTTTCGTCAACTGCATATTTTATTTTTGAACAAAATCCATTTTAGAAGTATTCTCCGCGTTCTCGTTGTTTTCCTAGGCGGAGTCCGCGTGGAGTGACTCCCTCTATTCTCGCCGTTCCCTTCGATTCCCCGAGGAGTCCCCGGGGAACGACGAGAATACGCCTATAGTCATCAAGAGTATTGGGAAAAGGCGAACCATAGCCTACTCCAGTTTTCACAGTGGAATGCGAAAGTCGTACCTGGGATCGAAACTTTGGTCAACAAGTCACGTTGCGGTCACATATCCGCAGTCGAAATCTCATCTAACATTCAGCTTGGTTCCCACGGAATTCGGACTTCGCAACGGTAGATAACTAGCAGTCACACCCGGAAAAGGGGTTGCCGGTCTACACTAAAATTGTAGTACACAACGTGTACATTTCGAATACAGTTATTTAGAAGCGATAAATTTCGATTGAATTTTCAGGTTTGTACTTCGGATGCGGTTGTGAATTTCTGATCCGTGAATGCAGAATTTGGGTTTAGTATAAATTAATATATACGGTCGATCTCGTTCGAACACTTGTATCCTGTTCTTGTACCGGACCTGGTGGTCTTAACCAAGATCAGATTTCCCGGGGCCCCATTGTGAGTTTTCGACCCCGTTGCAAAATGCTTACTAAACGGGAACGAAGATTAAGATCATGAGGAAATAAAGCTTGCACTATAAAACCAAAACCAAAAATTTGTAAATCTGAATATTCTTTGTAGTCTAATTTTCCCTTCTGTTAGTCCCACAGAGAAAGATGGACCCTTGTCGGATACAACTTTTGGTATTATTTATTATTGTCATGACATTTGTTCGTTTTGCAGCTTTTCTGATATTAACAATAAATAATGGGATTATCCGCACATACTAGAATTAATGTGCTGCATGAAACGAAGAATAATCGCGTGTATCTTTTTGTTCCATTCCCTCGCGTGGCAACCTTTTTACAACATTTGTTTCAACATACAACATTTTTGCGTGCGATTCGTTTGATCTTTCATCGAAAAGACGATTATTGGAGAGCTGGAGATCCGTCGGAAGACAGAGAAGGCTGGAGTTCGATTGTTTGAACGGCAAAGAGTCAAGAGAAAACTGTTTCATAGTCTAAGAGATACGACATTTTGCACGTCCACAGGCGTTTGCGTGTTTTTTTATGTTTGTTATCATTGTTTCGTTTTACAAATTTGAAGAAAATGCTGGTGCAGCTATCCGTCTATAAATTTCTACGCTGCATCTCTGAGGATACAGTCTGTAATTGTGTTGACGGGTTGTGAGAGGGGTAAAAATATAAATAAGACAAAATATTCGTTAACACCACAGGTGCTAGGATTCTCTATTTGAATGCGGATTATTGTCCCATACAACCTAAATGTTTGCCGAAACGCACTCTCTAATTTATGTTAAAGGACACGGCCTACTTCAGACATTAATTTGTTCTACAGTATTTCCATTCATTCTCGATCTCAGATTGTACACTTCATAGATGTATCCTATCTTCTCTATTAGCATTAAGCCGATTATCAAGCTTGCCAAGTTTGTTCCTTTTGCGTGACGTATCAGGCTCTCGATCACTATTTCCTAGATGCTTATTCGTCAAAAGACCGGTAATGCAAATTTTGCCGAGTTTTTCATCCAAGGCAAGGGACATGGAAATAGGCTAAAAACGGCCAAACAACTTATGCAAAAGTCTGTAAGCATAGGGAAGTTTTAAAGTGGTCAACTGTCTCAGAAAATCTTAGCAGAAAGACGTTGTAGTGCAAGGGGTCCTTTAACGCTAAATCCTACCACGCCTCTGCAATACTGGCGAGCGTTCGAGTCGTCAACATTAATTTCTAGCGTATCGCTTCCTTTTCTTGACGGACCTGTTTAATCGAAAGATACAAACTTCGAATTTCTATTAGCCAAACAATAGAAACTGCCACGAACTCTCATTTCCTCCTGTCGTTCTGTCTCTTATCTCCCTCCTCAAATTTTGAAAACGCAAACACGAATCCGCTTTGCTTGTCCGATGGAAGAAACTGATGTGATAATGTTAATTTACTTTGTTAAGTGCGTTTAATGCTTCCAGCTCTCTCTCCCTCGCAGTTGTATGTGAATCGAAAGATGAGATTATGGGCTTCACTTCTCGGGAAAGGGGGACGTTAAATTTCCCGATGTGTTGATACAGGAAGGGACCAATTATCGTTCTTTGATAAGTTTGGTACCAACGGACAAAAAGCTTTGGCTATAAATTGTTTGGATAACTATTATTGGACGTTCAGAATGCTTTGAAAGTGCGTAACAAATTTAGTACGCATATTTTTATATCTTCCAAATGTTGAGCCTCCAACATCATAGACGAAATTCTGACAAGAATATAAAAATCTTCTCTATATTTACTTCAACGAAAATCTGCCTTCTCTTAGTGGACTTCAAGCTCAACGATTACAGTTTTCCGTTGGAATTATTTTTCGGGACTCGTTTTGTCGAGTTGGGGCTGAAGTGCAGGAAATTACCAGTGGTGGTCTGAAAACGATAAGGAAGTATGCGCAGACCTTGGTTCAGTGATATAGTACAGTATGAGTTTTAAATGATCCTAATGAAAGGACGACTATTTCTATAATTCTTTTTATAAAGCTAGAAACACTGCATTTTCGTCTATAACAAACCGACACTATTGCGTAATTTCTGTCCGCATTGTACGCTGCTTTACCAGCCGGTAATACCATACCCAGTAGTACTAGTATTTTTAAGCTCCCAGACGGTTTCGGTTGAACTGACAGACGAGTATTTAGGTACAACACTGGCCCGCAATGGGTCTTTGCTAGAGACTGTTGGCTAGACCCCAGTCCTCAAAGTGCTCTTCCCTTCGTCACATAGTCACGCTATCGTCACTTCATCAGGTCACGTTACCAATCACGTTGCGTTATACGTTTACGTCATGTTGCGTTATACGTTTACGGCTCGTTATCATTGGGGTTCTTATCGTTCTTGTTAAAGACCAGAGATACACTGTCAGAAGTTTCATAACAGATTAACACTTTCAAGAATAACATCTTTTCACTTAGAAATAAAGTGTTATGACCAATTAAGTTTACACTATTTCGTGCCTAGATCTCCAACAACACCTTCAATTGGTAAAAATACTAACGGGAACCAAAGAAACATAACAGATAAAATCCCAAAGTGTTATCTTTTGAAACCGCGGATCCTTCTGTTGTCGTTATGTAACTTCTGACAGTGTAGTGTTTTTACCTGTTGAAGATGTTGTTGGAGATCTAGGCACGAAATAGTATAAACTTAATTGGTCATAACACTTTATTTCAAAGTGAAAAGGTGTTATTCTTGAAAGTGTTATGGGCAATCTGTTATGAAACTTCTGACAGTGTAGTGGGTAGGTAAAAGGATTACTGCGTCGTTTGGAAATATTGGGCTCCGCCCCTACTCTCCTGAGATCTCAGGTGGAGTTCTTGACAGTAAAGTCGACCGTTATTTCCCAAAAGAACCGACAATATAGATATGGTGGTTGTAAAATGTTCCTATAATCTACACGGTCCCGCCACAGAGTGGCATTGGATGCCACGTTAATGGTGGCGTCTTCTGTTATTTTCTAGGGCTTACGGAAAAGAAGTAAACCTCCAGAAGTAATGTCTAGAGATTTGTTTTCAGATTTGTTCAGAGTTATAGGCTATCAGTTTCTCCAGCTGCCTGCCTGTCGCTTCATGCAGCCACCGACCACTTAGCATTGCTTACATTTCATACTGATATGTTTGTCAAAATTACGAAGCAGAAATGTCTCTTTCTCCATGAAACCATTGTCTATCTTGACGTCTTTTAAATAGACATGTCGGTGCCCGTCCCACCCCACCTTTAAGTGGGTGATTGGCAAATCTTTTGAATTTGTAACGGCGTGAAATGAAGAGAAATAGTTCCTTGCAAGCAGAAGACTCTTAAAGACCACTTGTAGCCCCTTTTTAACTTGAATTATGTTGGCAGATTCAAAGACTTTGGATACTTCACAAGAAAGTTTTCTGCTTGTGTTCTTGATTCTTTCTTGAACCTTTTTCATCAAGACCCCTGAGCTCAGGCGATATTCGTCAGCATCTTTGTCTTCTCACGCGTCTTCTCGCTTCATGTGTATTCGACTTATGTGCGTGTGCCATGACAATCTGCAGCGAAAGTGACCAAAACTAAAAAACAAATTTTAAACAGCTATTTTAAGATGGAGCTAGTTAAGTATCGACATCATAGAGGCTCTTCGAATGAGATCGATGTTACAGCCTGTAATCCATTACTAATTGGCGATTGAAGGGGTTTGGGGATTACGGTAGCTCAGTACTCTCGATGACTAACTCTTCGTGCCAATTAAGAATCGCAAAGGGGAAGTGAAGAGCCAGAAACGTCACGACAACAAAAGTTGTTGATTGGTTTACACAGAATTTGAGTTTAGTAAGATGGTTCCTTTGGACGACGTGTATTGTTTTTCCCGTGATTCACTGGCGTGTTTTGGACCATATAGAGTATTGGTTGGAGCGTTGACGCGTGAAGCCGAACGTTGTGGGTCCAGACTCCCCTTGAGGAACATTATTGTATTTCAGTTCACTTTTAAACTAGTTTGGTTTTGTTGTTGGTTAGTACTAGTAGTAGAATAGTTTTATAAACAAAACAATCGAGGGTCTCATAAATAGCACAGCAAAAGCACTGCTTGCGAGGATGTGCTATTAAACAACACAACAAAAAGAAAAAAAAAAATGAAGTAAGAAATAAGAGGGTGAAACCATGTACCAGAACACTTCACACAATTAAATATACTACAAAAAAACATTATAATTCTAATCCCAAGGCAACAAAAAATACATAAGTTCGCCTTTCAGGACGAATCAAATTTTTCGTGTCGAGACGCATCTTTTGTCGCCAAGGTCAATCAGAAATCGCTTTCGCAGATCAAACGGCACAGTTTGTCCATCTTCCTGAGGAACAGTTCAAATAAGGAGTCGTGATGAAAACACCGTACTCGGTTTTATTTAGTGTTTATTTTCAGCTCCTCCGAGTTCAGTGGAGATCTACTATAACTCTTCAAACGAAGTTGCCTCCGTTGTTACAGTAAACGCAGACGTTGAGACAAGGATCAAATGTGTCAGTGAAGAGGGTAACCCGCCCCCCAGTTTACAATGGTATCTCGGTATGTATGAGTTCTTTCTTATGAGCGTACTCCACCCTTCTAACAATAGAGACTATTAGTTACTAGTTTCGTTCCAACCTCGTGAAAAGTTACTACTCTGACCGCTCCGACATTCTCAAAATAGTAACTATTGGCTGAGCTATTTGCTTACCACTCTCGGAAGCGTAGTACTGTGGTAACTGCCTGACGTAATTCGCTCGGTTAGCCCGTGGCCATGATATTTTGACGGAAATAGAATAATGCGTTCCAGGCTTGCGTAGTAGCCACGGTAAGTAGGGTGGAACACGCTCTACCCGGTGAAGCAGCTAGAAAAGAAATAAACCCCTCGGAACAGTGTGAACACGCTCCTGTGTAGTGTAGGCTGAGGGGGGAGCTGGTACTCTCACCCCATGGCTCACGTATAGTGTAAGAGCTGGTTTAGGGTAGAGTATTCGATGCACTATCAGAATAACATTGAGTACATTGTACATTGATGCGCCGCCTTTTTTTTCTGTCTCGTCACATGTAACACAAGTTTAACACCGAGTTACGCTTGGTTCCAATCGTTTGGCGCCTCCAACCGTTTGATATAAGACGTATATAAGACGTATCGTTTGAGGTCCACAGGAAATGGTGCAACGTACTATCGAGGGATTACCCACTTCTAGGCACCGGCAGAGACCAAAATCAACGATGCCGGTCGTAAATTAGGCGATTCATCATCAAACATGCTTATTTTGATGTTCTATCACGTGGCAACCGGTGTCGGCTCGCGTCAGCAGGGGCACCTCGGCACCGGTCAGGCATCGCTGAAAAATCCAAAAATCGAAGGAGGTCGAAAAATCCTCATTCGTTGATATTTTGGGAAGGTCGGTTGGCAACAGAATCCCCCCCCCCCCCCTCGACTTAGCTTTTAAAAATTAAAGGGCTGTTTCCGACGGTTGCCACTTCCCGGCGCCGGCCGAATTAGCAGTGCCGGCCCCAGTGCCGGAGATAAATTATTTGATTCCCGCTTCTAAACATGTTAATTGTATTGTTCTAACACGTGGAAACTGGTGTCAGCTGCTTTCAGTCGGTGCCGACACCGGCCGGGTACCGTGGCACCGGGCACTTTCTGTACAGTAAAATTTAGAGTGGGCAACCCCTCGGCTGTTTCAGCCTGCCAGAGATTCGGGTTTCCTTGTCCGAATTCAGTTCCTAGTCTAGTTGGTTACGGTACTTCTAGTGGGTCCAAGTTCGAAAACATTATGTCCGTTTTGATGTTATATTTAATAGAACTTTTTTTTAATTTTATTATTAACTTCGATTATTGTCCTGCCCTAGCCCAACACACCTTCTTGTTCTGTATTTTTTTCTTTAAAAATAGTTAAGTGAAACTTAATGTGTCCGAATGCTTATCCGCCTTAAGACCGGATGCACCTATGACAGAGTACGGAAGCACTAAAGTGTCACCCTAGTTTCTCTCCTAGAATCTCTAAGGGCTTCGGTTGTCTCATTGAAGGAACAGGTCCGCGATTAAGATCGGCCGGAAAATTTTCTCCGGAAACACTTTATTGAATGATGTCAGTCAGTTTTATTCCGTTAATGGAATAGGAATTAGTTCCGTGATCCGATTTTTGATGTGTTGATCGCCATAGGCTCTTTTTGTTCTGAGGGATGTGAGCCAGGGGAGGACCACCAGAGGAAAACGCCTGGCTTCACTGTAAAAAGTTTCTACGAATAAGGATGCAGCATTTGCTTCTGGGATTAATCTTATCTCTGTTTGGATAAAACTAATCCGAATTAGGGATAATCTTATCTCAGTAAAGACAAAATTAATCCCAATAGCAAATACTGCAAGATTTTGTTTACAGTTTTGGTAAAATTGTTTTCGGAAAAATAAATTCTAGCTTTACCATGGTTTTGTTGACACAAAATGGCTATAGTTTAGATTGGAACGAACAACACTGTAAATAGTTTCTCCAAGTAAGGATTAAAGTTAACTGCGGTATTTGGTACTGGGACTAATCTTATCTCTACTGAGACAAGATTAATCCGAACTGGAGATAAGATTATCTTTTTAGAGACAAGATTAGTTACAGTAGCAAATACTGCAAATTTTTTTTTTTAAATTTCAACTGCGCTGCCGGTCATAAATTAGGCGATTCATCTCTCAAACGCATGCTGATTTTAATGTTCTGACACGTGTCAAGCAGTGCCGGCTGATCTTAGGCCGACGCCGGTACCCGGCACTTGCTGTACATTAGAACTGAGAGTGGGCAACCCTGCCCACGGTGGGATCCCAAACAGGCTCCGGATCAGTTCGTACTTCTAGGCTAAACCCCAGGGATGGCAACTACTATTTGATTATTTTATTTCTTCTTTTAGGCAATGAGCCGCTCGACTCCAGCTATGAGCAGGCAGATGAAGCCACGGATGGTTCCAAAAAAAGATGGCGGTCTACGCTTGAACTCGACTACACTTTTGACAGGAACGACAATGGAAAAGTTCTTAAATGCGTGGCTGAACACGATGCTCTGGCGGATAAGCTGGAAGCCAAGGCGATGCTGAACGTTCAGTGTAAGCTTGACCCTGTTGCCTTATTGCTCTCAGAAAAGCGTATATTTTTTCAGTTGATCATTTATTCCCCTCCCGACCGTGTCTGGAAGATAGAAGTTCTATTGGTTTCATGATAGCTTCTTTTTCAGCTAAAATATTCCTATTTTATTTTATTTGTATGGCAATTGCAGCCTTTGCTTACGAGGGTTATTTATTAAATCTTTACAATACCACCCAGAACAAAATAAATATATTTATTATTATTTTTTGCTATGTATTTGCTACATAAATTTTGGCTAATCTGGATTTTCCCTTCCCAGCAAAAGTTCATTCTGCTATGCCCCCTTCTAGTACATAAGCTTGTCTTGTCGGCCGGATCCGGGAATTTATTTCGGGGGGAGGGACGCGGGTCGGACAAAAAGTACAAACTACCCCCCCCCCCCCCTGGATACGGCCCTGCTTATCAGCCACTCTAGTACCGGGTAATGGATGTGGAATAATGGAATATTCGTGTGAGTTTAGTTAGTTTAAAAATAAAAAATAGGCATATGGTGAGTAGGCCTACGCAACATCAGTTGTCTTACAAAAACATATTTTTTTCTATATCAGGGGATCGCGCCAATTTTTCTTTTTCTCTGCAAAATAACTTATTCTCCGGTATACAATTGTAGTTTTTGTGTTTGCGAAATTTGCGAAATCTAGTGCATAGCGAATACTTAGTTCTGGAGTCGAATTTTGCAGTGAGAAAATGAGAATATTTAAAAAATTTGTGGAAACCCTTCGAGCTATATGGAAAATTGTTACTTTCTCACGAAACATCGCACAGCCGTTCTCGTTTCACTTGTATGAATGAATTGTTAAAATAGATTGCTAAAGGAGATTTTTTGTCTTAAAATTTGGCGAAATCTGAAGCATTGTGACCACCGTTCTTTGCAAAGTTGCAAGGTTATTATTTGATTAAAGAAACCGAAAATATCCTTAAAAAACAGGTTATTGAAGTTTTCCGAGTTTAGATGGCTAATCACGAAATCACGCTCAACCATCTTCATTCCATTTGCCTCCCATCACACATAAAGTCAATACTTGTGTTCCCACCGCTCCAAATAAGGAAGCGGAAACAAAAGGGACATGAATCGGATCTTTTCTATGACGAGGTTAATAACTGCTCTTACACCCCACGTGAATTAATTAATGAAGTCTCATTTCGTCTGGCATATGCTGCCCAATTTACCCAGATTGCTTTTGCTTGTTCTGGTCCCGATAGAGACCTATTAGCCACCCCCACATTGGGCACTTAATATCATGTTTCGAAACCTACCTCGCCATAAATGTATAAATGAAGAACAACCAGGGTTGCCACATGTCGTACGATAGTGTGAATTGTCACTCTACTTTGTTTTTGTCACTCTTGTCCTACGTTTTACAGCAAGGATTCCGACCAGAAGTGGCTATTTCAAGTTTGTTTTCCTGAAAGTAAAATTAAGATGTGCCATTTTTACAGAGACGATTCGACCAAAAGCGAACATTTCATGAAAATAAATTTCACTCCCATTCACTCTCTGTTTTGGGCCAAAAGTCACTCTCTAAATATTTTTATGGCACTGGCCTTCCGGCCAAGTGCCATATACCGATCACATTTCCGTCGATCGGTCGGTTATTCCGGTGTTTGCGAGTTAGCGTACTTCCAGATATGCTAGGACGATGAAACTTGGCAGGCGTATCAGGGACCCGACCAAACTAACTTGGAAATACTCACTTGCCCCATCTGACCATCGTGGAGGGAGGGGGGAGGTGGTGGAATCCGGAAAATAGGGACATGCATAACTTTCGAACGGGTGATCGGATCTTAATGAAACTTGATATCTGGAAAGATCTCGTGTCTCAGATGTCTCATGTCAAGTCCGGACAGGATCCGGAGAATCTGGGGGGGGGGGTCGGAGGAGAGAACCGTAAATCGTGTGAAACTCTCAGAGTGGAGCCATCGGGATGAAACTTGGTACTAAGAACAAGCACACGCTCTAGATACATCACTGACAGGACTGGACCGGATTCGGACACTGGGAGGAGTTGGAGGAAGATTCCGGAATTCCGGCGATCCGTAGTTAATGTACTTCCAGGTGGGCTAGGATGGTAAAACTTAGTAGGCATCTCACGGACCCGACCAGATTAACTTGGAAACAGTCACTTGCCCGATCTGATATCGTGGGGGAGGGGGAGACGGTGGAATCCGGAAACTTTCGAATGGGTTATCGGATCTCAATGAAACTTGATATCTTGAACTACCTCATGTCCTAGGTGCATCAGTGACAGAATCGGACCGGATTCAGATACCGAAGGGGGGGGGGGCTGTAGGGACTGTCCAGAATTCCGGTGATCTTGAGTTAAGGTACTTCCAGATGTGCTAGCACGATAAAACTATGCTGGAGCATTAGAAACTTGACATCATTGGGTTAGACATCGTCACTCTCCGGTCCGACCACCCCTTAAAGAACTCATCTTAACCGCAAAGTACAAAAATACTTTTAAGCAAAATTTATTTTTTCACGATCCCCATGAGCACATGATCCTTTTTGCCTGAAGGGTTTTGCTTAGAAATTAATTTTTAGCTCCCTTAAAGTGTGCATCTCAAACGAAAAGTAGAAAAAAATTCGACCATCACTTCCATCCTCTGACCCAGCCTAGCAAGTTTGGCGCATCTTAACGGCAAAGGGAAACAAATACTTTTGACCATCACTTCCATCTGACCCAGTCTTGCAAGTGCCATATGAGCTTCCAGCTCTTGTTGATGTGGCAACACTAACAACAACCCGTAGCCTAATAATGGCAGAAAATGCGATAAAAGAGTGGGGGACAGTTTTTCTGTTATGTTAACAGATAATGTTTTATTTCATATCTGTTCATCCTTGCGTACATATTATGAAACTTCTGACATTGTGTGTAGCTTCTGAAGCCGTGCCTGGGGAAATGTTCCGGACCGGTATCAAGTCTCAGAGAGAAAGTGGTCGATTCTGTACAACCCCTAACATCACTTTACAGAAGATCATTTTTACAGAAGTGGGGGGCGGGTGAAGGGGTGGAGCACGCTCATAAGAAAGAACTCACACATACCGAGATACCATTACTGGGGGGCGGGTTACCCTCGTCACTGACGCATTTGATCCTTGTCTCAACGTCTGCGTTTACTGTAACAACGGAGGCAACTTCATTTGAAGAGTTATAGTAGATCTTGACTGAACTCGGAGGCGCTGAAAATAAACACTAAATAAAACCGAGTACAGTGTTTTCATTACGATTCCTTATTTGAACTGTTCCTCAGGAAGATGGACAAACTGTGTCGTCTGACATCACTGTAGGCGTTTTGTCGAAGCATTATGTGTTCTTTCTTTTACACTAATTTGTTACGCAAATTCCTTGGTCGATAGCCTACAAAATTATTATCGATTTTTGTTAATCTTTCGCTCTGTCAATGAGGCTGACTACCTACTGACTGAGCACCTTCTTTCTTTTTCTGTCCCCTGCTGTCATTCGCTTCTGCTAATGCCTGTATAATTGACGAGTCGCGACATCTTAGGTTACTCATCCTAGGTAGACATCAGTTACTTGCCACATTTGCCTCTTGTCAAAAAAGGACGGTGACTAATGCAAAGACGGTTTTCACAGAGTTGTAAAAACATCAGTTCTTACTAATTTCTTGGTCAAACTAAATGGTTTTGGGTATCGTGACAAAGTGATGTTAGGGGTTGCACAAAAGCGACCACTTTGTCTCTGAGACTGATACCGATCCGGAACATTTTCCCAGGCTTTGAAGTATTGTACGCTTCAGAATGATGGGAAACCAGGGTTGCCACATCAAAAACATTTTGAGAGTGACTTTTGGCCCAAAACAGAGAGTGAATTGGGAGTGAAAATCTATTTTTTCGAAAAAATTTGAAATGGTCACTTTTGGTCGGAATCGCCTCTACAAAAACGAAGCATCTTAATTTTATTTTGACAAAAAACGTGAAATAGTCACTTCTTTTCGGAATCCCTACTGCAAAAGGGACAAATTTGGACATAAATATTCTTTGAGCCCAAGCTGACTTTGAAACATTTATTCAAACAATTACAACGGATACGTCAGCTATGATTCTTCATCAGCGATATTTCGTCCCTTCTTGGCAAGGGTCCTCGTCAGGCTGTCAATCCTCTGGTTCAACTTCGGGAAAGGAAACAAACCTGTAATCTCTGCATCTTACTAACAAGTTCAGTAGGTTTATCACTTGTCCTTTCCTTCCGGCCAAGTTGGATAATTGTCTGCATGTCTGGGCTGTGAAAGTTCCGTACTTCGTAGATAAATATTCTTTGAGCCCAAGCTGACTTTGATTGGATTACAGGTTTGTTTCCTTCCCCGAAGCTGAACCAGAGGATTGACAGCCTGACGAGGACCCTTGCCAAGAAGGGCCAAAATTTCGCTGATCAAGAATCATAGCTGACGTATCCGTTGTAAACATTGTTTGAATAAATATTCGGACATGATCTCAAATAGAGTGATTTTTATGTCCTGCGTAGGACAGGAGTGACAAAAACAAAATAGAGTGACAGGTCACACTATCGTGCGACATGTGGCAATCCTGTGAGAAACGTGGAACCTCCTATTTTAAAGAGATTTCAGATGCTACACACACTTTCAAAAGGTTCATAACATGTGCGTAAAGATGTAAATTCGAAAAGATATGAAGTAAAACATTGTCTGTTGACATAATAGAAAAACTGTGCCATGGACCTTTAAATGTTAGGCTACGTATCTGTGAAACATAAGGGAGAAACATGACACTAAACATGGTTTGCAACGGAAATGCTCCATTTCTATAATTTTTGGCACCAATCGTATTGTACTATAAGCAGTCAACCAGAACACTTTTTTTCATTTTTGTTGTTGTTCAGAAACCTATAACATTAAATTGTTTAAAGTGTAAGTAATAAGTAAGTAATTTATTTATAACCCGCCGTTTTCAGAAAGCGGAGTAAATGAAGAAAGTAAATAAAACACATAAACATACACAAAAAGACACTTAATTTCAATCGTCGGCCAGGAAGCAGTGTAGAAGGTCGTGCGCTGGTTGGGTTATGTTGTCTGTTGTATTCGGCTCGCTCTGACTCTTTGGTTTTGATGAGACACACGGAAACATAAAATGGTATTTCCGACCAATGAGCTCCTTGGGGGCGTGATAAGAAAAAGGACCAAACACGGCACATGCAAAAATTACCTTACTGTCATTAGGGTGGATAAAAATGAAACAGGAACTTCATAATCTCAGAAATTTGAATGGATAGAATGATTAGAGACGTAGAGTTCACAGTAATGTAGGTACGATGGATATGACTTGGCTCCTCCGCCGTATTGGAGACAAATAGTGACGACAGATGACCTTGACGTGGAGGAGGAATGAGAGTTTGACCGATTAGGGCTAGGACACGACAATCTAGTTATACAGTCGCAGTCCTGGTAGCACCAGAGAAAAATAACTCAGAGAGTAATGCGCGAACTTTGAAAAAGTGACACACAGTCAAATCGCAGCGACACTAGCTCCGCTAGAGGACAGGAACATCCCTACTGAAACTCAACCAGTCGTTAACGAGCGCTGGCTTTCTATTTCCTACGTCGCCACTGCACACACGAACAGTTTGCTGAAGCTTCTCTCGCGAAGCGAGCTGGACGGCGTTGCGAGGGAGGCCCATTTTTGATGTATGGGAAGGGTAGGTCTTCGCATTACTCTCTAGAGTTATTTTGCTCTGGGTAGTACCTAAGGTCTCGCCTGCACATAAAGTTCACGTGCTATATTTGTGATTTTCGTAACCTGTCAGGTTCATTTTTCTTTAAAATAATTCACAACCCTGCTTCACGAATTTTCGGCGGGGAGCACTACTCGAAAGTAAGTTTCCGGTTTACCTTACCTTAGACCTTAGTTCCTCCTGCGCCTCCAGAGGCGCTTAGGGCATCCAAGAAGAGCCACCAGTCGTCTCTCATAAGGCCCGCTGCCCGTACATCTTCCCATTCGGGCTGGATAGACCCGTTGATATTCTGAAGATCCGACTGGTAGGTACGGCGAAGATTGTTCTTCGGTCGCCCTCTTCGTCTGGATCCCTCCGGATTCCACTGGAGGATAGTGTTGGGGAGTCTGGTGCTTCCCATCCTGATTGTATGGCCCAGATACCTCCAGTGACGGATCTCGATGACTTTAGTAATAAGTGGTTGCACTGTCATCTGGCGAGTCGCCAGGTTTGTGACCCTATTACGACGACTGTATTTGTATGTATATAAGGTTTGAAGCCAAGCTGACCATTCATTACGAAAGAAATAGAAAACCGTGATTTTCGGGGTATTATCTTGATCAGCTAATTATCCCTCTAAGATGATGTGCGAGGGATAAATATAAATTCGGATATTTCGGTTGCACTTCCAGCAAACCGTCCTCAGCGAAAAACAAAACAAAACTAAATCATAAAATCCACCACAATCACAACAGGAGAACGATGCGGAACCAACAGACAATAAGACGAGATGTAACTAAAAACCAGAATTTTCCTCGCACATAATCTTAGAGGGATAATTAGCTGATCAAGATAAAACCCCGAAAATCACGGTTTTCTATTTCTTTCGTATTTGTATGTGAAGAAGCACTCTCAACCTGATGTTATGGCGAGGGGTGTAGTAGGCCGGACATAGATGGTAAATGTCCTTAGATACAGTCATCGCAGTCAGGACAGCCTAGGGCGTCTGGTGGCCTACTACCCTTGCATACTTCACGGGTTCATTGTGGATTCCCACGATCGATCCACACTAAGGTTTGCGTACCGAACCACAATAGGCTATAAACCACCCATCATAAACTAGGCCTTACAGGCCAGCCCACTCTAACAACCCTTACCTTCCAGTGTATGTTTAAGATTCGCCCAAGGCAGGTGTTCTCAAAGGCTAGAGACGTTTCTCCGACTGTTGGCTGAGGTGCCACGTCCCGGACCCGTACAGAAGTACGGAGAGAACGTTGCTGCTGAATTTTAATTATCTTGGTTGTTCTTGGTGTTATGTTTTTTCTCTCTCTTTTTATTTTTTACCATACTACATCTTTACCTAGACGGGTTACAAATATAAATTTAATTTAATTTATTACCGGAATGTTTCTGGAGAGGTAGAAAACGCGGGAGTTACTACCCGACGTCAACATTCTATCTCATTAGTTCTTGCTATGCTGAAGGACCTTATTAAATATAAGTGGTTTCTGTTATTACAGCGGAATACCTCGCTTGTCACCATCCAAATATCCAACCGGAACACCTCCTTGTCAGCCAGTTCCAATGGGACAAGAATTAAATCGGAATTTGTCAACTCCCAACTGAGGTCATTTGTCAAGAAGTAAACTTTACGCGGTGTTCGGCTGTGGTAACCCTGGTTTCAGTTTATCCCAACTCGTGATGATGTTTCAACTTTGACATATGTTAGCTTGTCTCGGTTTTGTAAAAAGTATGACCAATTCTTCAAAAAAATATAAATCCTGCCCTCGCTCAACGGCTAAAGTCATTGTATAAACTGTTATTCCAACTTTGAAAAATGGTTCGGATTTGTAACTGTTGGTGGAAATGTCTTATCGCCAAGATGGATGGATCGTTTCCTTTATGATTCTTTGAGACAAATTGCGAAGGAGGCAAGGAAGCGGACCGGAGAAATTTAAGACCGTTTTTTTGTTTGAGAGGATGGAGGTTGGAGGAAGGACAGACTAAATTATGTTTTAGGAGATGTTGGGGAGGAAGGGATAGGAATGAAATGAGAAAGCTAAAGGTCAGCGGCTGGCTATGTTCATTCTGTAATATGTTTTGGATGATTAATGCTCGACCGAGTGAAAGAACTAAACGATGAAGATAAATGTCTTTTGGGTTTATGGATGTTAAAAGTCATTTGATGGGTGAATGAATTTGGAATTGTGGGATGTTAAGCATGGGAAGTGCAAAAGAGAGCTGAAGGTACCCTCATTTTTTATTGCACATTTCTCCTGTTACACATGCAACTCCTTTACACATAATGACTATGTTCTTAAAGCACACATCTAGACCTGAGAGTTTGCAGTTGTGATAGGCTCCGATATCCTGATAGGCTATATTAGTTATGACTTTTCACTGCGTAGACTCCGCGTGGCATAGTAGTCCACATAGAGCAATGAAGCTCGGCCGCGCTCTTTGCTGACTAATATATTAAGCGATGCTTACGCAGTGTAAAGGCGCAACCAAAATATCGGAGCAAACTCTTTGAACTTTCATCTTATTCTATCTTAATTCAAGTGTGGATGCGTGCTCTAAAAGGCAAATGCCTATGATTTTTTTTTTCGCTTGCTTTCAGCGTGTTCATTCGGAATTGGAAGCAAACTTTCCGGAAATAGAAAACTTACTTCGCAGAGCGAAACATCCGAGACTCGGTTGGGTGCTCGGTCAGGTTAAGGGGTGTTCTGGATTATGGAAAACAAGCGGGTGTGAAAAAAATTATCTAGTGCTGTTTACTAGGTTTTTGGATGCGACGCCAGAAAAGACGTCACACTTAGTGGAAACGCCGTATTACCACAACCACCCGCTTCACCTCCTGCTACCATGAATGTTATCATTACACCCTCTGCTCTCACATTGTCTACGCTCACTTTATAACAAGGCGAGAGCTATGACATGAAGAGCGTGTTCCACCCTTCTAACAATAGTAACTATTAGCTACTATTTTCGTTCCAACCTCATAACAAGTTGGTACGCTGACCGCTCCGGGATTTGAACCCAGGACGCTATGCTTAAAGTGCCATCTGTGTCTTATAAGTAAATATTTATAAACTTAAAGAAAAGGATTTGTTTTCGTAGACGCCAAAATGTCACGGGTTTTTAAGACCATATGTTGCTTTGTCAGAGAAAAGTGGCAACACAGGTTGCGAGTGAGCCACCTTGTGAACTGGGAAGTGTTTGTCCCAGTAATAAGTGCCCAATTTATGATATAGTTCCTCATATTACAAATGTCAGAAGGGTTTCGGACACGTGCCTGTGGCAGGACAAGAACCAACAGGGAATTTCTCGTAACTCCCATTCAACAACTAATATGTATTGCATTGTCATGTATGGAAGCGCAAGCCCCAGCATCCCAATTTGACCAGCGTCGATTAATCTGTCAACCATTACCTATTTGCTTATCCGGTAATCTATACGGACATCATATTGGGTTTCGAAATTAGTCGAGTGACCAGCGGAATATGTAGGTCGATTAGCACCCGACCAGGCAGATTCATCAGGCCTCCTGGTGGGCCGTGGTGAATCCGGGACCTGGGCCACAATCACACGAACGTCTCGGGGGTAAAAACAATGGGTTTAGAGAGTAAAAGGAGATTTGAAAAACAAAAATGAATGAGAAAATGCCTTCATTTGCCCACGGCAAAGTCGTTTGTATTTTTTTCCGGATTTTATTATGTAAATTAGTTTCCGGGCCAACATTTCCGGGCTACTGATGACTTGCGCCATATTAAGGGTATTCGCGAAAAAAATACTAGGCGTTCTTTCGCTTGGTCGGAACTCGGGGTAGAATTAACGCTGAACAAGTCCTGCAGTAACGATGAGCTAAATTCTTACATCTTACAGGATTTGAGGTCACCTTGCTCACAGTAGTTGCGTTTTTTTTCACTTATCTTCAACGACTTATCTTTTCACCAAGTTGGTAACTCCTTGATCTCAAGCTGACTGAGAAACGTATGTTGTTTGAATGTTTTATAATTCCTTGTGTACTAATTTTTTTTCCTTTCAGACGCCCCATCCGTCTCTATCAGCAATGTTCCCAGCGACATAGAGGAATCTGCTGACTCTGTTTTCCTCACCTGTGTTGCCGATGCTAACCCCCCGGCGACGATTATTTGGCGGAAATCCGGGAACCCGGAAATCGTGTCGATTCAGGAAAAGCTGGAATTCGTTCAGATTAATCGGACGAACTCTGGGAAATATACATGTGAGGCCAAGAACGATCTAGGAACTTCTGACACAGTCCTGGTGGAAATATCCGTTAAATGTAAGTTTCAATTTTGCCTTTCGTTTCGTTAGACTCACAGATAATAGTCCCAACACACAATGTGAGGCCAGAAACGGCCTAGCCACTTTTGCCCAGTCCTTGGATTTTTGTATGGTGGAAGTTTGAGTTATGGCCAAAAAGTACGACCAACGTTCGGCTTGGTCTTTTTCTGGTTTTGAAAGTATCAACTTCAATGGGCTATGTTATTTGTTTCATTGAGCTAAATAAGTGCTGGTATGACACCCTTGTGAGCCGCCCCCCCCCATTCGGTCCTGGATTTCTGATTTAAAAATTCCCTGCAGCTCTTTGAGTGTTCAGTCTAAAATCTACGTGAAGTGCCTAATTCTACAGAACCCTTACGGCCAACTTATTAAATATATCCGGATCCGTGAGCAGTCTCCAGGCTATAAACAAGGCGGGCATAAGAAATGGAACGGGAAATGGAAATAATCGGACATTTCCACAAACATTTTCTTATTACTTCTTTTTCTCCCTCTCTGCTTCCTTGATCTGCCACCACTTTCGCTCTGCAAGTGACTTGGAGTGCTTGATGCCACAAAACCTTGCCTCTCAAAGATTGATTTGTTTGTTATATTCCAGTAAGAAGCGGAGGATAAATTGGTTTCGAACCCACTTACAGGTCTGATGCCAAGGGACCTGGGACAAACTCTGATTTAATGATCTTTCTTTGCCTTCTTTTCTCTTCGAACAAAGCGTTTTGAAGTAAAGTAAACAATTTTAGTTGTCGGATGGCTTAGAAGGGGTATTCCTACGTTTAGAACTCTTGAAGAAAACGCAACTTCCGATTCTTCTTGCGAGTTTGTTCTCATGCTGCTTGATCTACATCAGCATCTCTGTGTTCCTGTACCGAGTATGTGAAAACGCGGCCTTCTGCTCGGCTAGGACTTCTGTTAGGAGCCCCCTACCGAGGAGTTACCCATTCCCTCCACTGCACATCCTTTCCCCGCACCGGCTGAAACAGCGGTGCTGGCGCCGGTGCCAACCATCAATTTCCGCTTCTAAAGATGCTGATATTTATTTTCTAACACGTGACAACCGGTGCAGTCACAGGCCGGGCACCGGGACACTAAAATCGAGAGTGGACAACCCCTCGTACCCCACAAACAAAAGTTGCGTTTTTTTGTCTCAGTCCTCCTCGTTATTCTTCTCGCAATTCTTCTATTTCATGTTGTTGACTTTTGAGACGAAGCCAATTCTCCTTTTCTTCTGTTTGGTCAAACGGGGAAAGCTTCGCAATATTGCAGGATCGAGAATTTGGTTGGATCGTCGCTTCTCAATTCTCCGTTGTTCGTTTTCAATAGTCCTTCCTCGATTAAAAACAAATGTTAATCCGTACATGAGAAACGAGAACTGAGAATCGACATACAAATCGCTAGTACTACTCACAAAAAATCAACGAAGAAACCAACGAAAATGGGGTATGTAAAGGCCAACGAATATATACATGAGATACTTCACTCGCTAACACCGGGCGAGAACAGCCATAATTGTTATTCGCAGGTATTGGTAAGTGGCTCGCTGTCTTTGTCTTTATTTTAGCCTTTTTCGTTTTTTGTTGGTTTTCTGCTTTGTTTTGATTTTCTTGGCTGCTGATCTTCATCCTCGTTTTGGCATTTTTCCTCGAAATTTCCTGCCCTCGCTGAAGAAGGGAGGCGGTTGTCCTCCCGAAATACTCGCCTCTTAGTTCAGTATACCAGTTGGCCTTTATAAACCCCATTTTCGTTGGTTTCTTCGTTGATTTCTTTGTGATATGCCAGGCCAATGTGGTTTAGGGAATTATCTTTGCTAGTAGTGCTACTAATATTAATAATATAACTGCATCAAAAGGCTTTCGCCTCTAAATTTCTCTAGACACAACATTGAATTTCAACCAGGTGACGATCCACACCTGCTTTGAATTGATTGATATGTTCGGCATTTACGACACTTTCTGGTAGATTATTGTCATTATCCGGTTCTGAAGCTCCATTTTGTAATGTCTACACTCGATTTCAAGCTGTGTTCTCTGAGGCCGTTGTGATTGAAAGTGAGACATCATTGGGCCTTATGTATCATAATAACAAAAGTTCGGATTGACAAAATCATGGTGCGGGAACGGCTGTTCGCGATATATCGAGGCAAAAAGTTCAGCTCTACTATAATTCATGGCTCGATCTATTCACTCACCGAAAAGGCTTCTAAATGGATTGTGAGAAACTCTTATGACTAATTTGTGTTCTGTTCTTTGATCTTGTTAACAGAACTGTTTCTGTGAGTCTTCGCATTTTCTTCTACAAATGTATTTCGAAATATGCAATTGATTTGGTGACTTTTGTACGTTTTCTGCTAACAAGGAAACCTAGTGGGGAAGAATTTTCGGAAGAATTTGGCCTGGAATCATTTCTTCGTTTTACTGCAGGAGAATGGGGCGGCTAATAACTGGAATCTTATAGGGCACGATGAGATTTAGTGATTTTACTACTCGGACAATATCATCGAAAGACCGACAGTTATAAATATTAAAGCCATATTAATCTCAGAGGCGCCGTTGGGAGGGGGCAGGGAGGGGGGGGGTATCGCCTTCCTATCTTTTGAAGGGGCGCGACATTTTCAGTCTTGATACTATTGTTTGGCCCCTAATTAGCTGCCAGATGCAAAGCAATGACGCTGCTTAAAGATGTAGCCTTTTCGAAAACTACTTTAAGTATACCCCCAAAAGAGTAATAAAATTAACCTACTCTTTAATTACCCCGCAACCGTCCAAGATTTGCTGAAATGGCACCCCTGATTAATCTCCCCTGGAGTTTTATTTTTTCCTCCTTCGATCCTCCAGCGAAATTCGCTCGACAACATCGCCATCGTCGTTGTATGTATCTCTTTAATTTGTATCATATTTTCATTGGCTCTGGACGCTCTATATTGGATCTCCTCTGTTCAATCTCGTAAGTTAACCGGACTTTCTCTCTCCCCCCCCAGCAGTTTCATTTTTCCACCCTTTGTTTATTTCCCAAGTAAGGTCACACTTCCAGAATTCCAATCAAGATTTCACTGAGGATCGAATATCCTTTCCGGTTTTCCTGCAAGTGGATTCCTCGCTTTTTTTGGAATTTGGGAAAGATAGTGTTATCCGGAGAGCCGTCTCCGGAGCTTCTCTGGTCTTAGTTGGTCTTGGCTGAGAATTCGCAAAAAAATGAAGTGCTCCCATGACAGATTATCTGCACCTCCCTTCATGACAAAGCACTGGATTTGTTCTTCAGGAAAAGCAGTGTATTGGAGCGAAAGGGAGTTAGACTCAGTATTGTGTGCAACTGAAAAGCCAGCTTACTTTTGTATCCTGGATTTAAATAGACAGAATTATTTTTCATCCTGGGTTCTAGTAGTGGCGTTCTTTTTTTGCCCTCTGACCCTTGTGCAAAGTTGTCTTCAATTGCCGAGGACCTTCACGTTTCTGCCCTTGGCTTCTCCGCATTCCATCTAGGAAGAAGATTTTTTCAGACCCGATTAGTCCCTTATCCTTTTTTGAATGTTTCGTTTTTTATCTTGCGCATTTACTACATTATTTGAAGTTCAATGTATTTTTTCATTTTCTTTATCTTGTACTGTGCTATTTCCCTATCCTTAGGGCGTAAATAAAATTTCATGATCATCATTATCATCATCGTCAGAATATGCAGACCTGGCCCAACAAGACAAGGTTCACCTCGACGCGGACAATTGAAATTTCTGACAGAACCGTGCATTGCAATAGTTGCGTTTTTGCAGATACCATTGTATCTGTTACCACGATAACTGAATTTGCAATTTGTCGTTTTTGCAGTTACCGTGGTATCTGAAACATGGTTGCTCTGCAAAAACGACTCTTGCCGAAATTTCACTTATCGAAGTCAAAAGAAAAACTGACATCCAGTTAGCACTAATTTGACAAAATTTGATGAAAGTGAGCGGACTTTTCAGATACCATGATCAGTTACCACGGTCGGACCGTAGTATCTGAATATCAAATACCACGATAACTGCAAAAACGAATTTTGACCTTGGTATCAGATACCACGGTAACTGCGAAAGCGACTTTAGACCGTGGGATCAGATACCATGGTATCTGTAAAAACGCAACTAAAGACTAATGAAGCGAGCCTTAGGAAATATTCAGTTCCGGATTGTAAGGTCACTTCTTAAGAAAGCCTCCTATTACGCGTAACCCCAAAGAAGATATTTTTCATGCAATCGTTTACCGTTATAGTTGATAAATATTTCAAGCATAGGCTCAAGCACATAGTGGTGCCCCAAATCCGAAATAATTATATGAATACAGGAGCAATAAATTAATGTATTTTCGTCGGGCCTTGAAGGCTACTTTAGTTGAAAAAGTGACGGCAAACTAGACTGTCGTATCTCAATCTTATTTGGCTGAACTTTAAAGATAAGCCGGGACGTGCTTTACCCGTTTGATAATTGGTTCTGTAAGGTCTATCACATACTGACCGGAAAGGGACAATTGAGCGGATGATAACCCGTTATATTGGGTTTGACTTTGTTCTGTTTTGTGGCGTGGATGTTTTCTGAGAGGGTAAAACCGACCCTCGCAACTGCTCCTTTGAAAGTGGGATATGCTCCGAGCTACAACCCGACTTTTTCATTCTATCTTATATATTCTTAGTTCGGTTGTTTAAAATGCCTCGCCGTGGTGGAAGAGGATGGTTTGGCTACGTTCCCGATACTCTAGCGGGAAGCTGCGAATTGTTTTTCGAAGTTTTAAAGGATCTTTTTTTTCCCGTGGAAGATATGGTTTGGTCAAAGGATTCGCTCAGTTGGTTTTGTTCGTCCAGACTGAAACAAACGAATGCCTGTGCCAAGAGTCCGAAGAGTTTACAGCGGAGAGAAATGGTCGCTTGACATGCGATATTTCGATTCGCCTTACCGTGAATCGATGGGGACGGGTCAGGGAGTGGTTCTCAAGTTTGTTAAAAATTCTTGTAAAAACAAAAATACTAAATATTCTCTGACTGTTGCAGTACAGACAAATGACCACAATCGATTGGGCCATCGTTAAGAAAGGCGTAGTGGCAAGCAGGCCCGTATCCAGGAATTTATTTCGGGGGGGGGGGGGGGGGGGGTGTTATTGCCTGCGGGTCGGACAAAAAAGTAAAGAAAAGACATAGATCAGAGGGAAAAGCCTATAAAAATGACTAATTTTGTGCGTTTCGGGGGGGGGGGGGTCAACCCCCCTACCCTCCCCCCCCCCTCTGGATACGGCCTTGGTGGCAAGTCTTCACTTGTATTAATGAGGAGTGTTGGAGAAGGTGGTTTGGCCTCTGGTTTGTTCTGTTCTGATTCTCTGATTCTTTGCCCATGGTTATATATTTTTTTTTTATATTTTGATGGTTATTGAGTCTTCGATCTGACGTGGTAAGTTGCTTTATAATCTCTTATTGTTTTTCATGTTTTTCTTTCTTCTTGTTGTTCACGCTGTTATGATATAGGCGCGCTCTTAATCTGTTATTGGTTGAATTTTCTTCTCTTCTTTGTATGTTGCCCGAGCATTTGTTGAGTCCCTCTCTGCCGGGTAACTTCCTGATATTTAGTTATTTTGTTTTGTTGTAAATAATAAAACCTTGAACCTTGAACCTTGAACCTTGTACACCACAACTTTGTTAGACAGGGTTCAGCTATCGACCGTTCGGCGGATACGCCGTTGGCACAAACTCCATCAGTCAAGTTGCTTCTTTGCTCCTTCGCAAAATTCTTTGCCCCGTTACGCTATGAGATAGTTTTCAGCGTTGCTCGGAATTGTTTATTTTTTGTAATCTAGGTAGAAATTGGGACGACTCGAGTAGAAGAGCAGACTTTAAAGGAAATGCGGTTATTCTTGGTTAAAGTTTAATTGAAAAGCCAACTTATTTTTGGATCATTTACTGCACACCGCATTATTTGGACTCTGTTAAGCAATTTTTTTTTGTTCGCTACTTTCTAGTATTATAACTCAAAATTCTACTATAAGGTGGAAAATGTTAATCTCAATACAAACGCGGCTTTTCAGTGGCCATTTATTCAAACAATGTTTGCAACGGATACGTCAGCTATGAACTGCATGTCTGGGCTGTGAAAGTTCCATACTTCGTAGATAAATATTCTTTGAGCCCAAGCTGACTTTGAAACATTTATTAAAACAATGTTTCTAAGTCAGCTTGGGCCCAAGGAATATTTATCAGTGGCCAGTGATCAGCTTGCGGAAGGTAGAAAACTACGTGAACTCCTTTCTTCATAAACCGTTTTTCCCAAGCGCACAACACAGGTACAAGCGGAAAGCCGTACCACAAATCCGACAGGAAATTCAACAATTTGAAAATTGATTATTCGTGAATAGCGGACTTTCATCGGGTCCTCAAGCTTCTTTAAGTGAATAAGTGATACGGACCTAGACTGTCCTATTTCGGACCTTTTTGGTTAAACTTTAATATTCTGAAATATTTGTCCCACCTCCAAACCCATTCTGAGACGTCAGAGAATAACACACTTGTTCAGCGTATAAAACAGGTTTACTTCAGCGAACGTCATTGAAGATAACGCGTGCGACAAGAGACAGGTCATACACAAAAATTCAGTCATGGTAAAATTTACCACTAGGACAGGTCTCAAACAGTCCAGAAACACAGAATTTAAAAAAATAAATTACGAATGGATCTAACAAAGTAAGATGAAGAAATTTGAAGACTGGAAACTCTTGTGTAATCCAGGAAACCGTCTGCAACCTAACTCCAGTTGTAAAGTCACGAGCCATCCCCGCCCCCACCGATCAATCAGCCCCCAACAATGACTAATCGCTTCTTGACTTTGACACTAATCATCCCTGTTTCCATTTAGACCCCCCTAATGATGTCAAGATAGAGGGGGTAACAAACACCCCCGTCACTGGCGTGGTGGGCGGTTCCGTACGCCTTGAATGTAGGGCGGACTCGAACCCTAGGCCTCACTTCACCTGGTTTAGAAAGATCGACGCAACACGGGAGGCCGTTCAGATTGGAGATAATGAGGGACAAGGAGAGTATCTGGTGCTAAACAGCGTCTCATACAAAGATCAGGTTAGTCCACCACTGCACTATTAGCTCCCCCCCCCCCTTACAGGATGTACCCTGTGAAGTTTATTTAATCAGGAATAGCATTAGCCTACACCTTGAGAGTATTAATTTATTACACTGTTTTATGTCTGTCGATAGTGGCATCATTTTATACGTACTGTTCACGTTGTTAACTCTTTAAGGTACAGCTGAAGGTATCACATTTTCGCTTTTCCATTGCTTGTTTTTCAGTATCATAAACTAATTTAATACTTGACTTTTACTAAAACTTAGCTTTACTTTCAAGCTTCTTGACGGCGTCGACTGTTTCAGCCTTTGTAGCGCCTTGGCTTGTGTCAAGAACATGGCAAATTATGTCTAACCGGTCTGTCTGACCAAAGAGCTTTCTGGAAACAATGCACGGAATCCCATACGGATTGAAAAGAGCCGAAGATTGGCAAACGTAAGAATCAGTGCAGGGTATCTGTCATATAAACTTGACAGACTAACACTACTTTATTTGCACTATTCGCTACAAAGTTTGGATACTAACTAAAATAAAATTACAAGGTACACTCAAGCACGGACACTAATTTACATTTTACATATTTAACAAATTCCCGAAACTACTTAATATTTACATTGACCCTTACTAAACTTGAACTTACAAACATCATTAAACTTGAATAGACTGACAACCTTATTTACAAACTGAGTATTTATAACTAATCTTTTTAATTCAAGAGTCGCTAAGGCAGATAAAATATGGCGTATGTAATTTCATATCTACGGAATAAGAATGGGAGGAACGATAAGGGAAGTAGAGTGGGTAGTTGATGTAGCTACATTGTACAAACAAATCTTGCAGTATTTGCTACTGGGACTAATCTTGTCTTTATTGAGATAAGATTATGCCTAATTCGGATTAATTTCATCCCAATAGAAATAAGATTAATCCCAGTAGCAAATACTGCATCCTTATTCGGAGAAACTTTTTACAGTGTAGTAAAGTGCATCCCTCACTAACATTCCGTAATTCATGTCGAATCGTTTTAACCTGGCTGTTTTTCTGTGATTATTGAAGTCTGACTTTTGCTCATCTGTAATATTACTCCGTTCTTTCGCCTCGTTATTACGGCTCATACACTAATAATAAAATAATAAAATATATTAAACAATGGCTAAAAACGGAAAGTTATCTACGATGTGTGTCAGCGACATTTCGGCCCTTCTTGGAAATGGTCCCCGCAAGGCTGTTAAGGTGTTAACCTATTGTTTAATATATGTTTCCCAGTTAGCTTGGGCTCAAGGAGTTTTTAACGCAATAAGAATAATAGGCACCGCGGTAAAAACTTTAAAGTGATCATACCGACTCCATGTCAGAAAGGAACAATCTCGGGAAACCCTATCCTGCCAACCGTTTCCCCTCCTGTCAAAAGAATCAGTAGATACGCATTCGTTTCCTGGTGACTGATTGTGTTTTCTGGAGTTATTTTCTGTTATTCTTAATTGACCCGATTCGCTCGTCTTACTGATTATGATGAATGAGGCGAGTCATCCCCTTACCCGTTTATTTTCGCCCCGATATTTTTTCCATGCTTCTATTGATTGCTCCCGGCATTCGGAAGGCATACTAAGATCCTAAGGGGTTGGTAGCGCTACCTCCTACTTTGCCTCGTGAAAGACTTGAATATATCTTTCTTAGTATGAGGCAAGGCCGTATCCAGGGAGGGGGGGGGTAGGGGGATGACCCCCCCCCCAAATATCCACAAATAATAATTTGTATCGTCTTCTCCCTCTGATCTATGTGTTTTTTGTACTTTTTTGTCCGACCAGCAGGCAATAAACCCCTCCCCCCCCCCCCCCGAAATAAATTCCTGGATCTACTCCTGGTATGAGGGGGCAACAAAAGTGGGATTATAAAACTCTTTTTTATTTCAGTTGTTCCCAATTTATTTTCCAATCGATTCGTTTTTAGTGGAGTGTTCTTTGGAACAATCCACTATTGCGAGCGCTGTAGCAGCTTTCAGCTTTCGGTTTTCACCATATTTTGTGGAGCTCATAACTCGTGAACGAGTGCAAGTATCAAGTTCAGTACACTTGTGGGTATTGTGGTCTAGTTGTGCCTTTAGGGGGTCCCAACCCCCAGTCCCCCACACCCAACCGGTTCAGGGGCAAATGGGCCCAGATTGCCCAGTGAATAATGTTCATAACTTGACCAGATCTGGACATAGGAGGATGGAATTTCTTGGACGTGTAGCTCCTAGGGCTGGAAAGTTGTTTTTAAAGTTGCACCTCCCCCACCCACCCCATTCATTGGCAACTGGGCCCAGATGGCCCAGGAGTAAAGTTCGTTACCCTTTCCAGGAATCAACAGGTATCAAGTTGAAACTTGGTAGGATTGTGAGCATTGGGGTCTCTTTTTACTTGTTGCGGGTCCCAAACCCCACCCCCACTTGTTCATGGGCAATTGGGCCCAGATTGTCCATTTTTTAATGTTTTTAATTTGACAATAAGTGGAGATACGGCGATGAAATTCATTTGTGCTTTTGGATCATAGGGAACGGGGAGAGTAGAACCACCCCACCCACCCCACCCCGTTCATGGGCAAGTAGGCCTAAAATTGCCCATGAAGATTTTTGTTGACCCGTGACTGGAATCAAACTCTAAGCTGCTATACTTGAGGAAAGAAGGTGGAAATATTCATTTTGATGGGTCCCGATCGCCCCCCCCCCGCCCTCCCGTTCATTGGCAGCTGGGCCCAGATTTCCCATGAGTTCGTGTCTATGACAGGTCTTAAGTCCAACTCCTGTATATTTTGGGAGATATATCTATGGATGAGGATTTGGTGTAACTTCAACAAATAAGACGACGCGTCGTACTTCAATCTTTAATGAACAGTTGGAAACTGGACTATTTTTTCTTTGATCGATGATATGCCGTTCTTAATGAATTGTGACAAAGGGGGCATTAGTCTGCTATGAATTACTTTATTGCTCTTGTTATTACCTTGTTAATGAACAAGAGGTTTAAAGGGTGGGACTGGCAGGCAGACCATACAGCGTTCGAACAAATGCTATTCGTGCAAGATTTTCAACATTTCTTTGGATTTATACTGGCGGTTTGTTTACATTTAAAGCTTTTAAAGGGGGGTTATTACAAGGTTATTTCAATACTTGTTTGGTTATTGGGGAAGAGAAATGTCTTGGTTCTAAAGCTGTTTGTATAGAAATGTGATAAACATTTTACTTTACACTCCACGTCTGAGCGCTTGCGCACTTGTTATTCCACAGGGATACCAACCTGACCGAGAAAATTGCGAAGAAATATTCTTTGAGCCCAAGCTGACTTTGAAACATAGATTCAAATAATGCATAAAACGGGTACGATGCTTTAGCAGTGGTATTCCGGCCCTTCTTGGCAAGGGTCCTAGTCAGGCTGTCAATCTTCGGGGTCAACGTCGGGGAAACAAACCTGCAACAAATAACTAGCCTGAAGAGGACCCTTGCCAAGAAGGTCCGAAATATCGCTGCTAAAGCATCATAGCGGACATACCCATTTTATGCATTATTTGAATACAATTTTGAATGTTTAAAAACGTCAATGCTAAAATACATAAAATACAAGTATGATTTTCTGAAGCCGTGACGTACCGTACTATCAAATTGCGGCTGGAACATCTTTTAATAAATTTTGGCAATTCTGTCTGGCCGAGTGTCTGATCGGGCATATTCCGTGCCACTCTTGCTTTTTGATTACTGATTGTGTCATCAGTTAAAAAACAAAAAATTCTTAGAACACACCGTTTTGAAAACCTCCATAGATATACTTTGCCCTCTGTCGGGAGTATTTGATAATTTATGTGTGTACAATCAGTGAAAATAATAAATGAACCTGAACCAGTACAAACCGCCGATCACTATTACCGGAAACAGTCCTGCCAACAATCAAACCTGGCACCTAATAAACTCCAACCTCCGTCAAAGCTCTCGTTTGGGCTTTTTCTGTACCTCAGCGTTTAGTACAGAAAGAAAAAGAAAAGTAGAAAAGAAACTTAAAAAAAATATGTACACGCACTAAACATAATACTAAAATCTATACCACGAATCGAGTTAGGAGTCGGAGTCGGTGTAATCACTTCAAATTTTTTTACCGCGATACCTATTATTCCTATCACCTTAAATACTCCTTGAGCTCAAGTATTTAAAGCTCTTGCTCGAGCACTCGTTTAAATTTTATGTATTTTTTCGGTGTGGTTTCTTATTTTGTATTGTGTTTGAACTTCTTAATATGAAAGTCGCAGGGTTTGTGTATGTATGCAAGAAACAAGGAACTGAAATTAGATGAGATTACTTAATCTCTTTATCTCTCTAGTTGTTCAGTAGCAGGCTAGCCTACCGTTATAGCTTTCTGGTTTGTTTTGTGTCTTTATTCTTTTTGTCCTTTTGACTCTTTTTACTCTTGTCCTCTTAATTTTCTTTTAAAAATTAGACTTCAGTAAGCATCTATGTATATACCAGAACGTTGATAGGATTCCGATAAATAAATATTAGGAGCTTTTAAATTATTCAGCTAGTTTAGGAGTTGTGAACTCCTTTCGAAACAAGTAGAAAGCGTCGCTGTCGATTTGTCATGTATAGTGTTAGAATAAAGAACGAGCTGATAATTAATATTCTTGGCAACTTCCCGTAATTGAGACAAATACTGGAAGCACATAAGAGTGAGGGAACGGTTCTGAAAAAAATGACGGCGGTACCTTTTCCTCATCCGATCAGTTTATAAACTGGAATATGATATCATAAGGGGTGCCTCACTCAGAGGAACTACTGCGTTCATTATGTCTGTTGTGACGGATTCGACAGCTTTTAGCCACCTGACGAGCGTGTAGTAATCTGTGGGGCTAGTGTAGTAATCTGCGTCTATTAAAAAAATGTCACTTGGGTTAAATATTGATGGACAATTCCAAAAATGTAGATGGAGATTGTTGAGAGAAGCTCCTTCAGACTGATACTTGCGATCACGTTTTTAGTTTTGAAGTATTATATATAAATAATAAAAATTTAAAGTGCATCCATTTTCATCATTTAATTTCTTAATAACCAGGACTTTTTCTATCGTGTTATCCTCGTAGGAGAATAAGAGAAGAAAAGATGTTTATTTTGCGCTGGAGTTTTCAAGTCGTTGATCGGAAAACCCGTAACTGGAAGAGCCGATTGTGTTTTTTTTCGTCGTTAAAAAAATAAGAAAAATAAGCCATACATTACAGTAAGAATTTAACTGTATCGTAACGGCAGTATAGGCTACGTTGTATAAGGTAATCTGCTGAATTCTTCGCCAGACTTCTAAATTGCTTTGGTTTTCCCTTGTTTTTGGGATCCCGAAACGTAAGTGGAGGGATACCTATGACATCGCAAAAGTTGTCAGTCTGTCCGTCCGTCCGTCGCAGCCGTCCGTCTGTAAGCACGATAACTCTCGGAGGGAATGAGATATTTTGATGAAACTTGGTGAGAATTATTTGGGTCGTTGGACAGGTCAAGTTCGCAGATGGTCTTTGTAGCCCTAAATTTAGGGGTGGGGGTTCAAATTAAGGTGCAAACAAAATATTTTGAAACAGCTAATGTGATAGTCGATTATGAGGTAAGAAAACATGCTGAACACGATGATGAAAACCATGTTCTCGCCGGACAAATAGTTGGTCTGGAATCCGGCAAAAATCGGGAAGTTTGTTAAAAGTAAAAATTTTATTGATGTTGATTAGATGTTCGATTTAGGGGTAAGAATACTTGCTGAACAGTTGTGTGAAAAACATTTTCTACCCGGACAAGTAGTTCGTCTGGAATCCGGCCAAAGCCCGAAAATTTGTTAAAAGTAAAAGTGTTATTTGAGTTGATTAGCTATCGAATTAGGGGTAAGAAGTGATGCTGAATTCGTATATGACAATCTTTTCTTACCCGGACATATAGTTCGCCCGGAATCCGGATGGAACCAGAAAATTTGTTATAAGTTAAATTTGTATTTGAAGTTGATTATATGTTCGATATTGGGGAAAGAAGATACGCTGAGTTTGTTTCTTAGCTTTCTTTTTTCACCGGACAAGTAGTTCCGGAGTTCAGTCGAAACCGGAAAATTGGCAGAAGTAAGGTAGGAAGTTTTCGTCAAAATAGATATGACTAATAGGGGTAAACACACATGATGACCCCATATCTGAACTTGGTTTTCACAGATGATTAGCTATTTGGCCTTAATCTGTTTCTGAATTTTGATATTAAAAATGTTCAAGGAGTCTGTCGAAGACCTGACCTGGTGAAGACAAGACCCAATTGTCTAGATCAAATCTTCGATTTTTGTGATCACATCGAAACCTTTTGTCTTGTTATACATTTGTTCTGTTTTGTTCGTACGGCCTAAGGATGGGAATATATTAAGTTAGTTGATTGATTGATTAATTTCCTTACGTTTTAAATCCTTGGCTTTGTTTTTATGGCACTTGAGCATACTCAAGTGCCATATAGCGATCGTAATTTCTGTCGGTCTGTCGGTCTGTCTGTCTGTCGTTCTGTCGTTCTGTCGTTCTGTCGGTCTGTCGTTCTGTCGCTCTGTCGTTCTGTCGGTCTGTCCAGGTTTTGCTAGTTTGGGCACTTCCACACAAGCTAGGACGATGAAACTTCACAGGCATATCAGGGACCCGACCAGATCAACTTACAAATAATCAATTCCCCAATCCAACTTTCCCCGGATCCGGGAGTCCGGAAACTATAAAGTAAAACGGGAGCAAAAAGTAAAACGGGAGCAAAACAAAGCGCTGGCCGAGCGCGGGATCGAACCAGGAACCTTTGGGTTGACTGTCCAGTCTTCTACCACTGAGCTATGCGACTATGTATCTCAAAGCGAATGCGGGTATGTTATCGGTTCAAAGATGGTCAGTCCAAGTCAAACAAATCTAGTGAAACGTTTGGGAGGAATATCAGCGAACCGACCAGATTAACTTGGATATAATCATATTCCGGATCCGATCATAGTGGGGGGAGTGGAGGGATGGGAAATCCGGATACTGTTAACATGCATAACTTTGGAAACGGTAATCAGACATACGTGAAACTTGACCTTTGTGTTGCCAGTTCAGTTTTCTACCACTGAGCCATGCTGTGATGTATAAAAAGCGAATGCGAGAATAGATACGGTTTAAAGATGGTCAGTCCAAGTCAAACAAATCTAGTGAAACGCTTAGCAGGAATATCAGGGAACCGACCAGATTAACTTGGATATAATCATATTCCGGATACGATCATAGTGTGGGGGGGGGGGGGGGTGGAGGGATGAGAAATCCGGAAACGATGGTCTGTCGGTCTGTCCCGGTTTTGCTAGTTTGGGCACTTCCACATAAGCTAGGAGGATGAAACTTGGCAGGCGTATAAGGGACCGAACCAGATTAACATGGAAACAGTCACTTCCCCGATCCGGCCATCGTGGGGGGGGGGGGGGTGGAGCAACAAGAAATCCGGAAACTAGTAACATGCATAACTTTAGAACGGTTAATCGGACTTGCGTGAAACTTGACCTATGTCAAGAACAATTGCCGATAACTGGGGGGGGGGGGGCTGGAGGGGGGTACCCAAAACCTCGTGAAACGCTTCCACATAAGCTAGAACGACGAAACTTGGCAGGCGTGGTGGGAAACCGACCAGATTAACTTGGAAATAATCACTTCCCCGATCCGGCCATCTTGGGGGCAGTGGAGGGATGGGAAATCCAGAAAGTAGTAGCATGCCTAACTTTTGAACGGGTAATCAGATTTGCCTGAAACTTGACAAATGTCAAGAACAAGTGCTTCAGAAGCTCAATTTCAAATCCAGACCAGATCCGATAACTGGGGGGGGGGGGGGGCTGGAGGGGGCACCGGAAATCTCATGAAACGCTTCCACATAAGCTAGGACAATGAAATTTGGCAGGCATATCAGGGAACCGACCAGAAGAACTTGGAAATAATGACTTTCTCCATCCGGTCATTGTGGGAGGAGTGGAGGGATGGGAAATCCGGAAACTAGTAACATGCATAACTTTGGAACGGGTAATCAGACATGCAAGAAACTTGACATATGTCAAGAACAAGTGCTCAATTGCTCAGTTTCAAATCCGGACCAGATCCGATCACTGGGGGGGGGGGAGCTGGAGGGGCAACCGGAAATCTGGTGAAACGCTTCCAAATAAGCTAGCACAATAAAACTTGACAGGCATATGAGGGAACCAACCAGATTAACATGGAAATAATCGCTTCCCCGATCCTGCTATCGCAGGGGGGGGGGGGGTGGAGGGAAGGGGAATCCGGAAACTAGAAACATGCATAACTCTGGAATGGATAATCGGACATGCATAAAACTTGACAATTGTGAAGAACAAGTGTTTCAGATTTTCAGTTTCAAATCTGGACCAAATCCGAAGAGAGGGGGATTAGAGGGGGGACCGGAAATGTCGTGAAATGCTTAGGGTCGATGGATCGGGATGTCACAGTAGAGGGGTTGGAAGGGGTTTTCCCGGATTTCCGGTGATCACGAGTTAGGGTACTTCGAGGGGTACTTCCACATGTACTAGGACCATGAAACTTGGCAGACATATTAGGTACTTTTCCAGGTCAACTTGAAAATAGTTCTTTTCCCGATCCGATGATCATGGGGGAGATTCTATTGACATGCATAACTTTGGAACAGGTGATCAGACGTGCATGAAACTTGTCAAGTGTCAAGAACAAGTGACTCAGATGATCAATTTCAAGTCTGGAACGGATCTGATAACATCGGGAGGAGCTGAAGGCGGGGGGGGGGGGTGAAATCTCTTGAAGCGCTTAGAGTCGAGAGATCGGGATGGGACTTGGAGGGAAGAACAAGCATAAGCCATAGATACATTGTAGAGGCTTAACGGCCTGCCATTCAATTTGCAAATATATTATTATTATTATTATTATTATTGACAAAACAGGACCGATCGTGTCACAGTGGGGGGAGTTGGAGGGGTTTTTTTTCCCTAATTCCGATGATCACGAGTTAGGGTACTTCCAGATGTGCTATGACCGTGAAACTTTGCAGGCATGTTAGGGACTCTATTAGATTGGCTTGAAAATATAGTCCCTCCCCCGATCCGATCATCGTTGGAGGAAGATACAGTTGTCAATGAGTGGTATAACCATTTCAGATCTACTAGATCAAGCCCATTTTCTGATGAAATGAATATCGGGAGAGAGATCCAGCCTTGAAAACTGCAAACCGTATCTGACAAACATGCTAACTGTTCTTACAAGTGCCATATGAGCTTTCAGCTCTTGTTTTTTTCGTCTTCGTTATCGAAAGGTCAGTGTGATAGTTTACCTCTCGACCTTCACTATTTCTTGCACTATTTCTTTCTCTTATTCCGTATTATCTAATTCATCATCATCATTGGTCCTTCGTCTTTCTTTTATAGTTAATGTTTTTTTTTTTGGGGGGAGGGGGCCTGAACTGTTACTGTAGCCCATACATTTTCTTTTCGCTGTCTACTTTGACAGAGTTATCGCTGGGATAAGAAATAGAAAGAATTGCATTAGCTGATCGTTTTCGTTTGGCAACCCAAACAAGAACATGCACCAGTTTAATAAACCACTCTCGGTTTCCTTGACCCCCTTTTCCCCTGGTTTATGTGCTAGTATTTTTTCATGTATAGTTATTTTAGTATTTTCTTCCTTTCTTTTTTGTACTCCACTTGTTTTTCCTCTGGAATTTGTGGGTAAGAATCAAATTAGTATTATTATTAATAATAGGCAGGACCTTATCACTAGGAAAATCCGCATGACGCAATCAGATAACAGATTCGCCTAGGTGAATTCGCCGTCGGTAGCGAAAAAATTGGCGACGCGCCGTTGCAACGCCAAGTCGAAGATAATTTCTTAACCCTGGCCTTACATATCACAAAAAAATCAGCGAAAAAACCAACGAAAATGGTTTTTTTTTATAGACCAACGATTATATTGAAATAAAAGGTGAATATTTCGGTAGGACAACCGCGCAGACAGCGGATTCTTCAGCGCAGACAGAACATTTCGAGAGAAAATGCCAAAACGAGGATGAAGATCAACAGCCAAGAAAACTACAACAAACCAAAAAACAACAAGAAACCAAAGATTAAAACAAAATTTAAAGAATTGAAAGACTAAAATAAAGACAGCGAGCCACTCACCAATACCTGCGACTAACAATTATGATTGTTCTCGCTCGATACTAGCGAATGTCCTCCCGAAATATTCGCCTTTAATTCAGTAGATTCGTTGGCCTATAAAAACCCCATTTTCGTTGGTTTCTTCGTTGATCTTTTGTGAGCTCCAAGTCGATTGTTTTTCGTGTGGCTCAAAATGTTCGCGTTTTGCTGGCACACAACTTTTGATAAACCTGTCATGAGACAAGTGTGAATTAATCCGCTTTCACTCTGACATTTATTCAAACAATGTTTACAACGGATACGTCAGCTACGATTCTTCATCAGCGATATTTTGGCCCTTCCCGTCAGGCTGTCAATCCTCTGGGTAAAAGTCGGGGAAGAAAACAAACCTGATTTTTTTTTTTTTTAACTGACGCGGTGAGGCTTTTACACTAAGCTACGCAACGTCTGCATTGCACTTGCGGTGACGTAAGGCAGAGCTTACGCAGACAAATAAACGGAACACAAGTATAGAACCAAGTTCTTTTCTTGCATTTCGTCGACACATACGCATCAGATTTCTGAGTGAAAAATTGAAGTTTTTGAAGTCAAACTGGAGAAAACCTACTAACGATGAAGACAAAGTTAGTAATGATGAAAGAAACAAGAATTCAGCATAAGAAACCGAAAAAGGAAAACGTAAACGCACATCCAGCGTGAAAGCTTGTCGCGCAGGTGTGAAAGATACGCTACGCAAACTGTGCGCAGCGCAACATAAACGCATACGCAGCGCATCGCAATGCAGCGTCAATGTGATACGCTACCATTCCAGCAGAAAACTCAGATTAAGAAAAGAAGGATTTAAACCATCGGCTTAAATTGAGTTACTGCAAACAAAGTAGAGACTACATTAAACTTGTAGAAGTAACGGATATGTATACCGATGATGAGACGTATAACGCCATATAGAGGCTCAGAAGGGGAGGTATATTTCAGTCAGTCGATTCGTCGAGCTAAAAGATTTGAGAACAGAGATTTTTGGGCGAGAACCGACGGAGGAGGAGGATCTCGTTGAGCTTATGAAACTTGCAAAGTTGCAGGAGGAAGAAGAATTTTGCTTACTTTTGTCAGCTTGGGACGTTCCTCAAGCGGATTGTGCAGCAATTTGGAGTAAAGGGTTTTTTCCTTTTGGTTTTTCTTTGAGTTATTTTTAGTGTTATTTCTTTTTTACACCGTGCGTTCACGTGCTTTTGGCGATTCAGTTCATTCTTTGAGGAAAGTTAGCTTAGATTTTTTAAACCTAATGACAAATTACATCCAGTTCATGATAGGTATAGTCAAAGCCGTATCCAAGGGGGGGGGAGGTAGGGGGTTGAAGCCCCCCTCCCCCCCGAAACACACAAAAATAGTAACTTTTACAGGCTTTTCCCTCTAATCTATGTCTTTTTTGTACTTTTTTGTCCGACCCCCAGGCAACCCAACCCCCCCCCCCCCCCCAAAGCTAAACCCCCGCCGAAAAAACTCCTGGATACGGGCCTGGGTATAGTAATAATATAACAATAGGCAATGTAATAGCCCCTTCAAGTACCATCCCCTCTTTCTTCGAAATTATATTAGTTGGATTTATTTTATTTACTCACCCTCGATGTGCCAACCCCTTTATTTTCCAGATCAGGCTGTGAAATTTGACGCTTAAAAAGTATTCCAGCATTTGGATTTAACTGAACGTCTAAGTTTGTTTCTCTGTTTTAGGGTGAATACTTCTGCGAGGCATCAACTCGTATCAAAGGAAATATCCGGAAGGCAAGAAGTCGACCAGCAAACATCAGAATTTCAGGTAGGTTGAAATTATAATAATAATACTAGTAAAAAAGTTATTGTTCACCCATCAGAAAGCATATGTCAGAGACAGAGTAGGAATAAAGAAAGAAAAGAAGATAAACACTATAATAAGAGGAGACCAGACAATCAGAGAGACTACGACAGCATTATCATATCTACAAAACTATCCTAGTGTAATAATAATAATAATAATACAAAGCAAGAGAAAAGGCTTTCGCCTCTAAATAACTCTAAGAAATTTTGAGTAGTCGAACTGATCAGAGTTAAAAATCTCATCAACAATGCACTTAAAACTATTGATCGATTCAGCATTAACCGCATTTTCGGAAAGGCTGTTCCAAGGATCAACAATTCTGTTGCCAAAACCCCACTTAAAAACGTCCTTGTGGAATCTTGACTTTGTAAGCTTGTACGCGTGCCCCCGATGATGACGGTTAATGCTAAATCTTACTAAATCAGTCACTTCAAAATTGTCATAACTTCCATTGATTAATTTGAATGCTTCAATCAGGTCTCCTCTAAAAAATCTGTATGCAATGAAGGGAAGGCACAACTTGGTTAATCTTACTTGGCAGGGGAGATCGCGCAGATCTTGTATGCTGTCCCATTGATGCTTAATCTTATTGTTGTACTTCTGTATAAGTTGTCCAACTGCTGTAAGTGCGTCAGTTATGTTGTAAGTAATGCCGATTTTACTATTTATACTCTGCATATGTAAAAGTCCACGCCAATAGGAACCTCTTTCTAGTCCACGTCAATAGGAAAGGAATACGTCTCTGGAAGTTATTTCTCTGCTAATGTATTTGCGTTTCCAGTTTCCATTAATTCTAAGTATGATCGTAAACTTAGCGCTGGGGAATAGAAGCTTTTAGAGCAAAGTGTGTTTTTAGAACAGTTTCGTAATAGCCGCCTCACTTGGAATTCCGCTTTTACTAGCGTCATAAGAGGCGTAGAATTTGTCATTAACTTTAAAAATGCCGCTTATTTTCTAAGCACCGATATGTCTTTTAAGCGTTACGTCATTTAATTTCGTCAAGATGTTAAAATATGTTAGAAAATACCCAATAAAAAAAGAGGTCCCCCTTTTAGTAATATTTGCTGCCGCTCCTGCTAGTTCCAGCCAGTTGCATGAAAACATCCTATATTATCTCCTTTTGCCTTTTTGAATTTGTTGAATTTCTTGTAATTTTTTATACTCGAAAGGCAAAGTTTATTGAACTTTTTGTAACATTTGTTGTATCCGAAAGGGCATGACGCAACAAAAATATTTCCAAAGAAACAACCAGTTTCACCTTCATAATTGTTTATATTACAGTTTTAGGATAACATCGATCTCGTACGGAAATTTATTGCCTGAAATCGACACAGACAACCCACACAGCTTTCAACGCCAATTTCAGGTTACGGCAACCTTTTGAAAATCCTGTGTCTTTTTCTGTGTGTTTAAGTGTTTTATTTGTTTTCCTTCATTTAATCTGCTTTTTCAAAATGGCGGGTTACAAATAAATTAATTACTTACTTACTTATAACTAACCAATCTAGCTTTTGTTACATCCGAAAGGTCAACTTTTTAACTTTTCAAAACTTTCGTTCTATCAGAAATGCCCTACAAAAAAAATTATAACAACTAATATATAACTAATATACTAATATACAACTAGTATAATATAATAAAATTTATATACAACTAATCAATCTAACGTTTGTTATGTACGAAAGGCCAACTTTTTACAACTTTTTATATCCGAAAGGCCAGACAACAACAACATTTAAAACAAAACAAAGATTTCACCTTCACAACCAACCTGAACTAATTTAGTTACTGCAAAAGTTTCGCCCATGTTTGAAATTTCCGCAGATCCTTGGATTTCTGGATACCGGGAAACAAAACCGAAGCGCACTGAAAAAAACTCAAAGGTCACCTGCGGCACTGCAACAAGAAATACTCTCCAAACTTTCAAAGAGGGAAGGGTATCCATCCATTATACACCTCTCGTTCTTCTCGAAAGCCCTCTTCTTACTAAGAGCGTGTTCCACCCCTCTAACAATAGTATAGTAATATTAATTACTATTTTCTTTCCAACCCCGTAAAAAGTTACTACGCTGACCGTTGCAACCTTCTCGAAATAGGAACTAACAGTAACTATTTGCTAACCATGCTCGGGAGCGTAGTGAACGTGGTAACTACGCATGTGTGTGCCGTGATTGGTCTGATTCCCCCGTGGCATAATATTCTGCTGGAAAACACAAAAGTCGTTCCAGTCTTGAAGGCGAAAAAGCCAAAATTCGTGACGTCATGCGAAGTAACTACGGTAAGTAGGTTGGAACACGCTCTAAATAGCGGCAAATCAGACAAAACCAAGTACTGGAAGTGACGGGATGTAACCCTAGCCAGAACTGCGAATCATATCTGATGATGCTAAAAGAATTAGCCAGCTGAGATTTATTTATATATTTATTATCACCACACGTAAGTCATTTAGACTTGTCACTAAGATACATGGGGCTCCAGAAAACATATATCTAGAATAATAACCTTTTTGGCAAGGGTATTCTCCAGGCTCAGGATAGAAAATGTAATCTTCGATAAATATGAAATTTCTAGCAACTATAAATATCAACATTTTTGGAGTTTCTTCAATCAGTCAATCGACTTTATTAACCAAATAGCTTAAAGCTAGACGAGGGCGTCGAAGACAGTTAGGAAGTAACAACTGTGCCTTCCAATAAGATTTATCAATTAAATTTAATTCCAAATAGGCCTAGCTTAAAGCTAGAAGAGGTGAAACAAATAGTAATGAAATACACAAAAACGACAACAACTTAACTAATACACCTTACAAGGCATGACCTGAAATAAATGTTGGAATGAAAGTGTGTAAGAAATTGAGTTGACGAATTGGCAGGATACGGGAAAAAAATGATTGCCTGTGTTCCTCGCTGACCGACGCACGAACGACGGGAGGGGAGGGGGAATAGACAGCTCATCTGGGGATGACACACTATCTTTACTTCGAAATTATTTGAAACGTATTTTTGCTGTCAGTTAATTTAGGAACGCCCAGTTTAATGGAGAGCCTCCTCATTTGAAATTTGCTTTAGTATGCCAAAGGTGCCAAGTAAGACTTTTGTCCCATGGGGCACTAGAAAACCTAAAGTTAGCAATAATTGGGCCCCTCTGGGCAAGGCTCCTCTCAGGCTCAAGCTTCCAACAAGTCTTAATTGACTTAACATTTTTGATAATAAAAATAAATATTTGAAATTCCTGGCAACCATAAAGATCCAGTTTTGGGGAGTTCTCCTTATAATCTTATGAAAGTTCAATGCCGAACGTTTAATAGTTCAACTATATCATTTCAAAAGGTCATGCTCTGACGTTCAGCTTCAAAGAAGTACTGTCAAGTCATCCAAAATGATCCCCCATTAGGAATGGAGAATCTGAAAGGCTGTGGATCAGCTAAAACCCCGGGAGGCTTAAAAAAGAGATTCCCTAGGGTTGAATTTTGGATATGTACTTAGTTGCCATGGAGTCTCTTTAGTATACGGGGGAAGGAATCTAACAGACACAGGGTTAACGTAATTGCACGATTGACCAGAGGCGTTACTAGCCAAAATGTTTGGGGGGGGGACGAGGCATTTACCTACTGGCTGGTAATTTTTACCGACTTTTTCTACAGAAAACACGACTGTTTTCGACAACTAAAATGACATTTAAAAAAAAAATCGACTGATTTTCAGACTGATTCGCAGTGCTTCGCGCCGACTCGGTTATTTTGTACCGACTGGCCGAGAGCATTGGCGGGGGGGGGGCCTCCCCCCCCCACCAGTCGTGACGCCCCTGCGATTGACCGTTTGCTGTTGGGCAACTGATGCTTTGGAAAGGATGTAGTTTGCAAAGTGCTGTAAAAACTTGTTTCAGCGGAAGTGCGGAAAGACGTATACCTGCTCCGTGGTCGAGGTTAATAGGCTTGCATTCGGTCTTCAGAGGGCATGGCAGTAGCATATTTTCCGTAATTTAAGTAGCTGTAGCTGTGTTTAGGTTCTGTCCTGGGGTTCAGCCAGATCGCCCAGATCCATACATAAAGATCCAGATCCCTTGGCTGTAAAAAGATACAATAATTAGTTGCGTTTTTGCAATCTGATACCACGGTCCAAAGTCGTTTTTGCAGTTACCGTGGCATCAAATACCACGGTTAAAAAGCGTTTTTGCAGTTATCGTGAGGCGTCTTCTAGCCGTTCCCCGAGAACTCCTCGGGAATCGAAGGGAACGGCGAAGATTGAGGGAGTCAGTCCACGCTGACTCCGTGTATGGAAAACAACGAGAACACGGGGAATGCTTCCAAAATGGATTTTGTTATAAAAATAAATATGAAGTTGACGAAATTAGTCTGGATCAAGTTTATTTTTTATTTTTTTATTCTGACTGTTTTTAATTAATTTTACATTGCTCCAACACCAGCGAAAATTGATTCCCCTCTGAATCTGAAAGGGAGTCCTTTTAGATGACGGTGATGATAATCCTCATCCGTGGGGACTCGCGAGAACAAGGGGAGTGAGTCCCCGGGACAAACAAAAACGCGGGGACTCCTCAAGGGGAGTCCTCGGGAAACAGCGAGAATATGCCTGTGGTATCTGGCGAGATAACGTGGTATCTGATATCCAGATACCACGGTCCGACCGTAGTAAATGATCGTGGTGTCTGAGAAAGTCATCTCACTTTCATGATCACCAACAATAGAGCCTAGGATTTTGTCAAATTGGTTGGAAAGAGTTTGGCACTTACTATAGTGATATGACTGGGTATCAGCTTTTCTTTTGGGATGACGTTGAAAGGCGCAATCTCGGCCATTGTCATTTTTGCAGACTAACCGTGGTAATAGATACCACGATAACTGCAAAAACGACTAATTGCAGATCTAGTTACTGTGGTAACAGATACCATGGTATTTGCAAAAACTTAACTATTGTGTTGGACGTTTTTAATCTACAAATTACATCATAACGACAACAGAAGGATGCACGGTTTCAACAGATAACACTTTGGGATGTTATCTGTTATGTTTCTTTCGTTCCCGTTAGTATTTTTACCAACTGAAGGTGTTGTTGGAGATCTAGGCACGAAATAGTGTAAACTTAATTGGTCATAATACTTTATTTCTAAGTGAAAATGTGTTATTCTTGAAAGTGTTATACGATATCTGTTATGAAACTTCTGACAGTGTAGTAGGCTACTATTGAAGTTACGTAACTATTGAATTAATAGTTACATTGTCTTTAAATGGGTAGTGGACTTATTTTCTTTTTAAGTATATGAGACATCTTATTTTGTCATTGTATTTATTTATTTATTAAGCGACAGCTGGTCTTATCTTATTCGAAAAAATTGTGTAAAACTTTAGTAAATTACATTTGTATTGTCGCACCGTACTTCCAAGCAAATCAAAATAATCACGTACAGCTATGTTGCAGCCCGATCTGGAACTAAGTATATTATTAAAAATATGGCTGATCACACCAGACTGGGGATAAAACATACAGTCTGAACCTGCTACAGAAGACTTTCCGGGCTTATTTCCGGCCGCATTCGGTGAACTGAGCGTTTCCAGTTTAAAGATGCAAGAGTCACACTTTTGGAAATTTCGTCGGCTTTGCCAAAAATCATGGAAAAAGGGCCCAGCCAGCACATGACACTCTACATTCTTTTCTAGCCGATGAATGAAAAATTGCATATTATATTTGTTGTGTTTTTTTTTTTTTTTTTTTTATTTATTTTTTTTTTTTTTCAATCAATTTTTTTTTTCAATCAATTATTTTCGATACTCGATCCTCCGCTTTTCAAATGGCGGGTCAGAAATAAATGACTTACTTTATACTTACTTACTTACTATAGTCTCATAACAGTAATATTTTTCGCTTCGTTTTCTATGTTCACAAAAAATCTGGATTTATTTCCGGCCGCATTCGGTAAACCGGATCACGGTGATAACGACGGTGGAAATATAGTCTATTTCCTAAGTATTTTGCTTGATGCATTTACCCAGAGACGTGCAGTTTCAACAGATATACTAGACTACATACTATCTGTCTTACAGAATATTTTCGTTATGACTTCTGGATTTTTATTTTTTCGCTGAACGTAACGTTACAAACCACATTTAGCGTTATTTTTACAGATACACACCACACTTTTTCTGCAACATCAACAGATGTTATCTCATATCCGTTCAAATTTTCTGTTATTGTTTAAATGTTATGACACCTTTGACAGTACAAGAGATCATCTCTTCTACATTTGCCTCATTTCCGATGAAATTTTAGGTCCCCCCGAGATTGGAGCCCGCTTTTCCGAGAGAACGATAACGGTAGAGCTAGGTAAAGACGCTACAATTCACGTCGAGTTCTGCGCGGAGCCTAACCCTCACCACCTTTGGAGGATGGGAACTACAGTCATAACGGAAGGAAACGGAAAATTTACACCCCTAGCCCTCGTTCCGGTAAGGTTCTTTTCTTGTATCCTTGAAGAGTACTACTGCCTTTATGGCTCTTTCGCGCTCGGGGTGGCCATATTAGACTTTCTGGTTAATGACATTGTCCTCGAGGATAGCTGTTCGGTCTGAAAGGTTTGGTAATGACTGAGATTGTCAAGGAGGGTTGGAAAACTGGGATAAAGCTTGACCTTCCGTGGGCTTCTACGCTGTCAGAAGTTTCATAAAAGATAACACGAGGATGCGTGGTTTCAACAGATAAGCGTAACAGATGACACTTCGTATGTTATATGTTGTTTGAAAACGTTATGCATAAAATGTTATTCACAACAAGCTTTGTTAGGAAGAGCCAAAAAGCCCATACTGACTTTATTCCTTATCGTCATGATGTCGGAAAACTCAGCAGATACTTTTTTTCGTTTTTTCGCTTCTTCCTGATGGTAACGCTTATTATGCATAACATGTGGACACACAACAGATAGCATCCGAATTGTTATCTGTTATGCATTTTCTATTGAAACCGCGCTTCGTCGTGTCATCTGTTATGATACTTCTGACAGTGTATGAATCTACTTTCGCGCGGCAAATGCGACAGGCTCTATATTTGCAGGGTTGTAAGTTTCTGTTAGGAATGGGTAGGATACTAAGTATAGCTAGCTCATTTAAGTGTTGGTTTAATTTGATCTAAGTATGGTATTACTGTTATAACACCTGTTGTTTCACGACATCGACCGGTAGTAATTAGCATTTAAAGTCAAAATAAACATTTGATGTGCCATGAATGTAACTGGGTTTGGACCCATTGTGCTCTGTCGGTTTTTTTTTTCTTATCTGGACGAACTTGTTGTCCTTGGCAGACTATAGCGAGGCAGAAGCTACTGGCGTAATTTTTCTTTAACTTTGAGTGAATCCGGCAAAAAGAGCAACCATAGGTCAGTGCATGTAGTCCTTAGCGAACATTTCGTGATTGTACTTTATTTGAAAGTTCTTTGTTAGAATAAGCGTGACGAACAGCTAGTCCATATTTTGTTTCTCTTTTACAGACTAAAAAACAATCCTGTTACGAAGCTAAGCTTGCCATTCAGCGAGTTGAGCTTGAAGACGCAGGAACATACGAGTTCCATGTGGAAAACGCACGCGGATCCGCACACGCTACAGTTTCGCTACACATCACAGGTAATAACCAAAAATATTGCTGCCTCACCGTTTATTTTCCCTCAATTAATTTTATTGTTTCTCTTTCCAAATTCAGAATGATGTTTTTCTCCTCGTTTATAGCCTTATTTCCAGCGGAAACTTCCTATTATTCCCTGCGTAATTCGGTTAAGCACAAGAGCTGGTGAATTTCTAACAGCTAGAGGGAAGCACAACTATGCGTTATGTGCTGCCTTTATTCTTCTGGTGTTTTTCGAGCCACCTTTTCTCCGACTACGGTTGTTTACTATACCTTTTAGCTCCCGTCATCGTCTTTTGTTATCGCGACGTGGCCTAATGTTAAGAAACATTGTTTGACTTTTTTTTCTATGCTCAACTCTTTCTGATTTGGTTACGTTATATCCTTGTCTGCATTTTATTTTGCATCTCTTTAGCTTGTATATCCGGTATGCAGACTTCGTTCTCCCGGAAAAGTTTGGCTTTTGAAAATAGATTTTGAAAACTCGGCAAAGGGTCCTTATGCACTTTTCGGTTTATCTACATAAAATATCTGCTTAGCATTCAGCGGAGCGGAGAACTGCTTTTAGATAGAGGATATGTGTTTGCGAATAAGTTTGCCGGATAGGGGGAAAGACATGGTTTCGGTCGGATCGTCAAGCTTAGTTGGGAAGATGAAATTTGTGCTGCCAGCCGGAGTTTCTGCCGGAAAACTGGACTCGGAAAGTTCGCGTCTCTCATGTAGCGTTTACACGGACAAGTATTTCTTGCTTTGAGTTTTTTTCAGTGCGGTTTGGTTCTTGTGTCCCGGTATCCCGAAAGTAGCTCTGGTCAACTCGAAAGGATTCCGTTCGTGAAGACGACTAGGAAAAAAAGTCTAGCGGGACGAGAATCCTTTCATGATGAAAGGAATTCCGGTCTACTTGAAAGAAATCTCGTCGCGGCGCTGGTAAAAAGACAAACAAAAACTCTAGCTAGCTTTTGAGAGCAGCAGTCGTCAGTACTGATGTCACAAATGCTCACAAAACATTTTTGTATTGATTTTCTGGTTTGAAGAATTTATTTTTTCCCTCTGCGTGTAAACATAATCTTGTCACTTATTGTATTCTGTTCAAGTTTTACTGTACTTGTAAACGCTGCATCAGCTTTGGGCCCAACTCTTACTAGAGATCACCTTTTCGCGATGAAATGGCACAGAAATACCGTTATTCTAAAATGACATTACTTTCCACATGAAATTAGAGATTTTCTTGCTAGCGCTTGTCGACTCTATCCAGCCTTCCTCCTCTCCGAATCGGGCTGGACGCAAAATATTAAAAAAATGGACGCGCCGTGGTTAAAAAGTGGGAAAACCAAGCAAAACAAAAGGAGCAGAACAGAAGATAGACCTGGTGGCTTACCATATGCTCCAAACTGAAAGACAGTAATAAGAATAATAATTTGTTTAAAGCCTTGGGGCCATGTACAAACAACTAAATATAAAAGTTCAAAATAAATACTGTTATCACAGTAGCCTACATAAACAAAACTGCAGTCGCACGATCAACCTTTATTTCAAAGCACAATAGACACTTCTAATGCTTTACTTTGTATTAAATGCTTCACAAATAAACATTTACGATTTCCTTTAGAAGGCGCTAGGAAAATCGGCCGTTTTCTTGTTATCCCTTGTCTTTACCTCTCATGCATTTCGGCGATCCAAATCTTAGGAGCTGGGATATCGTGGCAGGAAATTCAAAAACTCCCAGCAATACTTAATAGAAAAAGGATATATTTGAGATGTCACCAAAGTCAAGCCGCAGATGCAGTTTACCTGATTGTTCTAGTGTTTCATCAGAAGTTCCATGGCTTAAAGTGCCTATTACAAAATTTTCTTAAAAAATCATTAAAAGACAAATAAGCTATTCAAATCTGAATTATACAAGCTGATTTATGCTTAAAATAAAGATCTACTAAGTATGTAAGAAACATCACTCTTATCTTTGTCCAAGCTAGTAAATTCAACTTCGGGGAAGGAAACAAACCTGTAATCATTACCTGGATTACAGGTTTGTTTCCTTCCCCGAAGTTGAACCAGAGGATTGACAGCCTGACGAGGACCCTTGCCAAGAAAGGCCGAAATATCGCTGATGAAGAATCATAGTTGACGTATCCGTTGTAAACATTGTTTGAATAAATATTTCAAAGTCAGCTTGGGCTCAAAGAATATTTATTTGAAGTAAAAAACAACAAATAAAACTTACTATAAATATTTGTAATGGTATCGAAACGTAAGAAAGTAGACTGCAATGATTCCAAAGTAATACAAGACGGTGTTCTTTTCAGTATGTGGTAACTGGAAAAATAGCTTAATTATTATTTTTCCAAGAAAAAAAAAAAAAAATATCAGACATAAATTATAACAGACAGTGTCGAAATTAGTAAATTACTGAAATAATTCTACCTTTTTTCCAAACTTATAAAGTAATCCTGGGAAGCTTGATAAAAATCATTCTATGTTCACCTTTGTCTGACAGAATTTAAACTCGATTGACCTGAAACTGCTCAAGTTTGACCTAATTCCCGGAGCTACAATCTGTTTCCTATCCCCAGAGCCATCGAAGGTCACACTCAAAAGAATTTATTTATCCCAATTGGTGACCGCGTTGAAAATACGGGCAGCGGCTGATTTTTGAATACTATTGATGAAGAGGTACGAACGAAATAGCCTTTTTATTGAAGTTCAACGAAGAAACAACGAGAGCATCTTTTGGACTTGAAATACAGCATTGATGCTGCATTTCTGGCAGCATTTTTTGTAAAATAAGCTTTCAGCCACGCTCAGTGTCTCCCTACCCTCCCAGCAAGATCCCCTTAAAATGGAGAGCCCGCGACAAATTCAAATTTGAATTCGTTTATTTCCATGATATCTTTTAACAAAAATAGTGGTAGATCGTCATACATGGTCGACATAGTCATACAAATCACATATATATTACAATTTTAAAGTTTTAAAACACAATCCAATAACAAAGATATTTACAAAACATGTCAATTTAAAATTAATAATTCCGATCCGCTAAAAAGCTTCACAAAATAGGGAACAAATGACTTGAGATGCCGCTCCGTAGATTTTACATGCGGTTTCTTGAGTTGTTTCTTTGGTGCGTTTGTGCTACGAGTTGCCTGAATTTGCAGATTTGTAGTCACAGGGGGTAAAATGGACCGGTGCACATCCGAGGCCAGACATTCTTGCCAAATTTCACTAAGAAACCGTGTCTCCGATCAGAGAGGGTTTGCAGACGCAATGTCTTTAGGCTTTCTTCATAGGACTCGTATTTCTGTCCAAGAATGATGCAGCAAGCTCTCTTCTGAATCCCTTCCAACTTCTCGCTTTGTTGAACTGTGAGTCCAGCGTGCCATACGGCACAGGCGTACTCCATCATAGGTCGGACGTAGGTTTTATAGTAGGTGACAAGATCACCTGTACAAGATCACCGACACCGTGCAACCAGTGGGCTAGGTCATCGTCTCCCTCGCTGCAAAGGGAACAGGGGCTTCTTATGTCCTTCTGTGTGAACGAGTATCGGCAAACCTTCCGGCGAAGTTTGCGTTGCTTGCGTGACTGGAAAAACTCGGTGCTAAAACTCGGTGCTCGGTAAAACAGTGCTGTCGTAGGAACAGAATAAAGCAATGGTGAAACCTTTTCGGAAGCTTATTTCTTCCATAAGGGACCTAGGGATAATATAAAAGGGAGATTAAGTAAGACGGATCCTTTAACTCCATTGGAATAGGACGGTCCCACATTTGTTTTTTCTTTTGATTTACCTTCATCGCGAAAATTCAGTTCCGCTCTGTATCCGGTGGTCACCAGGCGATGACGATGTATATGACACTAAAAGCCCAAGGGCCATGGTAAGTCATATGAAAGCAAGTAACAAATCAATACCACTCACAAACACAAAAAGTTTAGTCTGTGTTTCAACGACAGCTTCAGCAATCTAGCCACTTTCTTTCTTGAAACATAATATCTTGATAATACTCACTATTCAAGATTTACATCATCCACTCCTGGTCGTACTAATGTAGTTCAAATTAGTCCAAACATTTGTACTACCGAATCTTTCGATTCTCTTAATTCACACACAAAATGTTGCACGATAATTTTCGGTATGGAAGTTGGTCGCGTCATGCTACCTTTGCTATATCGGAGATGTTTTTCTGTTCTAATTCTGCGAACAGATCATCAGGTTTTTGTCATTCGAATGAAAAAACCTCAACTATTCCGTACATTGTTGTAATAATAATATAATGCAAAAAATAGGTCGTTGGCCTCTTGGCCTTTACTACTGTAATGTAAGTTTAAAACACGATTTTTTTGGCATCCAGATTGTCCAATCAATACTTTGAAGCAATATCTTTTTTTTCTTTGTTTACCAATCATCTAGGCTGAACTTTACCAGTTCTTGGTCTTTCAGTCTTTTTTTGGTGATGAGTTTTTACGCGTCAACTCGGATTCGCGTTTCCAATCGTACTTTGATCTGCGACCGTTGAACTGGAAAATGGCGGTTTTATACGCGGCTAGGAAGACGCTTGTTTTGCTACAGTAAGTACTTCTTCCATTCATGATTGAGATTTGGTAATATCTGAGGAGATCAAAAGCAATAATTGTAATTGAAACTGAGGATTACAAGCGAAATTTAAGCTAAAATTAATTAAGCCCCTTTCATAGACGGTCTCAAACTCAGTCTGTATCCATTCTGCCGAGTCACATGCACGAACTTAGAGCTCGACAGTCTCCAACTTTAGCAATGTTTTGGATTAAGACTAAGACTCAAGAGTTGTCTAGGTCTGAGAAAATGAGCTCTGCCATACATTACACTGTTAGTACTGTTAGCTTTGGCCCGAGACCTGCTTACAGCTTGCTTTGTCCGAAAGTAAATTACCTTACCGGATTTCCGAGCTCCCAAGAACTTGCGGGCTCCCATGAACTTAGGGTATTCCTAGTTTATTTATGAACTTGATTGATAGTGCTTAAACTGTCTTTATTTGAATTGACATATCCAAAGCTCTTTTTAAGTATTTAAAGATATTACGGATTAAATCATCATCATTCATCATATGTCTTTGCAAATTGTTAAATCGTGTAAAGTGCCTTCTTTATTTTTTTTATTTTTTTTTCAAATATTTTTCATTACTTCGTCTGTATCTGGCTTCGGCCTCTTGATGGGTAATGAAAATAATCACTAAACATTTTAATTGTTCATTATTTTTTTTCGTTTTCTTATTTATTGTTTGTTAGTTTGTGTTTTATTTGTGTTGTTAGTTAGTGTTTATTTGTCCGATTACCGCTCGTGTTAGCCTAGTGCTATTAGGGTTGAAAGTAAAATTGATTGATTGATTGATTGAACAAAAGTAGTAATAATAGGAGACGGTCTGAGTTTAATCTTACACTATGCATTCTACCTGTAAGACCGATAGTGAGATTATCTGCCTATGCCAAAACTTTTGCGGCAACCTTTGTCCGGCTTCGCCGACTAAAGTGTTGCGAGAGCAACACTTTGGTTTTGTTTCTTCGCTGTCAGTTAAATGCTGAAGTTGTCAACTTATCGAAGCTTATAAAACGGCATGTTCTAAGAAAGACACAATCAGTAATCACATGATCAAAGATTATTCCTCAGCGTTGTAAAAATAACAACAAAAGAATATCGGAAGAAGGGACTAATTTGACTCTGCAATCTGTTGAGGTTGATCGTTTTCAATCGTAATCATGGTGACGGATGAAAACTTGGGACAATATCTTATATAATCTAGTTGGTATTATAAAGCTATGCGTAACTTTTCAGGGTGTAAAATACCAGAGACGACACTATTAATTATTACAAAACTAACTCATTCTTTGACATTATCGAGTGTACCTGTTGTGTAAACAGTTGATCCTAGTTTACAGCGGTAGACCATCGATACAAACTTTCTTACCGTTAGATTTACAGAAATCGAATATAAGTGCACCAATTTGCACAAATTTCTAGCCCCTCGAACTGATTCCTACTTACAAGTCCCTCTCCCGTGATAGACATCAAGTTCACCGGAAACAAATAGTGGGTACACCAGCTAGCAAAAATTGCAAACCCCTCACCGCTGAAGATGATAACAGGTGATTATTACTTACAAGTCGCTTGCCTATCTTACAGTTGGGAACCAAATTGTTCTTGCCATCGAATACACCGGAAACATATAACAGGGACACCAACTAGTAAAAACTGCAAACCCTTCATCGCCGAAGATGATTATGAGATAACAGTCGACTGTCGCTTACAAGTCCCATACATGTCTCACAACTGATATCGCCTATTTTTGGTTTCAGTGTGTACCTTACTACTGAAGTTGTCAATCCCTTGAAACTTTCAAACTGGTGTATCTCATGAAGAATTTTTTTTACAAAAAAATGGATGAGATATACTTTGATCAGCTCGTCGACTTTGATCGATTGCCGTTTAAAAAAAAAATTCTACCGGTCTTAGTTCAAAAGTTGACTTTTTTTTGCCGTAGGCCAACTTTCTAACGTCACCGCTTAGAAAGAAGCAAAGGATAAGCTCTAATTTCTTTAGCAATGAGAGAACTTTTAAATTTTAAGAGGCACATCTGATACCATTTCTCTATCGCAATCTTAAGTGCAAAAAAACGAATGATAAATCAGATGAAATCGCGAACAAGAATGGGTTGAAACAATAGATGGCAGCACTTTCGGACCCGTGGCAAAAAGCTACTTTTTTGTTTCTGTAAATTTTTCTATTTATCACTCAAAGAAGATATGTTGGCTGTGGGGCCGCGTAACTGCCGCATATATCTAACACACATAGATTTTAGTCCATCTTCAATATGAAACTGGTGCCTGCCTGCGTGCTAGAACGGAGCTTTCCACTCGAAAGCAGAAACATGGTTCGATGAAACGAAAGGTTGGCTGCACAACTTCAGATAGTCCTCTGTGACATGGGCTATATAATTCCACTTCACTTCACACACCGTAGGTTCTGGCTCGAGGACAAGCAAAAACCATCCTTTTTGGCCCCAGGCAAGAGTTCTACGGAGCTTTCCAAAATGTAATGTCACATTCATCAATCGGTCTAGGGTCTACACTTTCCGTAAAAACCGCAAAGGTTAGACCAGAAAAACTAAGAAAGAGAACGAAAAGTAATCAAAATAATGATCTCTCGTTTAATACTCGAGAAGTAAACTCTTGGCATATCTCTCATGCTTTTTGGTCACAGAACAGTTTTGTTCAGTGTTGACAAGTGTGACATTTATGGTGCTTTTTGATACTGTTTGTCTCTGGGTGAAGTTTTAAGCTTTATATAAAACACATTTCCGATTTAATTTTGTTACAAAAGTGGGATCTATAATTAAGAAATGTTTTGAAAAATGTTCTTACAAATTCAGAATAATTACTAATTATTCGCATCTTGCGCATTGCACAAAGGAATGCGCAAACAAACCAAAAAATACCTTTTTGCCAGGACTGTTGACACTTTTATGAGTAAAGCCCTTATCAACCCTGGTTTTATTTCCTAGCGTTCTATTTGTATCGAGATACGGATTCAAGATTCAACCTGGATGAGCTATAAGGTTGAGTTTTATATTGAAGTTGATATTTCAGAATATTGGGAAAAACAGTTGCTAGTTCCACATTCCCTTAAGAAATAGTAATTGGGTGTTTATTTTTCAGAGCCAGTTCCCATCACTGCTGTAATTGCTGTTATTGCTGGTTGTTTGATCTTCCTCGTTTTGATTACATTGTGTCTGCTATACGCCTTCAGGTCAGATCGATGGTGTTTCCGAGGTGAGCTATCGAATCAGTCGTCTTCTTTTTCTTTATGCTTTGTTCAGAAAAACAGCGTTTTCTGTCTAGCGACGTATCCTGGGAGATTAAATTAAAATGGGGGGTGCTGGTAAAAACAACTATATCTTATTAAAGACTTTGATAATCGGTGTGTGAAATGACATGATGTCATTTTGATCTATCTCTTCTTCTTGTCGTTAATTAATAATAATAAACTAATTATTCCGGCCAGGGACTCCACAATTCTACCTAGACTCTACAATACAAACAAACAAACCGAGAAATAAACAGAAAATTAAAACAAGCCTTCAGCTAACCGGGATCGACTAAAAAGGGGCACGACACGGCATAGGAGGCACGAGTAATGGAAAGAGGTTAGCAAGTAAACAAGTAAATGACCTCACTCTAAAGCTTAGAAGGGTCCTTTTAGTTTTCGTGCCACTCTTCAGTACTCGTGCCTCCGACACTATGTCGTGACGTGCCTCTTTTTAGTTGATCCCCAGCTAACCAGCGTCAAGAACCGTCGGTTCTTCTGCCAGAACCACGTAGCCGTATTCTCATCTCAGACAAGGATATTTTTACAGCCTGACTGTTTGATATGCTTTAGCTGGAAAATACGACTTACTGGCTGTTGTTCAGTGTTCTGTTAAAATTGTATCAAATTTGCACGGGTTTGGGAAAGATTGCACATCTGCAAGACCTGATTATCTGTATGAGAAAGATCGACAAATATTCCCCCTTGGGATGTCATTGTAGCCTGAGGTCGTGTTGTATTTGTTTGCAATGCAGAGGGCCGCAGATGTGATAGTATGCAATAAAAATTTTAATTGTTCACCATTCGACAAGTTATACGACGACAAACCGTCTTTGGAGTCAGTTTTTGGCGACTTTCTGAGTGAGTCTTTTAAGCCGAGTCCCACGTCCCGCCCGACTCGGCTTAGGCATTGTATATTCAATTTGCCAGACCATAAATATTATAAGCAATATTAGAGTACTTGAAGTATATTATCATTAATTAACTATATGCTACAACCGCGCTTCATGCCTGAAACCTCAATTGCGTCCGTCTCAAAGGCCTCCGACACCTAATGTGTTGTAATTCGAGATATCATGTCATATTTACAACCCTTGTTATCCGTCTGATACGCATCGAACACGCAAGAATCTATGTTCGTTTTTATGTTAGTGTCATAGCATACTAACTGAAAGCACAGTTTGTCTTGCTCGGCAATGCTAAACTACCGATGACTTTGCACAATCCTAGTCCCGAATTCGGTCAGACTCGGATTGTAGACTCCACGTCCACGTGTCGAAATCTAATTATACACTGTAAATAGTTTGTCTGTATAAAGATTAAAGTTAACTGCAGTATTTGCTACTCAGATTATCCTTATCTCTACGCAGATAAGATTATACCAAATAGAGATAAGATGAATCCGAGTAGCAAATACGGCAGTTAACTTTAATCTTTATACGGAGAAACTTTTTACAGCGTAGAAGCGAAACAGTTTCCAGGTGTAAGAAGTAATAAGTACCACATCAAATATCAACTGTAATTATCGTAGGTTCGCAACTGGGCTACCCGCCTTCAACAAAGACTATTAAAAATAAATGCAAAAGAAGAACAACCATTAAGTTGGCAGAATTTTGTAGTTATCATACTCATAAACGTTCTTAGCTTTTTGTATCAGTCTATAATCATATTTGTTCACTGATATCAGCACAACATAATAGCACAGGACTGTCAGCATTATATGTTAAACACAATTCAAGATTTGGTAGTTTATTTCACCAACTAGTCGTATCACAGATTTCACTTAAATTATCCTAAGCTTCATAATAGCTTCATAAGATATACCGAATTTTATTGATAAGTACTATCCATTTTGAATCCTAAACATGTGCAAATATCGTTGGCGAGTCTGCTTACAATGGAGACTAATACCCAATATACGTCGTCATTACCGATGGTACTTCTGCTGCTTCCCCTTCAAATTTACGTCCTCTGTTATCTTGCCCTTCTATCTTGCAATGGTTGCTATCAGTCAATAGCCGTGTTCGCGTGACTGTAAGTGCGACGTATCGGAGACATCAGCAATGGGGAGATAGTGGATCGTGTACTTCAAACTGTCACTGTTGTCTGCTGCATACTGCGGTGATGCTTTCAAGGCGAGTAGCAAATCATGTTGTGCAGTTGTGGGATGGGGACTTGTACTTCCAGCAGGCACTTAGGAAATTTCTGAAAGCTGGATCAACGTATAAGCTACTGTTTTAAAGTCCGTGTTAAAACCGAGACATAGGCTACTACTCCTAATCCCCTAATCCGATCTGTAGTTTCAACTTGACACAAACACCGTTTCTTGTAGATCGACATCAAAAGCAGCCAAGATTTTCGGCAATAAACATTCTTGTCCTAGGTAGTAAACAGTTACGAGCAAGAACAGAGACAAAAACGAAAGAGATAAAAATATTTTCAAGGATGAACAGGTGTTTCGTAGCTAATTGTTCAGTGATATTTGATTATGGTATTGATTGACTATGTTGATCTGATATGCTCATGGAAGAAAATTGAGACTCTCTGCGTTTCTGAACCGCATCCAGGTATTTAGTTAAGGGATTAACACCTGCCAGTATCAACGTGAGGAAAGTATATTTTTAGGCGAGATTAAGTAAGGGAGAGTTAAAATATATTTTAGAATTAAGAACGGATAGTTTACCACTTGAGAAAAGAAAACAATATACAGGGAGAGGCATCGGAAGGAAGGTCCTTATTTTTGTCCTATGTGCGGAAGCATGAGTTAAAGTGTGAGTCATCTGATGCGTGAGTGTGTTGAACTGAGTGAATTGCGAAACGAAGTGTTTGGTACATGCCTGTTTGATGAAAGGTGGCTAGTTAGGAATTGGTCACTAATGCTTTATAAGTATGGAAAGGTTTGTTCGTTTCCGCGGGCTGGCAATGGAGATTTTTGGAGTTGAATTAAGTAATTCCGTGCTGTTTAGTAGCCTGTCAGTGATTTTGTCGTTTGTATTATGTTTTGCCATATTCTCTTTGCCATGGCCCTCGGACTTTTAAAACAATAAAGTTATAATTGTTATTTCTAATATATGCGTTTTTCTTTATGGCACTGTCGCGGTGAGGAGTTAGTGAGCAGAAAAATCGTATTTTGAATATTCTTTAAAGTTTAACCGAAAAGGGCTGAGATAGTACAATCTAGTTACTCATCACTTATTCCCTCAAATTGGGTTGAAGACCCGCTGAAAATGCGTTACTTTGTTGTTCCCCTATTCACAAATAACAAGTTTTCAAATAGTGGTATTTCCGTGTGATTTGTGGTACCTCTATTCGCGTTTATGCCTTACGAGAAAGATTTGGGATTTTCACTAAGGAATCTTCACCAATCTCACCACTGCCCACTGAAAAGCCGCGTTTCTGTTGGGATTAAAGTTTCTCGCATCAGAGTAGTTTTCGTTCTGGGGACGGTCGCAGATATTCTGAACGTCATAACTAGAGTAGATTGTGAAAATAAAAAATTCCTTTGCAGAATCCAAATAATTTAATATTCAGTTAAATGACACAAACATAAGTTGGCTTTTCAGTTTAGCTTTAAGGGGGCTACTGGCTACTGGCAACCGCCAAACAGCAGTACACTTAATCAATAAGTATAAGATTCCCTACCCCTTTATTGTCACAGTGGGGGTACCTAATTACAATAGATGAACCATCATCTGTTAACCCAATTATTATGCAAAATTGAACCTCCGCCCCGATTCTATTTATTTTAGCATACGTGAGCAATTAACCCCTGCTTTGTTTCGTGTTCTCGTGGGAGGGGGGGCTTTCAAAATTGGCAGGATTGATTTAACTCCTAATTCATTTGTCAGCCATTCTGTTTTCCGGTCCGGATAGGCGAAGTTTCACTGCTGGGAATTAGGGGATAAAATCTGTATTGTTTCTCCAAGCTAGGAATGAAATACAGTAGAGGGACGTTTCTTTGAACTCTTATGTACATTTTATACCACCCTAGTTTTTTTTCTCGTCCGTACAATGGCAACATGGAAATAACGGCGTGGTTTCCCATATACTGTTTTTCTTTTCTTTTTTGTTCTTCCTCTTCTTCTATTTCAGTTCTCCTTCCTTTTTTTGAAAAAGTCTGTAGGGATTAATTTAAAGTGAAGATTTATTTGGCTGCCCCCACATGCCCATTCGTTTTTTCCTGCAGTCAGACGCACTGACTGCATGTGTATATAAGAGCGTTTTAAAAGGTTGGTTTATGTAGTTTAGTTTACAAATGGTTTATATAACAAAGAATATTAAACTAAAAAAATTGAGCTCACAAATGACTCAGTTGCAAACAGGACTCTAGTGGTGCGACTAGGAAGTACAGCCATAGTATAGCTCTCAACACGACAATCAAAGAGAAACAAAAAAATACTTTAGGTGCTATATTACCAAAAAATGTAAAAATTAACGGCATGCAGGGTTTATTTCTTTCAGTAACTTTTTAGGTTGTTTTAGTATCTTTACTTAAAAATCTGCCACATTTTCACAAAGAAAAAATAAGTCCGCTAGGGTCTTTCAATACTGTCAGATGTGATGAATAATTATTAGTTGTGTTTTTGCAGTTATCGTGGTATCTTATACCACGGTTAAAGGTGTTCTTACAGTTATCGTGGTATCTGGCCAGAGACCGTGGTATCTGATATTCAGAGACCGCTGTCCGACCGTGGTAACTGATCGTGGCATCTAAAAGAGTCGTCTCACTTTCATCATCACCAACAGTAGACCCTAGGGTTTTGTCAAATTGGTTGGAAAGAAGTTTGGCACTTAGTGATGTGACTGGATATCAGTTTTTCTTTTGAGGTGACTTCGAAAAGCGCAATTTCGGAAATTGTCGTTGTTGCAGAGCAACTGTGGTAACAGATACCACGATAACTGCAAAAGCGACTAATTGTAGATCCAGTTACCGTGGTAATAGATACCATGGTTTCTGCAAAAACGCAACTGTTGTGTCGTTGACTGAGAAGATTGTTCTAAAAGTCCGAAATTGGTTTCTGTAATTTGTGAGTAATGGGTTGCTTATGTTAGGATTTTGCAGAACAAACTGACAGTTGTGTTTATATTAATTATTCGTTTCGACTTGCATTGTTTCTCACCCATTTTCCGGAACTTCAGTTTCCGTCATAAGGTACGCGCACACGTTTTTGCAGTAGGACGCGAATTTTCTCTTTCGCTCTGAAGTTTTGATGCATTGAATGTAGATTTCCCCATAGTGGTGAAGTATATTTGCGGAGGCGAAATCATCAAACTGTTAATGCATGTAGCTTTCGCTGATTGCCAGTGCGTCTATGAACTAAGACCGGGAAACTTGATGCGTCGCATGCAGATTTTCGGAGGCGAATTTCGCATCCGCATTTTCGAAAGCGATATCTTATTTGACTATGTGCGCACGTAGTTTTGTCAGACTATCAGTAGCCTACCTTTGTAAGGCTTACGGGACACTCCCAACCAAGGCCGTATCCACGGGGGGGCTAGGGGGGTTCAACCCCCCCCCCCCCGAAACATACACAAATAATCATTTTGTATAGGTTTTTCCCTCTGATATATGTCTTTTTTGTCCGACCCGCGGGCATCCTCCCCCGAAATAAATTCCTGCTGCTCCCGACCCATAACTCCATGAATTTTAACACCGATTCTGACATTTCATGAATTTAGCAGGACATGTTTTCCCGAAACGCCCGAAGGGGCCGGAGATGGGATTTCGACTGCCGTGCTAGATATAATTTCTTGTCCCTGTTCTGTCAGAAATGGGAATTTGAAACTTGACATTTGTATCAAACCTTTGTTTTTGCTTGGCTTTAAGAAATCATGAGTCGTTCTAATCAACATTTCCAGTCCATAGAGAGGATATTTCTTAGGTACTCGGTGGGGATTTATAGAGCAAACTTTGTGACATTATCGCAGACATTGAATAGCTGAACGGGTTCAGAGCAGCAGGGGATCATATTCTTATCTGTGAAATCCCCCCCACAAAAAATATTCCTTCTGAACGTTCTGGAACCAGGTGTCTAGCGAACAGCCCCATATTTCTCTTGACAATGGGCTTGCGATTTTGCGATCATCTAAACAGTTATTGGTATGGTTTAATTTAGTTGGAAGCTGATACTGATTTTTCTTTCCAGTTAAAGACGAATTGAAAAGTTCCGCAGAGCTACTAGAAAAGTAAGTAACTGAGACTTGTTTTATTTGTCCTCCAGTTAACTTATAGTGCTTTCGCTTGGGTAAGACTACACGGTAGCTTCTGCTTACCATAGGTATAAATGAATATTTGTCTGTTATCCCCCCCCCCCCCTCAGTCTTTTAGTAAACCCACAAGAAAATAGATAAGAAACAACTTGAATGTATGTATATTTAAAGTGTGACCATCAACTGCACCGACGTCCTCTATAGTCACTGAATAACCTCTCGCGCACCGTATTGACAACTATCATGAAACAGCCGACAAGAAAAAATTAAAAAAGATGAAAACAAATATTCTTCACTATTCCTTATCCCTTTAAGGCTTCATTTCTGTCTCAGTTTGCGGTTGCAGTATGCGATACATCAGGTATATATAGCGTGTTCCACCCGTCTTACAGTAGTAACTATTAGTTACTCTTTCCCTTCCAACCTCATGAAAGTTACTACACTGACCGTTCTGACCTTCTCGAAATAGTACCTTATAGTAAATATTCAGTAACATGCTCGAGAGCGTCGTAAGCGTGGTAACTACGGATCTCTGTAACGTGTTATTGGCTGGATTACCCCGTGGATTGATATATTGGCAAAAATAGAAAAATACGTTCCAGCCTTGAAGCCAAGAAGCCAAAATTCCTGACGTCATGCGTAGTAACTAAGGTAAGTAAGGTGGAACACGCTCATAATATCCCTGTAGTAAATATAAACTGACTTCCCCGTTCAGCGCCATCTTTTCTTTGAAATAAATTTGGCCTAGGTAGAGCAGCACTTGACTTCTTGTTTATACGAGTGATAACTATGAAAAGAATTATTCTCCACAATCTTCTATCATTTTGTTACCAATGTTTTCTTCCGTATCCTCTACCACACAGACGCTGACCTATTAATACCTAAAATTAAGATTTCGCACACTTTTTGGAAAAGGTATTCAAGTTGTCAAGAGTTCTTGGCCCCCCTTTTTGAAAACTTTTTATATTGGTGAGGGGGAGAGAGATGAAAGTTCTTGGACGCGTCTTGACTTTACAAAAGTAAGAGTTCTTTTAATTAGCTGATTCTCTCCAAAACTTCCTGTTTCTGGGACGCTGATGGAATATTTGCCAACTTCTGTTGTGCTTTTCAGCTACGCTGCTTTTGACAGTTTGGTATGTTTTGTTTTTATGGCACTTGGAGCCTCTGGCTCAAGTGTCATATACCGATCGCAATTCCGTCTGTCGGTCGGTCCGTTTTTTTTTTGTCACACGTTTTCGAGTTAGGGTACTTCCAGATGTGCTAGGACGATGAAGCTTGGCACGCGTATCAGGGACACAACAAACTAAACTGGTAATAATCAGTTTCCCGATCCGACCATCTGCGGGGGAGTGGAAGGTGGGGGAATCGGGAAAATTTACGGCAGTTTGTCACATCTTTTCGGGTTCGGGTACTTCCAGATGCGCTAGGAAATTGGAGGCGTACCAGAGACCCGACCAAACTATCTTGGAAATAATCAGTTTCCCGATCCGACCATCTGGTGTGGGGGGGGGGGGGGGTCTGGAAAATTCAGTAGTGTGTAACTTTAGAACGGGTGATGGGATTCGAATGAAACTTGATAACTGAATAAAGGAAATATTTCTGATGTCCATTTGAAGTCCGGACCGGATTCGGTAGCTATGGGGGAGTTAGGGGGGGGGGTGGAAATCTTGAGAAACGGCTAGAATGGAGGGATCGGAGTAAAACTTGCTGGGGAGAACTAGCATCTGCCCCAGATAAATCGTTTACACAATTGGACTGGATGCGGACCCTTGGGGGGGGGGGGGTGGAGGGTCGTTTCCCGGGATTCCGGTGATGTCAGTTTTGGGGATTTTCGCGTCGAAACTTGGAAGGCATATGAGGGATCCGATCAAACTTACTTGTAAGTAAAAGTTTACTCGATCCCGATAGTCGTGGGAGAGTGGAGAGTTAAATTGTAGGAAGATTTGGGAGGGGAATCTGGAATATTGAGTCATGCTTAACTTTGGAACGGGTGATCAGATTTGAGTGAAATTTAATAATTCAACAGAGGATTTGTCTCTGGGGGTCAGGATTACGGTAGAGATCAGTCAAACCTGGTACTAAAAAATGTAACTAAAATAAAAATTTAAACAGTTTTCAGAGGTTATTTAAAACTACTTCGGATAACTATATGTAAGATGTCATCGAACCAAAATAATAAAAATTAAATTGTAGGAAGATTTGATTGGCGATAGGCTACCCCCCCCCCCCCCGTCAATGACAGACAAGGTTTAAAGGACCCTTTTTGCTTATTCTGCATTTTGTATTATCCCTTGATCCCTAATAGAATTATAAGCAACTTAAATACCCGCCTTTGCCATTGTTTCTTTTTATTGTGTAAGCCGAGCCGAGATTTGCCGGTCATGAGACGTTGACTTCGGCCAAATTAGGCTTCAAACTCTTCACAGAGACAAACTCTTCTTTTTATTTTGGACTTGATGGGCCATCAGGTCTTCTCTGTTTCCCCGCCTTTAGCCGCGGTGATTTCAGTTTTCAAATATTTTGCAGCCAGCCGCCGCGTCGGGGAGAGAGAAAGCTAGATAAAGTTGACAAGCGCTAACAAGACATTGCTAATATCACGTGCAAAGCATTTGTATTTCTAAAAACTATATTTCTGGGCCTTTCAACTTGAAATGATAATTTCTAGTAAGAGGTGTGCTTTAATGTTTGTTTAACAGTTTTGATGAATTTTTCTGTTGAATTTCCAAATTAAAAGGTCTGGAACGGTTTCAATGTGTTCCTAATATTTTAAATTCTCAGATGTTTCCGGTGCTTTTGATCATCGAAACAAGGAAGAACTAATTCGCGTTAAATTCTGAAATGAAAGCCAAAAGAGCATCCGAACCAGGCCATTCTTGAATTTTGAAATAGAACCCTTCCATCTTTCTAATTCATGCGATTATTTGTTATCGTGTTCACTGATGGTAGTCTCTTTTTCTTCTGGAACGTAACCCTGTTCAACGAATAAGCGAGTTACATTTTGACAGACTGAACGTCAGCATCATCAAGTAACATTCGAAGGCCTAGTAGGTTTAATCAAAAGATCTTCTAGGTTAGGCTAACCGGCTTATCAACTTTCCGTATTAGGATGACCCAAATATTTGAAGCTAGTCCGTCTCTTCGCATTATTTGAAACGTGTTCATCCATCCGATGTCTTTGAAATCCGATTATCTGCCCGAGATATAAGTATCCTCCTAATCCCCCTTAAGTACAAAGCTCCTCCCTATGTTTACGGTTTTAAAAGGCAAGTTTCCTGTGAGGCCGTATCGTGTTACAAGTTCCCGATACTCTTGACTGGAGACAGATCATTTATTACTTTCAGCAGTGGATGAAGTAGTAATAGGAAACTTTGCTGGCGGTAAAATATAATATTGTTATTTGATAGAGCAAAACGGATACCTCAGCTGAATTTTGTTGAAGCTATATTTCGGCCCTTCTTGGCAAGGGTGCTTTTCTTCTCGTTTTTCCGACAAGTTCGTCTTTCCAACTTGAGCAGTTTTGAGCCTGAAGAGGACCCTTGCCAAGGAGAGCCGAAATATAGCTCCAATAAAATTCAGCTGTCGTATCCGTTTTGCACTATCAAACATGATTCGCAGTCAGCTTGGGCTGAAGGAATAATATTGTTATTGTGGTTGGATTTGGCGCAACGGAATTGTTAATAATCATTCCACCCATAAACATACTTGTACCTCATTTAAAGTTTAACCGAAAAGGGCAGAGATCCGACAGTCTGCTTGTGCATCACTTATTCATTTAAATAGGCCTGAAAACCCGAAAAAACACCGTTACATCGCATGTCCGCTATCCATAAATAATCAACTTCATCGAATGCACTTTTTCTTTCGGATTTGTGGTACCTCTATGTGCGTGCACCTCTATGCTTGAAATATTCAGCAAATAAAAAGGTAGCAATTGCCGGAAAATAAAATAATGATGGCAAATTTCTTGATTCGATATCTTAACATGTTTTTCCTACTTTCTTTAGCCGTGACTTTTTCGACTTAGCGTCTTCAACCATGAAAATGTAGGCTTCTGTTAAAATTCAAACTCTCCGCGTTTGGGTGAATTTGAGTTGTCGTGCAAGCAGCGCAAATTATGAACATTATTTTATAAGTAGTGAACTGGAAGATAAAAATGCTCCTGAGCCGGGATTTCGACCCAGGACCCTCTGCTTACAAGGCAGGCGCTCTAACCATTTCAGCTACCGATGGGCTCGTAAACAGAGTTCGCAAACTACTTCAATAGTCTGGTAGAAGCCGACCATTGGAAGAGGGATCCCGTCCCAAGGCAAATTCATCTAACCAGTTCACATCCCCATGTCACGGAAATTAATAATAAAGTTATATTTGATGGTGTAAAACGGATACGTCAGGACGTATACAAAATACAAAGTCCCTTAGACGAGTTAAATAATTCAGGGTATTTAAATATGAAACGTAAAAATAGGCTGCCTTTTCAGTTAAACTTTAACACAAATGGTGTGGCGAAATTTGAAAAAGTGTCGGAGCGTGGCTCTTGGTGAGCTAGCATGTTCCAGTCCATCTACGCAGTGAAACATCGTAGATCGAAGCTAAACTTCGAAAACGTCGGTCCGTCATATTAGTTGCATTTTTGCTGATACCATGGTATCTGTTACCACGGTAAGTGGATCTGCAATTAGTCGTTTTTGCAGTTATCCTGGTATCGCTACGAGATGCTGTGCAAAAACGGCTATTGACGAAATTCTACTTTTGGAAGTCATCCCAAAAGAAAAACAGATATCCAGTTAAACTTCTTTCTCACCAATCTGACGAAATTTGATGAAAGTGAGATGACTTTTCAGGTACCACGACCAGCTACCACGGTCGGACCGTAGTATCTGAATATCTGATACCACAATAACTGGCCAGATACCACGATAACTGCAAAAACGCCTTTTGACCGTGGTATCAGATACCACGGTAACTGCAAACACGACTTTAGACCGAGGTATCAGATACCATGGTATCACCAACAACGCAACTATTATTTGAATTTCAGGTTCAAGTGATGGGACCTGTCAGGTGCCGATACCTTCTTTAACCAATAACAAAACCCAAATAAGCTGACTTTAAAACCTGGGTTAAAGCTCATCGCCATTCTTGGTATAAAAAAAGTTTCATCGACTCCAGAAGATATTGTTTCAGACTTTCTCTGTTCTATTCTCTGGGGCAAATGAAAATCCACTCGAGAGTTGTTATTTAATGTTTAGGAGGGTTGTTTGTTGCTAGAGTTTAATGGATTTTCCTGATGGACGGGGTGCTAAGTTTCGCTTGTCTTCACTTTATGCTGAACTGGTAATCTCTTTTACGACTCCCTTCTTATTCTACCGAATCGTATATCATGTCAAAGAAGAGACTTTGAGAATTCGAATTAAACGATAAGATCCTTAATCCCAAGATAAATTGATATTTTATGCATTTTCCGAGATCGAGAAGGGTTTTCGATCTCCTTTAGTTTCCTTTAAACATGCCTTTGATCTCCTTTTCGACAACTTGTTTTTGCATTATGTTTTCCGTCTGTGTACCCCCATTCTTCTTGAAAATTTGTAACTACTAAGTGACGTTTTGAGAGTAACTGTTCCCCCCCCCCCCACACATAGTCTGTAGTCCTTTATTGAACAATGTCTAGACGTGCTGATAAATTTTTGAAATAAAAACACATTTAACAAAAGTAAAAACAGAGTCGAACAATTTGGCGGGGGGGGGGGAGGAAGGTTTTGGTACGGGGGGGGGGGGCACCAGGTTTATTTTTCCTAGATCCAATCTTTAATAGGAAATTGTTGGTTTGTTATTTGTTGGGAACGGACTGCTTCGTATTTTTCGTGTCGTGTGCTTGCAACAGTTGCTGAATAAATTGTATTTGATTTCGCCTCATTATGTTTGAATTAATGCATGTATGTGTTGCCTCCGCAGTCAATGTTCGTTTATTCCCGGTGTCGCCTGTTTTTGCGCCTTGGCCTGGTCGAGACAATACGAATTCCCCCTTTTCGGATCTAACAGGTGATTCGACGATTAGATTTCCACTAGAAAAATAGCTCCCAGGCAATTCCCAACGATCACAGAACTTATGATAACAGAAACATCCCTGAGTTTCCCAGTTTTCTCCACCCTTGGTGCTTGATTTCCTCGATCTCAATCTACTCCTTATTTTTTCAGTTGTGACATAGGTTCCAAATCGTGTAGAAATATTACGGCCATCTTGTTAGCGATTTGATCTATTTTCTCCAGTTTTCCTTGACGTCCAGTACCGATTCTCCTTCTCTTAGCACCAGTGAACTTTGACAAATTTTTCCTTTCTGTTTCCCATAAATTCCCATTTCTTTTCTAGCGGGAAACTTAATGGACATTTGAAAAACGGTTATGTCAGCGCCAGTTCTTCGGTAAGCATTTTTCTGTTCTTAAATGAGACCACGGGAGTCGGGTGAAGGGCGTTCCTAATGACTGCGTGGTTAATTATTTGAAAGAAAGAGATTTTTTTTTAAAAGAATTATGTGTTTTTCAAGCCAGTTTGTTCGTGACAAGAAATGGGGAATAACAGAAAGATGGACTGGTGCATACAAGAGGGTTTACTTTTGCCGCCATTTAGTCAAGTTCCTTCCTACTGCGTATGACAGTCTCTTCAAACCGTAACTGACTTGGGCATGTTCCGTTTCCTTAATGTTAATTTCTTTCTCTTCATCTCTTTCAGTTTTAAGTGTTTTTTGAGTGAGTTGTTTTTGACAAGGAGTATGGAGGGAAAGGGCTATTCGCTTAGCAGGCAAGGAAGTGGAGCTTTTCTACCGGGCGTTTAGTTAAAGGTTAACAGAATAGGACTAAGATATGACAGTCTGGTTACCCATCATATTTTTACTTAATTAGGTTAGAAGAACCGACAAAAACTCGTTACTTCGTTGCTTTGTTATCTACAATCTTTGAATTTTAAGCTGACGTAATTTCTCTTCCATGACTGTTTACCTCTATACGGACGTACCACTATGTTTTGGATGTTTAGCTCTCTGTTGACTGGGTCCTTCCACAAAGAAAACCTATACGGGGTAGCAAGGAATAGAGGGCTATCTTCCAATGTGATTCTGCAGTCTGGAATCGAACATTCAGTTTTGCACGCTTTTGCAGACATTCAAATTTTCCGCTTCTCGGCGTAAATTTATTTGTCGAACAATCAGAGGCGATTCCCAACGTCACTACTAGACCACGCGACGAGAAAAACAAAAATCCCTTACAGGAGACAAAATATTTGAGCGTAGTCAAATCAAAGGTATAAAAATAAGTTGGCTTTTCAGTTAAACTTTCCACTGCTTAAGATGGTGTCTTGTAGGATAGTTGAAACGATATAATATGAAGGTAGGGATTTGGAATGGGGGAGACTTCATTCACTTAACAGGCAATGAAGCGGAGGCTATTTAGCCAAGGCTATTAAGTCAAGCTTATTTCCACAGCTTGCGGCATGTCTTGCAGAATAGCTGAAATGACATAATCCGAAGACAGAGGTCTTTCCCTAACGTTGATTTAGTCTCTTTTGGAAAAGGAAGGCGCGTTTGTCACAATCCTATCGGTTTCTAGTTACTACTGACTACACTCTCAGAAGTTTTCGTGAGAACACAGGGATGCGCAGTTTTCCACAGATAGCAGTTGTCTGTTAAGATTTGCGAACATTAATGCATTGTACCTTATGCGTAACAAGAATTGCCAAGAGAAGCTGAAAAAGCGTATGCTGACATTCGAATGCAAATTCTACATTCCATAATTACAAAAGTAACTAACAGCATGTACAAGAAGCTTGAGAGTTGTATCTAGACATTTTTCAACTAAAGAATATGCCCATATAATGGCCACTGTTTCAAATTAAATCTGGTCAGCTTGTTCATAGTCTGCCAAAATGTGACTTTAACTATTTCTTTAATTTTTTATTTATTTATCACCAGTCATTTCAAACAGAAGAGGGTCGCAGTACAAAAACGAAAAGAAAAACAGAACAAAAGCAAAACGTAACAGTTTCATAGGAAACACACAATTTGCATTTTTATTGCATTTCTTTTGGTTTTGAATTAGGATTTTCCCCATCTGGAGCGGGCCGTGGCCTTATATACGTGTAATTCAACCACATCCCTCGTAAGAGGTTACTAATTAAACTCTGGTATCTTGTCAAAATTTAAGAGATCCTTAATAACTATCTCAGGCTTGGTAATTAGATTCGCTGGGCGGTTATTAATTACGCAGCCCTTTTACGAAAATTAGAAGCTACGAAGTTTCCTCCGTTTTTCAACCCCTCCTTGTTCCTTACTTTAACACCTTCAGGTTGTAACTTGGTCTGAGTTGTCGAAGTTTTTATACTGGGGTCCTTTTGTAATGGGGTCGATTAAAAAGAGGCACGGCATGGCGCAGGAGGGACGAGTAATAAAAAGAGATTAACAAGTAGTAGAAGTAGACAAGTAAGTGAGAGTTTTTAACTGCAGAGTCTAAAAGAAGGCACGTTAAAACATTGTTCATGCCGCTCACACAGAGGATTTTAGGTTAGGTGGAAGAAATTCAATTTCATGTGAATCTCCACCCCAGAAAAACAGAAAACGACCTGGTTGAGTCCAAGAACAAATAATCTGATAGAACCTCCGCCTTTTGTAGCATGCAGCGACTACGGATACCCTGACAAAATAGAGCAGAGCTGGAGCTCTAGCTCTTAGTTGATAGCTGTCTACTTCCGTCTTCGCCATTTGCTCGTCGCAGAGCATAAGTACAGAAGGCTCGCTGACCCGCTCTGGGGCGCATACAGACAACCAATCGGATTTGACTTTGAAAGTTTCTTCTGCGCGGCTTCACAGCGATATAGCTATTTGTAGAGGTAACGAAACGTGATGTACCGGGTAGCTCCTAACCTCCGCTCGTTTGCATCGGGCACGGTACGGGGAAATATTTGACTCCGCATTATCATATAGCAGAGATAGGAAGACGGAGGCTTTATCTGATTATTTGTTCTTGTAGGGCCTCAGCTTTGTCAAGCTAGTCAAAATACGCTAAAACTACTCTTGTTTGTGCCAAATCAAGTAAAGGGAACGGGTGGAGTGTTTAAAGTTGACCTTGTTCAGAGAGTTCAGTAGTTTTAATTCTCAATATTCGATGATTTATCGTGCGAACTGACATAACATATTTGAGTAAACTAGTTGAAACCTTACTTTGCTAGCTGCGTCGAACCAAGAATGGATAATAACAAGTACCTCTTGTGTGGCCATCATCGTACTGGACAAAAAATCCTGTCGTGTTCCGAAAATATTGAGCAGATGACTATACCCCAGACCTATTATTACTATCTGTTTTGCATTGCGTTGCAATGTACATTATTTAAAGTTGCAGAGGCGTGGTAATGCAGGACTGTCGGCTACAGTTGAGGCTGCTCACTTGGGTCGAAAATCCCACTTCTGTGGCAAAGATGCATTGTGAGAAAGGAGAGACAGACGATCGGTTATACTGTAATATTTTACATTCTTGATAGAACTAACGGCGATTCAGTTTACATCTCGATTCCTGCATGCGAAAGAGAGCGAAAAATCAATCATACACGATCCTCTATACAAAGCATAATTTATTTACAAAAGCATGACAGCCAAGCACGCTAGATTGGGGGATGTCGTAATTTAAAGTACTTGTCGCCAGGGGCTTTCCCTGGGGATAAAATATTCGTTTCTTCTTCTGTAATTTTCCGTCTTGAAGAACTAATGTGAGAAATTACTGTTTGTTGTTTTACAAATGATTAAACTGTTCCCGTCTTCCTAAACCACTGATTTTTGGAGACCCTGTACCAAACTCTGGTACCTGAAGGGACCCTAACCCTGCCCTACTCTACGATAAAATAATTGTAATTGGTTTATTTCTTGAGCTCAATTCATAAATATTTTGTTTGGTTAGGGGTATCCAGCATTTGGCATCAGGTATCTTGAAATCAGGGTGTGGTAGACTGAACTGTCTACAAAAAATTGCGTGGGGTTGAACCCGGGGCAGGTAGGGTAATGGGCTGACAGCATAGATACTACCCCCTGGCTAGCGAGGAAAGCGGAAAGACGGAGGAGAAGGGGGGGCGTGATTTACACTGCAAAAAGTTTCTCTGAATAAGGATGCAATATTTGTTACTGGGATTAATCTTATCTCTATTGGGATAAAATTAATCCGCGTTAGGGATATTCTTATCTCAATAAAGACAAAATTAATCCCAGTAGCAGATACTGCAAGATTTTTTTGTACAGTGTAGTTGGCCATGATTGGCCATGGTGGCCAACGGGGCACACGAGTCGACTGAATTAATACTAGGCACATAAATCGGTAGGGAAGCGCTACTGTGGCTTCGGAAACTTTTACATACTGTCTATAACTTGGGTCTACGCATATGCGTTTTTGTTAGGCAGGGTTGGTCATTATTGAAAGTGTGGCACGATTGTGTATTCATGAAGGCTCAGTGAACGATAGTAATTCAGTGCAGACATCTCAGTAACTAGTAACAAACCAACCATAGTTCCACGCCTTTCCTTCTCGTAGTAGACTTCTGAGATTCAGCCAGCTTTGAAATCGTATGGTAAAAGTAGATATTAAAATTATCCAGTTTGGTTTCGAAGACATGGATTTGAACCAGAATCGATGCAAAAGAACATTAGCTCGCTTCTTCCGTCTGCTCCACTTTTTCTCCTTTTTAATGTCTAACGCCGCGTTATTACTTGTTTCATCTCTTTCAACCAAACAGTTCCCTCCATGCAGATTCCGTTAATACTTCACTTACGGTTTAATTAGCAAAAGCTTTCAGTTTCCAGAGCCAAATTTGCAAAGGAATGTCAGATGACATTATTAGCTTCTGAAACAATGGTGAATTGCTTTTGGGTTGCAAATCCAGCAGTTTGAAGTGGGTCATATTAGATATGAGCTCCCGAGCAGCAGCGGAGAAGGTGGCTTTTGGAAGAGTTCCGGGCTATAAGGAAAAATCTGTCAAAGTAAGAACAAGGCACGAACTAAGTAAATATTAAGGAGGAAAAAAAAACAGAACGATTCGCGAAAATTACTTTTGTGTTCGGATTTTTAGTTCTTCAGTGGTTTTACTGAAGGAACGAGAAAGCCCTTTGGGCCAGGGAGGGAATAAAAAATAACACTCAAAATCAAAATATAAAGAATAAGAGGAGAAAATCCTTCCTCCAAAATAGCCTCACAATGCTCCATAGTGAGACTATGCTACTGCCCTGAACTGCCAGATGGTTAATGTGTATATAGGCTATATTGTCCGGCTCTTTTATTTATGTCACGTGTAATGTCATGAATTAAAATATATTGATTGATTGATTGATAGCCTGCTTGAGGAACCTCCCAAGCAGACCAAGGTCAGCACATTTTTCTTCCCCATAATATTGACATCATCAAATGTCCCTCGTTCTCAAATCCTTAGCTCAACGCATCAACCCACCAAATGAAACAAATCGTCCCTTGTAACCCCACATAGGGCAGAAGTAAGGGGGGCAAAGCTAGGAGTTCCGCAGATGAACCATGGGACCTAGCTAATGAGCTTGTATCCCTGCGGTCCCTCATGATCGATTTATATTCATATCAATTGTTTTAAATTAAAGAACCTGAACCTTTATAATCCGGCTGGTGAGAAAGTTGTGCGTTCCCACTTTTTAGCGTTGAGCTTTATGAGCTTCTTTGAATGACCTGTCGCTCGCTGTATTGAATCAATAAAGAATAGATCATGAGTTTGCCCGTCCGTGGCCGAGTGGTTAGCGTGCCGGACTCGCAAGTGAGGGTCGCTTGTTCGAGTCTCGGTAGTGCCTACTGTTTGGTTTGGGACGGGGGTTAGTGGCGTAACCCTGTAAGACAAGCCAAAGTCCAACCAGCTTCAAATGGGTACCTGGAGAAATCCGGGGAAGGTGACAGGAAGGGTGTGTGAAAGCACAGGATGGCTGGCTCCCAACCCCCATTGCACTTCCTGGCTGAGGGGGGAGAGTCGGAGATCAGCACCGCCAGCTTGGCCTGTCAAGGCTAGTGCTGATAACTTTGCCTTTTTTTTTTACCTTTAGATCATGAGTTGGATTGTTAAGAATCTTTTTTTTGTCACCACTTTTTTTTTCATTGTCGTCATCATCACCAATATAAAAGTTAAATTATGTCATGGGCCTAAAGGAAAGCATGGTGCTTATATGATGATTGAGGTATGCCGCAATCTACATTTTTTTCTGGGCATTAGGCCTCGGAGCAGAAATTATTAATTCTTCTTTCCCTTGCAGCAGTCATCTGTCAAATCAAGGGCCTCGGATTTACGATACGCCGACCTGCAGCTCCCCAAGTCAAGTAATAACGGTTCAATGCGAGCCAAAAGCGATCAAGGCGCTCACGGTCTGCCGAGCGTGACCCCGATCCCCTCCCCCAAGCCCGAAATCATCCACATAACAAATGGATCCTTAGCCAACTTCAAGGACAAGGTTGATGTCTAATTGCACTGAGCTCATCAAAGTATTTCTCTGATTCCAAGCCAAATGACAAAGAATGTGAAAGTGACACTCAGAACATGTGCATTGGCTGCAAAAGCATGAAGAATTGCACCAATCGAGATAGAAGTGGATTGAAATGGAGAAGTTTGCAGGACTTTCTAGTCATTGTGACATTGACCAATATTATAGTGACTATGTGTGCCATCAGATTTTTATTTTCTGTGATAGTGTGTTACCGTGGAAGACCAAATTCAGACGCGTTTTTGGATCGCCCAAAAGACGGACTGTGTGAGGCAAGGAAAGAGCTAGCAGCTTCGTCATGGTTTTACCGAATGTTACATGTCGCAACAGTGCGCAGATTATATAGTAAACAGTAGAGAAGGAAAAATAAGGCTTCGGCACATGACACTGTTCAGAATATAAGCTGACTGGCAAAAATGCTGTACATGCTAGGTAAACTACAGGGTAATAGTTAGATCCAAAAATAGACAATGTCTCCTAAGGAGAATGCGGGACTTAGGCACTCCCAAGTTTCAACGTGTTGGATGTAAAAAAAGAAAAGAAACACGGTTATCATCTGCCTTAAACGTTTCATGCACACTTTGAGCGTGTCCCATCCTACTTAGCGTAGTTACTACGCATGACGTCACGAATTCTGGCTTTTTGCCGTCAAGGCTGGACCGATTTTTCTATTTTCCAGCAGAATATCATGCCGCGGGTGACTCCGACCAATCACGTTACAGAGATCCGTAGTTACTACGCTTAATACGCTCCCGAGCTTGGTAAGCAAATAGTTACTATTAGTTACTATTTCGAGAAGGTTGGAACGGTTAGCGTAGTAACTTTTGGTGAGGTTGGAACGGAAATAGTAACTAATAGTTACTATTGGTAGAAGGGTGGACCACGCTCTTTACGCCTTCGCCGGCGCGTCTTCACCTACCATTCTGCAAATGTGCGGTCACATTCTTAGAAGGTCGATAGTCGGTACCATGTTTTTTCAATCAATCAATCAATCAAGTTTAATCCAAATAGGTAAAAGGTAGAAGAGGAATACAAATTTACGAAATACACAGACACGAAACAAATTAACTAATTCACCTACAAGGTATGACCAGAAATAAATGATGGAATGAAACTAAGTAAAAACTGGGCAGAAGAATTAATTCTTAATTAATTTTTAATTAATTGAAGACTTAATTTTTGGTAGAGATGGGGTTCGCCCACGCTTCGCCCGTGGTAAACTTCAACCGGATTTTTTCAATCCAGCACGAATCCAAACACGCCTGTTTCTTACCTTATCTGTCATTGTTAGAACTCATTTAAGTCGCGTTATATATTGTTCATCGCACAGGTTTATGTGTGTTTCTCCTTAACGTCCAGCTATCAATATCGAGCCTTACGGTTCCGGCTTCCAGTGGGTCTTGACGCCAAAAAAGTCTTGACACGTAACGAAGAAGGCTCCGACTTTTTTTGTTGTCCTGCATCTCTAACTGTGTTTTTTTCGATCCAGCCAAACTTGCCTGTTCTATCCAATCCAAATATGTAGAGCCACTGGGTCTAACGTCGTTGTAGGTCCCTTTCTGCCTTTCTAGGGCAGTATCGTTGCAAATACTAGTAGATTTCATTCTTTAGGATGGCGTTGGTTAGGACTTTGTAGATTCGGTGCTCGGTGTTATTGGTGTTTGGACGTGGAACAGTGCATCAGTTGTCCCGTTGAACAGTGTGGTTTTGGGATAAATGTAAAACGAAGACTCAAAATACTCATTCAGGTGTTCCTAGGAGCTCGCGATTTGCCACTTGACTGACTGCTACTGACGTTTGTCAACTAAAAATAGCTCTGTTCAATGTTAACTAACGTTCAAAGAAGTGTAACTCTACTGTAAATGAACGAGTACATCAGAAGTTGGAGTATGTGGAATGATTGTGGACCTGGCATATGTGTTGCTTCAGCTTACATGGTGTGTAGCTTGTGTAGGAGGGCAAAGGATATTCGATCCTACGAGTGAAATTCAAAATCCATTTAACGCTTTAATATTATGTAAATACGTTTGTACAGTTTCCCGTGGATACTTTAGCTTTTATGTTTGTGCCATTTTTCTTATCGTATTTTTGGTTTGTTACGATCTCACTTTGTACGCGTTGCAGTCTGCGCTGTGTATTTTGTATCACGTTTGTAAAGACTTTGTGGTAACACGTTGCTACTCATTACAAGAATCAGTTCGGTAAAACTTCTTGCATCTACAAGTATGTTAGACCCCCACAACCACCACCACCATTACCGAAGTGACTTGTACCGTGACCAAGAAACCAGAAACAATTTTTTCGCATATAATTTAGAAGTCAAGGACTCCATTAGTTGCGTTTTTGATCGAAGTTTGAAGTTACAATCAACCTCAAAGGTCTTTGGTTAAATACCAGTTTTGGTCGCCGGTCACAGTTTCTTTGTCCTTCAAACTCTGACCGTCGTACTTCGTGAGATAGCCAGTTCGAAGTTTGCTTGAATCGTCGAAGAAACGTCGACCTGGCAAGGATCGCTGGAGTCGTAAAAACACTAATTAAGCAAACGGTGAACTTCGACGGCGTTTGAAAACGGAAATTAAGCAACCTGCTACTCTAACGGCGAACAAAACTTCGTTCAAAAACGCAACTAATAGTCGGAGCCACGTAGACATACCAGGACCTGCAAGGGACTTGGTTTGCGAACTCATTTCACAAGCCCTCGGTAGCTTAAATGGTAAGAGCGCCTGTCTTGTAAGCAGAGTGTCCTGGGTTCAAATCCCGGCTGAGGAGCTTTTTTGTCTTTCAGTTCACTATTTATAAAATGGTTCTAGTTTATAAATTAGCGGCCCAGATCATGGTTCTCGGAGGCGAAGCAACCGAAGCTGTGGACGAAGCAACTTCCAGAATGTTTGTAGCAACATTTTTTGAATCCCGGGAAAAAGAACCTGAGGCGGAAGTTATTTTTTAATGTTGACCTGACACCAATGACGAAAACGTTTCCTCCGGTGAGAAATAGTTAAAAAGCAGTCGGAATCAAGTAAAGAGCTAAAATGTCAAAACGAACAATGCATGTGGTATATCAGTCGAAGTGTACAAAATATGTTCAGCCAAGTACTGCGATACTAAAGCCTATCCTTCTTCGGCTTTCCGCTAGCACGATTTCCCGGAATTCTTCTTCCCCTCTTAGAAGCTTCCTCGGTTTCCCCTAGATGACGCATAAGCTATAACAAAAGTCTTGGTGCTCTGCGAGCTGTACGGTGTTGGCGGGTACCCTTACGATGCTTAAAGCACAACTCTTGCTAGAAATGATTTTTTTTCACGATGAACTGGCTCAGAACTACCGGTTTTGAAAAATACCATTGCTTGCCACAAGAAAGTAGTGATTCTTGTTAGCGCTTGTCGAGGCTATCCAGTCTTCCTGCTCTCCGACACAGAGGCTGCACACAAAATGTTTGAAAACTGATCGGACTATGATTAAAAGTGGGAAAACCAAGCAATATAAAATAAACCCAAAACCAGTAATATTTTTGAAGCCTATCACGTCCTTCCGTGTGAAAGAGTTATCTTCCAGTTTTGAAGCTATCGGCGGCGTTGCATGACATCGGCTAGAACGAAAAAATGTTAAAACGTTGCAGGTAAAAAACGAAACAATGGCTAAAGGTGGGGATTTCAGAAGCGTATCTCCCCACAGCGAGCTAAGGATAAGACTAAAGGCAGACTAAGCAAGAGGGGTCCTTTAAATGGTGAATGTTTGTTGTAAAGGGAGACACGATTCGACAAGACACGCTTCCTTTTCTAATTACAGTAATGGTTTGACTTGAAATTTAAATTCAAAATGAATTTTGAAATTTACAAAGTAAATTACAAATTTTTAAGTTTTATTTTTTTTTGTTAAGAAGAAAAGAATGTAAAATTTCCAAGTGAAGTTGAAAGAGTAGGTGCCACACTTGTCACTGAAAGGAAGAGGAGGGATTAAAAAAAAGAAAAATAAAGACACTTCATCTCAACACGCAGGACACCTGAGGGATTCATAAACTGACTCGACGAGGACTCAAGTCGAGGACTAAATCGGCCGCTACCCTAATGAACAAGACTCTTTGAATGGGGACTCCACTACACCCTCCGCTGCAGACTCTGCAACTACCAAGACGAAACTCACCTGCTGTTTGAATGCCCAAAGAACTCCAGTGGAAGAGACAACATCACCCTTTTCTGCGAGAGAAACAGAATCCATCACAGCTTCGAAAGCATAAGAACAACTCCGTTGTCCAAAGCCCAAGAAAGAATCATCTACAATGAAATGATCAAGATTTTCCGACGAATTGAAGCCATTTAGTGCGAAAGTAGTAAACCAATCGAAGCAACAGGAAGGCGGAAAGGGAGCTGAAGAACCGTGGAACCCAACGACATATTATGAAGGAAGGAAAGAGACATTGGGGAGTCCCAGAAGCAATAACCAGGAAATGGTCACCATCATCAACCGTAAGCTAATAATCGGGAAACTACAGCCTTGTTGCTTGCATGTGTAATTTAAGGTAAATGATCATCAAGAGGCTCGCTCAAATCTCCCTTTTTTCACATGTTTCATTTTGATTTTCGTATTCAACGAAGCGTAGACAAGGGGATAACCTCCTGAAATAGTCCATGACATCTGGCGGGTTAGAAGATTGATCTGGGCTTATTGGGAGCATAACAAACACAATGGACAAGTCAAATCTGCTGTCTAAACAAAATGGTGATCTTCAGCTGTGAACAGCATACTATGGGTCCTTGATCCAGCTTGCAAGTAGTATCACCCAACTTCGCAGGATTGAATTTTCATAAAAGGAGTTCCGTTAAATTACTTGGATGTCACATCCAACTTCGACAACACTTGAATAAGCGTGTTAACGACAAAAACACGATTTATGTCTGGTCGTCAATATGAATATATGTTTTCCCCCGTCTCCTTACTTCTTGCTCCCAAGCAATCTCAGGAAACTTTGGGCCAAGTCTCATGAACTTGTGCTTCCGCTTCCATACGCCCGAAATCCGGTCTTCGTTCGGAACCAGCCAGCAAAATAGAGGCGAAAGTTTGCTAAGCGGATTATCCGCGAATTGAGCTTGGAGTGCCCTTAATGGCTCAGCACTCTCGATCCGTTCCAGTCCGCTACGGACCGCGGGAGGTCCCGTCTTAAGCCATGCCGGATGACTCATCGCTCAATTGTGATCTGGAGAGTTTTTTAATGGGTCCAATTGGGAAAATAATGATTGGAACTTAAGTACGGATTCCTTAGTTCAATTTCGTTGTGGTTCAAGTTCCTTTTATTGACAAACATATATATACACAACTAATATAAATACTAAGATAGACAAAAAAACAAAATCTATTTATTAAACAAAATCCCAAGGGCTATATTGCCCATTGGTTGGGAAACAGCTATCTTTATATAAAATAAAATAACTCACCAGGTGTTCTCGCGAATACAACCGACCTCCACATCACCACGCAGCAAAATAAAAAACAAAACAAAAAATAAATCAGGGATAAACTCACATCAGCGGATAAGACATGATTTGGACTATATATACCGTAGCGGAAGCTGGAAGGATTTCACAAAATCTTTATTTTTATTCAAGATGAGCAGTATGCTTTAATCACAATAGAAGTATGCTTTTATGAAGATTAGTGAACTTTGAACGGTGCCGGTTTCATCGACAAAGTAGCTAATTAAACGCTCAGGAGAACACCTGAACGGGCGTATTGAGTCTTCAACTCAGGGGCGTGATCCCGAGAAACCTAAGGGGTGGGGGGGGGGCATTGGTGGTATCCTGGTTCATTAGCTTGTTTGTATCCTTTTGTTTAGACCCTTTCCACCAAGTAAAAGCTTTGCAAATTTCAACCGAAAAAGTGTCCTCTTAAAAGTTACGCTTGGCGAAAAATTTATTAAATTGAATAACAAGCATTTGAGGTGTGGTATGGGCATGGAAACAGATGCACGTACACGTGAGATCTTATTCTTTGAAATGGCGTCATCTCAGAACGTCGATTATTAATTATAGCCGCAAACGATGTCTCCACAATTCGATTTTACACCACGCCGTATGAAGGTAGAACAGAAAGAACAAACACCCAAAAACATGTATATTTGTTACATACTGGGTGCTTCACTGCTACCCGAATGAATCTCACTAAACTGTTAGTGCCCCGAGACATCTATCCTCCATCAATTTAGAGCGTGTTCCGTCCTACTTACCGTTGTACGACGCATGACGTCACGAATCCTTTTTTTTTTGCCGTCAAGGCTGGAACGATTTTTCTATTTTCCAGCAGAATATCATGCCGCGGGCGAATCCGACCAATCGCGTTACAGAGATGCGTGGTTACCACACTTACTCCGTTCTCGAGCATGGTAAGCAAATAGTTACTATTAGTTACTATTTCGAGAAGGTTGGAACGGTCAGCGTAGTAACTTTTCGTGAGGATGGAATGGGACTAGTAATTAATGTTTACTATTGTTAGTAGGGCGGAACACGCTCTTAATTATCCTCTCGACTTTCTTAGAACCTAGAATTTCCCTCCCCCAAAATTCCTTCCGTCCCCTTTTAACTCATAACGTTCGAACGTAATATGGATCAAACTTTCATTGGCTTAAACTTTTATTAGTCACGGCTCGGGGCTCCTGGAGCCTATGCAGTTGAACTCTACACTAACCAAAATAATAGCCTACTCAAAACGAGCTTGGTCAGAAGAGATCAACATCGTCAAGAGTCATCGTGCTAACAGACGGACGGACATACTCTGCGTCACTAAGGCTTAGGAGTTCAAAACGTGATGTGAACGGTATCACGCACATAAAATGGATTTGAGGCTAAATACATCAAAATGTATTCGAGAATCAACAAAAAGTCTTCGAGGAACTGCAAAAAGTATTCGAGAAAATATAAAAAGTATTTGAAAATTGCATAAAAGTATTTGACATTTAACTGAAATTATGTGTTCGAGAATGACATAAATGTTTTCGAGAAGGACATAAAAGTAGGCTATTCGAGAAATTATAAACTAAAATGCTCGAATACATTTTTGTCATTCTCGAGTTCCTTATTTCAATTTGAATGTCAAATACATTTTGGATTTTCTCGAATCCTTTTTATCTTTTCTCGAATACTTTTTTTTTTTAGTTTCTCGAAGACCTAAAAAAAATCTCGAAAACTTTTTGTCGACTCTCAAATTCAAACACCGGTTCCTAGAAGACATTTAAGAGATTCTCGAACACATTTCTGAGATTCTCAATACATTTTCGACGAACTCCATACACGCATCAATGAGATGTGAGACGGAGGCTACCAATCCAATTTACGGAACGGATGGATACTTAGGCAGGCCCGTATCCAGGAATTTATTTCGGGGGGGGGGGGTTGCTTTTTGTTTTTGTTTTTGCCTGCGGGTCGCACAAAAAAGTACAAAAAAGACAAAGAACAGAGGGAAAAGCCTATACAAATGAGTATTTGTTTGTTTCGGTATTTTTGTCGGCCTTGACCTGAGGTGAAATAAAATAATCAGGTTTTTCTCTTTCGAAGGGTAAGCTAGAAAAGAAGGAAATAATAACAGTCCCCCCCCCCCCCGAAACATACACAATGATTTTGTACTTTCTTGTCCGACCAGCAGGCAATAACCCCCCCCCCCCCCCCCCCCCCCCCCCCCCCCCCCGAAATAAATCCCTGGATACGGGCCTGATAACAGTGGTGGGAAACGCGAAAGAATCCTATAAATATTTTGCTCCTGTACATCTCCTTCTTTGCTCGGTCCCTCTATGTAAGCAATCTGCGGATACAGAACAGCGAGAGCTTGTATCTTACACGAAGAATCAATAACGACCTCGCATATATTACACTTCACGACAGTCGTTATACCGCAACCGCTTTTGTTGGTTCTCGTTTACCATGCTCGTCAAAACTGCGATACATCTGAATTCTTAGTCTAATTGACTATTGTGCTGTCGAATACTTAATCGTGGCTCATCTCCGAAGGTGAGTGTATTTGAATAGCAAGATGGGAACTTAAAGTCCTAATCCAAACATTCTGTTTACCTTTTCTTAGTAATCGCTTGCCACAAGTTTATTTTGAACTGAACGCGATTGCCGGGTACTAATAGAATTTAACTTTACTTCTTTAAAAAGTTACAATTCTGTTTACCTTTTCTTAGTAATCGCTTGCCACAAGTTTATTTTGAACTGAACGCGATTGCCGGGTTGCTGTTTTGGCTCGAGAAAAAAACCCACGCCGAAAGTCTTTTTTTCTAGATGACGAGATTTTCCAGGATTGATTAGCAAAGAATTAATAATTGATAATTTTTGTATGTCTTCAGAGGTACCACACTGGTCCTGTTTTTTTTTATTTATTTTTATTTGTAACAAACAGTTGGAGCAATAGATGAAAGTTATTATTTTGACCCTTGGCTCCCTACGTGCCGTAACAGCTGTCCGGGATAATCGGCTGAGATTTAGTCCAGACAGAGTTATTTCAAACCTACGAAATTTTTTTTTTAATTTACTCATTGTTTTACGGTATTTTGGTTTTTAACATTCATAGTGACAGTAGGGATGGTTAGCATTGTGTATGTGGTATAAATACCATTTTTTGTGGTCCGCACTGGGGCAGATCAGATCGTCTCTCACAAGCATATTAGAGAACCTGGGAGCTTGTATCCCATGTATGTAATGGATTTGAGGTTAAATAGGTCGAAAATGTATTCGAGAACCCCTCGATATCTTCGAGGAATCGGTAATTGTATTCGAGAATTGATAAAAAGTCTTCGAGATTGTTTTTAAGTCTTTGAAAAACTAAAAAAATTATTGGGGAATGTCTTAAAAGTATTTGACATTACAATAGAAATTAGGTATTCCAAAATGACATCAATGGATTCGATAAGGACACAAATGTCGAGAATTTAAATTTTTTGAATTCTCGAATGTATTTTCGTCATTCTCGAACATACTTGTGTCATTCTTGAGTTCTTATTTCAATTTAAATGTCGAATACATTTTAGAAATTCTCGAATACTTTTTATCTTTTCTCGAATACTTTTAGTAATTTCTCGAACACCAAACAAAAGTCTAGAAAACCACCGACTCGGTTATCTTTTACCGACTGACCGACAGCATTGAGGGGGGGGGGGCGTCCCCCCCCCCCCCCCAGTCGTGACGCCCCTGATTGATATGCGAGTACAGAATATTTATGTTAATTTACAGAACATTTTGTTCGTTCTAAATACAGTTTTTGTTTCATAAAAACTTAGTCGAAACAAAATAGTTCGAACACATACAAACTATGCAATCTACTCGTGTTACGATGTTCATTGGGTCATGTATAAATCAATATAATTCAATCTGTTTTATTTTTCGCGATTTTTGTTTTACTTTTATCCAGAAGCACAAGTGAGCTTGATATCTCCCAGTTTTTTTTTTTTTTTAATCTCCCTCCGAGAGTACAAACACACTATCAGGATGCCCCGACCCCATCCTCTGAAATCTTATCATTATTTGAATTATCATGTGAAACTGATGTCGACAAATCATGACAGGAATACCATCTCACAGACACCCAGTCCTGGTAATCTGTCCAAGGCATAAATGGTGCTGAACTAAACTATTCAAATAGCTCTTCACCAATATTCCTTAGAAGCCTTCAATTTGGTTCTTAGCTGCCTTTACACATTCTTAAATTGAAACATTTAAACAAAATCTAAACATTTTTTTTCGATTCTGTCTTTTGACTCGGTCTTACAATAAAGGACAGGCTAAACCACAAACTATACAGACAAAAATAAACGTATTTATTCTATGCAAGCAAACCTATTATATTTATGAAAATCTTCGCCACATCAGCACACCATCGCTCAGGAAGGGTTCCGGCTAAAATCCCCCCGGCTAACCCCCCCCCCCTCCAGTACAAACTACTCTCCGAGAGTACAAACACACTATCAGGATGCCCCGACCCCATCCTCTGAAATCTTATCATTATTTAAATTATCATGTGAAACTGATGACGAAAAATCATGACAGGAATACCATCTCACAGACACCCAGTCCTGGTAATCTGTCCAAGGCATAAATGGTGCTGAACTAAACTATTCAAACAGCTCTTCACCAATATTCCTTAGAAGCCTTCAATTTGGTTCTTAGCTGCCTTTACACATTCTTAAATTGAAACATTTAAACAAAATCTAAACATTTTTTTTCGATTCTGTCTTTTGACTCGGTCTTACAATAAAGGACAGGCTAAATCACAAACTATACAGACAAAAATAAACGTATTTCTTCTATGCAAACAAACCTATTATATTTATGAAAATCTTCGCCACATCAGCACACCATTGCTCAGGAAGGGTTCCGGCTAAAAGCCCCCGGTACCAACCCCCCCCCCCCCGGCGAAAATCCCCCCGGCTAACCCCCCCCCCCCCCCTCCAGTGCAAACCCCCGACCCCGACAAAAAAAAAACGGTATCAAACCCCCCTGGCGACCCCCCCCCCCCGTATAAAAAAAGACAATCCAAAAGAATCTCCTAGTCCCAAGTAATCCGTACGCTAAGTATAGTACAAGGGATTAGCAGGGTACCCGGATTAGCTCATGTACCTGATGACCGATATATTAGAGTAGAATAACTGGATGCAACTTCATTCGCAGACTTGACTGTACAAAAATGTCTGAAGTACAGTGGACATCCAGTAACACGTGTAAGAATAAGCTTGTGCCTGCACAAAGGGTATGTATATGTGAAGCAAATGTGCTGGCTGGATGTGTTCTTAGTTTTTAATGCGTTAAGCGTAGACAGAACAAATATATACAAGGGAGGGGAGTGTAAAGCGCAGAGATGGGCGAATCCGATCATGAAAGGATTCGAATGCGAATCCAGGGCTAGGTACAAATCCGATTCCGAATCCACCATTTCATGCTGAGGATTCGAATCCGACCTTAACAAAAATTAAACCATATACATAGGTTAGTTTAAAAATGAGAAGTGACAAAAAGCACTGATATCTAAGGTAATCGGATAACGTGATAAATTGCTGAGGCTAGCTGGTGGCGGAGATGAAAAAAAGTTGGCTTGCCTAAAGCCACTGTGTAAAAATTGGGAAACGGAACTGGAAGGATGTAGACTAGAAATTTGAGTGGATTCGTAAGGTTGAGGGTTTGGAATCCGGGTCCGAATCCGAATCCAGCATGACTAGCAGAAGATTCGAATCCGGGTTCGAATTCGGCAAAAAGGACGAATCCTGGATTCGAATCCGGATTCGGATTCGCCCATCTCTGGTAAAGCCAAGGTGATCACGGGTTGATGGTGACAGAATAATTGTTGAAGTGAACGAACACACGCATTCACCTGAAGCTGTGGTCAGTGAGATATTAAAACTGAAAGATCAAAACCCGTGCCACTCAGTGTACCGACCCCCCCCCCCCCCAACAAATCCTTTTTCGATTACTTCCCCTTCTTGCCGAGGAATCTGCAGTTAGTTGCCATTAGTTTTTGGGATCCCTAAACCGCTAAACGTAAGTGGCGGGATACCTATGACATCAGAAAAGTTGTTCGTCTGTGTGCACTATAACTCTCGAAGGAATGAGATATTTTGATGAAACTTGGTGTGAGGATTCTTTGGTTCAAGAGTAAGGTCGAGCTCGTAGATGGTCTCTGTAGCCCTACATTTAGGGGTGGGGGAGGGGGTTTAAGTTAAGGGACAAATTAAATATTTTGGAATCCCATCGAAACCTTTGGTCTTGTTCTTGTTGTACCAGAAGTCCACTTGACAGACTGAGATCACGGGAAGTCAATTGATATGTTTTTCATTCATATTAAATGTAAAGGATTCGGGGGGGGGGGGGGGGGGGGGTGGAGGGGGTTGGTCGGTTTTTTTTTGCCGGAGGGGGGGGGGGGGTTCTCGCCTAGACCCGCTCAGGAATCCCCCTTTTGTAATCCAGTTTCTCTTTCATATAAAGTAGGTTAAAAAAAATTCAGTCAATAGGCCTACGTAAACTCTAATAATTGCTTTTGGGTTACTATTTTGCAGGATCCCTGGGTAGCAAGTTAAATCCCATTTAGAAACCTTTTTAATATAGTTCTACATCTTTTCCTCTCTCTTTTTGGGATCCCAAAACATAAGTGGAGGGATACCTATGACATCGCAAAAGTTGTCCGTCTGTCCGTCCGTCCGTCCGTCTGTAAGCACGATAACTCTCGAAGGGAATGAGATATTTTGATGAAACTTGGTGAGAAGGTTCGTTGGGTCGTCGGACCAGTCAAGTTCGTAGATGGGCTTTGTAGCTCTACATTTAGGGGTGGGGGAGGGGATTGAAATTAAGGGGCAAACAAAATATTTTGAAACAGCTAATGTGATAGTCGATTATGGGGTAAGAAGACATGCTGAACACGATGGTGAAAACCATTTTGTCATCGGACAAGTAGTTCGCCCGGAATCCGGCCAAAACCGGAAAGTTTGTTGAAAGTAAAAGTTTTATTTGAAGTTGATTAGAAGTTCGATTTAGGGGTAGGAGGACATGCTGAAGACGATGGTGAAAATTATTTTCTCGACGGACAAGTATTTCGCCCGGAATCCGGCCCAAACCGGAAAGTTTGTTGAAAGTAAAAGTTTTATTTGAAATTGATTAGATGTTCGATTTAGGGGTAGGAAGACATGCTGAAGACGATGGTGAAAACTATTTTCTCGATGGACAAGTATTTTGCCCGGAATCCGGCCCAAACCGGAAAGTTTGTTGAAAGTAAAAGTTTTATTTGAAGTTGATTAAATGTTCGATTTAGGGGTAGGGAGACATGCTGAAGACGATGGTGAAAACTAGTTTCTCGACGGACAAGTATTTCGACCGGAATCCGGCCCAAACCGGAAAGTTTGTCAAAATTAAAAGTTTAATTTGGAGTTGATTGGATGTTCGATTTAGGGCAAGAAGACATGCTGAACACTTATGTGAAAACAAGTTTCTACCCCGGACATGTAGTTCGTCCGGAATCCGGCCAAAACCGGAAAACTGTTGAAAGTCAAAGTTTTATTTCTAGTTGATTAGATAAGCGATTTAGGGGTAAGAAGAGATGCTGAGTCCCTGTGTGACAACCGTATTTTACCCGGACATATAGTTCGACCGGAATCCGGCTGGAATCGGAAAATTTGTTATAAGCTAAATTTCTATTTGAAGTTGATTAGATGTTCATTACTGGGGAAAGAAGATACCCTGATTTCGTCTTTGAGCTTTCTTTTTTCGCCGGACAAGTAGTTCTGGAGTTCGGCCGGAACCGGGAAATTGGCAGAAGTGGCAGGAAGTTTTCGTCAAAACAGATATGACTTATAGGGGTAAACACACACGCTGAATCCAAATCTGAACTTGGTTTTCTCAGGTGATTAGCTATTTGGCCTTAATCTGTTTCTGAATTTTAATTGTAAAAAATGTCTGGCGAAGACTGGATCTGGCCAAGACAAGACCCAGTTGTCTGGATCAGATATTGAATTTTTGGGATCCCATCGAAACCTTTGGTCTTGTTCCTTTTTGTGTTATCTCGTTTCCTTTTCTATGTGGCACTTGCCTTCCAGCCAAGTGGCACTTGGCACTTGCCTTCCAGCCAAGTGCCATATACCGATCACATTTCCGTCGGTCGGTCGGTCAGTCCGGTGTTTGCGAGTCAGGGTACTTCCAGATACGCTAGGACGATGAAACTTGGCAGGCATATCACGGACCCGACCAAACTGACTTGGAAATAGTCACTTGCCCGATCCGACGATCGTGGAGGGAGGGGGAGGTGGTGGAATCCGGAAAATAAGGACATTCGTAACTTTCGAACGGGTGATAGGATCGTAATGAAACTTGATATCTGGAAAGATCTCGTGTCTCAGACGTCCTCATTTCAAATCCAGACGAGATCCGATGAATCTGGGGGGGGGGGGAGTCGGAGGGGGAACCGGAAATCGTATGAAACTCTCAAAGTGGAGCGGTCGGGATGAAACTTGATGGTAAGAACCAGCACAGGCTCTAGATACATGACTGACAGAACTGTACCGGGTTTGGACACTGTGGGGGAGTTGGAGGGGGGTTCCGGAATTCCGGCGATCCGTAGTTAATGTACTTCCAGGTGGGCTAGGATGATATAACTTGACAGGCATGTTGGGTACCCGACCAAACTAACTTGGAAATAGTCACTTGCCTGATCCGACCATCGTGGGGGGAGGGGGAGGTGGCGGAATCCGGAAAATGGGGACATGCATAACTTTCGAACGGGTGATCGGATCTTAATGAAACTTGATATCTGGAAAGATCTCGTGTCTCAGATGTCTCATTTCAAGTCCGAACCGGAACGAATCTGGGGGGAGTCGGAGAGGAGAACCGGAATCGTGTGAAACTCTCAGTGTGGAGCGATCGGGATGAAACTTGGTGCGAATAACAAGCACACTCTCTAGATACATCACTGACAGGACTGGACCGGATTCGAACACTGTGGGGGGAGGTGGAGGGGGGTTCCGGAATTCAGGCGATCCGTAGTTAATGTACTTCCAGGTGGGCTAGGACGATAAAACTTGGCAGGCATCTCAGGGACCCGACCTGATTAACTTGGAAACAGTCGCTTGCCCGATCTGACGATCGTGGGGGAAAGGGGAGACGACAGAATCCGGAAATTAGTAGCATGCATAACTTTCGAATGGGTTGTCGGATCTTAACGAAATTTGATATCTTGAAAGACCTCTGTCTCAGCATGTCCCACTTCAAGTCCGGAACGGATCCGATAAACCGGAGGGGGGGGGGGTCGGAGGGGAGAGTCGCACATCTTGTGACACGCATAGAGTGGAGCGATCAGGATGAAACTTGGTGGGAAGTACAGGCACAAGTCCTAGGTGCATCAATGACAGTATCGGACCGGATTCGGGTACCGAGGGGGGGGGAGCTGTAGGAGGTGTGTGTTCTAGGACGATAAAACTATGCTGGAGCATTAGAAACTTGATATCATTGGGTTAGACATCGTCTAACCCTCAAGGGTATTGCTTAGAAATTAATTTTTAGCACCCTTACAGTGCGCATCTCAAACGAAAACTAAAAAAAAACAAAAACCTTTTGACCATCACTTCGATCGTCTGACCCAGCCTAGCAAGTTTGGGACATCTTAACGGAAAAGGGAAAAAAAACTTTTGACCATCACTTCCATCTAACCCAGCCTTGCAAGTGCCATATGAGCTTCTAGCTCTTATTTTATCATCTGAAGTATAATATCGGTATCTGCCGTAACAGTATGTATGACAAGAGTGTGCACACATGTGATAAATGTCTAAAAAATTTCTGACAGTGCACATTTTCCAGGGGTATTTTCGGAAAATTTGTAAGCAATTATTTCGAGCCAAACTTAAACTAACCTGACAAAGTGCGATACATCTGCTACTAATCAAATCCCTTTGAGCGCATAATGCAATTCTTTATACATGTTAACAAGAAAACCGGATCAACACAAACATTACTTATCTCCCTCTCCGACTTACCCCCAAGGGCTTACAAACTGTGTAAAGAGGTGAATCGATTCATGGCAAGGCCCACTCACCATCTTTTCCCATTTAAAACACCCCCATTCCCTAATTCTCTCAAGTACCCCACTGCAGGGGGAATTTTAAGGGGTCATTATGGTCTTTAAGGAACTCTCTCTTCCTAGGGACATTTTTCCAGGACATTTGAGTCCTTCACTAATGTGTGAATCGGTGGATGTGCGTCCTTTCTTCATGTGGAAAAGACAGTGGTCATAAAATCCGGTGGAGGGTGTTTGAAAGTAGGGGGATTGCGCTTGAGATCCCTTGTAAATGCAAATGTGCTAGATCGTCTGTAGAAACGTATATAAAATAAACTGCCCATCTTCTCTTAACAGGAAGCTGTACCATCCCCACCACCAAATAGTAGTTCGCCCGTAATCCGGAAAAAATGGAAATTTGATGGAAGTAAAAATTTTGTCGGAAGTTGAATACAGGTCCAATCTGCTGAAACCTTTATTTTATATTTTGTTTCTTGCCGGACAAGTAGTTCGCCCACAATTCGGTCTAAACAAGAAAATTGGTTTTCCATCTGGAAAAGGAGACTGACATCCGGTGTTGCCAAACTTTAGCCGATTATCTATGGCTCGTGACGTCACACGAAAAGCCTATATTTTCCATTTATCAAGGGAACAGAATTTCCCTAGAATATTTTATAAATGGAAACGTGTCCGGCGCTTCAACGTGTCGGCGCGTAAAAAAAAGAATCTTGCAGTATTCGCTACCTACTGGGATTAATCTTGTCTTTATTGAGATAAGATTATTCCTAATTCGGATTAGTTTTATCCCAACAGAGATAAGATTAATCCGGTACAAAATACTGCATCCTTGTTCGGAGAAACTTTTTACAGTGTATACACTGTAAAAACTTTCTCCGTAAAAAGATTAAAGTTAACTGAAGTATTTGCTACTCGGATTCATCTTACCTCTATTTGTATTCATCTTATCTGAGTAGAGATAAGAATAATCCGAGTAGTAAATACTGCAGTTAACTTTAATCCTTATACGGAACAGCTTTTTACAGTGTATATACATTCAAATATGTATTCAGCAACATTATTTTATCGAATCTCCCTGTTTCTTTTATGACGTCACAGGGCGAAGATAATTAGCTAAAAGCCAGGCTTCACCTTCCAGATTACCAGACGTCCGGGGCTTCCGCATAGTCAAGCCAACCCTTCCAGATTTTCATGATAATGATGACTGCTAAATTTGCTGTTCTTCAATATTTCCTAGATGTCCCCTTTACATTTCAAATATCTCTCGCATCCCAGTCACAACTATCAATCACTTTCCGTTTTCTTCCCCCATTTTCATATTTGCAGTATCTCTCGAACGGGTTGCCTCTATGGCACCTTCCAGACATCCGGAATCTGGGGTGTCCAACACCCCGGACTTCCAGACGTTTTTGGCCTGGCTTCACCTTACGGATCCGTCTCGACAAAAACGGCTGTCTGGAATCCGGAAGAGAAATCTGGAAGGTGAAGCCTCGCTTTAAGGTTTGGTTTCCAACGACAGCCGGCGGAAACCAGTTATTCAGTAGAAGAGGTTAGAATCAAAATATGACTGTCTCGCTGGAAAGAAAAATCGATCAGAGAACATTTTATCAGTTCATCACCCACAACAACGGAAAAGAAATGTGTTGCCTTAAGCCCATTTAACGCAACAATCCTTCCCAGTTATTTTCATTTACGGTACCAAACTTTTTTCTTGTTTATTTCCAAATTCGAAATTTAAACTTCCGTCTCTCTTTTCAATCAGAAATTTAATCACAAGTGCATCACAGAAACGAAGTCCAACTTTCGGTTGTAATATACTGCTTTCAGCCCCTCCCTCCCGAAAAACAAGGGATCACTCTAAAAGTAATTTCTTTTCTGTTTGCATAACTGCACTCCTGGTATCCCTTTCCCACTACTAGTAATCCCAGTAAAGAAGTGGATCGGGACCTGTAATCCTTTGACCAAACACGAGGCCCTTCTGCCATGGGCGGTTCAAAATATTTGAACTAGTTTTCAAAGTTGCTTGGAAATTACGGAGCAACATTAACATCACTTCACCCTGAGGCCAATGAGATGAGCTGAACTACAAAGTAGAAGCTGAAGTAGAAACGAAGTGTAGGCTTAGGCTTTTGCCAACAAAATATACACTTTGCAGAATTAGATGTGTACTGGACTATTAGGATTCAAATTAAAAAATGGTTTTAACCAAGAATGAAATAAAACGTTGGCCCTACGAAATTCTGCCGTGTAAATTTAGTATCCATCTAAATATTCCATTGATACATTTCCAATTTCCAAGTTGGTTCGTATTTCCACAACGGATCGGAATAATTTTGTTATTATATCAAATCACTTATAGCGTGTTCGACCCTACTTACCATGGTTACTACGCATGACGTCACATATCCTGTTTTTTTTTTGCGTCAAGGCTGGAACACATTTTTCTATTTTTGGCAAAATGTACGTCCTACGGAATAATCGGGCCAATCACGTCACAGAGATCGTAGTCATCACACTTACTACGCTCCTGAGGGCCGGGACGGTTGGAACGGTCAGCGCAGTAGCTTTTGGGAACGGAAAAGTAACTAAGAGTTACTATTATTAGGAGGACGGAACACGCTGTTAGTTGCGTGTTTGCAGATACCATGGTATCTGATACCACGGTAACTAGATCTGTATTTTGCCGTTTTGAAGTTACCACGATATTTGATGGTACGGTTGCTTTGCAAAAGAATGACAAATTGCCTGATTCGCGTATTTTTTACACAAAACACATTCCAAGTCCGTATCCAGGGGGGGGGGGATTAAGGGGTTTGACCCCCCCCCCCCCCCCCCCCCGAAACATACAAAAATACTAATTTTTATAGGCTTTTCCCTCTGATCTATGTCTGTTTTGTACTTTTTTGTGCGACCCGCAGGCAACCCCCCCCCCCCGAAAGGCAACCCCCCCCCCAAATAAATTCCTGGATACGGGCCTGGTACATTCCCTCACATCGCGAGTTCCAGGCTTCTTTCACACCAATGTGACAAAAACCTGGGCTGTTTTATTGGTGATGATGAAAGTGGGACGACATTTTCAAATACTACCATAACTGCAAAAACGACCTGGGACTGTTATATCAGATAAAATGACAAAATGTCATCTGAAAAAACACAACTCTTGTATTTTGTGCAATCCAGATATGATATAATATATATTTGCTGAAAAACCCCGAGGGCCATGGCAATACAATGCAAGAAAAACAAAACAAAAGAAATACATTATCCTTTTCACCAAATTCCAACTAAATTAACCTTTCTCGGTGCGTCATCGAAAGCTTAAGGAATCTTCCGAACTGGCGAACTCCTGTAAAACATTCATCTTTCATTACGTTAACCATCCACTCCTCATCATACCTCCTTTCCCAAACACTTCTTCCCTCATTCCTTCCTTACTTTCACACATCAAGTGCACCAGATTCTCATTCATATCCCCACAGATGGGGTAGTAGTAAGGACCAACCTTTTTCCAAGAAATGTTTTGACCAGGTGGAAAGTCTTTTACAGCATATCATCAAGGTAATAAAAGACGACCAATCAGCTTGGTCTGAAACAACATTTATCCACAAAGTACCGTGTCAACAGCGAAATCTTAATTTAGAAAATAAGCGAAAGCCTTTCGCTCTCTGGTATTATAGGAAGGAAAAAGCATGTTACAAATCGACCAAACTTTGGAATCATCTTCATGTCTTAGCGACTTGTACTGTCACGCTATATCAGTTGTAAGGATATTAGCTGGAAATGAAAGGGACCACACACACACACACGTGAATCAATAATCCCACTTTCCGCAAAACTCATTAGACGCATGCAGAACATGTGAGGTTTTCCAGTCGATGCATCACCTAACTTGGGGATACGAATAGGCTGACAACCGGCTGGTGACGGATAGGCCAAACCGTAACCCCGTTCGGCATAGGCCACACGAAGACTGAGTCACGCCTTTGGGGAAGAAAGACACGACAGGATTCTGGAAAATTCAGGATGGTGGGGGAGTGATGGATCGAAGGCAAAACAAAAGCTATTTTTGGGGGTGCTGTTGGAAATTATGCAGTTTCCGTCATTGCTCTATCGGGTATACAAACTCAGTGGCAAACTGTCATCATCATCTTTTTTGTTCTGGGGGAGGGGGGGGGGTCTACTGTTTGAGTCGATCAGACAGTTTTCTAGTGGCAAGGGTCCACAATAAGTGGCTGAATGGGGTCCCTGTCCTGTCCCGTAAATTTAAATATGACAGCAAGAAATGTGTCTCCATTAAGAAATAAAGACAAGCCTAAATTTACCGAAACTCGAAGAGACGCAATGAAGATTGTACAGCGAATGACTCCAAGACGTGCGTTACCGGGACTTTGCGGGTTTGCGAATGGGACCTGAAGAAGGGACGAGATGAAATCAGTCCTGTATTTTATGCTATAAAAATGCTGTAATATACCCAAACTTGTACATATGTACTGAGTACTACGTATGATGCTAAGATGATTTCTATTGGGGCTCTGTAGCCTCAGTAAGTCTTCTGTAAGGCATAAACGAACAAGATCTACCTAAACTTTTGAGATACGTTGGGTACTAAGAGACGACGCTAAGCCACTTGCCACTGGGATTTTTCGGGTTTGCGAATGATCTAGAAAATAAAATCCTTAGTAAGGTATAGAGGGATAACATTTGCAGAAAGTCACGATCAAATTTACCCAAACTCAGAGATGCGGTGCAGCTGGGCCCAGATTTCCCACGAGTTAAGTTCGTCTTGACAGGTCTCAAGTTCATCTCTTGTATATTTGGGAAGATATATCTATGGACAGTCCCGTATCCAGGAATTTATTTCTGGGGGGGGATGCCTTTCGGGGGGAGGGTTAGCCTGCGGGTCGGACAAAAAAGTACAGACATAGATCAGAGGGAAAAGCCTATTAAATTGACTATTTTTGTAAGTTTCGGGGGGGGGGGTCAACCTCTTAACCCCCCCTGGATACGGCCTTGTGTATGGACAGGATTTTGGTGTAACTGCAAGAAATAAGACGACGCGACATACTTTAATCTTTACTGAACAGTTGGAAACTGGACGGTTCTGTCATGATCGATAATGATCGATAATATGCCGTTCTTAATGAATTTTGACAAAGGGGGTAGTAGGCTGCTACGATTTGGTTTATTGCACTTGTTACCTTAACTTGCACCTTGCTAATGGAAAAGAGGTTTAAAGGGTCGGACTGGCTGGCAGACCATTCAGTGTTTGTTATTAGGTTTTAACGGGTTTGCGAATTATGCCAAATGGCCGGTTTCAGCCGAATTCCGGACGAACTACCATACTTGTACAGAAAAAAAATAATTCAGAAACGAGTTCATCATATCTCCTTATCCATATAAAAAACGTCTAATTAACTTCAAGGTCTTCAAGTAAAACTTTAACTTCTAAAAAAAATCAGGTTTCTACCGAATTCCGAACGAACTATATGACCCGGTAAAAAAAAAGATTGGCATATAAGATTCAGCGTCTCTTCTTACCCCTAAATCTGTTATCTAATCAACTACAAATAAAACTTGTGCTTTTAACAAATTTTCCGGTTTTGGCCTGATTCAGGGCGAACAAGTTGTCCGGGTAGAAAATACTTTCCACATAAATGCTCAGCATGTCTTCTTATCCCTAAATAGAACACCTAATCAACTTCGAATAAAACTTTTACTTTTAACAAACTTTCCGGTTTTGGCCGGATTCTGGGCTAATTACTTGTCTGGCGAGAAAATGGTTTTCACCATCGTCCTCAACATGTCTTCCTACCCCTTAATCGAACATCTAATCAACTTGAAATAAAACTTTTACGTTTAACAAACTTTCCGGTTTTAGCCGCATTCCAGGCTAATTACTTGTCCGGCGAGAACCATCGTGTTCAGTATGTTTTTTTTTAACCCATAATGGAACATCTAATCAACTTCGAATAAAACTTTTACTTTTCACAAACTTTCCGGGTTGGTCCGGATTCCCGGCGAACTACTTGTTCGATGACAAAATGGTCTTCACCGTCCTGTTCAGCACGTCGTCTTACCTCACAATCAACTATCAAATTATCTGTTTAAAAATATTTAATTTCCCCTTAATTTAAACCCCCTCCCCTACCCCTAAATGTAGGGCTACAGAGCCCATCTACGACCTAAAGAATCCTCACACCAAGTTTCATCAAAATATCTCATTCCCTTCCAGAGTTATAGTGCGCACAGACGGGCAGACGGACGGACGGACAGAGGGATAACTTTCGCGATATCATGGGTATCCTCCACTTACGTTTTGGGATCCCAAAAATATATTCTAGCGCCGTTTGCAGTTAAAGGTATGGGTTCAGGTTCTTTTTAATAGTCAATTAAATAACAAAAGGACCAGAGCCCGGCTGAGAAGACGAATTCGTAATGCACGGGAAAGGAAAGCAAAGACAAAATGCAACAACAACCAGATTGTTACAATGACGTTTTGATTGTCTCGAAATCATCATTTCGACGAGGGGTCTGAGGAAACAACTAGTGGAAACACTTCTAGTGGATTTCACTTTCTTAATGTTTTTTGTTTGATCTTGTGCATTTACTACATTTCTGAAAGCTCAGTGCATTTTTCCTTTTCTTTCTCTGCACTTTCTCTGCACATCAGAAGACTAATCACTTTGAAATTTTGTGCCTGAGAGCTAGGGGAGGAGGGATAAATTTTGCGACCGAGTCTATTACACAGATTCAAAATTTAAGTGTTCTGTTGGGGTTAAGTTTAAAATGTTCAAATACATCTTAGCAAAGTCACTGTTTTGCATTTTGCCAGAAGATAGCACCAAGGAGGATGAGTTTGAAATCTATAACGGGCATGGTCACGGCCCCCTGCCCCCCCCCCCTCCACCCAAATGGCGCCCCCGGTTGAGGAGGAGTAGGGTCCTCACGCACAGGGACGTCACGACTGGGGGAGGGGGACGCCCTCCGCCCCCCCAATGTTGTCGCCCAGTCGGCAAAAATAATCGAGTCCGCGCGAAGCGCCGCGATTTTTTGTCAAAACAGTGGAATTTTTAATGAAAACAGTCTGTTTTCCTGAAAAGCAGTCTATTTCTCGTCAAAACAGCCGGTTTTTCGAAAATCAGTCGGTTTTTTTCAAAACTGTGTTTTTTCTTCTTGAAAACTATTTTTCTGCCAAAACAGTCGTTAAAAATTATCAGCCAGTCGATAAATCCCTTGTCACTCTCCCCCCCCCCCCCCACACACACAAACAAGGCCGTATCCAGGGGGTTAGGGGTTGAACCCTCCCCCCACCCGAAACATAAAAAAATAATAATTTGTTTAGGCTTTTCCCTCTGATATATGTGTTTTTTGTACTTTTTTGTCCGACCACCAGGCAACACCCCCCCCCCCCACCCGGAAGGCCCCCCCCCCCCCCCCTACAAAATAAGTTCCTGGATAAGGGCCTGCACACACACATTTTGGCTAGTAACGTCTCTGCTCACCCATACGGTATATTAAGTTTGAGAAGTGGCACTCTGGTCTGAGTGACTGGGACTCTCCAGTAAGTTCGACTCCTTGTTTACTCTTACACTGAAGCTCTCGCTTTCACAGTGGCTGTTAGAGCGTGGCAACCTTTTGAAAACTAGAACTTCGTATTACAAACCACTGAAGGGAAAACACCCAGATATGATAGCTCGTCCCATTCAATATTCAATACACCTTCCGGGAAACTTGCGCCAAATGAATATGTGACATGCAAGAATAGATAGTATTACAAAACTTTTCCTTCCTCAATATTTAATCCAGAAAGTAAGTGCAACGAGACGGTAACAGTCAGCGCCCCGGAAAAATTGATGACTTAAAAGAGCCTCTCCTTATTTATTATGCAAAGGGCTTTTGTTTATTCCAGGCAAACTTTTCGAGAGTTCGGAAATCCTGATAAGAGTTGATTGCATTTGCTTGTTTGGTAGGCGAAAGCAGTGGCTTGTAAGCTAAAACCTGAAGAACCTGATTTTTTTTTTTCTTCAAAAAACAGAATACGAAACCTCCGTTGTATGCACAGAATCCTAACAGGTAATCGATTAGGGGCCGGAATCGGATTCGGGACCGGAAATGCGAAATTCTCTCCTCGTTTACAAAGAGGCTGAATAGCTGATTAAGAGACCAAGAGGTTCAGTTTATATTTAGTTGTTAATGGTTTAATTTAAAAAGTTAGGTGACGTGAATAGTTAAAATTGGGTAAAAATAGATTAAAATTAACATCACTAAGGGATGGAGGAATAGCCACAAAAAGTACGAAACCTGATTTCTTAGTTTTTAAATAATATAAAAATAAGTTAAATTTACAAAAGATGCTACGGGGGAAAAAAAAAGAGACCAGGACGGAAAGCCACGCGTTAAACGTGAAAGTAAACAGAGTAGGTTGTAGTTCAAGAACATCGACTAACAAATTTTCGGGATTAATATCCGGATACCTATGGATTTCTGTTCGGTTGCAGATATCCGGACCATTCCGAACAGTCAAATAGGGAAATCGATGACAGATTACCACTGTGTAACCATACTCTCAACGAACTACAAACGCATACGGGCCTAATTATGTAGTGGGCTCAGTTGTTAATTATCTTACACCGTGATTTGATTTCGGCATGCTTTGGAGTCAAATAATTAGTATATACGTTTGCAGGTCAATTAAATCTGAAACCGGAACCCGCAAAACTGCAATTACAGCTGTCAGAAAACCCAAAATTATTACCCTGACGTCTTAATAAATCAGAATCCACTTGTGCTGTCGTGTCTTTAATTTTCTGTGTCGCCTGGAAATGCTGACGTCACATTGGGTAATTATTTTCACATCTGCGAGTCTAATTTAATCTCCCGCATTTGCTTGTTGCAATTGCTGAGACTTTTTGAATAGCTTTCGAAAACAGTCCTTGCAGTATAACACGAAGTAAGTTCTAACAAAGAGCCTTAGCTTTATACACGCGAATCAAAGATTAGGAAAGAGTGGGGGGGGGGGGGGGCATATCAGTCCCGATAAAAAAGAAACTTTTTATAATAAGGTATTCGATCAACTTTTTGTCACGGGTTGATTTTTATTTTTATAAACAGAGCTGTGGTGAGCGTACCTTACAATATCTGACAGTCAGTTTTTTCCCATATCCCGCTAATTCTTCTACCCAATTTGTACGTAGTTTCATCCCATCATTTATTTCTGGTACTTTCGTGTAAGTGTATTAGTTAATTTGTTCCTTGTGTGTCTATGTATTTTGTAAAATTGTATTCCTTTTCTAGCTTTTAGCTATTCGGATTAAACTTGATTGATTGATTGATTGATTGATATCTAGTGCAGGGATTGATCATCCAAGTGCTTACTCATGTCCAGTGTGTGGTAGTATAAGCGAGAACCTAAAGCCTTTGATATGTAAAGGTAAGGAGATCGGAAACTCATGGAGTGAACGGAAGATTGCCATACGAAGCATGGATGAAGGAATGAATTTCTGTACCCCAAAATTTAGAGGTGCCATGGTGGAAAAGAACCAAGACATTATAAACAAGACCAAAGGTTTCGATGGGATCCCAAAATTTTAATATTTGCTCCCGACAATTCGTTCCTGTAGATATTCGGTCTTGAACAGACTTCTTAAACATTTTTACTTTTGACAGAGCAAACCGGATACGCCAGCTGAACTACGTCGTATCTCCTTCCCTCCTTATACTTCTGCCGAGCTTCCCGTTTCGGCCGGATTCCGGACAAGCCACTTGCCTGGCAAAAAACTAAAGCTCAAAAACGAATTCAGCATGTCTCCTTACCCCTACATCCAACCTCTAATCAACTTCAGATTAAACTTTTCACTTTTAACAAATTTTCCGGTTTCAGCCAGATTCCAAGCGATCTATACGCCGGTGAGGAAATGATTGTCATGTGTGAATTCAGCATGTATGTTTACCCGCAAATCGAACATCTTATCAAATTTAAATAAAACTTTTACTTTTAACTAATTGTCCGGTGAGAAAATAAATTTCATATTCGAATTCAGCATGTCTCTTTTCCTCTAAATCAACTATGTCAATAGAAAAAAAAATGTGCCCTTTAATTTGAAAAACCTCCCCCACCCTCAAACATAGGGCTCGAAAGCCCATCTTCGCACTTGACCTGTACTTTGACTCGAAGGATTGGGTCAACACCAAGGTCTTTGACACCAAGTTTCATCAAAATATCTCAATCCCTTCGACAGTTATCGTGCGGACAGACGGACATACAGACGGACAACTTTTAAAACTCAAACTTTATCTATTTATTTCATTATTAACAATAATTATTTTCTATTTTGTGTATCTTTATTTATTTGACATGGTAATCAGCTCTTAGAGCAAATACAATGTTCTCCGGTTTCCTCTCATCTCATCAAACAAACATCACCATGTCAATAATTTATGGGAAAAAGTAGACGGCATTTCGGGTGCTCAGGCGAAGATTGATCTACAGGCAAGTCTTGCATAATGATACAAATAATAACTCGCTGAAAAAAAGCAGATTCGGCCATACAGCAATCCGCTCGTTCGCCAAGGAATTCTAACCCCAAAAGAACAAAACCATTTTTTTTCATCAAAGCTTTTATCCCCCCAAAATTGACGTCATGGACTGTCTTCTGTCTGTAGACGTTAAAATACCAGAGAAGAGAGCATCAAATACCAAAGAAGAGACCATCAACCGTGTTTTCGTTGTTCAGTCAGAGACAAATCTTGCATATTACCCCGATAGATGAGGGTAGAGACAGCACAAAAGAAATAACAAGGGTTTAACTGACTCGTCTAAATGACGACCGTTTCGTCCCGGCATGGGTATTTGTATCAATCGCAAGCAAAAAAAGGTGCTTATAATTTTGCCACGAAAAGGATAGCTCGTCAATTAAAGGGTGCCGCTAATTACACAGATGAATGTACCGCCGAGGGGTTAAAGACTACATTCGACCGATAAAACTGTTGAATTTGTTTGTTTCGTGTTTCAAGTTTGAATTTCAAGGGTAGAAAAGTTATGTTTTTTGGTTTTATTAGGTTTTGAATATAAGACTTTATGAAGAGGTTCTGGTAATGACGAAAATTTATTTAATCTTTTTACAGTTTGGTGGGTTAAATTCAATATTATGATAAAAATAATTTTATGAAATTCAATAAACAATATTTTAAAAACTATCGTTAGTGTATACATATTCTACACGGGATAACTAAAAGGATAAGTCAGCTGGATTTTATTAGTTCTATATTCGGCCCTTCTTAGCAACTCTTCAGGCTCAAGCAGCATAAGCTGGTAAAGAAACTGTTTTTTTTGCGAGGAGGGAGGGGGGGGTTAACATAGGTGGTAGGTTTTTAGCGTAATAAAACTCTACTTACGTATTACTATAGTGGCGATGGAGATACCTTCCAACCTAGTCATTGACATCGACCAAATTATTACTGTTACGAGTTTGACCACTGTGGAGTGGCTGTCCAGATTTTTCCGGCATGCATGAAATCTCGACTTTTCCTTATCGGGAAAACTAGAGTGCGGAAAAAGAAATCCGGACATTCACCACACCAGAATGGATGTGGGAGGGTATCACTACATGCTATCACTGTATTGGCTGGAAAAGTAGCAAGTACTCCAAAGTTAATAATACTTCATACGGGTAAGGCATGCTTCTTTAACTTTGAATAATGCAGTTTGGAACTAAATGGTAAAATTGAAGGACCGAAACACCAATTCAGGTGCTCTTAGCATCCCTGAGTCGAGCTTGTCTCCCCATTTGGGCAAGTCGAATTAGTTATTTGTACCGTCTCCTGGTTCTTGCCCTAATAAGTCACCAGCATATGGTCCTTCTCTATTTTTTTCAAATATATTGTCCCTTGAATCTTTCGTCATTTTCCATTCTATTCAAGAAAAAATATCACTCTAATTCCCTACCGGAACATTTCTATGAACCCGATTTACTTTCTGGAATTAATCTAATCACGACCATAACACGCGACCGATCAAAATTTTCACGGAGAAATACTATATTGAGGGTATGGCCTAATTATTATAATGAAGTTAAACTTGAACTTTCTGTAAATAGTCTAAAAAAATAAAGTTAAATCAATGCTCATTGAAAATACTTAGAGAAAAATAAATAATAATAAAAAAATATATTAACCAATTAACGGTTCGTTTGTTGGTTTGTCGCGGTTAATCCCAACTCATATTGGTCGTTTGAATCTGAAAACTGGATGACTTATGGTTTATTTAAAACTTGTGCGTTGATGTTCTTACAGTTTGTAGTAGAAAAAAATTTCCGCAATTTGGCCTAGAGCCTTCTCTCTGCCAAATTGGCTCTTTATGTTGAATTTAGTTTGAAATAAACAGAACTTGAACTTGACATACAATGATCTTTCTTCTTATAATAAACTGAATTTTTAAAATGGGACTGAAGCAGGCTCTACTGTAAAACAAATCTTAGATCTCTACAAAAATATCTGGATTAAAGGAAGTTTTGAATTCTGCAACGGTACAAGCTGTCGTGAAATTCAACGAGATTCTGCCCAAGCCGGACCGGATCCGGTCAACAAGCCGGAACGAAAATAAATCACAAGCTTCCTTTTAGCAGATTGACTGGTCGGCTCACTCAGCCACGGCTTTGGCAGGAAAGAACATCATTGCCGCCACAAAAGCCCGTGCGCGCACGAACAAAACTGATTAAAACTTCTAAGACCTAACACCGATGGACAGAAATATAAAGGCGGCGAAATCTCCAACAACAATAGGCAGAAAAGCCGCAAAGGTGCCGAAAGGGCCGGTGTCCCACGATAGTGTTTCCACGTTCTGACGACAAAATGGAGCGTCACGCTGTAATTGTTGAAATGTGGGGAACAGATGTAGTTGAGCCATTAGGACGATTTCACGAAGATTACATGTCGAAACGGACGATTTCATGGCCCCAACTGGCATGAAATCTTCAGGGGCTTAAAGCGGTAAATCACAGGATTTTTGACAAAAATGCCATTTGTCAAGGTGCGTAAAAGAATAACCTCACAACAAATCTGTCTTTTCGGCGCATAGAATGCGTACTCCTCATCCAACCCAAGACTGACAATAAGCGATGCATCCGAACCATACTGGGAAAAGCGTACGAAAACGGATCTTTTCAAATAAAGTCGAGTTTACTTCGTATCACAAAAACCCTTTTCGATGGCAAACATAGGAGCTGTCTGAAAAAATTAAAATCACAGATTGTGTTGCAGACTCGGTACTAAAGTTACTGAAACTTACAGGACTCAGTGGATGTACTAAAGTTGGTTGGGGAAGGGGTGGGGTCTGGATGAGCCAATCCCAGGTGATCGGTGTGTGGGTGAGCCACTCCCTGGGGTGGATACAAGATGTACCAACAAGGACTTGCTCATTGGTGTACTCGTACTTTTGATAGTAATCCATTCTACTTCAGTAGCATTTCCATCTATTCTCGTTCCCGCGATTCTTCATTTTATAAGTGTACCCTGTCTCCTCTGTTAAGTATACACTGATAATCACGCTTGCCACGTCTGTTCTCTTTACGTTACGTATCATGCGCTGGGTCATTGTTTCCGAGGAGCTTCTTCGCCCGGAGACCGGATATGCAAATTTTGCCAAGAAGTCATCCAAGGCAAGGGAAATGGGAAGACTGTGAAAAAGCTGAAGCCGTGTGTAATTTTCTGTAAGCATAGTTTAGTAGAAAAGTGGTCAATTTTGTTGGAACACTATGTAGTGAGGGGTGTCCTTCGAAGCTGTTATTCTTACTCAATCTGAACGAAATTGTCGATCTAATTATTTGCGAAGAGGCTGAGGCCGCATTATTTTTTAAATGCAAGTAGAAAGGGGACGCAACTGCCAAGCTGCTCTGATCCGAAGAGCGGTAAGTCTTCGAAGAAATAATCTCGTCCTTAAAGGACCCCTCGCACTATTTACTCTTCAACTTACAGTATTTCAAAATAATTGAATATGTTAAAACTATGCTGTGCTTTCAACAAATAACCTACGTTGTTGGCTATTTTAGGCCTTTTCCGAGACCCGTTGGCTTGTAGGCGAAATCAGGGAAACAATACTGTTTTTTTTTATGGAAAAACTTCTCGCAGACGTGCGTGATACACATCGAAGGTGGCAAAACGCGGCAATTGAGGAAATCAGCGTGGTTTTGTTAGAGGGGTTAAAATTACCGTACGAAATTGGGTCTCTGGGTTTAGAAAGATATACAGTGATTATGGACGTAGCTTGAATTAATATCATAGGTAAGACAGGTCCTTTAACTAAGGAACACATTTACTGAACATCCCATAAATCCAACAGGAAGGCAAAACTGGATCAGTAGCAGCCGAACCCGAGGCCATCAAATTGAAGAAGAAGTATAGCAGCGTAGTTGTCGCGTACGATTTTCTTTTATTTCGCCGCGGAAGCCCCTGGATACGGAAAAGAAAACAGGCTTAAATCGCATCGGCTGAAAGAAAATTCACAGGAAAAACAGGTCTAAAGGGAGAAAAGAAAACAACCAAATTCAATGATAAAGCAGGTTACTTCATTAACGCGTCGTGAATTGTCAGATGCTCGCCAAAATTGCAAATGAGGCGCTGATGGCGGTACATCATCGTCTATCGATTGACAACGATTGACACCCAAGACGGAACTTGGTATTCATTAGCCTCGACAACCTGTTCCATCCGTCAGAAAATTTTGACACTACTTGTATCATAAAAGAGACGAGCGCTCAGCTCTCCCATGCTCGGCAGGGGGCCTCGCGCTCTAAGTAGCTCATTATCGAGTATCCACATAGGCCGATGAAGTAATTGAATGGAGGCCCAGAAAAATAGGCAATCACCTGCTGTGTCGGACGTGTCGAATTCAGTAGGACCGAGATCAACAAGTGTTTATGAATAATCAGCAACAAAAACACCGCTATGGATTTGAGGGGTAGGTTTAATGGGGGTGTATTTATTCGCTCCACCGCTTTTAGGGTGTTGGGGGATTAACAGGAGAAATCCGTTTTGTTCACTTTGTCAATTATTTCAGTACCATAATAGGAAGATGAAGGACAGCTGTTGAGGACTTCAGTCCATTACAGAACGATTAGAATTTTCGCCTATTGGTTAATAGGTACGGTACGCATTGGCCAATTTTAGTACAAGGATATGTAAATAGGATCTCCTCGTAAGGCTATCGGAAAGATTTCTCATTCCATTGGTGCTAAGTCGCCCGTCTGAAATCTGTCACACCAGGTCTGTATCCAGGAATTTACTTCGAGGGGGGATGCCCACGGGTCAGACCTAATCCATATCAAACAGTATGACACAAACATAGATCGGAGGTTAAAGCATATTATTTGTATACGTTTCGGGGGGGGGGGGGCTGCGCAGCAGTGTAAAAAATCTGCCCAACAAGCAAAAGACAAATATTTAACACAACTTTTTCGGTAGCGAGTACGATCGGGCGCGATTCCGCGACACATTTGTGTCCAATACATTTCAAGGAAAGACAAGTGAGCCACACGCTCGATTCGCAAGTTTAAAATTTAGTTCAAGCAACGTATTTTTTTCGGGGGTAATTTCAATTGTCTGGAAACAAAAAATAAAATCAGGATAAAATCACAATAGATAGAACATCAGGCTTCCTATTTTCTACTAGAAGGAACCTCAATTTTATATGCATAGTTACTTTATCAAGCAGACATGTACTTCTACAAAAAAGCTCTTATTTTAGCTTATTTTATTATTTTGACAAGAATGGCTTGTCAGATTTGAGTCATAGTGCGAGCCATGAAAACCTCGGAAACATACTTGTTGGCCACACACACTTTCGTGCAAAAAGTGGAAAAATTAAGCCTGGCCCATTCATTCAAAGGACATACTGTAAAAATGTACTAAACTTACTGAAATCGTACAGGTCTGATCTGCAAAAAGTGTTCCAGACTAACAGATCGAGCAAAACGAAGTAATATGCTATCCACCATTCCTCAAACAATTCTTGTACCTTTCTTGACAATCCTAGAACTGCTCCCCAAGCACGGATTAGCTTGACGAGAATCACGTCGGCGAAAATAACGACGCATTATCTCATTTTAAACCACTTTCGAAGCCGGAAATTCCTGGTTTATCCATCACGAGGAAATTCCCACTCTATCCCCCATTGATGAGCATCCAGCCATGATTTTACCGATGATGACAAGTCATTTGGTGAAACCACCAAGGAGCAATCTTCGAATTCCCAGCAGAAGCGCATCGTCACAATGGAATTGATCAGCAGAATGAAAACGCGACGGCCTGCCTCAACAAAAGATTTCCTACAATGGATTTTCAGAGAAAATTTGCCGTTTTTCGCCTCGAACCCATCTGTTCTCACTTGGGCTTACGTCGTTCTGATACAGTTGTTTGCTATGTCACGTCGTGAGATTGAACGAGAAAAGTGGTTTGGGTAAAAAGTAAACTTAAGTCCTTTATATGCTTTGCAGCATAGAAATTAAAGAAAGTAAAAAATACTTACGCGCAGGGATAAAAGCTTCACGGATTCTAGTCCGGTAGGCGGCCAATGCCAAAGCCCTCGAGGTAGAGAAAGAAGTTTATAGCCATTCGAGATTAGCGGTTATGATTTAGCCCAGCTTCTGTTTCCAAGATAACTTTCAGAATAGTGTTCACAGTACCACAGCCGACCAAAAAAGTATTTTAACGGTTCTGAATTCCAAATTTAAATTGTATAGCCTACCTTGTAGTTATGTTTGTTATCGTATTGTATTTAAAAATTATAACGCGTGTGCAACAAGTGGCGCCATTTCAGTAAACCTGAGGGAAGGGGGGGGGGGGGTCATCCATTTTGGGCCCCCATCCTAGATTTTTGTTTGTACTGATATGAAAAATTTAATTGCTTTTTTTTAGGGTAAAATTAAAGCAGTTTTTACTCATACCATAATGAGCATCTGCATGAGTCAGGCATTGTGTAAAGATCCTTCACAAATAAAAATGTTCATTGGAGCATGCTGTGAGCTGGAGTTTGAGCTGCCTACCCTTATGATAGAAAAGGCGACTTTAGACCCTCTGAGGCTTTCGATGGAAACCATATCGAGATTTGTTGCGATCTCGAGAAGTTGATCTGGATTCGTGAAATCTTTTGAGTTCGGATATGGGTTTAACATCTTAAAACATCTCACAGACTCACAGACACCAAATTATACTGAAAATGAGCGACGCAGGTAAGACAAAGAAAACAATCAGCCTGTTTCCTGCTAAAATACAAAGATTTGGGTTCAAAACCAGATTACAAACTGTGCAACGCAGTGTCAAATTTACGATTTGATAAATGCCTTTATATCAGCACGTCAGACAACAAGGAAAATTAACAAAAAAGGCCCGGGTTTTGGGCCCCTTTGAAATTCATGGGGGAGGCATGCCCCTCCCCCGAATGGCGCCACTTTTTGTGACTATTTGTGACGATGTTACCATGTGCGACTATCCACCACTATTTTTGTTAAAAAGATAACCTGGAATTAAAAGAATTACTACTTATAAAATAAAAAATAAGATAAACAAGAGCTGTAAGCTCATATGGCACTTACAACCGTATGTAGTAGGCAAGGGGTCTGCCAGATAGATTGGGTCCCTGATGTGCCTGCCAAGTTTCGTCTTGAAAAACACCATCACTGGAATTCGGGAAGGCCCCCCCCCCCAAAAAAAAAGTGTGCGTATCCAGTTCAATTGTGCAAACGATTTATCTAGAATAAATGCTTGTTCTTCCCAGCAAGTTTAACTCCGATCCCCCCATTATAACCGTTTCTTGAGATTTCCGATCACTCGCTCCCAACTCCTCCATAGCTGTTGAGTCCGCTATCATAAGTTGAGATGAATCCTTTGATAAAAAGTACTTTTTCGACTTTGCAGTTAACATGTGGACTTTAAGGGAGCTGGGACTTCATCTGTAAGCAAAACCCTTGAGGTAAAAATAATAATCGGCTCATGGGGATCATGAAAATGTATATTTCGATTAAAAGTATTTTTCTTATTTTGCGGTCAAGATTGGTACTTTAAAGAATAGTCGGATTTGGAAAGTGGCAATTTCTAAGCCAATCTTGTCGAATCTCTAATATTGCAGCCAAGTTTAATCGTCCTAGCACATCTGGAAGTACCTGAGCTCGTGATCACCGGAATCAGACCCCCCCCCCCCTCAAACTACCCCCGCAGTCACCGGAGTCAATCCAGTTCTGAAAAAGATTTATCCAGAGTATCTGTCTGTTATTCCCAAAAAGTTCCATTCCGATCTATCCAGTATAAGACGGTCACATATTCTCCCCCCCCCCCAACTGTTATCGTATCCGGTCCGGATGTGAAAAAGATCGCCAGAGACATGTCCTCTGTTCAATTATTAAATTTCACTCAAATCCAATTACCCATTTCAAACTCAAAATTCCGGATTCGCCCTCCCCCCCCCCACGATTGGATCGAGTAAGTTTCTATTTACAAGTGAGTTTGACCGAATCCCTGATATACCTCCCAAGTTTGTCGCGAAAATCCCCAAAAATCCCCACCAGAATTCAGGGAAACTCCCCTCCACCCCCCCCCCCCCCCCCAGGATCCGATCCAGTCCAATTGTGTAAAAGATTTATCTGGGCCAGATGTTTCTGCAATATCGCCTCCGATCCCTCCATTCTAACCGTTTCTCGAGATTCCAGTCTCCCCCCCCCCCACAGCTCCCCCATAGCTACCGAATCCGGTCCGGACTTCAAATGAGATATCAAAGATATGTCCTTGATTCAGTTAAGAAATTCATTCCAATCCGAACATCCGTTCGAAAGTTACACAGTACTCACTTGTCCAGATTCCCCCACCCTCCAGCGCCCCCCAGTGGTCGGATAGGGAAACTGATTATTTCAAAGTTCGTTTTGTCGGGCCCCTGATTTGCCTCCCCAAGTTTCGTCGCGAAAATCCCCAAAACTATGGAAACTCCCCTCCACCCCCCTCAAGGTCCGGATCCAGTCCAGTTGTGTAAATGATTTATCTGGGGCAGATGCTTGTTCTTCCCAGCAAGTTTCAGTCCGATCCCTCCATTCTAACCGTTTTTCGAGATTTCCGGTCACTCCCCCCCCCCACCATAGCTACCGAATCCGGTCCGGATTTCAAATGGAACATCAGAGACATGTCCTTCCGTTAGTTATCAAGTTTCATGTCAATCCGATCACCCGTTCAAAAGTCAATTTTCTGGATTCCCTCGCCATCCACACCCCCCCCCCCCAGATGTTCAGATCAAGAAACTTATTATGTCCAGGTTAGTTTGGTCAGATCCCTTATACGCCTGCCAAGTTTCATCGTCTTAGCACATCTGGAAGTACCCTAACTCGCAAAAGTGTGACAAAATGCCCTAATTTTTCCAGATTCCCCAGCCCTGTACTCCCTCGCAGATGGTCGGATCAGGAAACTGGTTGTTTCCAGGTTAGTTTGGTCGGGTCCCTGATACGCCTGCCAAGTTTCATCGTATAATTGCGATCGGTATATGGCATTCGAGCCAGACGCTGCAAATGCCATAGAATTAGGCATTCATCGGCGAAAAAAATTTGCCGCACCAACCCAACAAGTTAAAAGTCGTGCAGACCCGTTTGGTCTGTTTCTTGGCGGCATCTTCAAATCCCTGGGATTAAAATAAAATCCCGATAAAATTTTACTAAATAGAGCATCAAGCTTATACCCACACCATTCAGTACTAGAAAGATAGGCTGTCTGCAAACAAATAGCTAATTTTCTTAATTTGACTTGACTTTACCGATACATTCGAATTTCCTGCCAAATTTCGAGCTACAGAATCCAAATCAACCTAGAGAGGTGTTTGTCAAAAGGATGATGTTCATGCAATTATGAAAATTTCCAACGAGTGAAGCACATCGCGAAAACTCAGGAAACCTGATTCCTGGAATTGTTTTCCATTTTCCCGTTGGACTCATCACGAAAACACACGGAAAGCTGAACTCGTCGGGAAAATGTTGAATATCAAAAGATTAGAATAAATGTGGTTCACTGGACATTCTTTTCATTCTTATACGCTCCAGCGAAGTCACACTCAATGACTTCAGCTTTCCGCCGGGTGTCTAAAAATTTGGCATAAAGCTGCTTCGGTTTCCAAATCGAGAAAATTGTTCTGCTTGAATTCGCTGCTTCGTTCCCAAGCACCGCGAAAACCACTGGAAAGTGATTCCAACTTTGCTCTACTTTGCTTGAACCACACTGCGAGTCATAAAATAGCTTTTGGTCGCAGAGACAGACTTGTGAGCCACATAAACGATTACGGGAACATTAGTTGCGTTTTTGCAGAGACCACGGCCGAAAGGCGTTTCTGCCGTAATCGTGGTACCTGGCCAGTTACTGTGGTAGCGGATTGTGGTATCCGAAAAAAGTCATCTTACTTTCATCATCACCAACAATAGAGCCTAGGATTCTGTCGAATTGATGGAAAAGAAATTTGGCACTGAGTGATGTGACTGGATATCAATTTTTATGCCAGGTAGCGATCGCAATTTCTGTCCGTCCGTCGGTCTGTCGGTCGGTCCGGGTTTTGCTAGTTTGGAAACTTCCACATGAGCTAGGATCATGAAACATGGCAGGCGTATGAAGGACCCCAAATATTAAGTTGGAAATAGTCACTTCCCGGTCCGAACATCGTGGGGGGAGTGGAGGGAGGGGAAATCTGGAATCTTGAGGTATTTCTGACTTTTGAACGGGTGATCGGATCTTGTTGAAACTTGATATTTGGAAAGATCTCGTGTCTCAGACGACCCTTCAAATCCGAACCGGATATGGAGACTTTGGGGGGAGTTGGGGGGGGGGGGGGGGGCGGGGCGGGGCGGAAATCTTGGGAAACGCTTAGAGTGGAGGGATCGGGATGAAACTTGTTGGAAGAACAACCACAAGTCCTAGACACATCATTGACATAATCGGACCGGATTCGGGCACTGTGGGGGGAGTTGGGGGGAGATTCTGGCGATCCGGCGAGCTCAGTACTTCTTGGTGGAAACTCGGCAGGAATATGAGGGTTCGAATTGACCGACTTGAGAATAGTCATTTGCACGATCCGAACATCGTGGGGGGAGTGGAGGGATGGGGAATCCGGAATCTCGTGGCATTTATAACTTTTGAATAGGCTATCGGATTTGACTGAAACTTGGCAAGGGGAAAGAACTATTGTCTGATATGTTCCATGTCAAGGCTGGATCTGATCCGATACTTGGGGGGGGGGGGTTGGAAGGGGGCACCGGAATTTTTTAGAAACGCTTAATGTCGACGGATCGGGATGGAATTTGGTGGAAAAAACAAGCATAAGCATTAGATACGTTCTTGACAGAACCAGATCATATCGGGGTTCTTTGGGGTGAGTTGGAGGGAAAAAGATGTTCCGATTCAAGTGAAAACTGAGGACCTAGATATGCAAAGCATGTGTTCGAACCCCACGCGGCCATGGTTGGGGGAGGGGTCCGGAAACTTGTGGTCCGGAAAATGTGATATACATAAAAGTGAAACGGATGGGCAGAATATGATGCAAGTTGGACAGTACCAAGTTCGTGCGTCCTAGATTTGTTGTTTGGCGCCAGAACCGGATCCGACCAAGGTAGGAGGAAGATGAAGCGGGAATCGGAAATGTGCAGATATTCTCCGATTCGAGTTAAACTTGACGGACGGGAATAGGAGATGTTTGAATGCGAAGTATATGTGTCCGAGTCGTATTCGGCCACAGTGGGGAGGAGGGGGGGGGGGGGTGAAGGAAGAGTATCAGAAATGTTATGGCTAGCATAAGGGTTTTACGGGTGAAGTGATTTGAAGGAAACTTGGAAAGTAGATGGATCGTATGCGTTAGATGACATGTCTTAGGGTAGGGACCGGATCCGACCACGAGTGGGAAGGGATATCGAAATTCCCGGAAAAAAGTCTCAGATTTACTTTCTCGCTTCTCAACTACTCGTAACAATTGCCATATGAGCTCGTAGTTCTTGTTTCTTTGGGATGACTTAGAAAAGCGGAAATTCGGCAATTGTCATTTTTGCAAAGACATCAGATACCACGGCAACTGCAAAACCGACAAAATAAAGACCCAGTTACCGTGGCATCAGATACCATGGTATCTGCACAACGCAACTATTTTTTCCGATTTACAGAGGGATTGTGGGATAGTGGAAAAGTGCCTTAAATTAGTAGAGCCAATCTTGTATTAGGACTACCTCGGTCTTGAGAAGCTCGACTTGTTGAACAAGCCAAGCTTTGTTTTTCCACTATGCCTCATGTCTTCAGAAGTAATGTCAAATTTACAATTATCTAACTTAAATACAACGATTTTATTCTCCTAACTAAAAAGCATTTCTGACTGGTACAAATTTAACAAGTTTAGCAGCTCATCTTCCCTATCCGCACAAGCGTAAAATGACGATTGGCTTGACAGTACCAAGGCTGTGCTTATTACTTATCTTTACCGTCATCAGCACATGTTAATCCGTTCTGAAGTCCTTGCACATTCAACTCCTGAAAAAGTGTCCACAGCTTGAAATACTAACACATTTTTTATTTTTTATTTATAGTCTCTTCTTCATGGTGGACCACCTTTTTCTTTTCTCGTCACCATTTTATCGATCATTTTCTATACCGTACCAGCTGTTGGCAGAGCTGTGCGAAATTTGGGAATATTCCCAGAACCCCCAAAGATACCGTCGGCTCTTTTGAGGAACATGCCTTCAAGTATCTAGTCGTTTCCAGTGCGAACACACTATCAGGGTAGGGGGCTTCCGAACTGGAGCCTGGGTTTTCAGCACCATCATCGCTTCTGTCTGGAAAAGTTGAGATTTTTTCAGCTTTACCATCAAAGTGAAGAAAATCCAGCCGGGAAATCCTAGTCACAGGTTCGCAGTATTAACTAACAGTCATTTCAAATTCCATGGATAATTCCAAATTCCACACGGAACCGGTGGCGGGTAAAGTATGTCTTATTTGTCCCTTTAAACCAGCGAACTCCATCCAACCCTCCCCGATGAAAAATGTGTAGCCTGCGTAGTAGTATGGTAGTAGTACGAAAACGTTGCATGTAATACTACGTAATAGCAAAAAATACTATACTATATGCCTCAGACTGGTCCAATCTTATGTAGTAGTATCCAGTAGCATCATATCTTGCCGTAGTAGCATCCAGTCTTGCTAATGGTAGCATATAGTAGTATGTAGTAACACGGTAGCCTTGAAGTAGAAGCATGTTGTAGCATCGTCAGTACTGCATGCAACTTTTTCGTACTACTTCATAGTACTATTTTGAGATAAATTTTCCATCGGGTCTATCTCTTGTCAGTAGCCAGGGAGACAAAAAACCCTTCAGGACCAGACAATATGACACCTCTAATCAGGTCAAGGAAGCACTTTGAAGTCTAAGATAGAAGATTTTTGTCCGTTTATTTCTAAAGTTATATAACGTAGTGTAAGCTGAGCTCCAAGTTGAATTTTCAACGTTATTATGACTGCTGTAGCCCTATATGTACGTAGGCCTATCATGATTTATGCGTGTGCTCATAGGTTGTATCTAGGACTATACCAAACAAATTTGACGTAAGCCATGACTTGGTGAATAAAAGGATTTATCTATCTATGCAGAGCCGACAAACCCTGGATTTGGCTCGTTCGCATTGGGTGCTGGAGACGCTGCCAGGCTCCAACGATTTTCAAACTTTTCCAAACAAATTTCAAGTCACTCTGAAGTCTTCCATATCACTTAAGCTTCAATACTAAAAACCGTTCCCAGCTTAAAGCAATGGTCTAATTTTATAGTTTCTTCTCGTACGAACAGTCTGCTGCAGATGCTGCTGTTTCATCATTTCTTGCATATCAGCAAGATTCGTGGCACGTAACTCCAGTTCCACAGGGAATTCTGGTCTATGTACCCCACTACCCTTAAGGCTATGTCACTTAAACGTCAATGCTGAAAACAGTTCACAGCTTAAATAGTGATTCAATTTCTTCAGTTCTCATTTAACTATATTTTAGTTTTCAGTCTTTTCTGTCGCCTTACCATGCATCGTCTGTTTCAGACAAACTCTGATGGCCACAGGGTAACAGATTTTCTTTTTCCTCCAGCTCCCGGCATAATGGCGTCTGTGTATTTCCATCAACTTTCTCAAGATGGAGTCATGAGTTCAAGGCAGGCTAGTCTGGACAAAGTAGTCAAGAGGGGTGGCAGCCTGGGAGTGAACCAACTCTAGAAAATAGTCTTCAGCTAAATGCTTGTCAGCATATCCTCAGGTTGTCTTGAGGGCGACCTCGCATGTTGGGGGGAGGGTATAGGGGTGACACTGGGTAGGCTTGAGGGAAATTGTCCTTTTTTAACTCGCATGGAGCCGTTATTGCTTGCTCGAGGCAGCATAAGATCTGAGTATCGTAGGTTGGCGTTCGGTTGGCGAATCTTGGCTGGAGAACCCTGAAAGATATCAACGTACTCAGATGGACTCGTACTCTATGTGTCTGAATGGACCAGATGGTTTAGGCATAGTTCTGTTTTATACATTATTTTGTACTCCTCAGTTCTGAAGGAAATAGATAAATAAATAAATGGATGCCGGACAACACAAATAACGAAAGAAAAAACAAATTCTAGTAAAGTCCTACAATGCCTCTGCTGTTGCCTGTTCTGTATTTTCCCCGTTTGGGATCATATAGGACAACTTGGCCGAATTCGTTCGATTTTCTTTCGATTTCCTAAAAGTCCTAAAATCCACCAAGAGAATGAAGCTAAACTGTTATCACCCGGTTTCGATTTAGTGAATTTAATTATTTTGGTGGTTGCTGTAGTATTATTTCTTATTTTCTGTTGCCATGGCCCTGGTGTTTTTGGACATCACATTATATTCTATTCTATTGTCATCATAGTCTTCCTCTTCCTAGTTAAATCTATTTTTCAGCGATCCCACAAGGAGGCTTTTGGCTCGGTTGTACCATTCTTCCAATGACGATTTACATGCACTGTAAAAAAAAATCTTGCAGGATTTGCTACTAGGATTAATCTTGTCTCTACTGAGATAAGATTATCTCTAATTCGGATTAATCTTATCCCAGTGTAGATAAGATTAGTCCCAGTAGTAAACACTGCAATTAACCTTAATCCTTACTCGGAGAAATTTTTTACAGTGTAGACATACGAAATATCCTGACGGCCTATAGTCTGACTGCCTGTACTTACAGCAACTTCTCGGGAAATGTAACCTTTCCTGAGCTTCACTTCCGCACTTGCACATACATCAGGCTGGGCCTTCTCTGAATCTTCGCCTGAAATAAGAACGCAAGGTGAATTTGAAGCATTTGTACCATGTTTTACTGAGAAAATTAACAAAAAACGAGTGAATTCCACGTGATTTATTTATTTTCTTATACCTAATAATTGTATATATTCAAGTATTTTAACACATTACGTAATGGTCGACGTATTTAGTGCGATGTCGGCGCTACGAGTTAGACCAATAAAAATATATATCCATCTATCTATCTGTAGATGTATGAATGAATGAATGAATTTATTCCCTATAAAGCCCAAGGGACATGGCGGGAAACATAACACAATAATATGTTAGACGCAAAGCAGTTGAGGGATGTAGAAAAAGGAGTCAGAACAAAACAACCTTTAGATATGATGTGATATTTATTACCCCAAACGCCCAAGGGACATGGGAATAGAAACAAAAAAGAAACACAGTGACGAACTTATCTCTAACAAACTAAAAACTACACAAAAATGTATCTGTGAGTCATTGACAACTTGAGGAATCTATCGACTTTCTTCTCAGGGCGTATTCATGTGAAGGCTAAGCCTCTCGTCACCCGGGGCTCTTCCTTAATGGCAGTATTTGAATGAATGAATGAACGAAGGGTTTATTTAAAAAAAATGGAATCTTCAATGCCCAGAGGCGAACCTGTAAGGGACTAATTACCCTCAAAACAAAACATTAATAAAAAAAAAAAAGTTGGTAACTGATCTTGTGCTTGCTTGTGCTCTTGTTTCTGATTTGGCCTTCCGCGATTTTCATTCGTAGAGGATCCAATTTACTTCGAGAATCGAGAAAAAAGTATTGTTTTGACAAATAAGTCGAGAAGACGGATTTTTTTTTGTACCAAATAACCAAGCAAATACACTCACGGCATCCCCGTCCGTTAAAGACTCCAGTAGCTGCTTTTATGAACCTTCCACTTGAACCTCTCCTTAACAAGCCATTATTACTCCAACCTATCGATCAAACTTCCTGTCGTTATTTCTTCAGCAAACTACAAGCCACGGAAATTCCGATCCACTAAAGAGACTTTAAAGAGGCAATTGACTGTAAAGTAACATGATCATAATTCCCTTAACCCACTCCCTAACATGAAAGGGAACCCGGTTTCTATTCAACCCCCGACCCTAACCCTTGCGTACGCCGTGAATGCTTTAACAAACCTCGCGAATGTTGTTGTAGCGATTGCGGGCATATGCCGCGTTCCAAGGGACACACAGCTCCCTGAAATGGTGTAGCCGGTGGTTCGATTAACGTCGGGCATATGTCGTGATCTGAGTGATGTACGACTACTAGAAATGGTACAGCTTGTGATTTCGGTTAACGTCATGAAGAGATTTGCGATTCCGCTGTAAACTTACACCTCCCCAGATTCGCAGGGGGTGAGGCTTTATCCAGCAGCTATTTAGTAAATCAGAAAAGACAAAAAGACATCCCTGACAGTTTCGTTGACCTCGTGCCGGAGACCGTGACAAAAAACTCAGTTTCCGTTGCCTCTGCGTTACGGTGTGAAGATCCATTCGCGTCTGTCTTACCAGAAGTCAAATAAAAACCTTGTCGCTTCCAACGTAGGAGTGTGAACCAGGGCCAACAAGGGCTACTGTATACAGCACTGAACAGCACAAGATCAAGAACAAATAAGCACAAGAATAAACAAACAGAGATCTCCCGATCTCTATAAGACGACCGCGCGGCGTCGAGTAGATTCCCAATACCCTGCCCGATGCAAACGAGTAGGAGCTATGAGGAACATCACTATTCGTTATCTGTACAAACAGCTGCATCTCAGTAGAGCCCGGGAGAAGAAAAGTCGAGAGTACAGACTATTGATTGTCTACCATTGTGACAACACATGTGACATGCTGCAGAGGCGGGTCATGGACACCTGCTACGTTATTTTTCTCTGATATGCGCCGAGGCGAAGAGGGAAGTCGACGGACGTCAAATCGAATCTCAGCAAGTACCTCTAGCTCTGCTCAGTTTTGTCGGGGTATCTATATCCATGACGGTGAATGGCACCAAAGACTATTGGCTTATCTGTTCTTGACCAGACTGACTACAAAGACTAGAACACTGAAGTGTTGCAAGCGTGCTGAAGACCATAAGCTACTGGCAACCTCTTTTGTAAGTATCAATGCTTTCACCTGGGCAGATGTATATATACATATATGTATATACGTGTATTTAAAAGCCATTTGCCATATACATAACTACAAACACAAAAACAGACAAAAAAGAAAAACAATAACACTCAACAGATTCAAGTCGCTGCCTTCCGCGCCTAAGAGGGACCAAATTGGCCAAATTGCATTATGTTAGTCCAATCCAGGAATTCTGCAACCCCTGGCAAGATGCAGTGAACCCTACCGGTAGGAAAATTAAAAGGCGACCTCTTTTGTTCGACACGCCGCAAAACAAGCCGGCTGGCAGGAATCAAAAACAGATTACTATCGAACCAACAATAGTGAAGTCGGAAGATGCATAACGGCGTATCGATAACGACCCTGATAAGGCACACGCATAGCCGAACTGCGTGCTTGCCAACTTTTATAGGTTCAGGATGGAACATTGCCGCCCTAATGGGCACACACTATGACAATCGGGCGATCGTATAAAATTGTCTCTTTCTTCAGAACTATTTACTGTATGCACTAGACCAAGTTTACGACCTACGTTCCAGCCGATAAAGCCATGAAAGTTCAAAAACAATTATGAAATGAAATAGTGAATTGAACTTTTAACGAATAACATTAAGTCAGATAGAAAAGTTTTCTTTTTAAATGAAGCTATTTACTGCCAATCTGAGTAATTTTACTGCTCTATTCCCAGCAGATTTATTAAAGAGCTACGAGATCATAAGGCCCTTGTCAGGGATTTAGCTACGGCAAATTCGCTCCCCTGTAAAAATGATTATTTTTGTATGCTTCGGGGGGGGGGGGGGGGGTGAACCCCCTAACCCCCCCCCCCCTCCTCCCCCTGGATACGGCCCTGATCTAGGGTATTTGGGTTCAAGATTGCAGGTTCGTGTCTTCCAGCTTAATTTATTTTATTTTGTGTATTTTACTCATACTCCGCTGTTATACAAAAAGCGGGTCACAAATAAATAAATTATTCACGTTTAACCAAGTTGATTTATTCACATGGTAATTTCCGAAGAAATGCAGCAATGC